>JAKTUX010000004.1:0-624532 GCA_030556895.1 Kodamaea jinghongensis
GGTAAAATCCAACGTTGCCATCGTTGGGCCCCCGGTTCGATTCCGGGTTTGCGCATTTTTTGATGTCAAAAATAGAAAGAATCTTTTTGGATGTTAAACACTCCGTCATGATACGAATCAAAAACTGGGAGTTTAAACTAGGGATCTTCATCATAGCATATTTTGTTTTTGCCCATTATGTGGTTGAAACTACTCATGTACACCACGACCAGGGACTTTCAGATCATTTGAGAGTGGTCCCTCAAGAAATAATTGACTACTCTGCTCGCATCGATCCGTTGAAGGGAGATGAAAATTATGCATACTTGCAATATGCCACCAATTATGAGTATTTGAATCTAGCTATTATCAACTTCATTAGTTTGAGACAAGCAAATACAAAGATCAACAACTTGATTGTGTTATATGTGAAAGAATTGGAGTGGCAGGAAGAATACCGTTGGTCACGTCTCAGGCAATTGGCCGAACAATACGACGTCCAGTTATTACAAATAGATGCGATTGACTCTGGCGGGCAATCGCTGTGGGCCCAACTGTTTACTAAGTTCCAGATTTTTAAGATGGACCAATTCGATAGAGTGGTGTACTTTGATTCAGACCTGATGTTCTTGCACGGATCCACCATGGACGAATTGTTTTCCATTAAGGGAGTGGATATGATGCTTCCACAGGCATACTGGCTAAACAACGTTGTGGAAAGTGAAAAGGGGAGAGTTGTCAACAAATACCATAAGAAAGTCGAGGTACCCGATAAAGCTAGGTATCACAGGAGAATGTTAAGAATTATAGACCAAATGAAGGCAGGCTACTCCATGTTTGAAGAATTGCCACCGCTAGTCTACGAGCATCACAAATGGGACAACAGAGATGATTTTTTTGCAAACCATGTAATTGTTTTGACGCCTTCCAAGAAGTCATATAACGAGTTGATGAAATACGTCCATAATCCGTGGTACTGGCAGATTTTCTATAGAAAGGCACTCCGCAAGTCTACCGAATATGACATGGAGATTATGAACAAATGCTTGGATGACCAATTGAGATCAAAAAGTGTACGAATTGGAGTTTTGCCTCACAGAACATATGGAGTCTTGAGTGGCGAATTCAGAGAAAAATACCATAGGAGATTTACAGTTGAACCTCAGTATCTTCCATTTGTGGCAAAAGAGGCTAACGAGGACTGGAATGCTGCAGAAGTTGAGAAAAACATCAGATTGCTACACTTTTCAGACTCCCCAATCCCGAAGCCATGGGAAAAACAAGATAATGAGCATTACTACAACTCTCTCAAAATTGCGTGCAGAAGTGTTGTTGAAGCAGATTTTGAGAAGTTTGACAATGAATTTCCAAACTGGAAACCCAGGTTAGTAGATGATTGTGATAGTGTGGATGCATGGGACAATCATAGGTGGGAATTTTTCAAATTGAAAGCCAAATATTGGGTCTTCACTTAGTAGTCACACGATAATTTGAGTTTCAACTGCATTCAGGTCATATGTTATATTTATGCTGTGTATATATTTGATTAATTGTACAAATCTTTCAAAAGCATGTAATATTGGTGGAAATGTCAGGATACTTGATTTTTGAAACCTTAAGCATGGAATGATCGGACTTGGAAAAAGTGTGCACTATCAGTTGTGAGTCATTCGATTTCAATTGTCTCACTTAAGATTCACTTAAAGGACACGAAGCTTCAAAGGAATTTAATCTTTTGGTGGCAATTGAGGCGTTTATCGCTCCTGCCGCTACCTGGTGGCAACAGCCTCGCGGTTTTTATAGCGATATCTGCGTTGCCTTGGATATTCTGGGGAAAAAGAGAGTCAGCCGCACGGTCTATATAAAGGGCCCAAAAGCTGCAACCAAAACGAAAATTCAGCAATGAGGTTAGCAGAAGCGTTGATTGTCAGAAAAGACTTAAAAAATAAGGTTGGGAATCTCCAGAATGATATTCGCAACAACTCATTAGTCCAGGAAGGAACTAAACCTGCCGAAGATCCGGACGTACTTATCAAGACATACGTGGAACTTCTCAAAAAGTTTACCAAGCTAGTAAATGACATCAATACCTCCAACACCCTCATTAGAACCGAGTCAGGGATGACAGTGACGGAAGCTTTGGCTAAAAGAGACGAACTTACTTGCTTGTACAACATGCTTGATAGCGTAGCGTTGCACGCAAGTACCACAACCAAAAGATACAGCCAGACAGAGATCTTGAACGTGGCGACTGTCGATGTTCCTGCTCTTAAGAAGAGAATGAACAGGGTCTCGCGGGATAGACGTCAACTTGAAATCGAGCTCCAGTCCACCAACTGGTGCCAAAATTTAATAGAGTCGTCCGCGTTATCCTCACGGGCAGGGGAGGCGGTAGACAATACAGATTCTTCTTAGAGACCATTGAAATTATAATAATTACAGACAACCGCAATTTCCAATTTAATAGCGAGTAGCAATACGTTTTTCTGATTTGGCGATCAGAATCCAGAGCTAGCTTTTACTTTTACTGAGATACCTATATATATGGGGTCGCTTAACAAAACATTGCTAAATGTTAACGCATTACTAAATGTAATGCTTACAACTAACTACCATCTGTTGAAGATTTGACTAACGTATTGTGAGGGAGGGAAAGGGGCTATTTATTTTTTTAATATAAAAAACATCAAGCTAACTGTGCCTGTAACTTCGACTTCTCTACACCCTAACTCTCTGTAGCTGCAAAAAATTAAAATTTCTACTCTTGGTGCGTCCCTCACGCTAAGCCAACTCGCAATGTGCCGGCCAACTCGCAATGTGCCGGCACCTTCAGCAACCTTATATACACAAATGTAGTTGCCATTTCACTAGCAAGGATGTCGGTGTTATGGCTATACAAGTGGATCTATGTGGACCTTAAAGTTGATACACGAACATTTTCGTGTTGCACAGCCACATATGAGGTTTTGTAGCTCTGGTAGCATCTTGTATAGTCTGGAATATGGGGTGTGCAACCCCGGAATTAGAGTGCTAGCGTTATTTGCGTAGACCTCGCTTTGTATAGCGCAGGTTGTGGATTGGTTGATTAGAGTTAACGTTTATTTGAAGTTCAGGGGTATTCTTTGTATGCGATCGTATGATGGATTGCATCACGGCCCTCATGGACGTCCGCAAAAATTTAACCCCAGCTACGTCAGCACTAGATGATACTGGTTTGTTAACTTTCACTATATAATTGCCGTTTCACTTATTTTGTATTTCACCCTTGCGGTGAGTTCGATACAGCTCATCTGCAGCGGCTGGGTTCAATATTGTATTTTAGGTAGTGCGATATAACCATCAAGAAACGTTATCACAAGGGCATCCAAACTTTCGCTGGAAGCGCAGTGTACGACTACAATAAAAACAAAAATAGCAGCCGTTGTTGGGTATTGAAAGGAGGTTACGCCCCTATTCGAACATAAAAAACATAGTAGGCTACTCGTGCGTGCCTTAAGCTTAAGGTTTTTGAAGGCATGAGCTTAATTCAAAGAGACGTCTCAATCTTATATAGTGCCTGTCAACTCAAAACTAAGCATACTGGACGCACACTGGACCGTCTACAGATACAACTAAAGTTGGTATTGCGTGTTGGAGCCAGTTCGCAACTTTGATCGACTGCATAGAGCAGTTTATTTACATTTCCCAATCTGAAACTGCTCCATAAATAGAACTCTTCAAGCAGAGCAGACCAAATTAGCTAAAGGCTACTACGTAATAGCAGAATACACCAGCAAAGTTCCTATGTTGATCTCCAAGCTCCTCAAGGACGGGTTCTGTTCTTTCCAGGTACACATTAGTTCGGTTGTTATTATTATCTTGCATCACACCCCATAATTCGTAAAATTATTAGGCGCTATATACACACCTGCTTGGAACCTATATATTGCGATCCCGCCTGGGACCTGCAAAGAAAAAAATTTGAATCACACCAATGAGTTTTGTTATTAGAGACGATTTACCTGGTATCACTTCTGCCACGAGCACGAAGGCCACCCAGACCACGGGTGGAGGTTTGCCAGCACTTCAAACTTCGCAAGCAGCACAACCAACCACATCTTCATCTGCAATTTCCACACCTCCTGTTTCAGTTCCTCCCAGTAACAACAACCCATATTTAATTAGACAACACAATCCCGACGGAACTGTTTTCATAGCAGTTGGAGCTATTGTCGGCGGTATTTTACTTGGGTTCATATTGTATCATTTGATTGTTTCGATCACGGCATCCAGAATTGCTAAGAAGTCCTTGGCTGGTGACAAGCAAATGTATGAAAAGTACCAGAACAACAACACCACAGCATACGGAGGGTTGACACCTCTGACTTCCATGAGCTTTGCTGATTCTAAGTTGCCATACATGGCTTCTGGCGGCAGACCAAAGAGTGTGATTTCTGGCTTTGGTTTGCCTCAAACCGGTGGCATTGGTGGAAGCATTGCTGGAGACACTTCCACCATATATGCCTCCGAAAATGGTGCTGCCACCAGTAAACATGATTTGACCAAGATGTTCTTTTCGCCAACTGCCGATGTTATGCAACACAAGAGAATGAGGTCTTCTGCCTACCTTGGATCCACCTCCAACTTGTCCACTTTTGGCACTGGATCTATAGCGCAAGGCTCCGTCACAAACTTTGGTAACCCAGGAAGATTGACTTCGATGTACATGAGCGAAGGTAATAATTCAGATGCTTCCTTAAGTGTACCAGGCGCTGCCTCCTCAAGCGGCCCAGGAAGTGGAAAACCTAGGAAAACTATTCCCAGCATGTATTTGGAGGATTTAATGGATGAAGATAAATAGATTTTAAAAGAAGTTACACGCCGAATGGTTAATCGAGTCTAGATTTACGCCGAACTTGTAGAGATGCCACTGGCCAAACTTGTAGAGATGTCACCGGCCGAACCTTTGGAGACCACCGGCCGATAAACCGCGCGAATGCTTCATGCGACTGGTTATCGTAATTGATCCTTCCGAGAAGTTACCACCAGCTTAATCCTGATCGTGGCCTACTTACTTCAAAAAAAAGCGCAAACCTATTGTTCAAAGTATAACCAAGGTTCAAAATCTGTTTTGAAGAATAACTGACTATGTTCTGGCACCACCGACGGCTAGCGGTTACTACTGTCATAGAATCTGCTAGAAGATCTCGACCGCAATGAAAAGGTACAGTGTTAACGTACCATGCGCACGGAAGGCGTCCTTTCCCCGTGTTGTAGCCCGTAAACATGATTCTTGGGCAGAACTTGGGGTGTCTTCCAAGCACCTTGCCCAGCAATCTGCAAATGCGTCACATCAGTTAGCTATTATTTGCTGTGTGTTAGCTTCAGAGTACCGGTATACTTTGAAAGCGCTGTTTTACAGAACGGTTGCTTTCGTTATTGCACAAGATTGGTTCTTACACCCCAACTCTTTGTTGGCCCTTAATCTCACCTCCTGTTGTACCCATATTTTTTCTACTTTTAGCCATCTTATATCTGAATGTAGACTTTCCGCACCTTACGTTGAGAGAGAGACCTACACACGTGCTTTTACTCTACTCACATTAACAGGTATAATTTATAGTCAAGCTGGTACACTTATTTTCTGTGAAAATCGTTAGGAGCCACTCATCGTGAGCACCAATATTTTGGTTAAAAAGTCAGAGATCTTGTGTCCCGTTCCAACATTTTTCTTGATTTCAATAAAGCGGTCCAGCCGTTTGTGAATGCTTGAAAGATTGCACCCATTTGACAGATTCATTTCTGACCAAGGACCCCATCACCGCTAAATAGGAGTCACCCGGTAAAATTTCGCTCTAAACGGCTCATTCCCATTCTCTCAAGACGCTGCAGGGCTTGGACTAGACCTTATGAAACGAAACAGTAAATACCGGTATGCGCCTTTTTGTGGACGCAGGCTGGCAATATTATCACATGACAAACGTGTCACGTGCTACAGGACCAAATGGCACTGCCTTCAAGGCGTCCAGATTTCAAGGTGTATGGGCACGTACGATGTAGAGGGTGGTCTTCTGGGACTTTATCGGATTGCTGGACACACAAGTATGCGTTGTGTCTCATCATTTTATTGAAGAAGGGCCAAGTTTCCACTTTTTACGAAGCCCCTCCCAAAACAATAACAATCAACTTGACAACTGTCCCTACACAGAGAATTCTCCACATGTTGGCTTTGGATCGCTGTTTACTATACTACTCGAGTCACCGTCAGCACTGTGATACCGAGAAACTGCGATAAGTGTAGCGTGCGGACACTCGGACGTCCAGCTGTTCTGCTCCCCAGCTACGCTCGCTTAACTCCAAATATGGAAATCAACAACAAATATAAAAATTAATCATCTGCCACTTCATCATTCAACAAAATGGTGCTTTGCGGAGGAGAACCCAAGGTTATTCAAAGGAAGATAGTCATTCTTGGTGATGGTGCGTGTGGGAAGACTTCCATGCTTAACGTGCTCACAACCGGGTATTTCCCGCAGGTGTACGAACCTACAGTGTTTGAAAACTATGTCCACAACATCTTTATCGATGGACAGTCCATTCAGTTAAGTCTTTGGGACACAGCCGGTCAGGAAGAATTCGACAGATTGCGTGCATTATCCTACTCAGACACTCATTGTATTATGTTGTGTTTCTCAATAGACTCGCCAGACTCGTTGGAAAACGTCCAAACAAAGTGGGTCGGTGAGATTACAGATCACTGTGAAGGTGTCAAGTTAGTGCTTGTTGCTTTGAAGTGTGACTTAAGAACCGAAGAAGACGACGAAGAAGAGGAAGAAGCTGCATCTGGATCGAATCCTTACAACCAAAAGTCAAATCCTTATCAACAGCAGAGAAGATTGATCACCTACGACGAAGGTTTGGCCGTAGCGAAGAAGATCGGAGCTTTGAGGTACTTGGAGTGTTCGGCAAAGAAGAGAAGAGGTGTTAATGAAGCATTTAGTGAAGCTGCTAGATGTGCCTTGAACGCTAAACCAAAGGGGGCTAATGAAACTGAGCCAGAAGATAAGAAGTGTGTAATTATGTGATAGAATAAGACGTCAATATGCCCTCAGCACTTCAGCATAGGTTGGCGAGCTAAGGTGTAATCTGTTTGGGACTCATGTAGCCCACCTCTAGTGGCTTTCTCCAATCTCAACTTTCTACTTTTTATAGGTGGGCAGAGCTGTCCAGCACTACTGTCTCGTTGTTTATGCACTTTTGTTTTATTTGCAAACATATCCAGCTTCCCACTCGGTCCAAGTTACACTAAAGCATGGAATTCTGAAGGACCAGTTGTGGTAGTTCCTTCGGTCCATTCCCTTGAACGTGTATTCGTTCAGTAGCACTAGTTTGCACTTCCCGGTGCAGTAAAAGCCTACGTGACTTATTTCTGAGTGCGAGGTGGTGCCTTGGTGAGAACATCAGCCATGTTTGAGATTCAACCGAGGTCACCGAGTTTCCTATATATTGGCATGATTATGTGTATGCCCACGTACCTCTCCAAATGAATAGTACATCATGTTCCTTAGCGTGTGTAAATATACGATTCTATGTACAAGAGTTGCAAAATCTTAATTACATCGTGGACCAGCGCTGCGTTGAAATTCACACAAATACCGTAATGTCCAATCGTTAGTCAGCAGAAGTGATTATCGATCTTCTCTAACGATTAAAGATTTGCAATTTAGTATTCATGCAAGAGATGATGAGTGATGAGAGTCAAGAAGCTCTAGTGCAAACTAATCCTTCATCTTCCTCCAAAGGGTCTATCTAAAATCTCCTTTCTAACATCCCAAATATCCTCACTCAGTCCTCTTGCTTTATCCTCCATCAACCTTTTCTTGTAAAATTCCTGGATCTTCAATCTCTTTGCGATCTCCTTTTGGTCCATCTCCCCAAGTGACTTTTCCTTCAGCTCATACATGGTTCCATTCTTGATAGCAAACCAGAACTTTTCTCTTTGTTTGGCGCAAGTGTCATGCGCACCATATCTGTAGTAGTTTCTTAATTGACCTCCTAATGCAAAGCAGGCCAATAAGTCGTCTAACGCTCCGATGATGGACATTTGCGTGGGAAATTGCTCCAATCCATTGTCAAGCGCAATACTTTTCGTGATTTGTTGTCTCCTTTGTTGAATTTCTTCTGGAGAGTCCTCAAATAACTTCCATAGTTGTTTAAGTTCGTCTTCGTTGTCTGGCATAGCTGTTTTTCACACGTTCTGTGCACTGCTAATTTGAAGTATCACTCTGAAAATCTCTTGGTGCGCTTTCCCTGTAGTGCGCACAAACCTCTCAGTTTTCCTTCAATTTAGGAGAAATAATAGCGAACGGATGGGTTATTTGCGAAAGCTCGCTGACTGCTCTCGCTCTTTCTTTGCAAGTCGACAGCGAAAGCACTTCTAACTTAGGGTCTTTATTGAAGAAATACGAGAATTCTTGAATTCGAAACACTCCTCCTCGACACTTCCTCACTAAGTTACTTGAATTTCATTCCTTAAGAGGGACACTATTTCAAGCGTTTTTGCATCAATTGTGAGTGCTCCAGGCACTCCTCCAGTTGAGTGCCTCTTTTAGGAAGTCCAACCACTTCCTATCTGATCGTATTTTTAACCTATGTTTACATTGCTCGAGTTGTTTATGCTCGCCGGATACTTCTATATCCGATTCTAACGCGAGCAGCCACCTCTATCATGTCCGCCTCATATTCACTCGTCTTTATACTTGATGTTTCAGATCGACGCACAAAGCACCAAAATCGACACGATTAGGTTCCTCGAGGTCCCAAGACGGCTGCAAACACATACATGCTCAGTGGGTGACATCATTTAAGAGCGATACCGTACATGATAGTAGTTTGAATTGGGGTATTGTAATTACGAGTCTTTTAATTACGAGACTGCAGTACCTTCACGAATCGTTCGGCTGCGAAAACAGATTAACATTATCTAATGTATTAAGTTTGGTCAAAGTTTGACCTTGTATATTCTATTTTAAGTTTAGTAGTGAAGCTGGGAGAACTAGAGGATGGAAGCCCTTTTTGTGAACCTACTGATTTGATTATAAGTGGGCACGCTATTCCAAATTTTGCAATAACTGCTTGAGTGTTCTCCAGCGTAGTGTTGTGATTAATCTGAGGCTATCGCTTTGGCATAGATGTATGTTTAAGCAGATGAGATAAGAGATTGGCCATTAGACTGAGCAACTTAATTGCCATGCAGGATTGTGGTTCTCAACACACCAGCTTATTTGATACAACAACGGTAGTCCTGGCCAACATGCTTGAAAATGAACAGAATGAAGTTCAATCAAGCTTGAGATCTGTATCGATCCCAATATTCTAGTACAGATTGATATCGTGAATGCCCTATTGGTGAGGTGCCTCTACTAATGCTCTAATAATGTGGTGACAGGCATTGCTGCAAATACGCACCTTCTCAAGAGAGGCCAATTGAGTAAATCACGCAGTATCCACAGTAAATGCTCCGTAGATGTAAATTGCTATAATTAGTTCACCTTCAGTTTGGAATAGCAACTTCGATGTCCTCTCAAACACGATTTCTTGATTTCAAACGTTGCTGCAAAAACTGCAAACAAGATTGGGGTAGAATTCAGAGAGAGGATGGGCCCGTTGTGTATGGTACTGCTTCATACTGACAACTACAAGCTTATAAGGAATTGCATCGTGTACTGAGGGTGTAATGCAAGGATGCAGAAATACAAGCAGAGGTGCCTTTTCACAGAAACATGAAGTCTAACCAACTGCTTGAGTCATGGAGACCTAGAAATTCGTCATTTCATAAATCCTTGATATGAATTGTGGCATTGAAGAGCCGTGTCTGTGTATTTGGGGTGGTGTTGGCTGGATTTGCTTAGACGGCGCTAACCACAGATCCGTTGTTCTCCTGACTATATATTAGTTGTGATTTCAAGACAATGGGGTTGATTTCCAAACAATCATGGTCAAAAAGGTAGATGTTGAGTCAGTTGCAGATTCTGTTGAGTCCAGCAGTATTGTTGCAGAGGGCCAACTAAAACGTACATTTTCAACCTTCTCTATTATTGCTTTGGGATTTATCTTGACTAACTCTTGGTTGGGAATTACCACTTCATTCCAAGCGGGAATTGCAGCGGGTGGGCCACTTATTGCAATATATGGTGTACCTATCGTCTCCGTTTTCTCACTTTCTATTGCCATTACTTTAGCAGAGCTTTCTTCCGCAATTCCATCTGCTGGAGGACAATACGTGTGGTCAAGGGTTTTGGCTCCCAAGAGGTACTCCTCAATTTTGGCGTACTTGTGTGGGAACTTGGGATGGGCTGGGGCGGTTTTTACTAGTGCAGGAATATCTTTGGCCATGTCCCAGGCTCTAATGGGACTCTGGATGTTATACCACCCCAACCATGAAATCAAAAGGTGGGAATTGTTTTTAATATTTCAGATTCTTAACCTTTTTCTAACCTTCTTCAACTTCTACGGCAAGTGGTTGCCAGTTATTACCTCAGCTTCCATCTACATATCGTTGGCATCATTTGCAGCAATCACAATTACTGTTTTGTTGTATTCTCGGGGTCATTATCAAGACTATCGTTCCGTCTTCATTGAGTTCGACAACACCAGTGGCTGGCCCCTGGTTATTGCTTTCCTTGTGGGTATGATCAACCCCAGCTGGGGATTTGCAGCATTGGATGGAGCTTGTCACTTGGCGGAAGAAACAGACAAACCAAGAACCGACGTTCCTAAAGCTTTAATGTACACCGTTGGAATTGGGTTTTTTACCTCTTTTGTTTATTCCATTGCAATGTGTTACTGTATTAGAGACATTGATGCTCTCATGGATTCACAAACCGGGTTTCCAATCTTCGATTTGTATTTCCAGGCAGTTGGCAACAGAACTGGTACCTTGTGCTTGGGAATTTTGGTCCTCCTTTCCGGGTTTGGCTGCACGATTGGAGTTCAGACATGGTTAACAAGATTGTGTTGGTCGCTTGCAAGAGACAACGGACTTCCCTTTTCGCAGTACCTCAAGCGCGTACACCCCAAAGTCCAACTTCCCTTGAACGCCACTATCTTTTCAAACTTTTGGACCGGTATATTGGGATTGCTCTTCTTGGCGAGTGAGGTTGGATTCAATTCGGTTCTCTATGGCTCTGTCACATTTCTACTTCTCTCGTATGTGGTACCAACTGTATCATTGTTATACAGAGGAAGACTGAACATTCAGCATGGGCCATTTTGGTTGGGAAAAGTTGGCTTGTTAGCTAACTACGTAACGCTACTTTGGGCATTGATTGCATTGGTGTTTTTCTCATTCCCGACTTCAGTCCCAACAAGTGTAGGATCTATGAATTACGTTTCCGTTGCTACGGGATTGTTCAGCGTGTGGTTAATTGCCTTCTGGTGGACACCCAAATGGGGTTGCCGAAAATCTTTTGCTGGTGGGATTCATGGAGCGGAGGTTGAGTTCCCAGACGTTTGCTTGAGCGATTTGTAGGAATTGGCTGCAAACAGCTGAAAACGCGGGGCAAAGTTCTTCATGTACACACTCTGAGCTTTAGCTGTTGCTGGCTCCAAAATCTCGAGTAATGCTGCTTCATGTTAGCCTGCTAGAATGCTCTTATTGGTTATTAGTTAAAGTGTTATAGTTTGTTAGGCATGGCAATACGGAAATCGTGCTGCAACACTAACCTGCGATGCAAGTAGTAATAAGAAATCTGTTGGATAAGATTCGGTAAACTACACATTAACTTACCAATAATGGCTCAACAACTCGCTTTCGCTCAAGTTCCAGCGCTCAGTTGTACATTATCCTTGTTCTCATCATTTGCCAGAGCGGCCAAGTTTGTTTCGCGCCAGTTGATCCGCATTTTTCAAACCTCAACGCAAATTTTTCAATACCAATGTTCACCGCTACGATAAGCAAACTCAAGAGCTTCTCGACGCTTGTCCTGACCATCCGTCACTCATCGACCCTCGGTAACCTTCAACCAAACCAAGGTGCTGTTACTGCTTACAAGAGAGTTGGTAGAGGTGCCTCATCTGGGTTAGGTAAGACGTCTGGTCGTGGTCAGAAAGGTCAAAAGGCTAGAGGGTCTATTCCAAGATGGTTAGAAGGTGGTCAAACACCATTTTACAAGAGATTTCCTATTATTGGGTTCAAGAGACCACATCAAATCCAACTCCACTCACTTAACTTAAACACGATCCAGGAATACTGGAACAAGGGCAGAATTCCATTGGAGGCTGGAGAAACCTTAACCATCAGAGTCATGAGACAAAGTGGTATGATTACCGGAAATATGAGAGACGGTGTCAAGATTTTAGCAAGAGGATGTGACAATTACGAAGTTCCATTAAATATTGAAGCCAACAAGGCATCTGAATTAGCTATCAAAACTATTGAATCGGTCAACCAAAAATTCACTGCAAAGTACTTTACCAAGTTGTCATTAGCAGCACATATTCACCCAGAGAGATTCTTATTGAAGAAAGGATACGTTCCTTTACCAGCAAGACCAATCCACAGAAGAGATATCGAGTACTACTCCAATGAAGAAAAGAGAGGATACCTTTTGGAAGATCCTTCTCTTCTTTTAGATCATAGAAAGGCCAGTGCCAACACCTACAAAAAGGCAAAGCTGATTTCTTCCTTGGAAAGACAATCACAAACTGCTTCCAGTGTCAGACATGAGGAGTACACTCAAAATAAGGTGTACACTTTGAAGGATTTCCAATAAACAAATAAGAAGCAACCCATCGGCTACCATGCCAAATAGCAACTGGGTTTATAGAACCTGCTTACTTCTTATAAGAGTCTCAGACTTTTATTCCCATGGGATACGTCGCCTTCCTCCTCATCCCTTGTACATATCATTCACATCAATAAACACTTGTAATAACTGTTCGACAATGTCTTGAATGTCTGAGATCTTAACACCGCCACGAGCGTTATTGAAAGTGTAGTTGAACTTTCTTAATGCAAATTGTGCAGACTTAAAAGTCTGCTGGTATATCTCTTTAATGGTGAGCTTTTCGTTCACTGGGAGAGTGGTCAGGTTCATTGCTAAACCTCGTATACGCAAGCCCGAAAGAATCATCTTCGTGATGCTCTGGTTGACTTGTTCTGAATTACTGAGAGTTCTTGTGCTAACGGGTTCAATGCGCTTAGGCTTCTTCTTGTTGCTTAGCACCTTGTCGAATACCTGGGTGTTGGGAGGCCGTGAGATGCTGAGCACCTGCGTTACGTGTTTGTCTTGTGTCATATGAAGAAGTTTGGGGATCTTCGAGAAATCTAGCGGGAGCGCCCATATTCGTGAATCCCTGTAGTAGAACACTATAAATTGGCTGTCTTGCTGGAATAAAAGTCCATGGTTCGGGTAGCTTACGAGGTTTTCATGAAAGTATATCGATGTTAGCTGGGATGTTGAATAGACGCGTAGTGGAGAACACTTTAGAAGGTACAATGGAATTTGTGATAGTGGAATAAGATGTGGGATCCGGGTAGGTGTAGGTGGTAAGGGTATCGACTCTGTATGCCAAATTTGAACATCTTCAATGGGTTCTAAAGTTGAGTCATTAAGGGTAACCGTTGTTATCATTTCCCTGGCGTAGGACTGTTAAAAGAATTTTAGCGCGAGCTATCGGTAAATACTGAGAACCTGCCGCGCAGCTACGAGATTCGCAGTGGATCCAACCAAGGAAAGCACAGTACTTCGACAACAATTAGTATAAATCTCAAAGTACCTATACAAGGCAATTGATCAAGCAAGCTGTTGAGTCGGCTGCTGTTAAAGGGCTGCTTTTATGTTGTATTATATGAGAGGACGGATTTGCAATGTCACCAGTGTTAAATGAGTGCACTTCATTCAAGTTGCAAACTGAATAACCACAAAATTCAATATATGTAAGAAACTCCCTATCAAAAGGAAAGTAGTTGTTAGCAGTATCTTAAAGCTGCTAAAAGAGTCCTCGTATGGACGTGTGCGGATTTTGGTTGCGCAATACTGATATGTATTCCTGCCAGATCTAGAAGCAGGGCTCACAATTTCGTCAGAGAGCTGCCAACTGTTCCATGAGTCCTAGCTTGCTAATCCTTATAATGTACACTATAGAGAGTTGGCCATTTACATATACACCAATAACTTTGACTCTTGGACTAGCATTTAGTCTTCTACTCTAAATTCTATCGTCATAGTTCTTAAATTCTTCACCTACTACCTCGTCCGCATTGCATTTCAGTCAAGTCATTGAGTAATACCAAGACGGTCACCTTTGAGTAGAAAACATCTGGTCATATAAACACTAACTTCGGCTTACATTAGCACTGCCATGCACCTGCACGCTTGATTCAGCCAGATCTCTAGATTCGGTCACACTCAGATTCTTGATTTTGACAGAAGAATATCCAGGTAACATTGCATTGAACCAAAGGGGGACTTAGTTTGACGATTACGGTCCATGACAATGACTCTACATTAGTCAACGTTAGAAGAACTTAGATGCTGATACAACCTCGCTAAACTACGAAGGGTTCCAGGAAAGCGATCCACACCAGCGCTGGAGATGTTACTTGTCAAGGCTACGCACGACCTCGCAATTTTTAATCCCCTATCACTACTCTTCCTCCATCACAACAATGATATCGACCCGAGTCTACTCCGTTGCAAGGGTGTACGCCGATGTGAACGAAAAGAACCCCAAGGAATACTGGGATTACGAGAACCACACAATTGATTGGGGCAAAATAACCAACTATGAGATCATCAGCAAGATTGGCCGTGGGAAGTATTCTGAAGTGTTCCAGGGCGTCAACATTTTGAACGATCAGCTGTGTATTATTAAAGTGTTGAAGCCAGTGAAGATGAAGAAGATCTATCGTGAGTTGAAGATACTTCAGAACTTGACCGGTGGGCCTAATGTTGTTGAGTTGTTGGACATAGTCAGAGATGAACAGTCCAAAATTCCAGCGTTGATCTTTGAAAAGGTCAACAACATAGATTTCAGAATCTTGTACCCTAAGTTCACACTCAGCGACATTCAGTATTATTTCACTCAACTCTTAATTGCATTGGATTACAGTCATTCGATGGGGATTATACATCGAGATGTCAAACCTCAGAACATCATGATTGACCCATTAAACAAGAAATTGAGATTGATCGACTGGGGGTTGGCTGAATTCTATCACAAGGGTATGGACTACAACGTCAGAGTCGCCAGTAGATATCACAAGGGCCCTGAATTGTTGATTAACTTGCAGCAGTATGATTATAGTTTAGATTTGTGGTCTGTTGGGTGCATGTTGGCAGCAATCATTTTCAAGAAGGAACCAATCTTCAGAGGCGACAGCAATAATGATCAATTGGTTCAAATTCTGAAGGTGTTGGGAACTGAAGACTTAATGAAGTACGCCAAAAAGTACAAAATCCGCTTGAGCAGCGAGTACGACGATATATTGGTCGAGCTGCCTAGAAAGCCTTGGTCTAGTTTTATTAATAGCGACAATAAGCATTTGGCAATTAAAGAGGTTGTTGATTTGATCGATAAGTTGTTGACCTATGACCACCAGTTGAGGCCTACCGCGCAGGAGGCTATGGAGCATGCTTTCTTCAAGATTAATGTATGAGTTATACTTTAGTGCAAGCACAGTGCTTGAATGAGAATAGACGAGTCTGCGAATTGGTGTAGTTATTGGGTTTATTTTTTTAAGGAAACATTAGGGATGTACAGTGTGTGCACCCAATATTCATCAAGCTCTCATCGTAAGTCATCTCAAACCTCATCATGGTGTATATGATCCCCTCATCAAAAGATTTAGTAAAACCCTGGATTAGAATTCAATTGAGCTACCCATTGCTTATAAACTCTAATCAAGATGGCCGTAGAGATATTGGTGCAATTTGCAAACTTGTAGGGTGCTTGAACTGTACAACACTCTTTTCTAAGACATCTCTGCCTTCCCGTTGCTGAATTGTAGTAATTACAGCTACTTAAGCTAAAAGAGGTATGATTACTAGCAATGCCTACGTTCCTAAGCTCTCCCAAAACGTCTATTATGCATATTGTACTATTGTGAGTGTGAAGTATTGGTATGTGCTGCCACACAAAACTAATGCTGCTGCAGATGGCTGCGAATCTATTGGTTTGTGCCAAGCACTATAAAATCCAATCAAACGCTGCAACCTAGACCTTCCGAACTACCGATCTAGAGGCTTATGGTATCGCCTTTGACACCCACAACTCTTACACAAACTTCTGCCAACTGGTTGATCATCTTCACCCCACAACAGTGACGCTAAACTGAGTTGGTCGCGTTGCTGCAAACTGGTGAGGAAGGACATTCCGAGCCTTCTACCCACGTCTATATCTTGTAGTATTTGAATTATTGCCAAAGCACGGGCACTACTGTCAACTTTGGAAAGCTTAATTTGTTCTCATTTACGTTTTGCTTGACTTTATGACAGCATTTTCCAGTATTCCATCTGCCCTTTCTCGTAAGAGCGCCTGAGACGATTACAGGTGTCTATTCTGAGTCCAACCGAGGTTATCACTTACAGCAATGCGCCCCAAAGTTGCGTTCATGTGTTGCTAGCCTTATCTCACATGGCTTCCACGCTCAACGCTGCCTCGGCAGTTGGTCCTGAAACAATTGCTGAGAACTTCCGCAATCCACCAGTAGGCAAACAACTAGGCTTCCCGTAAGCACCTCTGGACCTTGCTACCTAGGGACTGAGACCACGTGAAGCCTAAGCTGGTCTTCGCTGGCGCGTAGAACATTCTCCTTGTAAACATTCCCCACGTCAACTCTATATATTCCAAACCTTGCGCAGCAGCGACGTTTCAAAAGCTGTATCCAATTAATGCACACAATTTAGGTAGCAGGCACATACCGATCATCAGGTTTCAGGCCTGCATCCGATTAGAGATGAGATCGGCTTGCTTGCAAATCGCATGTTGGTCCACTACCACCCACGCGTCAGTGCAAGCGCGTAGTTCAAGCTGCTCTTGGCGTGCACTTACAACCCAGTCAAAATCTAACATTACATATTATTATTACTATTACATATCTATACCCTAAACCCAGTAGCCAAACCTTCAACGAATTCCCTAATGTCGTAAACCTTATCAATATTGCCTGAAAAATGATTATCTAGCTTCAGTTGGACTTCATCGAAGATAAAGCTATCTTCAGATTCACTGAGGCTTGATTGGGAAGACGAGCTTGAGAGCTTGAAATCATTATCGACCGGCGAACTTCTCTTTGGAATGAGTTTAATGAAAGCGTCCAAGACACCAGGCTGTAAGCTGGCTGTGACAATCTTAGCCTTCAAGAGCTTGTACAACTCGTGGTGGTTCAACTCAACGTACTGAGAGATAATTTGAATAAATTTCTTGAGCTGTGAGGGAGATGCAGAGGTTTCTGGGGTGGTGGTGGTAACTTTTGGTACTGTTACACAGGGTATCACTTCCTTGAGCTTTTCGGTCAAGTTTTCCATGTTCAATGGCTTTATGGTTGGGTAGTAGGATAAGCCCAAGAGATCCAAGTTGACGTCAATTTGTGCCGAGTACTGCACCAACAACTGGTAGTCGACGTCGACCAATTCCCTCTTCAACTCTTCGCTAGGCTTCTCCCTGTACCTGTTGACTCTGTTGATAAAGCGTAAGCCATTGGTTTCGAGTCTGTTCTTTATCCTCACGGTTTCCACTATCAAAGTGATTGTATCGTTGAACTTGGACGACTTCTTCGGAGCCAATGCAAAACACTTGTACCACTCGATAATGTAGAGAACGACACACTTTTCATCGGAAAAGTCGTCCACATCGATGAGTCTGGGTATGCTGTGTGTCTCTTCGACATGTGACAAGAGGTTGGCGAGTGTGTGGCAGGTGGAGTCGTCGCCGTATGTTCTGAGGATCTTCGACAAGACTGAGTACGGGTCCTGCCATATGAGGGTGTCGACCTTCATCCAGTCCTTCAAGATTGACTTCAATTCGGTGAATGAGGAAGCTGTGGTGGAGGCATTGCTCAACAAGAACAACGACCAGATGAACCCCAACACCAATTTGGTGTCACAGTCGTAGATGTTCTCCAGACTAATGAACAGGACATTGATGTTAAGAATAAGCTTTGAGAACTGGAGGAACTCGTTCAAGTTCTCCATCTGCTGCAACTTAAAGGTTGGCACAGAATACGTGGGGTGGAGGTAGTAGAGCTTTTGCTTGAAGAGCGGATGCTTGTCGTTTCTCAAGATCTCATAGACTATCTGGTTGACCAACTTGGTGAGGGCCAAACCGGTACGCAAGTCCTGCAAGGACTGGATGGGGGCCGTTGCGATTTTAGGAGTCTCGTTATTTTCCAAGGCGAGCTTGGAGTTCATCCACTTTATCATCCCCTTGGTCTGGGATTGTTCCCATTCACTGTGATTCATAGTACAGTAGTAGTAGAATATCTCCCTATTTCCTTCTTCTGTTATTTCCTTCTTTTCCCTAACTTAAATACCCTGTACACAAAATAATAAGCTTTTAGAGCTCCCACTCGGGAACGCACGCTTGCTGCTAAGGAAAACAATAACAACGTTAAATACGGGGAGGATTTATCAGTTTTGGGATAAAACGCGAATTGCAGCCCACCACGCAGGATGGGAGAATCGGGTCTGGGCGGCACCTCTACATAAGGAGAAGACGTCCATTTAAAGGGGAAATAAGAGGACCGGCATGAGAGCTGCGTCACTTTGGGAGCCCATACACATTGACCCATTCGTCGAAGGCGGTATGGCGGCAGTGTCTTGTAGACGAGAGTTAAACACCTAAACGGAGTTGCACACGACCGCCTGGAAAAAGTGAACGCAGAGTGCGAAATGCGAAGAGCTTTGACAAGAGCCAAGTTTTAAGCCTGTTACACCCAACGTATCTGCTCCAGCCCAGGCATCCACAAGCACCATGGATCCGTTGACATCGAGCGTGCGCCCTCCTACCGATGCGTTGATCACGGTCAGAATCATCAAGTCCTTCCCCTACCGTAACGTAAAGAACCATGTCCTCAATGGCATCAACTTGAAGGAGATGAGTGCAAAGAAATTATTGGAATCTGTTACAAACCAAATCAACACCACAGGCTCGTTTCGGCCTTACAGAAACGTTGTTTACGATACCATCAAGATATACACCATGGCACATGGTTCAAAATCCATGAACTTGGTCATCAACTTTGAGGACGACCACCAGGGGGTCTTGATCAGCCCCTCCGTAGACAAGCACCAATCTTTGTGGGATTTGGGCGTGAGAAACGAAACAGAGGTTAGTATCTTTAACTGGGCCGACTACGAGAACTACAAGCAAAACCCTGAAGAAAAGTGGTAAGATTTAGGATGTGGCGATAGATAAATTGCTTGCACCTACATAAATGTATATAGATGCAGAATGTGACACATGAAACCAACCAACCTCAATGGCATGGGAATGCTGGGGCAATGTGCAGAAACAACTTGCAAGTTCGGTTGCAGCGAACCCTCTGTAGCATCTGAAATCTTTGCGATGTGCATCCAGAATGCTCCTTTCTGTGCTGCGATGCTTATCTACAGTGGAGGACGTTGCGTACTCAAGTGTTCTAAATCAGCTCTAAACGCGGGTAGCCCTTTTTTGAAACATTCACGGTGCTGCTTTCGTACCACACAATGGAAAGATTAGATGCTACGGCAAACTACCCCCAGTCCAGCAGATCATACATGCCCCTCCCATCTCCCGTGTAGTCCTACTCTTATTTACAATTGCCTTTTTGGCCTCGTATTCGATCCGACAGAGGCACATTATCAAACAATAGCGCATAATTCAAAAAAAAACAATAAACGAATGCAAGGTCGCAAATCACCGTCCCCTCAACCAGGAACAAACTTTATCTTTAACGACGGAATGTGACAAGATCCTGAAGTTAGTTCTAAGTTCAACAACCGTTGCGTCTTAGTATATTGGACTCGAGCACTTCCACCGCCATCTATTGCTCGATGGAGCTGCTTTTCTCACTCTTTCGGAATCCGCCGGTTTTGTTCCACCCCACAAACACGGTTTTCTTTGTGGAGCTTCTTCATGGCCTAACTATACCCATCTGGGCCGTAGTCCTATAAATTTGGCGACTATATGCACGGTTGCTTAAACACGAAGCTTACTGATCAATTCATCAAGTAGTATGTAAATTATATAGCCGAGCTAGTCCCTGAGGTGGGTTGAGGCATATATGTAACGACAATGTGCTATCGTATTTTTTATACTTTAAATTTGTATAAGGCGATTCAAGATACTTCTATATTTGGACCACTCCCGGTCAATGAGTAACTCCCCAGCACGTCCATAGGGAAAAAAATAGTGCAAATAGTCTCAGGAATGAGACCGCTACGGGTTCTCTGTCTTGTGCTTTTCAGCTCAATGGGTGCGCAAAATTAGAGCTGCAGTCGCGCGGTAGCTGCTGCAGGCCGCTAGCGTGTTTGGCGGAAGTGTGCCAATTTCTTCGCGACCCTGCCGACACTCGATCGGTCCACGCTTCCCAGTGCAGCTCGTGAATCCCGATCGGTGGCCGTCAGCGCCAAGACGTGACCGTTCCCAGCAAGGGATATCCCGCCTGGGCGCGCTAGCCCTAAAGGGTTGCTGGAGTTCGTATTTTTGGAGCTCCTTCAGATTTTCTTGCAGCCGCTAGGGCTGCAAAAAGTCTAGGAAATCCGATATCACCGGCTACTTTCGACAAAGATCATCAGCTGCAACCTGCATTATCTCAGAATCTGCAAAAGCTCTGAATCGTTACTCCAAAACTTCTGATTCGCTCACTTTTGAGACTATCCTTTGCTTTGTACGTACTCTGCTCCACTTACTCGCTCGCAACGTCAGGGTTTCTTAATGGGAAAAGCGCATGAGCAGAGAGGTTGCAGCCTCTACGTTCCGAACAAGATCAAAACTTGTCACTCTATCTAAGATTCAACCCCAGATCCATTTTCCTTCTCATCCAATGTGATATAGGGCACATGACCTAAAAGGTATCTGGAGGAAAGGGCACACCGAGTCATACTCAGTATGGGCTCAGAAACTTTGGTAGCAAAGTTCGGTGCGCTCTCTCATTGGCTGAAAGAGCACTACAAGCTCCACACTAAAACTTGAGTCTAGTGCTTTTCTACACTATCCAAAGCAAACCGTAGCTGTTTTTAAGGACCTTGCCGTAGTGGCTCTCTAAGTCTCGAGGTCAAGAGGCTAACTTTGTCTGTCCCAAGTTCAGCCAATCAGATCGCACCTTTTGTTCATCTAAATTTTTCTCCTGTACAAAAATCAAAAAAACCAGACAACAAAAATTTCACCAACAACACACTCACGATGTTTAAGTCGGCCAAGTTTGCTAGCCCATTGGTGCAAAAGCTCATTACCGGTTCCGTTGGGGCTACCGGATTGACAGCATCTTACATGTTATACCAAGACTCCATGACTGCCAATGCTATGACTGCAGCTGAACACGGTCTTCACCCACCAGCATACGGTTGGTCCCACAACGGTATGTTCTCTACTTTTGACCATGCATCCATTAGAAGAGGTTACCAAGTCTACAAAGAAGTCTGTGCCGCATGTCACTCCTTAGAAAGAATTGCTTGGAGAAACTTGGTTGCTGTTTCCCACACTTCTACTGAAGCCAAGGCCTTCGCTGAAGAGTTAGAATACGACGACGAACCAGATGACGAAGGTAACCCAAGAAAGAGACCAGGTAAGTTGGCTGACTATATGCAAGGTCCATACGAAAATGAACAGGCTGCTAGAGCTGCTAACCAAGGTGCTCTTCCACCTGATTTATCTTTGATTGTCAAGGCCAGACACGGTGGTGCTGATTACATCTTCTCTTTGTTAACCGGTTACCCAGACGAACCACCAGCTGGTGTCGTCTTGCCTCCAGGATCCAACTACAACCCTTACTTCCCAGGTGGTTCTATTGCCATGGCCAGAGTCTTGTTTGATGATTTGGTTGAGTACGAAGATGGTACCCCAGCAACCACTTCCCAAATGGCTAAGGATGTCTCTACTTTCTTGAATTGGGCTGCTGAACCAGAACACGACGACAGAAAGAAGTGGGGTTTGAAGGCATTGATTGTTGTTTCTTCCTTGTACTTGATTTCCATCTGGGTTAAGAGATTCAAGTGGCAACCAATCAAGAACAGAAAGTTTAGATTCGACCCTCCAAAGAAGCATTAAGGATGTATATAAAGGTCGACAAGTTTGACTGCACATATCAATAAAAGTAATAAGAAGAGAATCTCATTTCAATCTCATTTCACAAGTGGCACCGACATATTGCGCAGACCTCTGACATGCCTTATTGTAATGAATCGTAGTATAGTTATTTATGATCTTGGTGCTGGACAGCACTTTCTCTCCACATTATCCAAAATAGACGTCTGTGCTACAAGATTATGTAAGACTAGTGGTCTCGCTGGATCCTAACTGATTTGATTTCAGAACCACTTTTTCACTCTCATCCAAACACGTGACCAGCCATCTCTTAACAATTCTATACTACTACGTCTACATGTTTATCGTGAAATGGTCCTACTTTCAGGTGCTGAATCTCTTTGGCAGTAGGAGCTTGGGTTTCAAAAGAAACTCTTTTGGTTTCGATGTATTTGGAAACATTTCTTGAACAGCTGAGTCAAAAACGACTATTTGATAGCCTATATCGCCAACATAAACACCAGAAGTCCACAAGATAGCTTTCACTTCGCAGAAAATCTATCGATTCCGTAAGAAATATCTGCTTATAGTTTACTAATTGAGTATTCATTTGTATATGCTCTTCTGGATCCTCTGGTTAGCCTCCCATTACTTTGACTCAAAAACTTACATTTGGCGGACCGGATTTTTGCACTTCTAATTTGTCCAATATGTTTCAAGTAACACAAGCGAAGTGCAAGCTGAATACCATAAGAGAAATATAAAGTCAAATCATATAAGGTGTGATATTGAGAGCTTACATTTGCTAGACTTCAGGGTAACACAGTACTAGGTTCCACCTTTCCGGGAGGTAAAAGATGGCACGATGATTAATGAACGCAAGTGGAGGGGCTTAAAAATACTGCCTCTTTCATATGCCTTCCAGAACCACCCATGAATCACATGATCTCGGAGTACTTCGCCTCTTGAGCGACGTCACTTTGGATCTTTGGAATGGGATACACACTAAGTTGTGATTAGCTTGCACCTAGTCCGCATCACAGTTCATACAATACGATGTTAAGTTCCCCATGGTAACTTAATCTGCCTCCACAGGTTATGAATTCTCTGTATAGCATTTAATTTTTGTGTCAGTGAAGATTTTGCTCTGCTTAGATCACCAAAGCATCGAATGCAAACCGGGTTTGACCTTGGCAGCGATGCCATCCGCCAGGAACAGGGCCAAATTTTTCAACTACAACAGCCTCCTCTACCGTATACATACCTCTGTCTTCCCAGGCTCCTCCTTATCTCGAAAACCGCGCAAGATTCGATCAGTTCTTGCTGTCGTGTGCGCATGAAGTAGAGGTAAGCTCCACCCACCTCATTGGCCGAAAATCCGCCGTGTGTTAAATCTCCTGCACACAGGTTGCGTCGCGCCCAATTTCGCCGAACGATACCAAAAAAAATCTTCATGACCTTTTTAGGAAACATATATAAAGCGGAAATTCCCCATCCAGATTTTTTTTTTGTAAGTTGTCATTCTCTAATAGCAATCACGACCAGGATGAGTAAAATAGATACGCCTATTCATGATGAACTTAATGAGGTGTCTAGCACCAGTACCAGCACACCTGCTCTTAGCAATGAAGATTTGATTGATCGTGGGGAAGAACGCGTTTCCAAGTTGGTTATCGTGTTGACCTTGGTCTCATCGATCTCCGGTTTCATGTTTGGTTACGACACCGGGTACATTTCATCAGCATTAGTCAACGTCGGGACCGACTTGGGAGGCAAGTTGCTTACCAGTGGTCAGAAGGAATTTATCACATCTGCTACCTCGTTAGGTGCGTTGTTGGGGGCTCTTGTTGGAGGTGTGTTAGCCAACTTGGTGGGTAGAAAGTCTGTTTTGTTAGCATCCAACGTTATTTTTATTGTTGGTACCATCATCCAACTTGCATCACACACCGTGTGGACCATGATTGTCGGTAGATTTATTCTTGGTTGGGGTGTCGGGATTGCATCCCTTATTTCTCCACTTATGTTGTCCGAGTTGGCTCCAAGTAGACACAGAGGTAAGCTTATTGTCACTAACGTTTTGTTCATTACCGGGGGTCAGTTGATTGCCTACTTTATCAACTGGGGTCTTACCCACGTCCACCACGGCTGGAGAATCTCGGTCGGTCTCTGTATGGTCCCTCCTGTTTTCCAGTTTGTTTTGTTTTGGTTCTTGCCAGACACTCCAAGATTCTACGTTATCAACCACGAGGTCGAAAAGGCCAAGGCTGTCATGCGCAGAATCCAACCAGATCAGCTGGAAGAATACATCAACGCTGTTATCGAAGATATGGTGGCCTCCAACTCTGTTGTTCCAGGTAACGGTGCCTTGCAACAAGCTTGGAACTCCATCAAGTTGATCCATACCAAGCCAGGCAACTTCAGAGCCCTTGTTCTTGCTTGTGGTTTGCAAGGTATCCAACAATTCACGGGTTTCAACTCCTTGATGTATTTTAGTGCTACCATTTTCGAAGTTATTGGATTCCACAACCCTACTGCAGTATCCATCATTATTGCAGCAGCAAACTTTGTTTTCACCTGTGTTGCACTTGTGATCATTGACAGAGTCGGAAGACGTAGAATCTTGCTTATCTGTATGCCTATTATGACTGTTGCCATGGTTATTTGTGCCGTTGCTTTCCACTACCTCGACATCAAGTTCACCCTGAGCGGTGACGCGCACTTGAACGGCCTGAGTGGTATTCACGGTTGGGGTATTGTTGTCATCATCTCGATGGTCCTCTTTGTCGCAGGGTACGCTACTGGTATCGGTAACAGTGCTTGGACCGGTGTCGAGTTGTTCTCAGACGTCAACGTTAGAGCTATCGGAGGTATGTATGCAGCAGCTACAAACTGGGCTGGTTCCTTGGTCATTGCATCCACCTTCTTGACTATGTTGGAAAACATCACTCCAACAGGAACATTCTCCTTCTTCGGAGGTTTATGTTTGGTGGCATTTGTCTGTGTATTGTTCATGTTACCAGAAACTGCTGGTTTGCAGTTGGAAGAAACCACCTTGTTGTTGGAAGAAGGGTTCAACGTCAGGGAGAGTTTAAGACTCTCCAAGCAAAGAAAGATCTCAAAAAGAAGTCAAGTATAGTATTTAATAATGGTTAATGGTATAGTAACGAGTGTAAAGAGAGACTAGTCTGTAGCTCTGTCTTGAAGAGGATGTCTGCATGCAGGTCGCCAGAGGAGCGGCAGGAGTAGCATGCTGAGGTTGGATCATGTGACCCAGGACTCTAAGATCCGCGCTCAACCTGAACTCAAGCACTCATCCCATATTTCAACATGCTGGAGACCAAGCCCAAGTCCCAGTCTAGGGAGTCGCTGTCGTCACACTCGCGATTCATCGATATGAGCCGACTCAAGAACTTCGAAGTAATTGAAAAATTAGGGCAGGGTACCTTTGGGGTGGTCCAAAAGGCAAGGTGTCGTCGAACCAACAAACTAGTTGCCATAAAGCAGCTCATCAACCACTCAGCGAAGGAAGGATTCCCAATAACCGCCATGAGGGAGATCACCATCTTGAAGCAGTTGCACCACGACAATATCTTGCGGATTTCGGAGATGATCCACGAAGATCCGAAGGTGCACAACGCCAGCGAGTTGGTTACTCAAAGAGGCTGTTTCTACACCGTCACTCCCTATATGTGCTCAGACTTGGTCGGGTTGTTAGAGAACCCTGCAGTCAACATTACTCTTGCACAGATCAAGTGTCTCATGATACAGCTACTCCATGGGATCCAATATATTCATGACCAAAACTTCTTACATAGAGACATTAAAGCTGCCAACATCTTGATAGATTTTGACGGGGTGTTGAAGATTGCAGATTTCGGATTGGCTAGAATATACCACGGACCCTCTCCGACCTTTGGCCACGGTCCTGGCGGTGGTGAACGAGCATACACTGGCTTGGTCGTTACGAGGTGGTACAGACCTCCGGAATTGTTGCTAGGCGAGAGAAAGTACACCACAGCAGTCGACTTGTGGGGGGTAGGATGTGTTTTCGCCGAGCTCTTTACTCACAAGCCCATTTTGGTTGGGAAATCAGACGTTCACCAAGCCCAGTTGGTGTTCAGCTTGGTGGGGCCTCCAAAGGACTGGATCCACGCTGCGCAGCTCCCAAACAAATCCGACTACAACATAGGTCTCACGTGCAAGAGAACCCTCGAAGACAGATTTAATAGATTGATGCCGGAAGACGGGGTTGATTTATTGAGCGGATTCTTGACTTTGGACCCATACAGGAGACTCAACGCTTTGGATGCATTGGCACATCCCTTCTTCAAGAACGAGCCGCTTCCTTTGAAGCCTCACGAGTTGCCCAAGTTTGAAGAGAGTCATGAGATTGACAAGGAAAAGTTCAAGAGAATGAAGGAGCAACAGAAGAAACCGATTGGCATAGCGCCCTCTGGCCCCCAAGCTCTCGGCCAACCCACCATCTCTTCATTGCCAGCACTTCCACAGCTCCCAAACCATGCACCTGCTGGACCCAGGGATTCTAGCGATCTCAGGGATAGCAGAGACTCGAGGGGTTCAAGAGACTCAAGAGACTCAAGAAGCAGCAGAGATTCGAGAGATTCGAGAGATTCGAGAGACCCCAGAGATAACTTCAGAAGTAGAGCTCAAAGAGACACCTACCACCCCGAGGGTGGTCGTCGTGTTGTATCGTACAACAGCAGACCTAAGCTGAGTGAGTCACAAGATTCATTCAGATCTGAGCGTGCAAATGCGCCTTTGTCTCACGGTCGGGTCACCCTGGCGTCCTCTGGTATCTTCATGAAGAAACGTCCACATCCGAACCAGAGACCTGACTCTTCAAAGAAGACGAAATTGCATACCGACGAGAACAAGGAAGATGACAAGAAGAAGAAGCTAGGGATGAACTATTAATTGGTTTGCGAGACAAGCACTCACACTCAACGTAACCGGGAGTTAGCAAACAGATACAGGCACCATGAAGCTTTATGGAATAACTTGTGGTTTTGTAGGAATACAGGATATGATAGTCATTTGTAGCGCATTTCCGCTTAGGAAAAGTGGTTTGAAAGGATGTTAGATCCGGTTGATCCTGAGTTGGTTGCAACAAGTGCAGCGGAGGTGCAGCCTCAAATTTTTTCTGGTATCTTTCAAAGTATTACTAAGGACTACAGCATTCCCAGTGTTTCAACAAGAACTGGTGCTGGTTTCCCCTAGACGGACTTTGCAAAATGGAGCCCCCGCCCGGTTGCTCTGTGCGCTGGACTTGCCTAAGCATAGCACATGCTTTCTGTTTTCACTGAGAATACCGGATGACAAATCACAATTTCCTCCTTTACAATCAAGCCAAGGAGGGACAGCCTGGTGTCAGCGCATGCTTTTGTAGATGCCATGAAGCCCCCTACTGTTTGTTGTGTGCCCCTCTATTGCAACTTGGTCTAGTGAACCAGTAGAACTGGAAAGCAACAGTGGCTGCAAATTGTTGCTTAGCACACGCACCGGTAACAGCACAACCGAAGCTTCAATCCCTAAACTACAGCACACCCAGTAAACAACTCAAACATTAGCTACAAAGGGCACATTATTGACGTCAGACCCCTACGTATTGAGTTCACTCGATGGTTGCAGCCACACCTCAGTCTCCTGCAGAGTGGCCCAAGGTTCCTGTCGTATCACCTCCAGTGTAACACTCTCAGAGCATGCGTACACTTACTGAAAGGAAGGTATCGAAAGAGAAATAACTGTATTTCCAAGAGAATGGCGATAGGCAGACACCAAAGGGCGTTTCGGTAGTTTCCATGGCATGTCAGAATGAATTACTAAGAATATTTCGTGTCACGCGCGCTGTGCTTAACAACGCCATCTCTCTGCTCATCCAACCACCACACTCGCAGAGGCATTCCAAGGAGATTCCAGTGCTCAGCAGGGTAGAAGCGGTCGTGATTCAACTTTTCGTGCCGCTATACGGTGTAGTTTGCTGGCAGATCCCGGTCGTGGTCCAATTAAAAGGTGAGGGTCCACATTGGGCTTTGTTACACAAAACAAAGTTATGGGCTCGGAAATACTCGATTAATAATCACAACCCATCTTGTTGTAGCCTTAGTAATCTCTCCTTTGGAAAAGAAAAACCCATATATACTGTTTGCCCGACTGTAATATACAGAACACACCTAGAGGGACATGTTCTTCAGTCTACCCTATGAGATTCTACAGCAGATCTTTCAGTATTTGAAGCCAGGAGAGAGCTGGGCACTTATCGACGATCCAGTGTTGGGGGAGATAGCCTTCAACCGCACATACTCGGAGTTGATCCTTTATGGGGAAGGAGACTGTGTCACTCCCATCGATACGAAATGCTTTATCGATGCCTGCATACTTCCCATGTTCATGTACCGCAACAGAAAGGTCTTCCATCCAAACAAGTTGCAATTCCGGGAGATGAAGCACATCCTCAAGTTGGGCCCCAAGTTGTTGAAGACATTTAACAGCATAGAACACTCGGGCATGCCCATCTGTGCGGCTGACCTTCCTTTGATAAGCCTGTTCGAGAACATCCACTCCATAGGAGTGTGCTGTTACAAAGGCAAGGAAGACATATCCAGAATTGCGTTACCACCTAACCTTTCCACTCTAAAGGCCTCCAACGTCTTGGTAACGAAAGAGTTGAGTAATTTGCGAAAGTTAGATTTATCCTCGGTCCCTTTTTTGAAAACGAGTGTCCTACCTCCCAGCTTGGTCCATTTGTCTTTGTTTAATATCGACAGCCTTGATCTAGACGTACCCTTGCCCCCAAAGTTAATGTCTTTTGAAATCGCGCATGTTAGTTTTGCATCTCCTGATATCAAGTCAGTCAACATCTCGTACTTGGAGAACTTGAAGACGTTTGTGTGCTATGAGCTCGACTGGAACTTTTTCAAGCTACCAAAGACCATTTCCAACCTAAAGATCAAGAGAACCACTCTTTGCAACATTGAAAGAATTCAGGACTTTGAGTGTCTTGAGTCTCTCAATATTGGTTTTTGCATGTTGGAAACAGCCCGGTTATTTGACGTCAAGTATCCTGAGTCATTAAAGCATATTGAAATCTTGGCTGCGTTGGAGTCTCCACAGGACCCGCAGTCTAGCGTCTTCAACGTCAATCTTCCATCCAACCTCCAATCTTTTTGTTTATTGAAGCCGCATAGAAAGAATTCATTGTATATACATGCTGGCATGAAGTACCCCTCGACTCTTAAGAGCCTTGAGTTGATAAATTTGTGCGGTTTCTACCTGAGCAGTATGATCCAGTTACCCGAGGGGTTGGAGAAATTGACTATGAGCGAGATGGGCTTGAAGAAGTTGCCCGTTTCGAACTTATCCAAGTTGACCAAGTTGACCAAGTTGAGCTTGTGCGGCAACAGATTGGAGGAAGTTGATCTTCCGCCTTTCGTGGACGTTTTGAACTTGAACTGCAACAACTTGAGAAATTTGGTGATACCAAAGAACAACGTGAGAGAGCTCTTTTTGGACGGCAATCACTTCAACGAAAGAAGTCTATTTAGATTACCGGAAAAGTTGCAAGTTCTACACATGAGAGGCGATAATCGGTTTTTACCGTATTTTGAGATACCAGAAGTAAAGGAATTACACATATCAAACTACCAGCTACCCACGGGATTGAGATTTCCTGAATCGGTGCAACGTCTTTCACTTGTCAAGTGTGACATTAGCACGGGGTTGTTCGAAAGTTTTGTGTTTCCTACTAGACTTGTCAAGTTGGATATTACTGAGAATCATGTGGACTCATATTCAAAGTTGAAGCTACCAGAGACGAAGTCGTTAGTTGTTTGTGGGAACTCGATTCCTGTCGAGGAGGCCATCCCTGAATGGCCGTATATTGCATCCAGATTGGAGCTGTTTAGAGAGAGCGAAGTCAGTTTGCTAAAGTTGTCAAAGTTAAATGAGTTGGGGAAAGTGTACCAGGTTAAGGTTGGGGATAGAAGAGTTAAGATTTTAGTTAGTAATGGGGTGGTGACTGTTCTTCATTCGAAAGAAGCACCAGAGGTTTATATATGTGGTAAGAATATAGAGTAATTTCACAGTGGGCATAATAGCAGTATATGTAGGTGGCTACCTAGATAGAAAACAATTTGAAGGACATGTATAGTATCAGCTAGGGCCTTTGTGAGGCTATATAGGAATGCGGCCCTCATTTTTGGTGTGCAGCCATCTCTCCCAACTAATTTATAATCAAGCCATTCTCCCAAGAGGCTGATAAGTAATGACTTTTGCTCCCAATATTGTGACATGCAGTGTATTATTCGTCTTTAGAACATTATCTCTAGTTGTGTTTTCACCGTTAAATACATTTTTGAAAAATGGCATATTTTAAATCATTTTGGCTGCAAACCTGCAAAATGCACTAACCTCAATAATAATAACCAATTAATGCATAGAACCATAAAACCTAAAAATAATATAAAAGAAATGAATTATTACTATAAAAGGCATAAATGCTTACTTAAATAAGGTGATCAACTAGGCTCTTATTGAAAGTTAAACATTTCACCGCCGTTCAGTGGTCAATATGAGGTAAATCATCAAAAGTAAAATGTTTGAGCTAAAATAACATAATCCTGATTTATGAAATTAATGAAAATGCGAGGTGCAATCTAACGAAGTACCCCTATTGTGCTTGTACCAGCTGAAGTATTCTACCACCGGTGCTGCCGGAAAGCTCCTCTGTGCTATACTGCTTACATAAGCTTCTTACCGTACAGAGCCCCTCCTGGTGCCCTGAGGTTCCACCAGTACCGGCAGGGGAAAATCACGATCCACTCCCAAGAACACACACTTGCACGTAAGTTGTACCTTAGTTCACTTGTTCTGTCGACACCTGGCCGTAAAAATGGCTCGGAATTGAAATGTGGGGTAACTTTTTCAATTGATGGAAAGCTGCACTCAAAGTCCGTAAATATCTCGGACCGGATATACAAGAAGATACACCACCAAGACGTCGGGTAATAAATGGCTCAGAATTCAATATAAAGAGGAGGTCTCCTGACTGCAATCATACCACTATCATTGTGATATAGAAAAGCAACATGTCAAAAGGAAAAGTTTTATTAGTTCTCTACAAGGGAGGCCACCACGCAAAGGAAGTTCCAGAGTTATTGGGAACAATTGAGAATGAGCTTGGGATCAGAGACTTTGTCGAATCACACGGCTACGAATTAGTCACCACTGACGATAAGGACCCTGAACCAAGTTCCACTTTCGATGAGAATTTGGTCGATGCTGAGGTGATTATTACTACGCCTTTCTTTCCTGGTTACTTGACCAAGACCCGTCTCGACAAGGCTGCAAAGTTGAAGATCGCTATCACTGCAGGTGTGGGGTCCGACCATGTTGACTTGAATGCGGCCAATGAGAAGAAAATCACTGTCGCTGAGGTCACTGGGTCAAACGTTGTGTCCGTTGCCGAGCACGTTGTGATGACTATGCTTGTCTTGATCAGAAATTTTGTTCCCGCTCATTATCAAGCAACCGTTTCCAAGGAATGGGACATTGCTGGTGCAGCCAAACAAGAATACGACTTGGAAGATAAGGTGATTGCCACAGTTGGTGCAGGGAGAATTGGGTACCGTGTTTTGGAGAGATTGGTAGCTTTCAACCCAAAGAAGTTGCTTTACTACGACTACCAATCACTTCCAGAATCTGCAACCGACCAGTTGAACAAGGCCTCAGAATTGTTCAATTCCAAGGGAAGCATTGTTGAGAGGGTTGAAAAGTTGGAAGATATGCTTGCACAGGCAGATATCGTTACGATAAACTGCCCATTGCATGAGCAAACTAAGGGGTTGTTTAACAAAGAGTTGATTTCAAAGATGAAGAAGGGCGCAATCCTCGTCAACACGGCCAGAGGTGCAATTTGCGACGAACACGCAGTGGCAGATGCAGTAAAGTCCGGTCACCTCAGTGGATACGGTGGTGACGTCTGGTTCCCACAACCAGCTCCAAGCAACCACCCATGGAGAACAATGACTAATCCTTTTGGAGGAGGGAACGCTATGACCCCGCATGTTTCTGGTACTTCTCTTGACGCTCAAAAGAGATATGCTGCAGGTGTCAGAAATATCTTGGAGAGCTATTTCACTGGAAAGCACGACTATAGGGCTCAGGATTTGATTGTTTATAATGGTGATTATGCAACTAGATCATACGGTAACCGGAAGTGAGCACTTTCCAAAAATTATCATGCCATTTTATTCTTCCTGGCAGATTCGCCCTTTCCTCTCTTATGTTCTTATGTTTTCATGTTTTATGTTGAATGAATGTGATTTTAAATGAGACTTGGCGTAGCTAATGGAAGTTAGTAAGTTCATTTGCTTAAAACCAGTAGAGGCTTAAGCTACACGGCTGCAAATTTAAAGATGCGAGCGCAGGAAACCTTTGAGACGCATCGGCAATGAAAGAGTTTGGAAGCATACATGAGATATCGGCAGGTTCGTAATTTTGCACCCTCAATATAGGCAGAGGCTCTCATGTACATTAAGGATAATTGTCACCCTCATACCTTAGTATAATCTGAGATCTATGGGTAGATCATTATATGTTGGTTGACCAAGTAACCATTCTGATAGTCCCCGTGTCCTAATCAGACATCTGGCTAGTAGTATTTCAAAACAAGTCAAATCCTTTGAATTTGAGGGTCTCTCTCCCATACTGACTTAGATTTGTAGTACGGCTAGCAACTGCTTTGCGTGCTTCCATTGCGAGGCTTGGCGTTAGTGCCCGCATGTATAGAAATAAGCTTTGACGATGCTGTACTGCCTGCAACAAGGATCCACTGATAGGAAACGCAAACTTGAGTCTCGGACCCGATATCGGCCCCAGTTCTTCGGAGGGACTTGCCATCGAAATTGTTTCAAGCTTGTGTCTCACTTTTTTGTGAAAGCCAAGACATATCTTGAAATGGAGTGCAGGTAGGCAAAACCGATGGTCCTATCTTTACTCCCCTGCATCAACCTTTCAAAGGTGTCGTTCAACTAAAGATGGCTCACATTACCAAGATTCTGCTTAGCTTCAAGGGGGGTATAGATGGTCAACCCAAAGATCCTACATGTCCATCAAGCGTACCTTTTTTTCTGTGTCTTGACGTGCTGCAGTTGTAAACCTGCCAGATCGTTGTCGAATTCAACAAAGGCATCGCCTCATTCTACAGACCAGTCAGTCTGCTGAGGATCCCAACTAGGAATACAAAATTTCTCTTCAAAGGAAAGCTGTTAAAAACCAGGATACCTACTATTACGTCCGCAAACTTGAAGATTGCCATTACTACCGAGGGGGCAGACGTTACGAACCCGTGCCTCGCGTGTGCTGATCAAATAGATTATTTGAGGTCCGGATCGGATTTCTCGAAACTTTACCAAACACCTTCCATGAGCAACCTCAACGACTACTTTTCGTTCCAAGTGTTCCTCATTGTGTTTAGGGAAACTTTGGAGCTGGCTATCATTATCTCAGTGCTTTTATCGTTTATTCATCAAAGTTTTTCTACCACAACCAAGAATGGGTACCTGGCGGTTTCAAATCAAAATGATTCAGATGAGAACAACAACCCCACAGACGCCAGGATCCCAAGAAACCTCAAACTTCAAGTTTGGGTAGGCGGATTCCTTGGTCTTGCTTTTTGCCTACTTATTGGGTCTATTATCCTAGGAGTCTTCTACGTTTTGGGCAGTGACCTTTGGGCGGTCGCAGAACACTACTGGGAAGGTACATTCTCGATCATAGCTTCTGTTATCATCTCCGTGATGGGAGCAAAAATCCTCCGAGTCAACAAAATGCAGACCAAGTGGAAGTCCAAATTACAACTTGCCATGGCAGAAAGTGTGGGAAAGAGTGTTTCAGCAGGCTCCTTCACAGACAAGTACGCAATGTTCATTCTTCCTTTTGTTACAACCCTTAGAGAAGGGATGGAAGCAATTGTTTTCATAGGGGGGATCGGGGTGAACGAAAACACTCTGTTATGGTCAATTGTGAACTCAACCATAGCTGCCATTGTGATTGGTACCCTCATCGGGGTAGTCCTATACAAGTGGGGAAACACCCTCAGTTTGCAGTTGTTCTTGATAGTTCTGACATGCTTCCTCTACCTTGTTGCAGCAGGTCTCTTCTCAAAGGGGGTGTGGAATTTTGAGCTACAGAGGTTTATTGATAAATGTGACGGGTTCGATGTAAGTGAAACAGGTAATGGGCCTGGCTCGTATGACATCAAGCAAAGTGTGTGGCATGTGAACTGTTGCAACGGAGAATTGCAGGAGGATGGTGCATTTTGGATGATCGCCACGGCAGTTCTCGGCTGGACTAACCTGGCCACGTATGGCTCGGTCATTAGTTACAACTTGTACTGGGTTGCTGTCATTGCCATGTTTGGATACTTGTTGTATAAAGAAAAAAAGTTGACTGCAAAAGATAAGCCTTCGCAAAATGTTGCAGAGAGGCAAAGTATCGACTCACAAACACAGTTATTAACTTAAAAGTTTAGAGAATAAAAGACCCGAGCATCCGTAATTACACTCCTAATCAGTAGCTACTTGTGTAGGAAACGGTAGAAAATAAACCCCTTGTAAGGGTCTGCAAGGGCCCATACTATTGGCTAGATTTTATGACACATGCCACCGACAACCCGTTTTCGCAGCCGTATGGTTTACCTTTTTGCCAAGATCATGCAAGCACAACTGAAACGGCTTTTTTATTAGTAGGGTCGAACCGCCTTACTTAAACTTTGCAGGATGTGCGTTTGATACTCTCGTTTGGACCACATCCTATTGTGTAAGTGAGGCATGTAATTTCCGTATGGAGATTTGTTCAGTGGTTGCAGCCAATGGGAACAGAGAGGAAGGAATTGTCCCATAGGATCTAGACAACCCTCGTGCTTTTATTTAAATACAAAGGGAAGCGTCTAATTTGGAGGTTAGTTCAGATTCAAGATGATTTGGGGGTATTTAACTCAGACTGCTTTTCTTCTTGGAGTTGTTGCTGCTGCCGGAGGTGCTCCCTACGAAGCCTATTCGAGAAACTTGATTGACATGTATACTTGCAGAACACAAGTTGGCTATAGTGCTACCTTCTGTCCTCCCAAGTCTCGTGGCGGACAGTTTGCTTGTGTTTGTGCAAACCTGAATGCCATGGCCACAGTCTATGGCTGTTTGCTTCAGATCCACGCAGGTCCCTCAACCTACAAAACCTTTATTGAAAAGTGTGAGTCCGACTTCAATATCACCGTCACAGAGGAGCAATTTCAAAACGCTGTAACCAACTACAACGAAAACGCTATTGACTTTTCTGATATGTCTCAGTATAATGACAGTGGAGTTATCACGAGACCTGTTGTGTTGAAGTCTTCCATGGTGACACTATACCACAAGTCTTATAACAAGTTCATGGGCAATTATAACGACTCCATGTACTACAGCTGTGCTATTATTGCGTACTGGCTTATACTAATTTTGGGATATGGGGTCTCCAACTGGATCAAAGTGTTATTCCCCAAAACATTTGTAAGAACTCAGCGCTGGGCGCTTGGACGTTGGATACACAGTCACCTCTTTACTCCTCCAACCTTCAGCAAGCATAAGCAACAGCCATACAGACGGTTATTCTTGGTACCCTCGCGTTTTGAGACTATTGGGTTGTTAGGGTTCTTGTTCCTCTCGATCGCATTCATGGGTGCAAAAATATCGTACTTGCCCAACGATCCGCTCTTTGAGTCCAAGAACACCGTGCTTCTCAGATACTTGGCAGACAGAACAGGTATCATTGCTACCATTAACCTACCACTTTTGATTCTTTTTGCAGGCAGAAACAATTTTCTTCAGTGGATAACTGGTGTGAAGTTTGAGTCTTTCATAACTATCCATAAATGGATTTCGCGGATGTTCATCATCATGATCATCATTCACTCCATTTGTTATTCAGTAATGTATTCCTCAGAATACCTTACAGAGGCTAAAGAGGAATACATTGTTTTCGGTATTCTCGGGACCTGCGCAGGAGGCTTGTTGTTTGCACAGTCTATCTACATCTTGAGAAATAGGTGGTACGAAGTTTTTCTTATTGTTCACATATTGCTCGCTGCTGCGTTTGTTTTGGGTGCATGGAGACATGTTGATGAATTAGGCTACGTTTGGTTTGTATACCTTGCTACTGCGATTTGGTTGGGTGATAGGTTTGCCAGGTTAGTCAGATTATTTGTGTTTGGGTTCCCTATTGCAACCCTCCTGTTGATCAGTGAAGACACAATCAAAGTTGAAGTGCCGACCCCACACTGGTGGAAGACTACCAATGGTGGATTTGCTTACCTTTACTTCCTTGGTACACGTCAATTTTACCAGAGCCACCCATATTCTTACTTGCGTCTTGAAAATCAAGTTAACTTCTACATAAAGGTCAAAAAGGGAATCACCAAGAAAATTCACGATGTTTTAATGAACTGCCCAAACAAGTCTTCCAAAATGAGGTTAGGGTTGGAGGGGCCATATGGAGGTGGTCTAGAGAGTGCTCCTGTAAAATACTACAACAACATACTATATGTTGCAGGAGGAAATGGAATACCTTCAATTTTGTCAGAGGCCATTGATTTCGCAGCCATTCATGAAAACATCAGATTAGTATGGGTAGTTAGAGACTACAAGTTTATTGACGGGTTCAGTCATGAATTGATGATGTTAAAGGAAAAGGGGATAGAGATAGACGTATTTATCACTAAACCCGAGTACTCGATTGACAGTACCGATTCGGACTCCGTGGGATCTAAGAAAGAGGAGAGGATTCACGAAATCACAAAAGAAAACAGTGTTACCGATAGGTTGTCTCACGTCAATTTTGTGCACGGAAGACCTGGCCTTAGAGAGATTATCGACAAAGAGTTGGAGATGACTAAGGGAGGTTTGGCCGTAGTTACTTGTGGTAATCCCGCAATGGTAGACGAGATCAGATGCGAGATAGCGAGGACCTCCGCAAACGAGCGCGTAGACATGTACGAACATTTGCAAGTATGGGCTTAGAGATAGTAATAAAGGAAATTCTAAACAGCCACAACATGTAGTAGCTACAATCGTGTTTCTCTTCAAGTGTTCGTCTTCTGTTTAGTGAGGCGAAGACTCTGGAATCATCCCTCAACATTCTATTATTTAAGATACAGTGAAAGTATATGGTATATGTACAGCGGAATAATTTTCCTTGAAACTGGTGTACCAGCAGGTTAGATTATACCCAATGGTTGAACACTTTGCACCCAGCAGTTGCAATTCGTGATGATGTAGGGCCACTTCGTCTCAATTGAAAACATCTTCGACAGACCCCCCCAAGTAGACCTTAAGTGTGTCCTTGGTTGCAGGCATGATCCTACATTTCACCATAACTTCCTCATTCTTGGCTCTCAGTTGAGAATCGTATGCTTGGAACCTATGACACCCACCAAATGCAAAGTAGTAGTTCTTTCCCGCATTTCTAACTTTGAAAACATCCACAGGAGGTAATTCACCTGCGGTTATATTCTCCACTGCGCATGTGGCCAGGGCCATTGGAACACCGTTTAAGGTTGACACCATCGCCTCGATCTTCTGATGATCTAGCACAGGAGGTATTGGCCTTCTGATTTCGGAAAGTGGTACGTATTCTTCTTTCAAAAATGATGATTGCAATGACATTGGACTATAGATAGCACAAGATTAGTGGTTGCGGAATGCCTATTTATATACTTGGAGTAGCAATTATGAATGATTTATGATGTTTGTAATAGCTGTTGGTTCCAGACTTTTTTGCATGCAGGTGCGAAGAGATGACTACCAAAGCCCCTGAGGGAATCCCGTCAAACGTATCATCAGATTAAGCAAAAGAGGGGGACCCAAAGTCGACGTTATGTTACCTCCGGTAGGTATTGACTTTCAATGATCTAAGCACTGTTTTCTGACCTCCAGCACATTATTATTACATTCGAATCTTGACAATACCCGGATATCGAGTCTTTGCTCAAATGAGTCCCGGACAAGTATGAGATCACGTAACCACCTATTATGGTACCTGGGCAATACGAAACAGGACCAACTACTCGTACAATGCCACCCCCTCCCACATAACTCAAGCCTTACGGGTTTGTCCTACAACTCAAATTGGTTACTTGATAGATTGGGAATCATCACGTGCAATCTCCGAGGTCGGCCATCCACAGTGGCTCTTTAATATATAGCATCTTGAGATACCTTACAACGCCAATTACAGTCCAATAGTTGTATGAAACCATCAATACTTCTAGTGCTTCTCGTGGCAAGCTTTGTGATCAAACTCAAAAGACCCAACTTGATCACACGATGGACTTCGGCTACTCTTCTAATTCTCCTCCTCATTGCGTTGACTCCTAAGACGGCGAAGGATGGAGCTCCATTCCACACGTTTGAAGATTCCAAGATAGCATTCTTAAGCTGCAACTACCAAATCTCGCTATTGAACGATTCCTTGACGGACTTCTGCACTGATTTCAATGCCCTCAGCACAATAAGCCACTGCTACAAGTTGACATATCCAGATCAGATTGATCTGTTCGTTCAGATGTGCCGAGACGAGTTCCAAGCAAATATTACAAGAGGTGACTTTGAGCACGCACACTGCAACTACAGGCTGGATGATCGTGTGGTAAAGCTCAATGATACCGATTTGTGGTTATATCAAAAGTCCTTTGATCAGTACCTTGGTAACTACAACCGGTCCATAATATACTCAGGCTACATCGCGTCCTTCTGGGGCATACTTTTCTTGGCTGTTGCAATCTTCAATGTCACAGGAAATGTATTCAGGCCAAACTGGAGACATTTTAACTACATCAGACAGCATCTATTACTTCCGGCGATGTTTGGAAAGAGAAAGACGCACCATTATTCTTGGGGACCGTTTCTTGATTTTCTTTGCCCCACCAGATTTGAGGTTGCAACCTTGGTGGCATTTTTTGCAGCAGTGACTTGGTTCTTGTTTGACAAAATCCACTACATTGAAGGGGACCCTCTATTTCCACTGAAGGCAATGGCTCTCTGGAACTACTTTGCTGTAAGGTCCAGTTGCATTGCAAGTGGCTTGATGCCTATTTTAATTCTATTTGCAGGAAGAAACAATATTTTACAATGGGTAACAGGATGGGACTACTCGACTTTCATAATGTACCATAGGTGGACCTCAAGAGTGGTTTTTGCGCTAATTACAGTCCATGCAGTGTGCTACTACATGATGCACAAATGGGAACAAGTGGAACCATGGCTTGTAGCCGGCGTAGCAGGATTCTATGCTGGCGCTATCATCATGGTTCAAGGACTACTTGTGATTAGAAGATCAAATTACGAAACTTTTCTACTTTTGCATATCATCCTTGCGTCTGTATTCATTTTCGGTGCTTGGTACCACACACTCAACTTTTACACTTCCTGGTTTTATTATGTGAGTGCTGCGGTATGGCTGCTTGATCGGGTGGTCCGTCTAGCAAGACTAGTTTCCTTTGGCATACAACCAAGTGTGGTTGAGTTGTACCCAGTTGACCAAACTCTTAAGATCTCTATTAAGAAGCCTCCCAACTGGAATTCGATTGTACCTGGAGGGCACGCATTTATTCATTTCCTACTCAAGGACTGCTTCTGGCAATCACACCCATTCACATACACTACAGTTAGGGATGAAGTACATCTCTTCATCAAGGTTAAGACAGGAGTAACTTATAATTTATTCAAGAGGTTGGCAGATACACCGAGTAAACTGAGCTCGGTTACAGTTGCCGTGGAAGGGTCATATGGGGAGCCAACACTGGCTGCAAGATACGACCATGCAGTTTTTGTTGCCGGAGGAAATGGGATCCCAGGACTCTTTTCTGAAGCATTTGCATTAAATTCAAACAATGACAACCAAAAGATCACCTTGGTGTGGGTAGTGAGGGGTCATTCGTCATTAGAATGGTTTGAAGATGAGCTTCTACTCTTAAGGAATACAAAGATTCGTTGCATAGTGTACACCACCACTGCTGTGAACGCAGGATACGGGGTTTTCGACGCAGGAAAGTATGCTCATATAGAGTATCGTTATGGAAGACCCCAAATGAGCAATTTGGTTAATGAGTGCATCCAAGTATCGACTGGTAGCACCTGCTTTGTAAGTTGTGGAAATCCTATGATGGTTGACGATTTAAGGCACGAGGTTGTGCAGAGTGTTTGCGGCAAGAATAGAGTAGATTACTTTGAGCAGTTACAGGTTTGGGCATAAGCGGCTCTTATAGAATGAGCCTGGCTGATGATAATATTATTTGACAGCAGAACATCTTCTGCATTATTTATTGGTTAAAAATTATTAGACTGGTTTAACAAACAACGGTTACTAGCATATTTTGGTATTAACTTAGTTAGGGACACTGAAAACGCATATATATTACTCCAATTCAACCGCATATAATCAAGGGTTCATAGTATCAAATGTTTTCAATATGTATCGTGTCATATAATTTGGTTGCAAAGAGGGCTTAGTTGCAGCCATATATGCATAATGTCCAGTCACAGTAAATTGGAAGTAGGCTTGTTAATATAACAAGGAATTAATAAAAGCACTTAATGAGCTTTTCGGTAAGTGCTTCAACTTGTATAAATCTGTTGCTGCTTCATGATGTTGCAAGTTAATAGGACAAGATTTTTGAGTGAGCATCATTGCCGCTACAATTGAATCGCATAGAATTCACTGTCCAGAGAACTACACTTAAAAGGTTGAGTACTCTTTCTCCAAAGAGAAGAAGTTTTTCCGAAGGTGGTTCTCGATTACGGTTGCATATTCGCTGTATGTCTTCTTAAGCGGATTAATATCGGGAGCTCAAAACAAGATTCCAAGCCAACTTTGTTATCGCTGTAAACCACTCTCGGAGAATCTCCTGAAAAAGCTGGTCAAAATCCGCTTTTGCCCATATGCAGTAAGTCCAAGGCTGCAACATGACGTCTGCAGATCTTATTATACACTTGATATTGTTTAGGATGGAATTCCTGACCTCTGCAGATCGCAATTGCGAGCAGTATTGTAATGGAGTTAAGCTGGAACTTGCAGATCTCTTCACAATCTGTGCAGTAATGGCTCATACTGCAGAAAATGAAGGAGTTAAAGCACTTGTATGCCGGATACATTGTGAAAATAATCGTGTGAATGCTGACAGCACGATGTAAAAGAAATTTACACCTTTTGGCCACAGGATCAGCTCGTAAATACATAGACCCCAGAATTTCACTCCATGTTGAAGTTCCGTACCGCCGAGACCAACCCTTGAGTACCCCCTTAACATCTGCTTGCCGAATGCACTGAACAATCTTATGTCCGGTAAGATCGACAGAGGGGATGCTTCAACAATGCTTTTTCCTGGACATACATATTCTCCACAGATGCAGGACTGCATGGTTTTACACATACGGTCAATCCCTTATTACCTATTCTTTGGTCCTTGGCTCCAATGCGCTGGCAGTTGGAAAATCATTTCATTAGTTCAGCTATAGTTCTGGAGTGCACAGAATCGCTCTGCGTAAAGTTTGGTTGATGGCGCACCCCTGGTGCACAAAAGGACGTCTCGGAAAAAATTGAGCCCACTTTCAACACACACTGGGTGAGCTGCACATGCGCCTACCGATACACATTCCCAACAAAAAAGAAAGTCTCGGATTAAAATTTCTCTGGCGTCATCTCAGCTTCTTGGACAGAAAAGCACCCAAACAGTGAACAATTGGATGCAGATCGCAGATCGATCGCTAATGTTTAGATGTACAAGTTTAATAAGGTAAATAACATGAATTTTTTCTATCATACAAAACGTTAAATCGTAACTAAACTTCAATGCTGGACTTGTGCTCTAATGAGAAACCTGTGCTGGTAGCCATTTGTTCTGGGGTAGGTGGAACCCAGTCGGCGGACTTCCAAGGCAAGATCTTTTGAGCATATAACTCATCAACTTCTTCCAAGGTCAAACCCTTTGTTTCGTTAACAAAGAAGTAGACGTAGAAGAAAGAGAAAAGCAAACACCCGGTAAAGACAAAACCGTAGTAGAAGTGAATCTTAGCGGTGATGAATGGAGTGAAGAAGGAGATAAGGAAACCCCACAACCAGTTAGCAGCGGTAGCAATGGCCATAGCCTTGGATCTAATTCTCAATGGGTAGGATTCGGAAATGATGGTGTACACACCACCAGCCCAGGTGGATGCAAAGAAGAAAATGTACAAACAGGTAATGAAGATCATAGCGTTACCAGTTGGCTTGTAGGTGTTGTCGTTAACGAATTCGTGATCCTTGTACAAGTGAACGGAACCCAAAACGGAGTAGATGACGAAACAGACAAACATACAAGCGGAACCGACCAAAAGACACAATCTTCTACCAATTCTTTCGATAAGGTAGATACCAAGGAAGGTAGATGCAAAGTTGATGACACCCAAAATGATGGAGGTTTCGAAGGAGTCCTTCAAACCAACAGCTTGGAAGATAGTGGTACCGTAGTAGAAGAAGTAGTTGTCACCAGTAAGTTGTTGCAAGGATTGCAAAAAGATACCCATAATAACTCTTCTCAAGATAGAAGGCTTACCAGTGATCAATTGAGTCCAGGATGCGGAACCTGCAAGAGCTTCTCTGTCAATACCAGCTTGGATCAACTCAACTTCTCTCAAGACGGCTGGGTCTTCTGGGGTGGTCTTGTTGGATCTGGCAATAGAAGCCTTGGCTTCTTCAATCTTCTTCTTTTCAACCAAGTATCTTGGGGACTCTGGCATACTGACCATACCGATAACCAAGAAGATAGCCCACAAGAAACACAAACCAATTGGGATTCTCCATTGTCTGGAGCCACTCAACTTCTTGGTACCAAAGGTGACACAGTAACCGAGGAAAATACCAAAGGTGATACACAATTGGAAGCAGCAAACCAAAGTACCTCTCAAGGTCTTTGGAGCAGTTTCAGAAATGAACAATGGACACAAAACAGTAACGATACCGACAGCCAAACCAGAGATGGCACGTCCAATACAGATTTGGTACCAGTGGGTGGTGGAGGAAATTTGGACAATTTCACCAACAACGTAAATGATCATTGCAGCCATGATACCAACTCTTCTACCGTACATGTCACCAATCTTAGACAAAAGGACACCACCAACAGCACAACCAATGTTGAAAATGGAAACAAGAAGACCAGTTCTAACGTTACTTAAGTAGTGGGTACCATCGGCATGTGTTTGACCAAATCTTTCCAAGAAGTCAGACATGTTAACGAAACCAGAAATGGTACCAGTGTCGAAACCGAAGACGAAACCACCAAATGCGACCAACAAACAGAAGAGAGAAATCACAAGATGGTCGGATTTGCTCTTACCTTCAAGGTTTGGCAACTGGTCGGTTTCAGAGTTACCGTCAACTGGGGAACCTTGCTCGTACTTTTCTTTACTAGCAAGAGATGCAGACTCGACTGGAGTCTGTTCGCCGGATTGTGAATGAGACATATTAAATTGTTTGAATACTGGAGAAAGGAAATATCAGCAAGCGGAATACTCTAGGTATTTATACTGCAGAGCTGACAAAGGCAGGTGCAAATTTCTTGTTTCTTTTACACTCCGCTCCAGAAAAAAATATTTTATAAAACGGTGATGCAATTTTCTTGTTTTTCGTGCTTTTGTACTTTTTGACAGGAATCGAGTTATTCCGAACCTCGAAAAAAATGGAAGTCCCGGCAAGTAGAACCACTGGTGCAAATTCGGTAAGAGTTTCGGGACCAACAAGAACAGTCTAATTATATGAGATTGGTTTTGATTATAATTTCAAAAGCTCTCTTTCTTCTTCTATTTCAATAGTATTTTTGTTTCGTCGTTTTTTTATCCAGAAATCAGCGCAAGGAAAAATTTTTCCGGTGAGACAATTTCCAGGTTTGTGGAACGAAAATAATCCGGAGCGTAACTCAAAAAAGGAAATAAAAAAAATCACCGAGCAAGCATTGTAATCACAAGTTAACCATTCCCCATGGAGCACCACCGGATTCCCCAAGAAATATATGTTGGGGTGTGGGGGATCCGTGTGGGCCGTAGTAGAGTGTGTACTAGTGCTCAAGACAAATTAAATTAGATCATTGTGGGTTAGCCTAGCGAAAGAGGGGAAACGAGAAACCCCATTGCAAACACGTCAAAACCAACTCTCTATAGGCCTTACTAAAGCGACAAACGTCAAAATTTACACACCACCTAAAATTGAACTGCAACATACAACATAAGAGAATAACCTTACGTTTTCTCTGGTTTAGCGAACATGTTGCATGCCTGACTTCAAAAACCTCCCCACCTCTCAGCGCAAGGGTCACATTTTTGGTAGCGTTTCCCCTCTGTATGCAAATGATTGAAAAGTTTTTCCGACATAACGTCATGAGGTGGACCTCGCTTTTGTGGTCTCTAAAAATTTTTAATAAGAGACGGGAAAGCACGGACAAAAAAGCACTTAAAATACTTGCGGCTTATTTTGTGGAGGAGTTCATGTGACCATACACACGAGCTGAATGGACCTTGCAATACGGTTCAAGCCGTGAGTTAGCACAAAAATATCCCTTCCGGGTCTTTTCCACGTGTGGGATTCATTGTTTTGACCACACCTGATGTTCTACGATAAGGAATTTTGCATTTGAATTTGCTGCAAGAAACTCCGTTGTAGTCTCCATATTAATTGTAACAGGAGAGCTTCCTACAACATCTGATCACTGCATTTTCTTTCACCTACTTCTAAAGGGATAGCTCTATATGATATTTTCCCCACAATAAATTGGCTGATTGTGGTCCAGGACATTGTAGATTGTACCTTTGATTGGTTCTGGGTATGAAGTGGCTGATTGAATTATGACCGGAAAGCAAAGATGACAACTAGTGAATCTTATTCTCTAAGCAGATGCAAAGGAAAGCTAGTGACGTCAGCGGTGGCAGCTGCTGGAATAGCAACTTAAGACAGTTTTCCCTTTGCAAGCATTGCAAAAAGAAAACTATGAGGACCCCCAATCACCTTATTAGCGAAAGATGGAACCAGGGAGCACAATAGGATACATAGCTTGTATAATCTGACTACATTAGTTTCACCCCAACTCGATTTAGGAATTCTGAACGAGGGCTTTCGAATCAAAATGTTTCTGAAAATGCCTGTTGAGACTCAGTCTGGAAACATAACTCTTGGAACATAAATGGCAGCTGAAAGATTTGGAAAGCAGAGATTCATCATGCTTAGTGGCCTCAAGGCCGACAGAAGAGATTTCTTCCACATTAGGCGTTGGTTTGGTGTCTGAAGCTGTGGACAGAGGAGTGCCATAGCTTGCTGCAGCACCTTGGCCCTTGTTGTACAACCGCAGCTGGTGTAACTGCTGCTCATGAAGAAACTCATAAAAGGATTTTGGAACTACCTGCTGAGATGGCGTACTAGAAATCCCTATTGGGATCTTGGTGGGCTTTGCTATCGATGACTGGTAACTTTGCAAGGATGAAAGGTTGCTGAAGTGGTGAGTAGTTTCAGTATTACCTGCTTGAGAAACTGGCCGAAGAGAATCCTGATGAGGTGGTTTAGAAATTGGCGTAGGGATAGTCACTGCTCCGTTGGATCCCAATCTTTGGGGAAGTGATATTTTGTTGGTGATGTAAATGCCGTTTCCGCTTAAAGAAGTGTTAGTGGTACTTGATTTCTGAAGTTTGGGTATTAGTTTATTAGAATTTGAAGTCGAGATTGAGCTTACGGATGTCTGACCAAAACTGCATACGGTATTGGAGTTAACAGAACTGTTTCCTGGCGAGCTCATTGTTCCACGATCATTTTTAGCTATGGCTGTGGGCTTACTTTGCAAGCCCACAGGGTTTGTGGCTGTTGGTGTAATGGACAAATTGCTATCCTTAAGTAGACTTATGGAGTTCGGATACTTGTTCAACTGATTCACTGTTTTCTCCTGCCCTATAATTACCGATCTGTGATCTGGACCCAGCAGTTTCTCTCTTTTCATGAAATTAGATATTTCAAACTCTAGTTCAAGCCCTTCTCCTTCATTGCCACGCTTTTTGACGTTAAGTGATACTTGGAGTCCCTTTTCAACCTTTAAATTGAGATTCACTTTGTTGTCCATGACTGCTCAAGAAACCAAAATTGCTGCAAAAAAGAAAGACTTACCTTTCAATGGACCAGGTCACGTGATAATCACCAAGTTTCTCCGAGTTTGCAAATGATGCTGGCAAGGGAATGAAGAAGCAGATCATATAGCAAGTCTCCGTAATTCTGTCTTGGCTGATAAGATTGGTATTTCCGTTAGACGAGACCTATCCCAGCATACTTTGATGTGGTGCTTTTCTCTTTTTACGTCGCTTGGAAAGACACAGACCAACCAGAGTCCGTGTTGTTGGTCACGGACTCACAGTGTCTGCCCTCGAGCTGTAGTACTTTCTAAGGTATGGCAGCAAGAAAGCAAGCTAATTCAATTGTAGTATTAACCTTCGCTACTTTGCTCCCAATCCGGAAACTTGAACCCGAAGAGCGGCGCTTTCACGCGCACCTCATCCACTTTCCTTATTTGCTCATATGGCTCTTTTCTCAGACGTGCCCAAAATATCATTCGATGGTTGCAACTCAATCCGCAATTCCGTATTTAAACTGCAGATACCACAGGAATAAAAGCAAGAATGATGAAGGATAGTGGTTTGGAGGAATACATTGAATTTTTGAATTGCTTGCGCGATCTGTGTACCAAAGAGAGTGGAAGAGATAAATGCAGTTACGGTCGTCCACCGGCGACGGAGAATCCGGTTCAATTCATGAGGATTTCAAATATCATAGAGCATGGATGGAGTGATACTGAAGATGACGTAGAAGAATTTGAACAAGCAGAACTGGAGCAGGAGGAAAGATTCCGAACGACCGCTTGCTGCAAATGAAGCTGTCTGGAAAGCTTTAGCAGATCATGGACATGGAGATCACCGAGCGGCCGCACTGTGACTTCGGGACTCCCAAAACTTTGAAAAGTGTCCCAAACATGATGCCACAATGAAGAATAATGAGATATGTACACAAACGTTAAGGGACAACAGGCGAACACAAATAGAAACAGGTATATTTACAAAATGGATTAACGAACCACAATTGAGCCACTTGTAAGTTTGCACCTCTAGCGGCATTTTTCGCGTGTTTGATGTTGCATTGTAGGTACTACATGCAACAAGTTTAGTGATGTTGCTATATTACAAGATATACAACCAATCTATAAAACCTGGAGTGTACGTGCAGAAAGATATATCGTGTTACGCTCTTAATATCTTACGGCATTACTTCTCCTTCGTCACACTAGTGCGTACCACACAAAAGTTGTTGCACCCACCACCCTCTCTCACCATTCTCTTTTCAAACGACATGTTCTCGATCTTACCGTTCCAGTCAAACATCCAATAACTCAATTTACTACTGGCATGGTATTCCTTGAGCTCAAACCCTAAGCTCCTCATGATTTTAATGAACAACTCCTTGTTGCAATACCTCGAGTTCTCAGTACATGGAAGTGGAAGCACAAAGAACAAACTGCTCAAGTTTCCTGCTTCAGGCCTTTTGAGGAACTTGGTCATCCTGACAAGCATGTCTCCCCTCTCCTTCGGTGTTGGTACAAAGTTTACTACCAAAGAACACAGGATTAAGTTGAACCGTTCCTTCTCCGATTTAGGTAAAGGCCGTTTCATGAAGTCCTGTTCTATAATTGCCGGGTGCTGCGAGTTCAAATCTATTTTGACTACCTCAGAAAAGATCTTTGACGTTGATATGTAGTTTTCTGGACTCAAACAACCTATTTCCAAGGCATTCACCTTGTTTAATGTGTCTTTATAGCTTTTTCGCAACCACTCTACTAGTTTTTTAGAAGAGTCACCACCACGATGGCCGGTCTGGCCCTGAGTGGAGGCAACTTGATATGCATGCAAACCTCCTCTCTGCTCTATCTCCGAGTCAATCTCTCCGACAGCACTGATGAGCTTGGCCCTATCACCGTCTGTTGGCACTTGCGAGTTTCCGCTTTTCTTATTAAAGACAAAGCTCTTGAATGCTGAAGTGTACTCTTTTGATGCTTTGATTTCGTTTTCTGAGATCGCCAACTTACCTATGATAAGCAGCTTCGCCTTTTGAAGTGTATGGAATCTTCTAATTAGCTGCCTCGCTTGTTGGGGCTTAAGAGAAGACGGCGATTTGGTCTTGAGTATGCCCTTTGATCTGTTGAGGAGACCACTCTTTTTCTTCATAGTAATTTTGGGATCTACGCGTAAATATCAGTCTTGTAAATATGGGGAAGGCCCTTGTCTATACTGAACTGCAAACTGGCACCAAATCTAATAAGTAAGGAAAGGGAGCCGACGTAGACTTATGATAGTGCAATTGCTGGTGGGACCTAACGTTCTCTGAAATCTCCTGTTCCTGGAGCAGAAGTTAAACAGTACGATATTATAAGTAGCACCAGGTGTATAAGTGTACTCAATATTCAGGTACGGTTCGTGTATGCTGATAGTTTAAGTAGTATCGTTGTATGGTAAGGAGCAAGCAGATCTTATTTACTACTTTTTCGGTGGTGGACTTGGCTCGCTGCTTCTTTTGGGACTTTAAGTTCTGGAGTTGATAAGTTTCGCATCGCGATGAGATTTTTCTTTCAGTAATGGCAAAACCACCAAGTAAAGGCAAGGCTAGTAAGGCCGGGAAACCAGGCAAACCTAGCAAAAACAACAAAGGGAAGTCAGGTAATGGTATCAAGAAGCCAAGAAAGGTGCCCTCCCTTACAGAAAAGTTAGCCAAGGGCTCTAAAGTGGTGAGCATTGACAACCTTAAGTGGAAACCAGTTGAAATCCCACAGGACTTTAATGATTTCGATGGGGTGTACGGATTAGAGGAAATTGACGGAGTGGATGTTGAAATGGTCGATGGGAAGCCACAATTTGTCATGAGAGAAGAAAAGAATACTGAAGGTGAAGCAAACTCCGAACCTGAAGAGATTGACATCGAAGAAGAATTCACCGGGTTTAACGACGACAATGACGAAATTCAGAGAGTAGAAAAGAAAGAAGAAAAAGTGGATGAAGCAACTGAAGAGGAACTTAATGCTAACGCCTTCACTATGGACGTTCCTCTTCCAGGTGACGATATATCTCTTCCAGAATGGGACGAACACATGAAGCTCTCATCCTACATATTAAATGGATTATCAAAACTTGCATTTAACACACCAACCCCTATCCAAAAAGAAGCTATTCCTTTGGCTATCAGCGGAAAAGATATTATTGGTAAAGCAACAACTGGTTCTGGTAAAACTTTAGCATACGGAATCCCAATTCTTGAAAATTACATCAATAAGGAAACAAAGAGCTTGAGTGGAATTATTTTTGCACCAACTAGAGAATTGGCTCACCAAGTGGTAGACCACTTGAACAAACTTGCCAAATACTCACCTATTGGTGGTATTGTCCTGGTCACTGGAGGTCTTTCTATCCAAAAGCAAGAAAGATTGCTTAAGTATAACCCGGGTGTCATAGTCGCTACTCCAGGTAGATTTTTAGAACTTATTGAAAAGGATCCAGAATTAGCCAAGAAGGCGCTGAAAACAAACACCATTGTTTTGGATGAAGCAGATCGTTTATTGCAGGACGGTCACTTTGATGAGTTTGAAAAGATCTTGGAAATCCTCGAGAAGAACAGACCAAAACTGAAAGAGATGGGTGGTAAGTGGCAGACTCTCGTTTTCAGTGCCACTTTTTCGAAGGATTTGTTTGGCAAGTTGGACAAACACCTGAAGAAGGCACAGCAAAGTGGAAGTGGACTCTTTAACAACGAAGAGATTGTAAAGTTGCTTAACGATAAGTTGAAGTTCCAAGGAAAACCACTCTTGGTGGATGTCAATCCTAAGGAGATTGTGAGTGGACAAGTCACAGAGGCATTGGTTGAGTGCGGCCCTACAGAAAGAGATCTTTATCTTTACTATTTCTTGTTGATGTACTCTGGAACCACGTTGGTGTTCGCTAACTCGATCGACTCTGTCAAGCGTTTGGTTCCAATGCTTCAAGCTCTTAAAATTCCTGCCTTTTCCATACACTCATCCATGATGCAGAAGCAGAGATTGAGAGCCTTGGAAAGATTCCAGGAAGCTAGAGCCAAGAACGAAACCAGTGTCTTGATTGCATCCGATGTAGCAGCCAGAGGTTTGGATATCCCAAACATTGACCACGTTGTACATTATCATCTTCCAAGAAGTGCAGATGTTTATATCCATAGATCAGGTAGAACTGCAAGAGCAGGTAAGGAGGGTGTTTCAATTATGCTCTGTTCTCCTCAGGAAGCCTCTGGACCTTTGAAGAAGTTAAGAAGGTTGGTGGCTGCTGCTGCACCTTCAAAGCTTAACATGCACTCGGATGTGAAATTGTTACCAATTGAAATCTCCATTCTCAATCAGTTAAAGCCAAGAGTGAATGTTGCTCTGAAATTGGGTGACTCTTCTATTGCAGGTACTGCTACGAGGAAGGAAGACTCATGGGTCAAACAAGCTGCAGACGAGTTGGGAGTTGACCTCAGTGACGACGAGTTGGAAAGATTTGAGGATGATATAATTAAAAAGCAAAGAAAGAGAAACGAATCTAAGAAGCTCTCTAAGGATGAAGAAAAGCTGTTGAAGTTTGAGTTGAAGCTGTTGCTCGATCAACCTATTAGAAAGAATAGCAGAAGATCGTACTTGACAAGTGGTTTAGAAAACTTAGCACATCAAATTGTAACCGGTCAAACCCATAAGGATGTTTTAGGGTACAAGGAAGAAAATGTTTTGGACATGTTGAAGGGCTCAAAGAACATAAAGGCTCCTGTCAAATCAAATAATTCCAATGACAAGAAAATTGCAAAATTGAACGCCAAGAAGAGCAAGAAAGATGCAAAAAAGAAGAGTAAAGGTAGAGTGAATAAAAACTAATAGCCTTAGATAGACACTAATAAACTAGCACTATAATGCAAGCACAAAAACAAAATTATCTTTGTTCTCGCTAATAGCGGAAGCTGCTAGCTATGAGATATACATCAACATAAGTTCAGCATGTATTGATATAAAGTTTTCTAAACAATAATCCTTCTAGTCACGGAAGGAAACCTTATTCTATAGCTGAGCTTACAGTAAGTGAGAACTACTTACCACTTACCGTGACTTGGAATACACAGGTACGAGCATGGCTTGCCACCCTTGAATCCGACAGCCAAACCCTTGGCTGGGTGGCTGTTCCATTCCTTTGGAATACTAGCAATTTGACCACCAACAGCATTGATAATACCAGGAATATCAACGGTAGGGCAGTTAACAACAGCAACTTTACCGTCTACCGAAGGACTGCTCATAATGTTACCAGCAAAACCAGAATAGTCTCCAGGAGCATAAGTTGGAACGGTGACAGGAACGTTAACAGCACCATATTTGCCAATACCGATACTACCACCAATACTGCCTCCAATACTGCCTCCAATACTTGCACCACCAGCGCCAATTCCAGCGGAAACACCAATTGGACCAGCACCAACGGAAATGCTTAACCCTGGATTCTTAGAGTAAACACCACCGACACACTTTGGTCCACCAATACCAAGAATGTTAAGTCCCTTATCGACCAACGAGTTGACTAAACCAAGGTTACGCTTAGCGAGAGCTGCGTCAACAATACCAAGGTCTTCCATAGTGAGGCTGTCGTAATCGACATCACTGGAAAGAAAAATGATACCAGCTGGAACAGCGAGAACAGCAGTAGCAAGAGTAGCAAGAGTGAAAACTGATTTAAGCATTGAAATAGTTGTAAAAGATTTGATTGATGATGGAAAAAGTGGAAGGTCCAAATACGTGCTTTATATACCCTTCGGATAGCCAACGTTGCTTTTCAAATGCTACCTTACCGATTACGGTCATTCGTAAGGTAACGTTCTGTTGTGTTGCAAGATGCAATTCAAAGTACTGAGCGCATGTCCAATGATTTCAATCTTTTCTTCAAAAATAATGGCCACTTGTTCAGTAAAGTGGTCGACCTGAGTACAGTTATTCCAATGGGCCAATTTGTAATAATAATTCTCTTTTTGTAAATCAGTACAACAACTACAATGCACAAAGTTAAGATTTTCAAACATTTACACTTTTTGCTTTTGATTTCAGCAGCTTCATGCTGTATTTCAATACAGAAGGTTGCTTATGCAAGAGAACACTGCGGCGGATAATCCCGTGCATGTATATGCAAGTATTAAAAATGCTTATTTGTATGTCACTCACTAGTTTCCTCGATACGCAAACTGCCCAACCATTCAGGTATCAACATTTGTAAAAAAGTTATTGAAAAAGTGAACTCGACTTGCATGTAAGATTCAGTCTACTTGTAATATAGCTGGTTGTACAACTTGAAACATTTCCTGATACGTGGTTTTAATTCTTTTGCAACGCTTGGACAGCAGTACCTTGCAGCAGGGTGGTCCTCGGTTTCTTCGCCTCATGACTTTTGCAGCCGATTTGGCTGCGAAATGCACACAAAAAGAAGTCAGACTCAAAACAAAACAACCTGATAACTCCAAGCCTAATCTCATGGGAGCATGATCAAATAATAAATACAAATTCTTGGCGTTCAATGGGATTGGTAGATATGCATATAATTATGCTAGATTAAATTTTATGTTCTCAGGTGACAATGTTAAAAGATGTTGGAATCGGTGCTTCCCAATCACTTTCGAACGGGAACAAGAGTTGAGATAGTTGGTAGAGAGATTTTATTCTAACGTCCAAGTAAGGTTGACGTAAATTATTATGGTTGCAAAAGCAAATGATACATATATAGTGGAATTAAAAAATGAATAAAATTATGTCCGATTTACATTACAGTAAATTGATCAAAGCAGCAGCACGCGTGTTTGGGTCCATTTACACAACTAAACCTCAAGTTCCTCGCGGTTATCAACCGCCTCGTTGTCATCGCTGTCTTCCTTCTTCTCCCCACCTATTTTATCACTATCAGAGGATTCGCCCTTCGAATCCTCAGCCTTGGCATCATCTGAGTTTTCCTTTTTTGGTGGAGGAGGCATTCTTCTGTTCGAGATAAACAAGCAATTAACTAAGCCCACGCAGGCCAATGCAAAGCAAAACCAATAAATGTACCTTAATGACTTCAAGATTTCTTTCTTGATCAATATTTGAGTAGTCTTGTCAAGAGTCTTAATGATTTCAGGATTCTCAATAAGCGCATTTGGAGGAATTTTTGAAAGCGAGCTATATGATGGAGAAGATGGATCAAGCTTTCCGAGCAACTTGATAATATTTTTGGAAGCGGTGGTTTGATATATCAATTGGCCAATTGTAACAGCTATTGCCGCGCCCGCAGATCTGGCAAAGTAGTAGAAAATCGTCACCATAATAACAGACCCTTCAACATCTTGTGGGGCTGCCAATTGAGCAGGAAGTATAGACTGAAATTGGATCCCAATGGAAACCCCACAAGGAATAAGAATACCGATTCTCATTCCCTCAGAAGAAGTAGTGTTTAACAAAAGCAAAATCCCTGTTCCTACAGGCCCAAGGATGCCCGCAAAGACTAACCATGGTTTAATTAGACTGGTAACTTTGATGACAATTCCTCCAATGATAGCTGACACAGTGACTGCTATAATCATGGGGATCAAGTGAACACCACTGCTCCAGGCAGAGGCACCCCAGATAACTTGGAAGTATACTGCAAGATACATCAAAGCAACAAGAAAGTAAGCAAATGCAAAAGCCCCGGTGAGAACTGGCTGCAAAATTCTGAAATTGGTCAAAACGTCATTCATGACAATGGGGTTTGGAGAGTAGACAGAATTCCAAACAGAGAATGCTATGAGAAGAAGTCCTCCAAATATAAAGCAGCAGATGACAGCAGCCGACTTCCAAGGGAACTGAATGCCACCAAATGTAAGTCCCAATAATATTAAAACCAAAGCTGTGTTAATCAAGAAAGTTCCCAAGTAATCGATTTTCTTTAGCTTTTCCATGAAGCTGCCCTTTGGTTTTGGTGGGTTAAAAGCAAAAGTTAACAAGAGGATTGCAAGGCCACCAATTGGAAGGTTAATGTAGAAACACCATCTCCAGGAAACATGCGAGGCAAAGGCACCTCCAATTAAAGGACCAAGCACGGACGCAATTGAGTACGTAACTCCGATGATTATAAATATCAAAGGACGCTTGTCAATTGGGGCGGCCTCTGTCAAGATAACCGAGACCATGGAGACAACAGCACCACCTCCAATACCCTGGATAACTCTTCCACCAATAAGCATGTCCATTGAGTTGGAAAGGGCTGCTATGAGCGAACCAATTTCAAAGACAACAATTCCCAAAATAATAAGAGTCTTCCTTCCAAAGGCAATTGAGATCTTACCATATGATGGAGACAACGTAGCCATTGGCAACAAAAAGCCCGAGGTTAACCATCCAATTTTTTCAAAGTTATTGAACTTAGATCCAACTTCTGTTAATATGGTGGTGATAATCGTCTGATCCAATGCGACCACAAACAAAGAAATTGTGCAACTAAGAAGTGTAAGGATAAGCTTGAACCCTGTCACATGTTGCTCCTCAGCAGTAGTACCATCACCAGCACCAGTTTCTTTATACTCTTCTCCGGCCATATTAGTAATACTGGGTCTCTTCAGTAGTATCTGCACTAACTTTCCTGCTGTTGAAAGTAAGAAAAATATTGGCTGCTAAAATATCTTGATTTTTAGCTCACTTGAGGAATGTAGCAACGACTCTGGTGTCGATTTAAAACGTATTTATACTTCGAATTTTACTAAGAGTTCCAATTTACGAAACAATTGAAAGAGGGGTGTTTTCCTGGAGCAGGAAATTCTCATTTCCGAAGTCATTAGTCCGTGTGTTTGGAGCGCTTGCGGTGGCAACCGCTCTTACTTTTGGGATAAGGTGCAACAGTAGGTTGTAGACGCTTTGTCCGTGAGCTACAAACAGATACCACCAAGAAGGTGTGACATCTCCCATCAAACACGAAGGTATAACACTGTGTATACGTGTTATTCCTTCTGCTTTCGGACCCACAAGCTCCTTGGTGTTGCCTTGCGGCTGTCCGTTGGACTACGCCGCACACTGAACTTACGGCCGCAATCTGCTTGCTTCACGCAAATTTACTCCCATTTTTTTAACGAGATACTTCCGATCAAAACGATCCGAGACGGATCGACCATGGACTAGGTGTTAGATTAAGTGGATCAGACCTGCTCTGCTACTCCGTGTTCGTGCAATGGCAAATTCTTAAACACTCCGTCGTGCTCGTGTTCTCCCAGCCTCTTTTGTGCGGCCCACATTGCCATCTCGGAAATGTGTTTTTCTCAATGCGGAGTACGACCGAGTCATACAGAGATGGCAACGCATAGCACTAGATAGAAGAAGATAGAACGTTTTAGGTATGCCAAGTAACACAGAGATGTCAACAGAAAGACAATTGAGCGAGAAACAAATTAGCTTTTGGATTCGGATGCTATTTGCTCACATCTTATGACAGCGGAGGGAGCGGTCGCAAACCTTAAACCCTTAAGAAAAGTAAGTCTCAAAAATCCTGAAGTCTATTTTCATTAGTTTATTTGGCTAGAAAGTTTAGAATGTTGCAAGCGGTTTACTTGGGCCGAGGAACTTCTACAATTTGTCATCTGCCGAGGTCTAGCTTGGCAAGTAATTCTCGGATATGTGACTGGAGAACAAATCTCTCCGCCTGCAGGTAAAGTTGTGAAGTTGTTAAGAGAGACTGCAAAGCGGCGTCCCTCTCCGACACAATACTCGGTGGCCCGCTGCTGACTAAAGCAGACATCGATACTGCTTCTACTATTGCTGTCTTTTTTTTGTAGAACTCTTAAAGCTAACAATAGCTTCGGAATAGCATCTACAAGTTATGCATAGTACATACTTAAGTGTATTAGCTCAGCCATAGCAGCTAGCAATTCTAAATCCTCTATGAGTCTGCTTTATTTAAGTGCAGTGTTAAAACCAAATATCTGGTTGCAAACTTGTTAGAACTAACACAAACAAGATAAAGCTGCAAAATCAAAAGTGGGACCAGTTCAGCCGTGCAAGTTGTGAAAAGGAGCAACTTACAAATGTATTCTGTGTTTAATCACACGGATGGCTCTCAATATCATTCCCACCAAACACCCAATGGTAATAAGCGTTACAGATATGCCATAAACTGCACCCATGACTCTGAAAAATTCAAAGCCGTGTCCGTACAATCTGTAGAACTGAGTATTGGCCAAGGACATAGTTCCGAAGGGAAACGTCATGGACCAAAAGCCTCTCGTAAACTTTATTAATCCATGCTTTGTCAACTCGGGTGAAGGCCTGGATGCAAATGGCCAACTCTTGGACAGAACAGAGATCACAGCAACTATGGACCAGAAGTAGCCCATTGCTATTAAAAACAATCCCACCACCGAACATAAGGATAATACAGCTATTCCTGCAGTATGAACATCTGCATCAGATAATGCATTTTCTCCGTAAGTCTTTCTGATATTTCCTATCAACGTGTACACATTATCTCCCAACAACATTAGTCCATAGGATCCTTGACCAAGGAACCCGGGAGGAAGAAACATCGTAAATATCAACTTGGTGGCTGGGATTTTGTATATGATAGATTTGTACAAATGCAAGGTAGTGATCATAAAAGCCATAGGTATTGCCATGGACCACATGATAAAAGTTGTCACCATGGTCAATAGCTGCAACCTCACGGTTGGTAGCTCCTTTACAAAGATATTGCCTGACAGTGCACAAACGATTAAGGTCACCAATGGCAACAATAGCAAGGTAAATTGAATCTCTTGGAGGTCGATCTTTTTAAAGTGCCTACTCTTGAATTTAGCAATGTATGAGTAGTAGAAAGTAATGCAGGCAGTATAGTACGACATTATAACTCCGATCCACCACAAAGCAAAAATTGCAATAACTCCATGAGGTTTGTGCTTGATTAAAAAGTGAAGGTAGTTGATTATGGTGAGATAACCCATGGCATAACACCCCATAAAGACAGACTGGGAGATATCTAGGTTGTATTGTATGATCTTGTCCTTGTCACGTACACATGCTAGTACAAGTAGGACTGTGGTAGATGCAAACATGACTAGTGCTATGCCGAAAAATATATAAGAACATATCACCAACCATTGTGCTGGGTAAGGAAAGTTGCATAGAATGTTAGCTGTGATTCCGGTACCCATGATCGTAGTGAAGACCGAAGGAGAGAAATTTGTCACTAGGATTGTATCAAAATCCAGAATGATACCTCTGATAGCGGAAACTTCATGAACACTGGTGGAATCTACTTCATTTGACGGGTCGTCTTCATAATCTTTGGCAATAGACATGGTAATGAATTTAAGAGGGCATTTATCGGTTATATATTGCTCATCACAAACGGCGAGCATGAACGTGCTAGTTGCATGACACACTTGATCGGTAAACATGCACCGAGAGTATGCGCGCATGTGCTCGAAAGCATTAACGTTGAATTTTGAATTTGGGTCTCTCAAGGTGTTTGAGTACTTTGATAATCAGGCCGTCTCCTTGAAGTAATACGGCCGGGGCTGATAAGCTGCTGTAGGTCAGACAAGTGGGAGCTACTGATAGCTACGAGAATGAACTGGTACGAGAGTTCAAGCTTTGACCAGCTTGCTTGCTTGAGCCTAATCTAAATTTTTGTTGAGGCTTAGTGATGTGACGTCACACACATGCTAGGTGGTTATATGTTTAATCTAGATGAACAATGTCGCTAACGGTAAGTTGCGTTAGGTCTTTTGGTTTTCCACTGGTTAACCTGGTAGTAACTCACCTCGTGCCGTACTAGATAATGCCATAGCCAAGTTGAATAACGCTTTGAGTCCAAGCTCCACATCTTGTTGATTGCTGCGCTGAATCAATCCCTGCATTTGATTACGGACCCTGAATCGCGATGAGTCAACTCGGAGGTTTTGTGATGCAGTTATACAGGAAGCCGATAACACTAACGAAGTCATTGTTAAATGCGGTACCGGACTATGTCAACCTTTGTTATATGAAGAATTGACACACTGCCGAGACATATGCACCATTTTTAATTTGTAGCGTTTCCTCCTCATGAATTAAAACATCGCTTCTCTCTTGAACTAAGACGAAAGTTATTTATAAGATGCTAGACGATTCTCCCAACGGATCTATTCCATCTAATCGGAAATTCGGGACTTACCTAGCCAGAACAGCTCTATTTTTGCACCTTTACAAATCCAAGTTACATATTGCAATATCTTAATTTTATTGGTAGTGCTTAGGTGTTTCTTAAAATAGGTGCTTAGCTCATGTCAACATTTATAGCGAGCTTCTCTGCATTATTTTGAATAAAACTGTGTAAAAGCCAGGCATACATAGGCCTATAAGCTTTTAGGAAGTGAAGCATTCCGAGTGCCATGTATGTGGGCCGAACCTACGCTTTGTGTCTCTTGCATCGTCTAACTAAGGCAAGTGTAGTGCACGTGAGACGTGGCTTCGTGTGCAGCTTTTCTAATCGGTTTGCAGCCAAGTGTTTATCCAACAAGCATTTCGTTTCTACACTGAGACTGTCTGTTGGACAGTACTACACGTGATCAATGTGCCATCATCTTGTATAACTGTAAACTTCCTCGCACTGAGGCTTACCATTTGCCCTACTGCACATTTACCACTCTGAGCTAACTCACTCAAATATAATCTTCATCATCGTCACTGTAAAATTCATCTTCATCACTCTCGTCAGCCAATTGTTCAAAATTAACCTTGTATCTCAACATTGCACCGATACCACCAAAACCTTGACAGAATTGAGCACCTTCACTACTTCTGTCGGTGACAAACTCCAAGTTAGCACCGTAGTTCTTGTAGTTTTCGGCCAACCATTCCAAGAAAGATTCTTCCTTGATGATTTCCATTTCCATTCCGGTCTTCTTGTCTTCCTTCCACTTCTTGTCTGACAATTCAGGGTTGGCGTGAGAGATGACTACTTCACCTTCAGCATCCTTCAAGGTGTACCTAATAATGTTCAAGTTTTCGTAAACAATGACAGTTTCACAGGCACCTAAGTCCAAAGCCTTCAAAGTGTCTTCAATACCGTAACAGAACTTACCAGTATCTTGGGAAATTTCGTCGAAGTATTCGTTCAATAACTTCTTTTCTTGCACAAACTTGACGTTGGCCAAGGTTTCAGCAGACAATTCAATTGCTTGGTTGAAACCGTTTTCACCACCGTATGAGATGTCAACAATCTTGATGACCTTTGCTTGCAATCTGTTGTCAAACAAATCAGACTTGGACAATTCGTTCTTAAAATCAGCAGAACCAGCCAAGATCAAACCCTTAACGTTGACCTTGTCAGCACTGATAAAGTTTTGGACTGCAACTTCGGCAACCTTTCTAACGTAATTGTGTCTCTTTTCTTCACGCAAACGGGAGAAACGAACGGCGGACTGACCACCTCTACCATGCTTCTTTGGCAAATCAACAGTAAACTTGTGCAAGACTTCACGGGTGTTACCACTAACAGCACCAAAGAGAGCCCCGTTACCATCCATGATAATGAAACCAAATCTATCGTCATTTTCTAACAATTCGGATAATGCTTCTAAGTGGAACTTGTTATCACACATGTAAAGAGAGGTGTTAATTGGCTTGAAAGGTTCAAAATCAATATTCAACTTCTTTTCCTTACCTTCTTCAGTAATCACATCACCACAGTAGACAACCAAACCGTTCTTTGGAACAGAATTGTACAACTTCAACTTTTGTTGAGTAGATGTGATGGCAGAAAGGACAGATAATCTGTTCACACGAGATTTGATGTTAGATGCGGTACCATATTCTTCTGTCAACATCTTTTGCAACAAAGAAATTTGACCCTTTGGTGGAATGACAAGAGAGATCATAGAGGTACCATTACCTCTAGCTGCCTCAAGCGCCTTGATTAACTTCTTAACCTTCCAGATTTCAATGTTCTTTTCAGCGTCGGTTTCCATGTTGTGGTGAAAATTTTGTTCATCGGAAAAAAAATTACTTTTAAGCAAACGCTGCGAAAGCCTGGTGTATCCAAGCAATGAGCATTCACTTTAACGTGAGTTGGGTATCGTAGATACGAGTCTTTTTGTATGTCATCTGCTTTTTATAGGCGTTCTCACTAAGTGTTCAGTCTGTCCTGTTGTGATATGCTTCAATTATGACACCTGAAAGAGATGAAGAGTTCTTGATCCACGCCAACTACACCACGTTGAGCAAAGTAAATGTACAAAAAAATTGAAGTGTTGGCAATTTCCAAAACAGTAATACCTCTAGGTTGAATAATTCGTCTAAGCTCTGACTACTTCAAATGATTTGCATTGACTGAAGTTGAGTACTGGTAGTACAACAGTTGTAGCATAATGCAGATCATCGTGTGTTCCTTGTCACGTGCAACCAATATTCAACTTGCCAACTACGCTGTCAACCAGCTGCCTCAGGTTAGGTCTAGCAGTCTACAGTATTTGGGATAATTTTTATGATGAAGTTGCTGGTGTGTTGCAAGTTGCTCGAAATAATTTAAGTCTTGTAAAGCCGAGCTCGGACTGAACATAAACTATCCCACCAATTATTTGCACCCAACTATTTCCAGGTAGAATCAGCTTCAATGTTCGCAGCTTCCAGATAATGGGAATTGTTGTTGCCTCAACTTGTAGAGTGTGAGTGTATACTTCCTAAAGATTTTCGCTACATTCCTTGAACCATATCTATACTGACACATATATACAACTATTCAACATGCCATTTAAAGACAGGTTATTATTCATATATCACGCCCGTTTGCAATTACTCTGACTTTCCAACCTTTTCTTTGGAAACATATCCAATGGCACTCAATCTTTCAGCTAAGATTGGGTGGGAGTGGTGGTAAGACGAGTACAACCAGTCGGCATCCATGGCACTCAAGTTCTTGATTTGCAACTTAATCAAAGCTTTAGCCAAATCATCAGCATAACCATACTTTTTGGCGTATTGGTCAGCTTCATATTCATGCTTTCTGGAGATCAAACTTTGAGCAAATTGCATGATGAAACCAACCGGTGTCGAGATATCAGAAAACAAGATGAATCCCACAATAGTAGGGTGAACGGTGGTGAATCCAAACGAGTTGTACAAAGACTTGTTTCTGATAAAAGCAGAAAACAAGGAAAACAAAGTGAAGATTTGAAGCTGAGAAACTCCAAGCATCTTTGGCAAGTGAGACATCTTCCAGTGACCGATTTCGTGGGCCAAAACAGCAACGGTTTCTTCGACGGTACTTTGTTCAACCAAAGTGTCAAACAAAACAATCTTCTTGGACCATGGCAAACCAACAAAGTAAGCGTTGGAGTGAGTGGATCTCTTGGATCCATCAACAACAAACAACTTGGTCAATGGGAAACCTTGGGATTCGGCCAACTTGTGGATAGCATCCTTCAATTCTCCGTCTTCGAGAGGAGTGAAGGTGTTGAACAAAGGTTGAATCAAACTTGGGTAAATGGTCAAGAAAACCAATTGGACAGCAAGAACAAAGACCATAACGTAAGCAATAAATTTGTCACCGGTAGAATCCAAGATTTTGATGAACCCAGCAACAGTTGGGCCACCAAGAACCCAACCGAGAAGCTGCCCCTTGATCAAATCAGTGACCCATAAGGAAAGAGTTTGCTTGTTGAAGCCGTACTTCTCTTCCAAGACAAACTGGCGGTAGTAGTCAAATGGCAAGCCCAAAAGCGTAGTGATCAAGTTTTGGGTAAAGTAGTAGAAAACGGAGTGGGTGATGATTCCACCCATAAACTTAGGAAGAACAGGGGCAACAAAACTTAAGACACTGCCGCCCAAGTTCCAGAACTTGGGGAGCAAATCAAACTTGATGACGGCAACATTTTGAAGTAAGGTGTACAAAGAGGAAACAAAACCAAACTTGGCCTTGGAACGAGAATACTTTTGGGATTTGTCAAAGGTTTCTTGTTCAATTTCAGCCTTAATGGATGCTGGAGGGGAAACGCGTTTTAAAACTTGGTACTGACGGTAAGATAAATAATTTTCAACCACAAACTGTCCAACAGTGAATCCCAAGATCACGGTCTTCCAGTTGATAGTTGGGCTATCAAGGACTGAGAATGTCTGAATGTTAGTTTTTTAGTGTGATAATTGGCATTGACGAGGTATTCAATTACTTACTTCTGCTAAAGAGAACATGCTGTTTATTTTACTTTTCACTTTTGTCCGGTGAGGATATTTCTAGTGCGAGCAATGGCTGCAAAGTATCTGTCACTGGCGGTTGAAGGCTGCACACAGGTGGCCTGTGCATGTACCGGAATTGCCTGATTAAGTTTTCTGCTTGGGTGGGAGTGTCACTTAGAGGCCTTGATGACATTGCGGGTGTTATATTGGGTCCTGCCATTGAAAACCACCTCAATACCACAACAACTAGCTTGGATTCACTCAACACACAGCTTGTTTCAGTCTTGACGTATCCATAGTGTTTGAAATATGCTTTTTTTTCAGCTGTCTGGATACATAATCACCTTACCAGGAAACAATGTTTGGGAGAACACGTTCTGGTCTCGCGATAAGATCGGAAATCGCAAGTGTTTGTGTACGGTGTCAGAAACTGATCCCTACAATACCATGAGCTACACGACAGTAACTGTGATACTTCTACAATGCACTATATAGCTGTGGGATACTACTTTTCAACGTGAATCAAAACACTTGTGCTGTCGTTTGCAACTTTTCAAATACACGGTTAGGAGCCTTCGATCCGTTGGCCACCGGAAGGGTGTTCTAACAGAAAGGCTGTGTTGTTCGTAAGTACCACCAACAAACTGTAGGCTGTATGGCTAAAATAGCACTATCCTCGTGTTTGCACTGTTCTCCGTGCCGCAGGGACGGGGTTTTCTCAAGAGCTTGTAAGGAGCATTGCTCTTTAGTCATCGGTTTATATCCGCGCCTCCCCTTCTAAAAACAAAAATTAACACCTACCTATGTCGTACACCGGAGACCGTTCAAGCAGCAGCTACTACGAGCCGGAACTGACCGCTCCTGAGCATGAGAATGCTGAATACGACTCTGATTCGTCAGTGGAGTCAACTGTTGAAAAACCCAAAGAAACCCTGCATAAGCCAGGGAATAATGCATTTAGACAACAACGTTTGCAAGCAGTGAACCCGGTCCTCACGGCAAGAACCGTGATCCCACTTTTGATTGCTATTGCGATTGTTTTCGTGCCCTTGGGTGCTGCAATGTGGTATGCCTCCCACAAGGTCCAAGATATCGTCATTGATTACACCCAATGTCAGAACTTGGCGTCTACAGATTTCTGGTCGGATGTTCCTTCAAACTACACCACATACCGTTTGAGCAACAACAGCGAGGTTACCCTTACGCCCCAATGGAAATTGGCCACTGATGAGTCACAACCTTTTGACGACGAGCGTGCTGTGTGTCAGATTCAGTTCCAGGTGCCAAAGGCCATGAAGCACCCAATTTACTTGTTCTACCGTTTGCACAACTTTTATGCCAACCACCGTCGTTATGTCTTATCCTACAGTGAGGACCAACTTACCGGAAAGGCCGCCAGTATGAGCGACATCAAGAACACTGCAGGTCAAAACTGTCAACCGTTGTACCAGAACTCGGAGGGGAAGAGAATCTACCCATGTGGGTTGATTGCAAACTCTTTGTTCAACGACACCTACTCCAACTTGTTGAGTGTTAACGGTTCCACTGCGTCCGACTACGTCATGTCCGATAAGGACATTTCGTGGTCGTCGAGCAACAACAGATTCAAGAAGACAAAGTACAAGCCGGAAGATGTGGTTCCTCCTCCAAACTGGTACAAGATGTTCCCTAACGGGTACAACGAAACCAACATGCCGGATATTTCCAAGTGGCCGCAATTCCAAAACTGGATGAAGCCTGCTGCTTTGAGCACCTTCAACAGATTGGCCTTGAAGAACACCAACGAGACTTTGGAAGCTGGTATCTACCAGATCAACATTGGTTTACACTTCCCTGTCTTGGAATTCAAGGGTAAGAAGTATATCTACATCTCTCAAAGATCCGCCATTGGTGGCAAGAACATTTTCTTGGGGGTTAGTTGGATGGTTGGCGGAGGCATTTGCTTTGTCTTGGGGATCACCTTGTTGATTGTTAACCTTATTCACCCAAGAAAGACTGGTGACGTCAATTTGTTGAGTTGGAACAAGGAGTCTTTTGCCAAGGATGAAAAGGTAGATGACGTAGCTACCGCCACTACCTCTGGTGCCCAAGTGAATCTGGAGCAAGTAGAAAAGTAATGTATATTTAGGGTTGTTTGTTAGAGAAGGAAACGCATGTGAGTTTCGTGTAGATAAGAGCAATATTACTGAAAAGTGGTATGTAAACAAGTGGTAACTTGTGGTGGGTAAACTTGTGGTAGGGTAAACTTGTGGTAACTCTTGGGAGGAGAGCACTGACAAAAGCGTACTGCTTTTGACTTTCATTCTGTACTACTGACATACGCAAGAAGAGAAGGATCTTATGATCTTAGTAATCTTGGAATACCTCCACTTTGTTCAGACACTCCACGTTGGTCAGACCTCATTGGGTATGCACGATAGACACTGGTGTAAGTGCTCGTGAGACAACAGGTGCTCGTACGATCAAGATGTTAATACCGATTTCCAGCACGCTTCGGTGCAAACTGTCCCCCTGAGTGTGTTCTTATCATCTCCTGGGACGAATGTCCCCTGTATACGACATCATTAGACCCTCTAACTGGAGTCATGAATCGTTTGCTTGCTCCAAGCATATTTTTCATGGTAGCAGGAGGGCAAACTTTTCAGTAGCACCCGAACTTGCTATATCAAATCCCAGTGCGCCATACGACACATGCACCACATATTCTGGTCAATACTGGTCCATTGCTTGCACATTAAGTTACATTACAATGAGTTTGCCGACCGTTTCTGCCAGAAATCAAAATTATTCATAAATCGCAGAACCCCGGAAATCGGCCGTCTTAAGAAGAATAATCCACCCCCTAAGTTTCCCCGCGGGTTCATAAACGGATGCATGGTATTTTATGAGAGTTCACAAACGTAGAGGGACCGATCCAGCAAAGAACGGTTAAGGTACGCCGTAGCAGCGGCGGAGAAATTTTGGCCGACCCGAGGTTGTGCGTCCGCAGTCCGCAGAATCGTAGCGAGCGTAGGATGCTAACCATGAGTCTGGGGTAGATGTGCTAGTACAGAAGCTGCACACTTTTCATGAGTGTGCTGCTCTAATAATGACTCAGTCAGTTGTAGCTCGTTTGCACGATGACTTCCCGCTTAAGGTTACGTAGTGCATGGTAGGTGTCGGTTGTTACCCGCAATCTCCTATACCCCTCATTTTAGCTGATATAAGTATAAGTGAAATTTCTAACGGAGATCTTTCCAACACAAACATGCCATCTTCCCAAAAGTCGTTTATCTTACAGAACCCACCTACCAGAGAAGTGAACTTGGATCTCTCCTCTCCCAAATCCACTTTCAAGTTGGTTGAGACCAAGTTGCCAGAATTGCAACAGGGCCAAGTGTTGGTCAAGAACGTGTATTTCTCCAACGATCCATCGCAAAGAGCATGGATCCAAAAGGGTGTCACGGCCGACAAGATGTATGTCAGACCTGTTTTCAAGGGTGAGATCATGAAGGCCGTTGCCATCTCCGAGGTTGTGGAGTCCAAGGTCAGTGGATACGCCCCAGGTGACTACATTACCTGTACCGCCGGCTGGTCGGACTACCTGATTGTCAGAAAGATCGACATCATGAGCAAGATCGACTCCAAGGTCCCATTGAGCTGGTGGTTGGATGTTATCGGTATTACCGGGTTGACCGCCTACTATGCTCTTTTTGAAATTGCAAAGTTGCAATCCACAGAAACCATTGTCATCAGTGCCGCTAGTGGAGCCACTGGTTCTGTTGCTGTGCAAATTGCCAAGCACGTCATCGGTGCCAAGAAGGTCATTGGTATCTCTGGAGGTCCAGAAAAGTGTAAGTACGTTGAGTCCATCGGTGCCGACATCTGTGTCGACTACAAAGATCCAAATTTCTACCAAAACATGGTCAAGGCCATTGGTAGTGACAAGGTTGACGTCTACTTTGACAGCGTTGGTGGCAGAATCTTGGACATGATGTTGCTTTTGACCAGACAAGGTGGTAAGATTCTTGCCTGTGGGTCAATTGCCGGTTACAATGACACTTCTCAAAGTTCTGTCAATGCTTGGGGTATGATCACCGTCAAGAGATTGACGGTGCTCGGCTTCATCATCACCGATTTCGTTCCTAAATTCCCAGAAGCTACCAAGAACATCATGAAGTGGATCCAACAAGGCAAGATCAAGGTCAGCAACAACTCATTTAACTTGGTCGATATCTCAAACGACTTCACAAAGATTCCAGAAACTTGGATCACTTTATTTTCTGATAAGAAACAAAATGGTAAGTTGTTAACTCAAGTTGCCGTTCCAAAGTTGTGAGCAATCTGACCCAGTTCCACAAGTCGTATCTCTAAACACACCGTATCAACTAAGTAGAAGATAAGAACATATATACTTTTGACTTTTATCTCTGGTCCTGGCAATCGGAATTGACTTTTGTAGCATTAGAGTTAAGACAATTTAGAGTTGAGCATTCCCATGTTGCAAAATATCAGATGCAACAGAACAGCATCACTCCATGGTGGCCCCATAACGGTTACACTGCCACAAATTGCAGCTGTGTGGCGTTATTAAGTGAGTCTTTCGAGTTTGCCGGCTCGCTTGCTCGACAAAAAATAACGGTAGTTATGATCCTTCCATTGTATGGGGAAAAGCAGAGCTCGTGAATCAAAGCTTGTATTAAAGCTTAATAATGATCTACGGCAACAGGTTGCCTCTGGGGCGCCGTTGACGACATTTTTTTAAGTGTAAGGCTGTGCTATAGGTGAGCAGCAGTTGATGACGCTATGTGCTTCTGGTCCACACCCGCTAAGAAGTACGAGCCTCAATGGCAAAATAGAGCACTCGTCTTTTATCCAAAGGCTCTAAATGACTCACCTTGGTTCGAGGTCAAACGAGATTCCGGCACGTAAATATTAAAAGCAAGTCGGGCTGATAAGTGATCGAAAATGGTAGATATTTGTTGGCTGCTCTTTACGAAACTCCCCTATTTCCAAATCGTATGAGCAGTGTACTCTAATTGCATTCCATCGTTCTAACCTCTATTAATGTCTATGAACAACTACAAAATCGCTGCTGCATTAGCAAGCCGATTCGCAGTATTTGAGCAGTCAATCATCAGATCATTGCCTTTGGCGTAGATTTGCCTCTATGACACCGGAATCAACAATAAGTGAATGCAAAAAGACGATAATTAAGGTTTCCCCTATGCAATCGAATCAATTCTGTTGTGAACCCCTGAGAATTTCTGCTTGGTTGGGGTTTTCGTTAATTCACCACTATTGAGACTGAACTGACTAAGCTCAAGAGCAATCATCAAAAACATCTTCACTTATGGGTTTCAAGCAAGGTGCTTGATAGCTTGATAGCTTGACGTCTATTTTCAAAAAAGTAAGGCTTAATTAAACTTAAATGACAACTTCATGCAGAGATCTATACTATTCAATTTCATGTAGCTCAGACTTCTTAGACCTTATTCAAATTTGTAATAGTCTAAGGGTTGGGAAACCTAGTACCTTCAGCTGATAGTTGCTGGTTGTATGTGGTTCTTATTCTCAGCAGCTTCTTACTTCTTCTGAGCTATCTTGGAGTTGCACTATTTGGCAGCCTTCTAAACATGATACTAGCCTATCTACAGCTTCGAAACCACCAAGCATATATAGCAAATTCTAGCTATAGAACTCAAAATCTGTCTCTAGTAATTGACGACAACCTCTGCTAACTCCTCAACCCCGGTTTATACATTGCTACAGTCCAAAGCAACCAATGCATTACGCGCCGTCATAACGCTGTCTAAAAATTGTATTCTTCGCGCTGTCGCGCTTTGTTTTGCAACAAACATGAGCACCAGGAAGCCTAGCATCAACAAACGGTCTGTAGACCGGGACTTGACGCTTCGGCGGTTCCAAGAAACAGAGAATGAAGGGACATTCAGTGAATTTGATGACGATGATTTATCCTACTCAAAATTTTCCCAGATTTCTCATCCAACGGTTCGATCTGAAGAATCGCCATTTATACGGAGAATACAAGACACCATTGGGGCAGTCATAGAAACTCGTATGTATCCGATTCATGAGGATCCTCCAATCGTGGAAGAGTTAAAGATTGGAAAAGTACGTTCTGCTAGGGAAGAATCACCAACGGCACGGAAAGTCAAACAGCTAAACATAAAAAGGTATGATTTGGGGTACGAGGTAGAAAGTGAAGATAGTGACAACTCCACAAGGGACCCTTCTCCAATACAAGAAAAGTTAATACGTGAAAATCACATTGAATCGCCTTTTAAAGAAGACTCGAAGTTAAAATCGGGAAGTCCCTCTAAGTCGATTGTTCTGCATCAAACCGAATTGGCCCCTCTTCTGGATAAGATTCTGATAGATAAACCCCCAACATGTTCTTTACCTCCACCAGACGTTCCACAACAACAACCAGTCAAAGTTGAATCGAATTCGCATTATCCAGGAAATGCTATTCTGGAGAGAAAAGAACCAGATCCAGAAGTCAAGAACGGTGACACCTCTGCCCTTGATAATATATCGTGGGTGCCTGAGCTCGCTCCATTTGATGATCCGCCTACTCATCTTGCATCCGACAGATCCAAGGAGAACAAAAACACCTCAGAGGCTAAAATTCCTAGCATATCACGAGAAGCTAAGGCGACACCACGCAAGCATTTGCGGAACCCTTCCGTCAAAGTGTCCCTTACACCAGCACAAAGATTTGAAAAGCGGCCCGGTACCAGACTGTTTAATGCTCTCGAGAATTTTCAATTCTCTAACTTGGTTGGCAAGGGTGCATTTGCCAGCGTTTATAGAGGAGTCAACCTCAAAACCAACCAAGTTGTGGCGATAAAGCAGATTCTTCTTGAAAAAGATCAAGACGTAAGAGGACTCATGGGAGAAATTGATTTGCTTAAAATCCTTAAGCATCCAAATATAGTTAAATACCACGGGTTTGTGAAAACCTCTACCTCCCTTAATGTGTTCCTTGAGTTTTGTTCAGGTGGATCTCTTCGACAGATGTATAAGCGATTGGGTCACGGTTTACCAGAGCCTACGATTGTTTCATATGTTCAGCTGATTCTACTTGGATTGAATTATTTACACGAACAAGGTGTTGTGCATAGAGACGTCAAAGCTGCCAACGTTTTGGTTACAGAAAATGGGGTAATCAAATTGGCGGACTTTGGTGTGGCCACTAAAGTCAATTCCCAGCATAATACGGTGGTAGGAACCCCTCACTGGATGGCTCCTGAGAATGTATTGGGTGGTGAAGGGTTGTGTACAGCTTCGGACATCTGGTCCTTGGGTGCAACTATTATAGAATTATTTACTACTAACCCTCCATACCATGATCTTAACTCAATGGCCGTGTTGCATGCTATTGGTACTGATGATCATCCGCCTCTTCCAAAAGCAATATCTCTGGTAGCCAAAGACTTTCTTATGGAATGCTTCCAAAAGCAGTCAAATCTAAGGATTAGTGCCAAGTTACTTCTCAGACATAAGTGGTTGACAGGTAACATTTCAAAGCAACAACTGTTTAACTTGCTGGAGAATACTGAGAGTCAGTTCAAATCTATTCGAGTCTATGAGGAGGGTGAAGAAAACTGGGATAAGGATTTTGGGGTTGCTCCAAGTCGTATCCAGTTAGCTGCTCCAAGTGCCAATACCAGCAATAATGATAGTAATAACCCTAGCACAGTACAACCTTTTGAGGTAGCTACTCCATATAGCAAGACGGATCTTTTGGCAAAATTCTCTGAAGAAAACGAAGCAGACACCACCAACTTCCTTGCCACGACTAACAAGCTTGAAAAACTTCAACTTCCAGAAGATGAACAAGATGTCCTAGAAATAGAAATTGAAAACTTCGACACTAATGAGATTGAAGTTCAAACAAAGATGGAATACTTGGTTGGAAAATTTACAAGTAGGGTCGCTGTGGCTCCAAATGAGCAGGTTCTTGAGTCGTTGACCAAGCTTTCAGGCCGCATGCACAAAATGGTGCATAAACATAAGATACTGCATGGAGTTCTCATTAAGGAGCATGGAATCTTGACTCTACTTGAATTGTTGGACACCGCAGGCGAGTTTCCTCAGTTGCAGAAATTATGGTACAATGTTTTGAGCATATTAAACATTGTATTCGGATCTAATCAATTGATATTTGAGAACTTCTGCCTCATTGGTGGAATTCCAAGTGTCACCCAATTCCGAACTCCTTCAAATGACCAAAAAGTACGACTTCAAGTTGTACAGTTTCTTAAGCATTTTGTAAAATCTGACAGAGCCTTGGGAATGTTGATTGCAAACGGAGGCTTAAAAGTCTTGTGCAAGTTTGCTGAAGAAGACTATGATTCTGCACCTGAGTTCCCATTGATTTCAATAGAATGCATTCATGAGATTCTTCTGAGAGACTTGACCCGCTCAAAGAGTGATTTGTGCAGAATTCTTCTGAGACATGGGGTATTGTTCTGGTGTATTGTTTTATTAAATAGGTTGATCCGTCAGCCAAAGACTGAACGTACTGTGAATCAGATTATGGATATTATAAAGTACTTCAGTGATAGTGAAGCCAGGGTCAAAATCAATATTGCTCAAGTCGATATGTTCAAAATGATCATTAAGATATTTAACTCGGAAAAGCTTCAAACTCATCACGAATTGATCATACTTAAATTTTTCAGGTCCATGTCTTGCATATCCCAGATCCTCAAGAGCTTATATAGTGCAGAGATAATTGAATTTTTGATGAGCTTGTTGGCCAAGTACACCTCAAAGAGTCTAGAACACAAAGAGGTTATCAACTTGATTTGTCCCACGTTATACAACTGTTGCTATTTGAATCATTTGCGTGAGATGGAGTTGGTAAAGATGGGTGGTCTTCCACATATCAAGAAGTTGAGTATGATCAACCTTCCATTCAGACAATTTGTTTTACCAATTCTTTGCGAGCTCGTATACTGCGAAGAGATTAACCGGTATATTAAGAAGCATGACATAATCCAAGTATACTACAATCTTTTGCTTGATGCATACTGGCAGCTGAATGCCCTCGATTCTATAGTTCATTGGCACCTGCGGGATGCAGCTAGTTCAATTAGTCCCGACGGGATAGCATGCTTGATTGGAGGCTTCAAGTTGAACAAGGTAGCAAACTTGGAATCTACGTTAGATAATTATTTGAAGTTAGTTAACAGTAACGGAGAGTTCAGGAGGGGAATGTGTGATGCATCTGTTGTTGAGAATATTGTGGAGAGATTGGAAAACAAGAATCCAGTGATTCAGTTGAGCTTGTTGAGAATCTTGAGAGTTTTGGTTAGAAGTGGCGCAGGGTCTGAGAACGTAATAGCTAGGGTGAAAGATTTAAGAGATAAAGGGGGTTCTGTGTTGGTGGATGAGTTGGTGGCTGAGATAGTTTCGGACCAACACCAGCCATCAAAATTGGTCGGTTTGATGAGCGAATAAGCCTTGTGCCATCTTTAATGGTTTATTTTATGGCTTGACTAGAGAATTGGGCATGTCTAGTTTACTAACGGAGTTAGGTTTGATTTTAGGGTATCTTAGGGTACAGCTTGTTGTATATTTATTAATTACATGGTTATATTTTCTGTTCGGCGGTGTAGGAAATTTAAATAGTCGTCTATTTTAGAGATGCACAGAATAGAACTGTGAGTAGACTTTACGGTTTGTCGATAGTCGCTGTTTGTGTGCCTGTTCTACAACACTTTAGATTTAGATCTATAAGTTCACGTGACTCGTGATATTTATTCCCCACAAATACCCTCGGCAATAGTTTATCAACCATGACCCCGATACCATATCCATCACCAAGAGTGTCGCAACTCGATGCCCATATTCTTGACTCAGAGCTATTCACACTCTTAAAGGAACAGTTGGGGAGCATCTCAGCTCTTCACAACGGGAAATGGACCTTTCAAGAACACCCCGAACTTTGGTCGTTGATTCTTCAAGCGGTGATCTTCAAGTTCACAGTTTGGAAGCTGGGCTCAACATATGGCCTTGCACTTCAGAATTTGAAATATACCACTACCAAGGGTAAGATAATTGGGCTTGGAAGAAAACAATTGTTACTTGCAGTCATTATTGCTGGATACCTTTACAACAAGCTCAATTCATATTTATATTCCCTAGACGAAAGTAATCCAGCAAGCTCCGAAACTGGCAATAGATTTATCAGATTCCTTAAGTCCAAGCGTACCGTGATTATATCTAAGGTAGAGCACACCCTCAAGTTGGCAAACTTGGTCAACTTCACGTTGTTCTTGGTGGATGGAAAGTACTCGCTGGTAGCGCACCGTATACTTGGGATCCAATTGACGCCTATTGTGTCTGATCTCCTCAGATTCAATGGGAACAACGTGAATTTTGAGTTCCAGAACCGTCAATTGGTGTGGAATGTCATGACTGAGTTCCTTGTGTTTACCTTGCCGCTACTTCAGTTGGGTAAGTTGAAGAAGTGGTTAACTAGCGGCGACCAGAAGAACAAAAAGCAAGCATACACTCAATACTCCAACTTGCGAATTAGCGAGTGCGCAATATGCCATGACAACAATCTTCAGCTGGCGATATCTGGAGGTAGACCATCTGCATCTGGCGCAGTCACTAACCCCTTCATAACAAACTGCGGTCACATCTACTGTTATGTTTGTCTCTCCACCAAATTCAACAGTATCAAGGTCCTGGGGGACCAAGCATGCTTAAGATGCAACTCCAAGTTGGAGTGGTACAAAGAGTACGATGATATAGACGAAGAGGCAATAGTAGTTGATGTGGAGCAAATCAAAGATGAAGGTGAAGCTCTCAACGAGAAATTGCTTGAAGAAAAGGAAGAAGCAAATGCCGATGAAGAGCACGAAGAAGACGAAGACGAAGACGACGACATTTCTGAGGAAGGAGACTTTGATGACGATGTATTTGACTTGTGACGTAAGTATATATCAGCACGGTCATATTCATTACGTTTAGGTACGTCACATATAATATATTTAGGGTACGTCACATTCAACTTAAATTAGTGGCAACACTGTTTTGCAGTAATTTCTTACCGCTGTCTCTCTCACTGTGTCCTAAGGAACACTAACGTAAGACTTCAGCAGAAACGTATTTGTATTACCGTTCGAGAGCAAGTAGTAGAAGTTGTCGCCCTATGTTGTGCCTACGTATTGTTCCATAGGATTCGTGTATCACATCCAGCGGTTAACTACTTTAATATCTATCTTCAGCGGCTAATTACATTTATTCTCTATCTTCAATGTGTATTTTCTATTCCAACAATTTTAAAACTAACTTTCCGCCCTTGTCTTCATCATCGATATCAGACTTGATCTTCTTGGCTTCCTTCTTCAACTTTCCTCCACCCAAAACCTCGATAGCAGCAACTAAAACAAATGCAGCTTGGCCCATACACCAGTCAGCCACCTTGATCTCCTTTTCGATTCTCAATGCAAATTCTTTACCGACACCAACCAAAGCATCGCTACCAGTGGAAACCAACTTCTTTTCAGCTTGGTCAAACTTGAACTCGTTACCGTAAATCAATGCCTTTAACAATCTGGACACAAATGGACTCTTGTTAATAAGGTGGTGGTCTTCCAAGACATCTTCCTTGATAGTCTTTTCAAAGATGACGTCAACCAATTGGCCTCTCAATTCGTCTTCACCTGGCGTCAAAATCAACTCCGAAATAAACTGAGCGGACAAGTTGTTGCTCAACAACTCAACTATGTCGCCTTCCAAAACGCTCTTATAGATCAATGGTAAGGCTCTGGTGAGCAATTCGTTTCTTCTCACTTCCTGTTCCTTCTTCGAGGTCTTAGCAGACAAAGTTTGGTACTTTTGCAAGGTCTTCTTAACATGAGGGTTGAAGAACCTACCGTCCAATCCATCCAACAAGTACAACAATGGTCTTCTATAGAACTTGTCTGAAATGAGCTCAGTAGCTTCGGCCAACATGTCGATTGTGAAAGACTTGTGAAGCAAGACGGTATCGTCCACAGTCATGAACAATGTGACTAACACCAAGTTACCATATTCGTTTTTACCTAAGTCACTGAGGTGGTTCTTCAAAGTTCTAATGATTCCCTTTCTTTCCTTGGCATTGGCCAATGCTATCAAGGTACAGGCAACTTCACTTCCTTCCTGTGTGTGAACAAGTTCGGCAAATTGAGGGCTCAACAATTCGATGAACTCGCGGAGGTCTGCGTCAGAGTCTTGCTCGACTTCTAAAATACGTGTGTATTCTCTCATGACGGCATGCAAGATTTGGAAACCAGTACTACCCTTTTCAACGGCAGTAGTGATGGTGGTCTTGAGGTTCTTGGAGATAATAGCCTTCTTTTCTGCGGATTCGTTGATCACCTCAACGACAGTCTTGCCCTTAGCAGAGTCCTTGAAAACAGCGTATTCTGCACCCCAGAACTCTCTCAACATCAATTGTCTTTGTTCGGCAGTGGAGTAAAGAACGAACAAATCTTCAACAACATAGGCTCCTTCCTTGTGCTTCATGAGCTTACGCAACTTTCCAAACAATTCATCGAGAATCAAGGACTTGGAGTCCTTTGACCCGTAGTGCATCAACTTGACAAGCAAGTACTTACCGTACGAGGATGTGGCTAATTGGTAGAAGTTTCCCTTAAGGGCTTGGACAATATTATCTCTTCTTTCCTTGGTGGTGTACTTGACCAAGGTTTGGACCACTCTCAGCGCATCGTGCTTCATCACCAAATCAAGGATAATGTCACTGGATAATTGCCAGATTTCGTCACAGAGCTTGTCACGAACCTGCTTTGGAGGTGTTGGCTTCTTGATACGAAGCTTTTCCCACAAACGCTTGATCTGTTCCACTTCTTGACCAGACTTTCTTTTAAGCTTACGCTCGTTAAGTAAAGCACGCTGGCCCGCATGAGCAGAAGGCTTTGCTTCGTTGGAGTCCAGTCCTTCTTTGTCTGCTACTTCGTCGTCTTCGTCTTGCACTTGCTTTTGTTCTTGCTCATCGTGATCATCAAGCTCATCTAATTCGTCTTCGCTGGAGTCGGAAATGCCTTCAGATTCGGAAGCTGAGGATGGTTCTGATGGTGGAGTTGCAATCTTTTGCCTCTTAGCATTGGTAGTTGGGGGACTGGCACGCTTGGCACCTTTCACTTTGTTACCCATGATGAGATGAGATGGTATTGAAAATTGTAATGTTTGGGTGCACTGCAGAAAAATTCAAATTGGATGTTGCGACCATATATGGTCGGTTATACAAAGTTTCATAAGAGGACGTCCAGACGCACCTATACCAGCCGAGCTACAGTGAAAGTATTAGAGATTTGAATAGGAGGTACTATAGTTTGTCTTTTTGTGAAATTTACCAATGCGTTAATGCCCGCAACGTTATTTTTTGAATCAAGAATTTCTCAAGGAAGGTTGTTGGCCAGATTAGAGAGGAAAGAGAAATAGCTTGGTCCGGGAACTGCATGATTGAATACTGTTAGGGCAATGCTATTTCATATTCTCATGTTCAAATACTGGCTAATTTGTTTAGCAGAGCCTATTGCTGTGTGTGCGCTCGACACAAATTTTGCAACCAAACATAGTTTAAGTAATACAGTATGCACAAGAGGTTCCAGGCCCAGCTCTCTGGACACAATAGCTTACTTCACATTGCATGCTGATTCGACCCAACACGGTCATCATGGGTGGGTAAAACGGGAGCGTCCGCATGATGTTTTTTAGACTTCCATAATACACTTCTCATTCAAACTTTACTACCGTACGAAGATCCAGCTATGCATGCGAGATAGAATGGCTTCAAATTCACGTTTCAATTCATGCTTCATTCACGGCATTATATTGTTACCAATAAAAGAATTACTTAAAGTGATTGTGGGGTTGGACCCACCAATGGCACAGATGCTCATAGTGGTAAAAATAGCCGCTTCTCAGCTAAATAATGAAGAGCGGAATCTTTTTCTTGGAAAGCTGCGGCCAGTGCCAAAACTTCCTTGTCGCCACCTCAGGGATCCAGATAACCTGGATTGTTTGCAGCCACATAACGCCACAACAAACCAGTTTCTTGCCTGTCAGTCCAGACTACTGATCTGCCAATTTGACACTCAGGGCTCTACTTCGGAAAGTTCATAATACCTGTTCCGTCTTCGTTCTGCTTGGATTGGTCGATTCCTGCTATTAATAAAGCTGGTGTAACCTATTGCACAAATCGCATCGGGTTATATCTTTTCACGTGACTTGTGGATATTTGTAATTCTCTGTGAGGATTCCCCAAAGATCACTTTTCATGTTCAGAGTATATAAAGGAGGACTCGGACGCACTGGGGTTAGTTTCATCAGAAACATGTCCAACGTTAGAGAATTAAAAAACTTGGAAGAATTCAAGCAACACGTTGCATCCGAGGGTGTTTCTGTGGTTGACTTCTACGCTACATGGTGTCCACCATGCAAGGCCATTGAACCGGTTTACAAGGGTTGGGCTTCTAAGATTCCAGAAGTCAAGTTTGGTAAGGCAAATGTCGATGAAGCGCAAGACATTGCCAGAGCCAACGGCATCACCGCCATGCCAACCTTTTTATTTTTCAAAAATGGTGAAAAGGTTGCAACCGTTGTTGGTGCCAACCAACAACAGTTGGTCCATTTGTTGAATGAAGTTGGAGGTGTGGACGTCAAAACTAGATAGATTTTAGGATATGATGACTAATGTTTTATGATTTGTAGGTGGGAAGTAACGGTATTGGATTGGGATTACAAAGCTCAGGCTATGAATTATTCTGAGGTAGTAGTTATATGGGGACGACAGTGTTACAACTATCACCATTCAAATACAAAGTCCAATCTTTTGTGATGTAGTTATATACAGAAACAGTATTGTGTGTTGTGTTGTGTAACGTGAAGAAGAATGTATTACGCTAACAAAACCGACAGATTCTGAGAATGATGTATACCCTTATCGCAAATGGGCAAAATTATGAAGCGTGAAAGAGATGACTTCAAAGAGTCATAAAGATCATCTGAACACTCTCGATCAAGAAGAGCTTTGGTTGAGCATCCCATATCTACTCATTACATGGTGAGATCAGTCTCGCAGCCAAAATGAGATATTTGGTCGTGCTCCATACAAAATTCTCATCAACCACAATGATCAAACCAATAGTCAGGACCGTAACGCCCCTTTTAGCGTTTGGGATTGGAGCAGTAGCCTTCCCATGGCAACGTCAGAATCCTCCACCAACCAACAACAATGATGAAATTCTCAAAACACTTTCACAGTACCCTGAGTTTCTTGAACAACTCTCGATCAAGAACAACGAACAGCACTTCGTATCCAGTACGTTCCCACATCAGCACCGTTCGAATTACGTTGTTACGGGATTACTTTCGGGAAGAAACCACTTTGAGATTGAGCCAATTCGGTTCGTGAACGAATCCTCCAAGGAGTTGGTCAGTTTCCATCATTTAGGGGACAAACTCATACTGGCTGACGGCAACATCCATAATGGAATAGTGGCAACTTTGTTAGACGAGGGGTTATGTGCTTGTGGGTTTTCCTCGCTTCCTGTGAAACGCGGAGTCACTGCATCCCTTTCAATTGACTTTAAATCACAAGCAAAACCGCAAAGTAACGTCATTCTTCGAGCAAAAGTGGTAGAAAATCGCGGTAGAAAGGTAGTTATTGATGGATCGGTGAGCGATTTGGATTCCGGGAAGGAAATTGCCTTCGCCAAGTGTGTCTTGGTTCAACCAGTGTGGTTCAAGTACCTCGCATGGATGAATCTCCTTCAATAGGAGAGCCGAAGGTACGCCCTAGCCGCCTGTTTTTGCTACATAGCAATCCCCTGGGAGAATTTGGTCCCTCCTTCCTATTTAAGACAAGTCCTGCACAATGTGCCCCAGCCATAGCAACCTTGTGGCAAAGTTTAGCAACCAAACTCGATTTCCAAATACTATATAAAGGGTAGAAACTTGCCTTCAATTCTTGTTTTCTCATCACTGAATAACAAATACAATTAACAATGACTGACGCTGGTAGAAAAGATTTTTCCGACAAGGTTTCCTCTGCTTTGAAGCCTGAATCCCAAAAGAGTACCTTCGAATCTGCTAAGGACTCTGTCACTGACTCTTTGGACTCTGCTGCTGGTAAGGCTGTTCCAAACGAAGACAAGTCCATCTTGCAAAAGGCTTCTGACGCTATCTTCGGTGACGAATCCAAGACTGGTAAGTAAACAATTCATCCGTGAATAGTTTGAATTTGCTTTGGACTTTTCTAGACGAATTGTTTTCTAAATAGTGAATAAAATTATACTAGTATAATGACATTGTAATACTAATGCGATTATTTAGACTGTCTCAAGGCTTGGAGACGGCCGATTGACAGCATGTTTGATGGAATTGTGTGTATTTTCCGATAGGACAATGTCGAAAAGGCTAGAGCAGCTATGGTGTAAGTACAGCGTTCTCATTAATGGCTACGTCAATAATAATACAACGTGTTCTTAAATTAGTTCAAATCTGGGGTTCAAGCGAGGCTAATTTTGGAAAAGGTAATATATGCTTTGATTGCTGTCCCTCCTCCTCGTTCTTACTCGGAAACAAAACCCTGTAGCTGGTCACTACATTTGCGAGTCTGTGTTCAATAGTACCTTCTAGAACATGAATTGGCTCCTTTCTTAATTGTTACACAAGCAATATTGGGAAGTGTTACAAGACTGCACGGGTAGGATTGCTATCACATGGTGAATTGGAATTAACTGTAATGGGATGACCTGCAGACCTCGAGTGTGAGCGGTGCATTCGGTACAATATGACAGCAAATCTAGCACATGACCTGCGCTTTGAAGACGTGGCTGCGTCGTTTTGTTTGCAACAATGTTGCTGTGGCAAATTTGCTTCAATTGGCTGCGACTGTTGGTTGCAACTCCCTGCGACTAATTTGGGGCTTCACAGAATTATTAAATACAAATTATAAGTAGCTACTTTGTGTGGTTCAACTTAACTTGTACGTCTTCTTTTCCTACCTAAACTGATTAATTAGCTTTGGGACTCGTTGTTCTAAGACCATTGCTAAATCTGGCCGTATGGCAAAGTGATCTAAGAAAGAACTGCAAACTGGCATGATCTAATAGCCAGTGAACACATAAAGTGTTCTTGTTAGTAGAAGCAGTTCCTGACACCCTCCCAACATATAAGCTTAGAGGAGTGCTACGTGGAGTCTAAGATCGGAACTAGAATTATCAATTTCGAGTCTAGATCAATTTCGAGTCTAGAACGTCTTCTTACTTCTGGCTCATTTTTGCCGAATAATGGCACCCTACTGTAGTATTTCGTAAAGGGTTTATAGCAATGATAGGGATAATGTGTCAATACTTGACATGGTGGTTATTGCAAAAGAAATTTTGTGGCAACTACAAGCACTGGCTCCAAAGTTTGAACTTTTATAGCGCAGAATGGTTTATTCTATAGTGATTCAAACTATGACAGTAGATAAATTGTTCTATTGTTGGCCCATGGCACAGATATACGCAACTCCTTTCACTCTACACTCATTAAAGTAGAGCTTTCAAGCTCGATATGACGTCATGACGTCATGAGTTGTTTCGCTCAAGACCCTAAGGACATCGGTTCCAATGACATACACCTTTTATGAGATGACGAAGATGGCTCATCAGAACACAGAAGAGAGAGCGCTGCTTTGATCGGTCATGTGGATGCCTCCAATGTAACCTGATCTGGACTTGTGGGGGCAGGGACATGTGGTTGGGGGAACCGTCCCCCAAAACGGAAAAAATTTTCAAAGTAACTCCGACCTTCGAGATCGGCTTCGGCTAGCCCAAGATCGACCGACAGCCGTGAGAGGGACCCTCTTGAGAGATGGGATGCCAGAGGAAACGGTACAAGCCTGCGATTGCTGCTGGCATTGATTTTCCGCGGCTTTCTCTTCAAGTATTTGTAAGCATGAAGGAACTAGCTTCCTTTGAGGTATGAAAGCCCAAACATTTTGAGCCCCGGCTCGGGCCATAGAGATTATTCCGAGCAAAGTTGGGTCAATGGGGCTTCCTCCAACTTCGCTACCTCAATGGATTAATAAGACGCCGCAACACAAAGAGTGTTTAAATCCGCTATTGTTGGGGGACTCGCAATTTGTGCTGTGGTAACACTTAATAAGCTCCGGTGCGTGGAGGATGCCACACTAAAATTATATATAAAGGTGCCGGTTCACGCTGTTTTCCGTCTACCGATAACCTTTATTAATTAATTCACAATGGTTTTAACTAAGAGTACACACACTTTCACCTTGAACACTGGAGCCAAGATCCCAGCTGTTGGATTGGGTACCTGGCAAGCTACTGACAACTCTGCCTACATTGCTACCAAGGCTGCCTTGGAAGCTGGTTACAGACACATTGACACTGCTGCCATCTACGGTAACGAAGAACAAGTTGGTAAGGCTCTTGCTGAATCCAATGTTCCAAGAGAAGAGATTTTCTTGACCACCAAGTTGTGGAATGCCAACCACAAGAACCCTGCTGCTGCTTTGGACGAATCCTTGAAGAAGTTGGGTGTTGAGTACGTTGACTTGTACTTGATCCACTGGCCAGTTTCCTTTGACGAAAACAAGGTTCCTCTCAAGGACTGGAACTACGTTGACACCTACAAGGAATTGCAAAAGCTTTACAAGAGCACCGACAAGATCAGAGCCATTGGTGTTTCCAACTTTGGTCTTGAAGAATTTCAACAGTTGTTTGCTGACCCAGAAGTCACTCTTATCCCAGCTGTCGACCAAATCGAAGCCCACCCATTGTTACAACAACCAGAATTGGCTGCTCTCTTGAAGGAAAAGGGTATCTTGATTGAAGCCTACTCTCCATTGGGTTCCACCGGTGCCCCAATCTTGCAAAACAAGAAGTTGATTGCTCTTGCTGAAAAGTACAAGGTTGAACCAGCCCAATTGGCCATCTCCTGGGCCGTCCAAAGAGGTACTGTTGTCTTGCCAAAGAGTTCTACTCCTTCCAGAGTTGCCTCCAACTTGGAAATCTTGACCTTGGATGAAGAAGACTTCAAGACCATCAGCGCTTTGGAAGCCGAAGAAGGTACCAAGAGAGTTGTTGCCCCACCATTCTACAAATTTAAATAGACGCAAGCGAGCAAACCAGCTGGCTAGTTTGACAGATTAGATTGCTTGTAAGCTGAACTAATAACAAGATAACATGAAGTTCCGTAGTATCGCAGTATTCGACATGAAGCTTGCGGCTGCAGCATCGTCCGCATTGAGACAGTGGCTGCAAAAGATAACACGAGCCACAATTTCTGTTGTGGATGTGCTTGTCAGTGCTGCAGCGCAAATAATCACACCGTTCGGTTATGCGGTTGAACGGTTGCATCGCTCATTACATTCGAGTACACTTATATTGTGTTCTTTGCATGTATTTCATGCCTCACATGGTTCTCTAAACATACTCTCGATATAAAGTCAATTTTAGTAATAGTATTGCGTCCGCAGAAAATTGCAGTAGGGCACTTCTTTTACTTATCAAAGCAACTTCAAGCTTTGGGTGTACCTCCTCTAGGAGGGCATTTACTGGTTTATTAAAGGAGCATTATAGGTGACTTGGTTGTAGTCCCAATAAAAGGTCAATTGTTGAGGAACGCTACTGTCAATCTTACATTCGCCCGGGTAGTCCTTCAAGCGTGACTCGACATAGGTCACATACAGGTTGAATTCGCAGGAGAACCCAGGACCACTTGAACAGTTTTCCAACGGCACGACGGCGTCGTTCACTAAATGTCTCACGTAAGATGTTCCCCCACAGTTGTACTTCTCGGTGTACAAACGGGCGCCCTGCGGAACCACCTGCGCCTGCGCATAAGGACTTGGGTGGGGGACTCTGTCGACAGGAAGCAATTCTTTGGGGGTCAACAACCCCAAAGTAGTGTAGTACAATTCGAGGTCGGTGTCATGAGTGAATGATAACCAGATCTTATTCTCAGATTGAGTGTCCTGCAAGAGTTTTAACAGTGCTTGGACCATTGGAGAGCCGATGGTTGCACTCATACTGTTTCCAGGTCCATTCCCGTAGAAGTTAGACAAATCTGTTTGGTAGGAGCCCTTGATTAGTTCGTCGTTGGTGAATATTGAGCAGACTGGAGATGAGCCTCTGACGTTGATTTCGAAGGCACACCATCCATAAAACGGATGGATGTCGGATGCAACCAACCCAAGACCTGGGTTCTGCAGGTTCAATCGATTGGCTATTTCGTCCAAGTAGCTTGTGTCGTATTGGTTGACCAAGGCCGTGTTTTCTTGGTTGCTGTACGCATTACATGCATATCTTGGGGTCAATGAGTTTGCTCCCATCTTCTTGTCCTCGTCAATAATGACCGATTGGTACGTGGCATCGGAAAATTCATCACCAAGGAATCCTCTGGCAAAGTATTCACTAGTTTGATGGCATCTGCCTGAGTTGGAGGTAAACACAGGAAGCTTCCCACTGTACAAATCGCCATACCTTGCTCTGAAGTAGGCTCCGTGCCTCAAGGCATCTGTAGTTCCTGCGTACAATCCTTCGGAGTTGGCTGGTGTGGTTTCCTTTTCATAAAGATTCTTGTCTGGAACAAAGTATGTGTAGTCGTTGAAGAACTCGAGGTCACCACGGTACGTCTGCCCATACAGCTTAATCTTGTTGTAGAGACCCTCAAAGGCAACTCCGTCTCCGTTACTAGGGTATCTTTCCCCGTGTCTGGAGAGAAGGTGTGCCTGTTCAAGAGTACAGCCTTGAGGGATGTCTGTAGAGATACCAGCTCCTTGGCGTTGTATGTACGGAGCGGATCCTCCCAAAAAGTTGATAATGTTATATTGATCATGGGCAGCTTGTTGAGGGGTCGCAAGGTTCTGGAACGGCGATTGACCTGCCATGATGAGTCCAGGGTTGAGGACTTTGCTGAGGGCCACCATGCTCGAGTTGTCGTCTTCTTGGGTTTGATATATTGTCGCACGTGGAGATCAAAGGCCTTATGTATGCCTCCACTACCTCCACCAAGGTTGTTTGAGTAGAATTACCTTGGCAACTGTAATTTGAGTTGTCTGGGCTCAAAAGACTACTGCGGCATGCGCATAAGGTGTCTTGAGCCGGTCTCCCAGGGAATTGAAGGCCCTAATGGCTTGTTGGCTTCCCCCAAAGCTTGTTTTGTCGCATCTTGCAGTGTGAGAAAAGCAGCAGATTTTGCAGCAAAATCGAAGGACTGAGCCAGACAAAATGGAAGCGAGTGGAAGAGAATGGAAGAAGTTGCCTTTGAGGGTGGGGGATAGATGAAAGGGGGGGTGGACGCCGGCCGGGAGTATATCCACCCTTAATACCACGGGCCAGGAGGGTCCAGGTGTGTGCAGTGCCGTAAATGGTTCCTAGAATAGGACCAAGGGCACTCATCGGGCCAGTTTCCAAGGAAAGTCGGCGCCTAAATACTCCTTCTTTGGCCAGATCCTTCTTCTTTGAAGTATCTGCCATTGAGAATCATACACGCCTGAACAGGCCAGCCTCTGCTTGTCTGTGCACTTCTGTCATTTTGCAGCACAATTGTGCCCGCCTGACATTCATGCATTCATTGCTATTCTCTTACCAAGAATAGAATAGGGTATTGTATATATTTGACACACTATTTGGCGAGCTCACTTGGTCTTACACCTTCAGGGTGCGCCTGGCGAACTCTTGTTGCCGGTCTGGTTGTGTGAGAGCGTTTGTTATGTTGCGCGGGAATTCGCGCGCGCATTGAGTTGATCTCCACGCGTCTCAACGCGTAACTTATCGATCCAAGCGACTTTCATGAATACCTACGAACAAGCATACCTCGACCTTTGTGGTCGCATTATCAATGAAGGGGAGCACCGTCCAGATCGTACAGGCACAGGAACTCTTTCTTTATTTGCGCCACCACAGCTCCGCTTCGATCTCAGCGGTGATACCTTCCCACTTCTCACCACCAAGAAAGTTTTCTCCAAGGGCATTATCCACGAACTCCTTTGGTTCATTGCTGGCTGCACAGATGGAAAGAAACTCAGCGACTTAGGTGTTAAGATTTGGGAGGGTAATGGATCTAGAGAGTATCTCGATTCTATCGGTCTTACCAACAACCGCGAAGGAGATCTCGGTCCCGTCTATGGTTTCCAGTGGAGAAACTTTGGGGCAAAGTACACCGACTGCGATGCTGACTACTCTGGACAAGGGTACGACCAGCTCAGTGAGGTTATCGAAAAGCTCAAGAAGAACCCTTATGATCGCCGTATCATCATGTCCGCCTGGAACCCTCCAGACTTCAAGCACATGGCGCTCCCACCATGCCATGTCTTTTGCCAATTCTACGTCAACTTCCCAGAGGGAAAGAAACCAAAGTTGTCGTGCCAAATGTACCAGAGATCATGCGACATGGGTTTGGGGGTTCCTTTCAACATTGCTTCCTATGCGCTTTTGGTGAAGATGATTGCTCACATCGTGGACATGGACTGCGGAGAGTTTGTCCACACCATGGGTGATGCTCACGTGTACTTGGACCACGTCGATGCTTTGAAAGAGCAAATACAAAGAGTTCCAAGGTCCTTCCCTAAGTTGGCTATCAAGAGGGATGTCACCTCCATCGACGACTTCAAGTACGAGGACTTTGAAATCCAAGAGTACGATCCATATCCTCCAATTAAAATGAAAATGAGTGTTTAGGGGTTTGTTCACCAGAGAGGTGTGGACTAGAGGTAGGCTACTGATATTGCCTACACTTTCACTGGAAAGCAGTTGCTTCCGTACAGTTAAGAAAACTAATGGCTCAATGCCGCAAATAGAATCATGTTCATGAATATACATGTCAAAGTAGATGTTTCCTCTGTAGTACCGATTCCATACAAGAACTACTGTGCCTCGAGCTTGGTTCCTTCAGATTGTCTTCTTCTTTTATGTTTAGGTCGTTTTTCCGTACCACTCGAGTTCCTAACGTTGTCTTCTATTCTGCCTAAAGGTTTGCGAACCTTCGACTTATGCTTATGTGCAGACGTCTTCGCTTTAGAACCACTTTCAGAGTTGGTAGGTAAGCTGTTCTCGCCTGAGGCTTCGGGCAAAATGTCTGATTTTCTGAGAACTTTAGAGCTCGAAGGGTATTCTGCAAGTCCTCGCTTTCGCAGGGATTTAACGAGTTCTTCCTTAAGGTCTTCATCTTTGAATATTTCAAAACTTCTTGAGTCTGCCTCTTCTATAATGGTTGAGCATTTGTCATGCTTGATGGTGGAGGTGGAATTGTCCTCAATAAAGGTTTGGTCTGCCGGTAAGTCCAAGTCTGGTTCGCTGGCATTTGGCAGAGCTTGTTTAATTTGGTCTAATGGTACATTTTTCTTCTTTTTCAGAATTAGCTCTGCAGAGTTAAGATTTAGACTGAAGGGCACATAAGCTTCGTCAACAGGAGTCGAAGTTTGAGGCTCATCAATGTCGTTTGCAGAATCAAGATGAAATGTAGAATTGCTCAACATGTCCAACCGAGGATTGGAAGGCAACCCGTTTTCCTGGCGCACACTCTTGAGAAAGTCAAAGATCTCAGACATCTTGGTAACGATCTTGTTTTCAATGTCATAGAGTTTGTCATCTAAGAACTTCTTGTCGGAGTCAGATGTGCGGGTCTTTTTGAGGGCCATGTTCTCATTGACAAGTTCACTAATCTTAGACTCCATTTCGGAGATTTTGGACATCATGAGGGAGTTGCTCTTAGCTAGGGACAGGTTTTGTAGTGAGAGCTTGAATGAGCCGCTGTTTGTGTCTGCGCTTATATTCCCTGTGATTCCACTAATTCCACCAGTAATGTTGGAGGTAACGTCGGCATGTGATGTGTTAAGTTTGAGTGGACTGGTGTTTGTCATTCCCGCCGCTTTGGTACTTACTATGGTGGCATTGGCTCTGGCAAAGGCTGCAGCTCGATCAGCCACACCTGCGGCCAGTCCTGAATTCCACGGTTTGGTAAAGTCAAAGTCGACGCTTGCATCTGGGTACTCAGTTGGGGTTTCAATCTCTCGTTGGCTATCCCATTCCGGGTAATGCATAGCTTCAGTCTCACCGTCTTCTTGAACGTAGTTGCTCAAAGTTCCATCTGGGCCCCACACAATGCCCTCGCTAATTGTGTTGCGTCTCTCACTGGGCACAGCAAGATTGTCGTGCTCTGTTATGGAACCTCCATGCCCTCTACGGCTCCTCTGATACTTCAATAGTGACCTTGTAAAATCAACTGACTTCCTGACCATGTATTGTTTGCAAATTAAAGTCGCGAGATCAAAACAAACAATAACAATCATCACAAATGCTGAAGAGCAGCGTATACTACCAACAGCGCATAGCCGAAAAAAGGGCTGACCTCGAGATGTTGCAGGAGTTTCGCCTGTTGACAGCCAAGTTAGTGGAGAACTTGGAGAAGACTGGTGACCTGATTGAGCAGATGAAAGACGGAACCGAGAGTGTTGGGATGATCTTGGCAAACTGGCAGAACGTGGTCAAGTCTGTTTCTTTGGCGTCTTTGGGTTTGATGAGATATGGAAAGGAGGATTATGAAGAAGGGGCCCCTATGCCAGAACCTTTGGTTAGAATTAAGGTTGATGAGGTTGAAAAGACGGAAGACGCTGAGAAACCGGACTCTGACAAGGTTGTTTAGACTGAATTTCAATCAAGAATTCCCTCAACACATAGTGAGGCATCAGTGGCATTTTAATCAAGATATTATTTCAACACACAGTAAAGGGGTTCAATTTTGAGTCTAGTTGAGGACATTCCGGAGAAATTGTCCTCTCCAACTTTTGCAGCTGGACTGCTTAAAGTCGAAACTGAAATCCACCAGGAACTCCACCGAAAGCAAAGACTTTTAAAGATACTTGTCCTTGCTATGAGATTTAGACATATTTTTGCTAAAAGAGTTAAACCTTGGTAACAGATTTTAGTGCATCCGCCGGTTTTCAATACCAGAGGCATCCTTCAAACCCGACTCTGAGGAGCCCTCGAACTCTTTATTTTTCGAGTTACCACCGTTAAAGGTCCTAAATGGACACTGAATTTGCTAGAATGAATACATACCCTTATAGCTAACGCATATAGCTAACTCAGAGTCGATACATGTTTTGATAAATTGGCTGCAAAACTTACAATGTAAGTGGCGCGAATAAACAATTTCTACAAGGTTACTTCTGAGGTATTACCATTTATCTATTGTACATATTAAAATAATGCTGAGCGCATCGGTGGACCATTCACAAGACTCCTGGTCCGAGGACTCAGGAGCTACGCTGTTTGTCACACGTATAGCTACCTTGCTCTTTCGCACAACTTGCCTAGAGCCACCATCCAGTCCTCCTTTTGCTCGGACAAAACCTCACCGGCGGCGTGGAATTCTCCGTCCAACAAGTTTCTTATCCAGCTCAACTCCCTTCCTCTAGTCTTCAAGTATTCTTTCAAGTAAACCTTGTAGTTTGTGTACTCCAATAACAAGGCTTGCACCATATCCTTTTTCAAGTACCAGTCGTACAAGGCAAAGGCAAAGTCCTTGCCGTACTTCTCAAAGTAGGAAGCGATTTCCTGCTTGTCGTCCTTCACTTGGAGGATCTCCACCAAGGATTCGAAATCCTTGAACTCTTCGGTAATCACCTTACCTTCGCCTATTAAGCCTTCGTCTATAAGTCTCTCCAGCCACCTAGATTTGATCTGGCCGTACCAGCCAAGGTACTGCACCTCCTGCGAGTCGCCTGTAAGCCTCATGAAATCGATGGCGTTATTGATGAGAAAGTACATGGTTCTCAAGTAGCGGATAACGTGGTGTCCGTCAATCAGGTCAAAGAGCTTGTCCAAGTGGTTCAACAAATTCGAGTCAAACACCCACAACTTGAATGGCGTGTGCGGGTACCTCTGCTCGGTCAAGTAGACCGATTCATACACAGCATCGACGACTACGTTGGCACCAAGCTTGTCAATCTGCTTGATCAACGCAATGTCGATCCCATCTACCAGCGGGGTTACAAACCCCTCGTGTGCCTCCAACTTTTCCGTGAGAAGCGACTTCTCGAGATTGGTCAAGATGCGAGGAACGCAGGCATCCAGCTCAAAGTTTGCCAAGGCATACGTTAAAAGCGACTCAAATAGGGTCAGGAGTTTGTGTGTGGTGCTGTTGTGCATGTATATTGAGGTCTTGGTGAGAAGCTCATTGCAAATCTTCTCGACAGCGGTCTCTACCTCGGCTTCTTCGTATGTGTCTTGTAGCGAAAAGTCGATTTCTGGAGACTTGTGGAAGATGGCTTGCTCAATGTGACTTTTGAGCACCAGCTGAGGCTCAAAGTTGTGGAATCTCTCGAAACGAAGCACACCCAGGTTGGTGAGCAAGATTGCAGAAGGGTTGGAGTGACCACCTGCGTTTTCGTAGCCTTGACCAAGCACCTTAACGTTGAGCTTGACGGAATCCTCCCATCTGTCACCTTCAATGTCGTTAAGCACAACCATGTCGTCGTAGATGATAAATGCAGACACGCCAGGCTTCGGAAGATAGAGCCTAGGAACACTATCAACGGTGGGAAGTCTAAACCGTGACTCCACTTGGATCCCTGTGTTGTTGATCTTTACCACCAACAAGATATTCTGTATTATCAACTCGTCGATCTGGCACAAAACAGCGTACTTGTCGCCTCTAGCAGGCCACAAGTCGAGAAATCTCAGGTTCATCGACGACCCAGGCAAATACTGGTCCGACTTGACGTATGTACTAAGATCGTGGGAATACTTGAGCTCCACTCTACCGTTGGCAAACTCAAAGCATGAAAGTTTCCCCAACAGCTCTTGAATGAACACTTGGTGGCCGTCCTGCCTCACGGAAACAATCTTGTTGCTGGTAGCAAACAATTGGAAGAACTTGGTTCCAATAAGCTGTACGGAAGACAAGTTGGGTCTGGATTTATCGTCTCGAAGGCGTATCAAGATAGCTCTATTCATTGAGGTGGCAGCTATGATACCGATTGGTTCGACGTTTTGGAGGAGCGTGATAGTCTCACCACTTTTAAGCGATAGCTGCAATTCAAGAAGCTTGTTGTTGATGAGCCCGAGTGCAGGCGCGTGCTGGACGCTTTCATAGAACTTGACTGCTCCTGAGGCAGAGTCCACTATGAGGATCCCTGGATCGATGGATGATCCCGACACTGGCTTGACAAACACCGCTAGTGGTGACGAGTTTTCCTCAATCGGAAACTGGATCGTGAGCGGAATGGTGTCGGTGCTGTTGTAGCTCCACACATGGATGGATTGTTTGGTGATTGCAAGTGCAAACTGCGATTCATGGTCAGTGTATCCACGTAACGGCTGATGTGCAAGAATTGGAGGAAATGCTGGAAGACGAGTAGCACAGTATTTGGTTGTTTTCACTAATTCGTGTGTGGCTGCACTGCTCTTGCTTTGAGACGTCAATGATGGACCTTCCCATGATGCTGGTGCTGGTGGTGTGGGTGATGGCGATGGCGCTGTTTGCGTCCTGGGCCTAAAGATGGACATGTTGTTTTGGAAAAGAGATGTGATGGAAACTGTCTAAATCGAGCGTGCGAAATAATTCTGAAAACATTTGCAGTCGACCTGGCCTCTTTAACCACTGGAGTTACTGCGAACATGACAACATTTGGTTGGTTAGTGTGTGTGTGGACGTTCTTGCTTCCTCGGGAGAAGCTTTACTTGAGTCTAATTCTAGCTTGCATCGAGTTTTGTCCAGCCGTACTGCCGCAAACTGCCGCAAATTTGTTGAAACCAGGACCTTCCACTTACGGCCAATGCACTATAGGGTATATATGCCTTGAAACATCGTAGTGTCATCAAATGTGGCTATTTCGCTTAATTAGGGTTACAAATGGCGCTAATAAAGATAGTCCTCGTTAATATAAGACCAAATAACTCAGGACCAGAGCCAGCTCGGATTCCCTCTAACGCATGAAGAACATTCTTGTAGAGTATGCGGTGTCACTGTACACTCATAGCAATTGAATTATGAGAAAGCAATAAGCATAGATGATGGTCTTGGTTGTATTGGGCAAATGTATCGTAGGGTGTGCATCTCAGTTCACTTGTCTACATAAACTACTTCTGGGTCTATACTACATTTTGTAGAAATTTGGCTGCGAATCTCCAAGTTTGGACAACCAGCTATGCGTATCAACTACAGGGTAAATTCACAAGTTAAAAGTGACATTGACACCTCAAAGATACTTGAAACACAAGGTGAAATCCTCTAGTACGTCATATTTACAGGTAACTTAACTCACGAGCAGACTGACACTGCTCGTCTCATGACTTTGCAATAAGAGAGCATAGCATTGCCTTGGCTGTCACTGTCATTGTATGACGTATATCCAAGCGTTTCACCTGATTAGAAATTGCTCACTTACGAATATGCACTGCAATAAAGTTCCCGAGAACTAGTAGGCATTGCCTCGGGCCCTGGTGTCTAGTTTCGTTTCACGTTTGGCTGCGAATTAAACTACGGAACCGAAACAACTCATCTGCTCTGACAGACAGCACCCCAGCTCGTCACTCTAATGCCTCACAGTGTTTACCGTATTCCAGATTTTATATTTCCCAGTTTAGCCAATTCCTACGCTGGACCTGAATGTGGAGTCTAATCTGAATGTGGAGAATCGTGTCGGGTATGCAATCCTCCATTCTCCTATCTGAACGGCCCCCATTTGCAAAATAAAACTCGCCAGCTAGTGGTATGGTGCATTCCACTATGTTGGGATTGATAATTTGGGCATATGCTATTTCTTCACTCTCAAAAATTCTTGAAATGTTATGTAGTGAAATCTGAAACCGCACCCAGTTGACGAGCACCTCAACTGAGCACTGACGAGGCCTACGACTACAAAATGAAACATTCACCAATTAGGTTTGCATCGAACCATATCCCAGGAGGTCGGTGACTTGGTACATACATTCCCAGTGATTTATCTTAGGGGAGTACTCATTCCGAGGAAATGTCGTGAAGCATCTTCGCTGCAAGTAGGCTATGTTCGCAGGTTAGTTGCGCTAAGAAAGATCCAGGAGGAAACATACGCAATGTCCTCACGTGCCGCCATGGAATACGTTTGTGAAGTTAGGCGGGATTCCCAATGGGGTTGACGTGCTTCCACAGACGTATTATCTCTGCTGAAAACTCTACTTTTTAGTTAAACAGTGCTTATTCTATACATCTATTCTCTTTTCCTATTCAAGCCTTCTTCTCTTGACGTCATCGTCGTATTCGTCATCAAATTCTTCAAACTCCTCTTCGTCATCGCTGACTTGGTCGTACTTTTCTTTCAAACCCTTCATCTTTCTGGTTTGCAACTTATCCAAGTCTTGCTTACCAAGGTGGATTCTAGCAACCTTGTCACCAACAAAGTCAGTTTCGACATTCTTCTTTGTCTTGGCTTGTAATTGCTTTGGTTTTTGCATGGCTTCCTTTTCGACTTCTGGTGCAGGTGTGACTCTTCTTCCGAATTTGAAATCGAATCTTGGACCAATCTCGTCAACTTCAACTCTAGGAAGTCTCTGTCCAGATTTATACGACTTAAGCTTGTAAACTCTGAAGTGAACCAAAGGCAAGTTCTTGGTATCGTTAGGATCTTCGATTTCACCGGCACTTATAGAGATAATGTATTGCAAACCAGCGACATCTTGCAAATCAGTTTCATCGCCTCTGAAAAAGTCCATGAAGAAGGACTTGATGTGTTGATAATATGGATGGGAATCAAAAACTGGGCCATTGAATGTGAACATTGGCTTGAGGCCAACTTCAAATGTTAATTTCTTGAAATCTGCAAGCAATTTGTGGTTGTCTTGTATACTTAATTCTATCATATCGTAGACCTTGTGGTTAAAGAATCTGGAGAAGATGAGAGTGTTTGGTCTTTTCTTGTTGTGAGATGAGAATACCATAAGCGAAGTATCATTCTTTTCAGAGAAGAATTCGAGCTGGTCAGCATCCTCGAAAGGACGGATTTCATTCTTCTTGGAGAACTTCTTTGCGTCTGGTTTTTTGAGGGCCATAAGGTCAACCATGGCATCGTGGAGAAATTTGTTGGCATTAGAACCAGGTACAAAAAGCGCCTGCTTGGTGTTTTCAACAAGCTTGGCCTCCTTCTTTGCAAGGGCTCTCTTAGAACGGGCGTTCTTTGGCTTGATGGTTCTAATCATTGTGGTTGATTATATAAATGATTTGAAAAAAAATGAGATGAGGTTGAGAAGAGGGAAGGTTCTGCAAGGGCAAATGATAGGCACCGAAAAATTGAACAAATTGCATTAAGGCGTAGTAGCCAGTCAACACACTCTATTGTAGTGCACTTGATCACTATTCTTCTGTTGTGAACAGCAGCTAGCATTGACCTTTACGAAGATGGAATCATAGAAGCCGGTCATGCCTGATTGGTCACGTGATTAATTACTACAATTGTTCTTTTGAAGGCCAGACAAGGTACTACTCGATGCAACACTGTCAAAGCGGACCAACTATAAATGTAATGTAGTTTTTGCTTATTACTCTTCTCCAAAATATTGGTACACAACTGGCTTGCTTCAACTGAAATCGTAGAAGATTTGCGAAGGAACATTAAGAAATCCTAACCAGGTCAACGAGGACTTCGCCAAAACTACTGAGCAAGTTGTCAGCATGGTAGTCAAGTTGGATGTCGAATGAAACCACTAATATATACCTTTCATTAATATGTATCCTGCATTTATTCATAGATTCGTTTCAACTTGGCTGCAAAAGTCAACAGATCACACTTGTCATCTTTTATCCGAGACTAATTGGGAATCCTTGGGTCAATTCCCCAGGTTTGCTGTTGATTTCCAGTAGCGGTAATTTTTACCTATCAGCGGAGCTCTCCGAGCTTGCTTCATTATTTTCCTGACCCCCTCAACATACCTATGGTACCCCCTCTCTGCAATCCTAACACACTCACAGGCTCCTTAACTCTGAGGTTAGTTACTATAATAAGATCCTACGGAACATATCTATTTTGGAAATGGATGATGCTTACGGCAAAGCTCTTATTGTTAATATTTCCGGGCTATTGTTGGGGATAATGAGCCTAGGAAAGAGTACCCATGAACCCGCGCAATCCAACGAACTTGTAGACATCTAAAATAAGTCAAGCTAAGATATTCTTAGGTTAGGAGTCGGATAATCCAACCGAGGAGCGTGGCAACACAGTTGCAGACCACAAATTGGCACGACAAAACACAGAACTGTCTGTCATGCACGGTTCTAAAGCAGAGTTGCTGCTGTAACGGATATGACCTGTAGCAAACAGCCATTTCCGAAGCATTACCCCTACTAATAAACCAAGATAGTTGTTGTCTCGGTTCAACAATGTAGATCCTTCTTATCAGACGTCATTCTCGGTACTCAGCATGTTTGTCATACATTTATGCACTATTTGCAAGTCCTTCCCCTGAAACCTCAAACACAACCATGTACAACCGACAGCTTGTTGGAGTTCAAAGGCAAGAACAAGCACCTACTGAATTTTCTCTGACACTGTTAACATTACAACGCAGGAAATTTCTTAATTACAAGGGTCGATGGATGTTAAAATAAAACAGTCATTTACGTGAGTGCTCACCATCTCAACCGGCCCCCCCACACAGACAAACAAGTATGGTTCCTTACTCCTTACAGAAAGCAGAAATTTTGCCAATGCAACCATCTCGTGACAGCACACGTGCAGGCACAAAATATCACACTCGTTCGTAACTTGATTTTCGAATAAACTTACGAATCACCTTTTTCTCGGCCTTAGCGGAAGGTCTAAAACAGGAAAAGGATGATTTACGAAACCACGTTGCAGAAGAATCTCAAAGTTAAGAACGATTGAACAACTGAATTACATTTCTCAGCTTCTACTAAACTGAGCTGGACGGCGTTTTCGTTTCGTTGGCATAATGATGGAATACTTCAAACCCAGATATGGTTTTGTTCTCTCTATCGATTGCCTCGAAGATGCTTCAGCAATTTAGACTTGCATCGCAGATCATGTGTTGCTTCACGTGCCGTTGAAACAGACGAAGACTAGTTGAAGCAACGAAAAAGCAACACTACGACGTCTCAAAACTGGAACTTGGGCTTGCAGTTTTGGCCAGCTATGTCTAGATATGGACGTCGACCCACTTTATTCCTAGGCCGTTACACATTACATTCCACCGGTCTTCTCATCCACTATTTTTTGAACTTTGTTGCTGCGTGACCTTCTAGAAAACGTCAGTGCCTTCCCAAAGTGGTTAAATTAAGATCCATCAGTCACGCTAAAACAATGTCGCAACTGATAAGAATCCCCATGTCGCAGACCCTACTCAATTGTTGTAGAGATATTTTTTTGCTAAATGACCGTCAAAGTTTATTCTCTTAAAAAATATTTAAGGTACTCACATTTTGCTCGAGGGACTGTACTTAATAAAGAGGCAAAAAAAAAAAAAAATCGTGCAATCTATTGTGCGCAGCAGCATAAATTGTGACTTGTTTCGGAAGTCAAACCTTAGCAAGCGAGGGTTTCTGGGAAATTACGCTTCTGCCTCCATCTCTCAGCCCTATCCCCTGGATTCTCTAACGGACTTTTATTTTCTGGAGCGGAGTACCCTCACGCATTAGCAGTTTTCACTATGATTCATGGGAAAATGGTTACTCATTTCTGTCTGACCCCATACACCCCGAAACATCTGAAACATTTTTAATTCTTATACGTAACATCTTGGAAAGGATGCAGGAATATAGAAAAAACTGAAATGAGCTTGCCAAAGTACCATTTCGTCACATTGCTCCAGGGACTTGTTCCCTAGCACTTTCTCTCATCACCAACAATAGAGAATCCTTAGCTTTATGAATGAGAAACCTCTCTTGAAATCTCTATTGTTTTATTGTCCTTTTCTGGAACGTCATAACCCAAATTGTATCTCATGCTCAGACAATAGTCAGTCTAAAAAATAAAGTGCGTGTAATCTTTTTACGGTATTTTGCTACAAAATAAGTTCTTGGAGTTTATTTTCTTTGGACAAAGTATAAAAGGACGGGGAAGCGCCCTGGGGTATAGAGGGCCTCAAGCGCCGCCAATGGTCGTGAGAATGCAATATAAGATTAGAGAGGTTAACATTGATGAGTACTATTCGAAAGATATAACGGAAAGGCAGTTAATAATGTTCTTAACAGAAAGCCGTTGTAATAAGAGTGGGAAGTTAAAGTTGACCTTGAAGCCAAACCGAAAGTTACAACAAAAGGGAGGACCCGAAATAGTGTCTGGTACATTATGGGTAGCCAGCTTCTCCAAAGCTGATGAGTTTGTGGTTTATTGCAATGTATATTAACGGATGACACGAAGTGATGGTGAAAGCAATCATAGAGAGAAAGGCTCTCTCAAAGGCCAGGGTAAATTTATTGAAGGAATTCAAGGAAGAGTCGGTTCAAGGGCTTAAGGGATATAAGAATGATTGAACGAAAACAGAACAGAAGAAAGATCCAACAACTCATAGAAAAAGCAACAACTCCCCTTTCACATAAGAAATGTTTCACGCAGCAGTAACGGGTCTCCATGAATATTAAATGGACCACAAATAGATCATACCTATTTATCATTACGGATCAACAATCACCACCATAACACAACCACGCTCCTTACCAGTCATACAGTCATCGTCATCTACTCTATATCGTTTGAAAACAAATAGGGGAGATGACTCTCGTGTTTGGTGACTCCGTTATGAGCTATTGCGTTTGTTGGATTCTTTGCCCAGATTTTAATCTTTTTTTAGAATATCCATTAACCCTAATACACGTTTATCATGAACATATACCAATAGATATGAGTCTTCTAAGTTCTCGAAGATATTAATTTGTAGCTTGTCATACTTGATCTCTAGCGGGAAAAAACAGTGCAGATCCCGTTTCACATTCTCGCCGCCGCAATGTTGTGACCGGAGTCCTCCTCGATCGAGAGAAACTTAAAATTTGATTGCGGTGCGGTAATAGCGCGTTCGGCTCCAGAAGAAGTCTGCAAACGCGTTATCCATCGCCACCCTCGTACTTTTACAGCCTTCACGATGGGCGTACGGCAATTACAAGTAGCCTGTTTGTCAGGCACGTAGACCACGGTGGGACATTTGGTGTGAATGCTTGGAATCTTGGCAGGGTTTCTGGTGGCAAGAATCCTTTGTTTAGCTCCCAGTGCTCATGGTAAAAGAAGTGCTCTAAGACCGTACTTATGCACGGAAACAAGCACCCCAAGGGATGTGTGACTGAGGCTGGTGGAGGGCCGTTCGGCTGTGCTCCCGCACAGCGCTCGAAGATGCGTTGGTTTGTAATGGGAAATATACTCGTGGGCCCACACCACAGTCGCACTTACCTTCACCCTCTGTTCGATTCAGCAGTCCCATTCAGCGCCTTACTGTGGTAGGGGAACCCCACCGCACAGAAAATTTCGGTAGTACCTCCGACTGGGGGCTAAAGTGCACAATAGCGCCATTAATTACACAGTCAAGGCAGCCAATGACAGAGGAGAAGTGGTGCGGTACGTGACTATGGAAAGTAGGCATGAGCGTCATCGATGTGGGCCTTATACTTGCTTTGAACTGGCAACTGAGAAATAGGGGGATTGTATTGCATGTCTAACTGTGTCTACATTCTGACACTCAAGGCTACCCTCCGTTGCAAATTGACAGACAGTTTGTTCCTGAGGCAATATCGTACGTTACATGTGAAGAGAAGTAGGACAGCAGGGAAGCTTGGATCATCAGTCTAAAGTCAATAGTACGCTGATCCAACTCAGCACACTACTTCCCATCCTTCTCAAGGTTCCCCCTCCAACTTCTGCTACTGCGGTTGCGACTCCGTACATATTTAGAATCAACAATTTCTACGTCTATGAGGAATCATGTGCACTTCACAACCATGGGATGTAAAAGGGTATCCAGGAAGGTAACTAATTTAGACATGAAATGCGTATCGGGTACTAATGTCCTATCGATGCTACCATTTGCACTTAAACTCTAAACTCTGCCTTGACAACAGCAAGACAAAAACCCAGTTGTGTGTTTCAAGTCTTTGGCAGACGCTGACTGGCTAAGTTAACATGGCAAAGCCAAGGGTGAATTTGACTTTTGGCCGTACACAAGGAGGAAAGGCTAATCAATTGTACATGTTGGTTCGCGGTCACGCGGAAACTATAGCCTTAAGCATAAGGTTTTTAGGACACTAAGCACAGACTCTAACACTTGCCTAAAAAAACTTCTCTCTTCAGATGCATCTTTGTCTCACTATGCTTAAATGGGCAGGTACAGCTGTTCCCTGATCCAATACCTATTTTGCAATCCCAGACCCGTATTAGGCACAACAATGACATAACAACGACAAAAAAGGATATATACAGTAGTTTATCCTTGTGTAATTATTGAGAAACTGCAATTCTGAGTGTTAGATCATGAGCTTGGCCCAGATTTAGATCAGGCTACCTAAAGGTCCCGCTATAACCGCCCCTGAATTCAGTTAGCTAAACATTGTGGTCAGGTCAATTATGTTTTGCCCCGCAGTTTGCCATATTTTGCATCTTTTCAAGCTTGTGAAGTCCACTACAGGGATATATGTAGGGTAAAGTTAGCATTGAAGGATATACACTGATTACAAGAACTGGCTGTGTTTAACACTACATTGTTGACTGGAGGTAACGGAGTTTGATGTGAAGAGGAGGATCGATGGCTGCAAAATATCGGTGGCCGAAGCAGCCAGGTTCTCCGACCGTTAACACGCCACCCAGGAACGCATTTTCTAGTTCTACTGGCTCCAAGCCTGTCTTTCCAACTCTCTCTCTGGTTGTCGCAACGTTGCAACTTTTGTCTTTGCAACAGGCGTTTTGCGGCCGCCAATCAAAACGCGGTGCGACCGCCGAATCAGCTCACTCGGGAAAGCAAATCTGATCAAACAATGTCTCGCGGAGATAACCTGATCTTCCCACTAGTCTAACTTTAAAAGTAGCTCGTATTTGCAAATCATTCCACTTCACAGTGAAAACACACAAGCTGTGGTGTCAGCCAAAAGGTGTTCTCCTCCACGCAGGTGACTCTGAGTCACTTGCCGTCTACCTCCTAATTGCATCCTACAGTATCCATTCATCGTGGCCCCTCACAGATTTAGAACCTGCAGCAGTAGTCTAAGAAGCCAAGGTTCGCAGTCACTTTCCGTGCTTAAATTTTGTTTGAGAATTTAAACGACATAGTTCACCGGAAGATTTCTACCCCGCAAACGGTGTTATTCACAAAATGCTCGGAAGAAAGGTACGTTTCGAGTAAATACGAAAACAATTGGGTGCCATTGGTAATACAGCAGCTTGAGCTACCACCGAGCAAATACAACCGATTCGGTTCTCCCGCAGGTAGACCCAAGTACACACCTGACAGATAGTCCGTGCCTTCTTTACGGCCGTTCTTTGACGCCCAAAGAATCATATGATGACTCACGCCCGAGTCGGCACCGCGCACGTGAACACTGCTCAATGTTTCCCGAGGGACAAACTTATGGAAGTGTAACATTGAACCAACCCGGATTGCACGGTGGAAAGATGTCCCGCAACATGAGCGTAGTACGCTGTAGCCAGGTGTCTTAACGCTGTATCGATAGCGGCAATTTCTCGATCGTTCTCAGGTTAAGGTGTTCGGATTTCAATCACCGGTTTATTTCGTTCGGCCAATGCGCTCCGCACACCCGAGTATAAAATCAGCAGGGAAATCCAATTTTTCAGTTTTCCATCAACAAATACCTAAACATGTACAGAACACTTGTTAAGAAGCAACATCAAGTTGCTCGTTTTTCCACCCGTGCTGCTCTTTCCAAGTGGAACGAGATCCCATTGGCTCCACCAGATAAGATTCTCGGTATTTCCGAAGCATACGTTGCCGACTCCAACCCAAAGAAGATTAACTTGGGTGTTGGTGCTTACAGAGACAACAATGGTAAGCCAATCATTTTCGAATCCGTCAAGAAGGCTGAAAAGATCTTGTATGACTTAGAGAAGGAAAAGGAATACACTGCCATTATCGGTTCCAAGAAGTTCCAAAACATTGTTAAGGGCTTCATTTTCAACAACTCCAACAAAGACTCCAACGGTGCCAAGTTGATCGAGGACGGTCGTATTGTCACTGCCCAGACCATCTCTGGTACTGGTTCTCTTAGAGTTATTGCTGATTTCTTGAACAGATTCTACGGCCACAAGAAGATTGTTGTTCCAAAGCCAACCTGGGCCAATCACGTTGCCGTCTTTAAGGACGCTGGTTTGGAACCAGAATTCTATGCTTACTACGACACCTCCAAGAACGACTTGGACTTTGCCGCTTTGAAGAGCTCATTGGAAGCCACTCCTTCTGGCTCCATCGTTTTGTTGCACGCTTGTTGCCACAACCCAACCGGTATGGACTTGACCCCAGAACAATGGGACGAAGTTTTAGAAATCATCACCTCCAAAGGTTTCTTCCCATTGGTTGACATGGCCTACCAAGGTTTCGCCTCTGGTGACCCATACAAGGACATTGGTTTGATCAGAAGATTGAACGAATTGACTGTGCAAGGTAAGCTCCCAAGCTACGCTTTGTGTCAATCATTTGCTAAGAACATGGGTTTGTACGGTGAAAGAACTGGTTCTATCTCCCTTGTATCTGAATCCGCCGAGTCTGCCAAGGCCATTGAATCTCAATTGAAGAAGTTGATCAGACCAATCTACTCTTCTCCACCAATCCACGGTTCCAAGATTGTTGAAACTATCTTTGAACCAGAACACGGTTTGTTGCAATCCTGGTTGTCCGACTTGGACGCTGTTGTTGGCAGATTGAACACTGTCAGAAGCAAGTTGTATGAAAAGTTAGACAAGACCCACTACAACTGGGACCATTTGTTGAAGCAAAGAGGTATGTTCGTTTACACTGGTTTGTCCAAGGAACAAGTCATCAGATTGAGAGATGAATTCAGTGTTTATGCTACTGAAGACGGTAGATTCAGTATTTCTGGTGTTAACGATGGTAATGTGGAATACTTGGCCAATGCCATGAACGAGGTTGTTAAGCCATAAGTACGATAAATAGTAAGAATCAAGTTTGACGCACAAAGTGTAGGCATCTCCGCTAAAGGAAAGCCTTTAGTGGCGTACTCAACGTAGACTCGCTCCAAATCACTTCGGAGGAAGGCGCTCTTAAAACTTCCGGGGGAACCCGAAGCAGTGACACCAGTGGTTCCAACTCTTTTGGAAATAGTCCAGCGTTTGTTTCTTTTCGGCAGTAGGTTGTTTGACAAATGAAAAAGTGAAAATTTGCCCCATACAACACGATAACTGGTGTATTCACAGGCTTGGATACCGTTGGACGATCGTTATGAAGTGTCCGATACCTGCTTCTTCGCAAGGGCTGGAAATATCCACGATGATAAAGTCCGTACTGAGAAAAGTGAGTACCCTGACACGAGCAAGGTATTCCCACTCTACCATGCAAAACACGATTGCAATTGAAGTGTACGGTGCTTTGAGAGTTCCTGTTGAAGTCAAACATTGCACTGTACTCTTGGTAAGTCTAATGCCAAGGCAATTGTTTAAGCTTTCTCGGTTCTCGAGCCCCCTCAGAACATTTCTACATGTGCTCTCTGTGTCTGGAGCTAATACATGCCATGGGACATATTCTTTCCGTCAATGCATTGGGAACCCCATCGACTTCCCTAAACGACTGAATAGCTTGCATGATGTGTTTCTATGCCTCAATAGCTTATTGGTTATCTTGACGGCCACGCAGCAGGAGAGCCAGCACCAATTGGCAGCAAGCAAAGAACAAGAAGAAGGTCAGCCTCGGTACCAAATGGCAGGGCCCTAATGGCATTGAGTGCCTAGATTCACTTACCCAGATGAACTTCTTAGAAGCTGCTTGTTGTGGGCCAGGCTAGTTTGCTGCATTGAGTTAACCTTAAACTTTGCAGCAATTTTTCGTTTCACGACACAGCGGGAGATACACCATGCACAACCGCATGAGACAGTCATCTACTGTCCTAAAGGGTACACCGAGACATTCATTACGCTCCCTACTATATCGAGCACATGCTAGTTGCACCTCACGTGGTCGAGCATTGGACCATTCATGCTGGTATAGCTGTCAATGTACTTTATGAGGTTGTGCATGCGCAGCAGAAGCTCAGACAAGCGACGATTATTAAGAACACACAAGAGAAACTTCGTTTCATCAAGCCACTCCCTCTTTGGTAGGTACTTAGAATAAGGTATGCCCCTACATAATAGCCGCTAAACTACTAGCCGCTATAGCAGTGATTAGCGGATGCTGTCGGAATTATGTCTATAACGCAAGTCTTCGCCATTGGATCGTGCACAGACCTGCCGCCTACATCTTTCTGGAGGTTTAATTAGTTTGAGGCGGCACGTCCTGAGCTCCTTAAAAATGTATGGCGAAGAGCTAATACGCAAAAGACGCGACTCGCTCACGCCGTGCATGCTTTTGTACAGTTCGATCGTTCCTGCTGAATTCCAAGCCCGCGTACCAAACAAACATCCTATTGATCGCTTTGAGGGACATTCCACAATCTTTGCTCATCTCACATTCCAAATCACAAACACGACAATGGTTGGCTGAAAGAACCTTCAAAAGGTTGTGTTTCAGCTTTCCAACGTGTTCCTAACCTTAGACTTAGATCTCAGTGTGCGTCCCAAAAAGGTAATTAGGGATTGCCGAAAGGGGGAAAAAGATAGTGACAAGAAGGAGACAAGGAAATCGTTTTGGCTACTGACGAACGAGCAAAAATGCTTAGATGAAGAATCATATATGCCTACCACTCATCTTACAAGGTTTGCGCCACTGCTTATCGTATATCTTGGTGTACACTTCATAAGCATCTTTCTTTATTATTCGACTCTCTCTATTTACGGCAGCGCTCGTCATAATTTAACAGAATTTTAGCGAGCGCCTGTCGCAAATTGCGACACATTTGCCGACTATTTCGCTAGGTATTCGACTTTGTTACTGGGAGACTGCTCCTAGTTTCCTATTTTTTTTTTCGTTCTTGCAATCCCCTTAATAGTATTTACCGGAGCGTGAAAAAAAAAAGATAGAAAACAACATCAATGGACCACGACGACCCCCCGAAGCTCAATCTTCTAGATGACGCTTCGCTTGGTTACAACAACTACTTTAATTCGGGCAAGGTCTATGCTGACGTTGATACTACCAATTCTAATCTCCAGTCAACAAATCGACTTCTTAGTGATATCGAGAGGAAGCTCTCTTTTGGATCCAACACGCTGAATCACACCCAACAATCTCAAGGAAGCGTGATAGTAAACAAGAATCTAAATGGTATAGCGAAGAGCACGCTTGAATCGTCTGTGCTTCTGTATATCAAAAAGGAAGAACACGAGCTTGACGCCAATCAGTTGTTTAATGAGCGTGAAGTGAAGATCTTGACTTCCTACGATAACAGAGATGTGCATGTGTTTGAAAATAGCGATGATAACAACACAGAACCTGACGAGCAAACACAAGGCTCTGGTGACGACGACAATTACGAAGATGAACGCGAGGAAGATGAAGACTACGATGACATGATTCTCCCTCCTAGCCCTCCAAGAACACCGCCACGCGATCTTGACCCTGATAAGCTTTATGGGCTTTATGATTTTCTGGGACCGGATCCTTCACATTGTTCTCTCTATCGTGATGAACCCGTTTATTTATTAAATGATCAAGACAACTACTGGTGGTTGATCAGAAAAATGACAAAAGAGGAACGAAAACTGCATACGAGAAAGATAAGGAGGAAGAAGTCTATTCGAAAAAACGGAATCTTCTTTGGCTACGAAGAAAATGAGAACGGTGACGACCACGAAGAGGTAGGAAGTGAGGACGAAGAGGACGGAAAAGTGGGATTTGTGCCCGCAGAATGCTTGGAAACCTACGCCGAACGTTTGGCTCGTCTCAACTGCTTTAAGAATGAAGAATTAGAAAGAAACAATATCCTTTCCGATATTACAAATCCAATCAATTACCAAAATGAAAGTGAGGAACTGATACCTTCAAACAAGAAGTCAAAGAGTGTGACATTTGAAGATTTGGGTGATCTCGATTTGGAGGAGACAGAGACCCATGATTCGACAGACTTGATCAGAAAATCCAGAGAAAGGGATTTTGACAATAATGACTACGATGTTTCGCACGATGAAATCACTCCAGAACCGGAAAAACAGGGCGAGGTTCTTAGCGATGTGTATCCGAGTGAGGTTCCACTTATTATAGAAAAGAAAAAGAAAGGGAAAGAAATTCTCAATCCATACTTTAGGCAGCTCACTGATTCCAACCAATCCAGTCCTACGAATGAACTACCAATTAGTCCTACCAAATCGGATTATGATAGCTCCAACTACGACAGTAGTCCCCGTGAGGACAGTCCTCGGTACGAAAGCCCTATCCATGCTGACGTCATTCAACATCCTGTTCAGTACGAAAGCCCTGCTCCTGAAATAAGCCCGGTTCCTACGCAATCTCCAAAGTTCGATAGTTTGCATACTTCTCACAGCATAGTACATGAATTTAGAAGTCCTCGAATACCAAGTGATAGCAGTCCGAAGGTTTCCAGTCCTTTGAAGTACCAAAAGAGTCCTAGGTATCCTGGTAGAAACTTCAGCGAACCAATAAGGCCCAGAGCGTCATCGCGTGACAATGTCAGCATAGGAAGCTTCTCCCCAGACACCCCTAGAAAGAGAAGCCAGAGTTTGGAAGAAGACAGAGAGATATCGTCAAGCTTGAGTAGCTTGAGACGACTGGTGATATTGGACAGATTGACAAAGGTCACCTCGGACATTCAAAGTTTAATGGAAGAAGACATGGATGAACTTAGCATACCTGAAGAAAAGGACGAGCAGCACTCAAATCCTGACCTCCCAGCCCTCAAGCTGCCCGTGGTATCTCCGGTGAAATCACAATCGGCAGCAGTTAATCAAGAAGAAGATAGCAAGAAAGAGCTAGCACCTCCGCATTCCCCGTCTCCATCGCCAGCACCAGAAGTTATTCGCAGAGTACCACCAGCACCACCACCGTCAGAAGTGCCCATGAATGGCACTATCCCAGACTTAAACGCAACCATTGTGGAGACTTTAGACTCAGCACCTCCTGTACCTGAAAAAAACCTTCCCAGCACCCCTTCGCATAACAAGGAGTTACCTACTGCTCCAAAGCACAAGGATTTGCCAGATGCACCAACTCCACAGCAGATCAAGCTGCCGGTAAAAGAGCTTCCAGTACTTCCAATTCAAGAGCAAACGTCTCCTACACCATACTCACTAATCTCAAACAATGCTGTAATTGATCTCAATGAATCTCCGTCTTCTGGCGAAGCTGACCTGCCAAGTTCCACTAAAGTGTTAAGGCTGCCAGTGCTTTCTCGCACATCAGAAGCACCACCAAGCGTCCCTCCACCTCCACCACCTCGCGAGGGACACCATAAAGAAGTCACTCAAGTACTCCAGACTCAGAGGAATCCTTACGAACTTCAGACTCCAGACATGCCTACTTCAGAATTTCCTGCTGTTTTAAAACCAGAGGAGCTAGTTTCTCCTAATTCACCACGGGTCATACATGGGCAATCAGTGTATCCAACTGCAAGACCACGGGACCTCTCCTTTGACGAGTCTTTTGACAACCTGGTTGAAAGACCTAAGAAAGCCCTTCCACGCACGCCAGACACCTCCGGAATAGTTCAGATTCCTGCTCTGGCCCCTCCTCCTCGTTCAACCAACAGACCTGTGTATGTTCCACATCTGGAGCCACAGCTCAAAACTAGAAACGGTGACGAAATAGGTGTCCACCTGGCCACTCCAATCAAGATAACTGCGGGAGATGGCTTTTCAAGTGCACCAATTGGTGCAGACTACGCTTCTCCTGTATCGCAGCCAACTGAATCTATCACTTCTGCAAAACTTCGCAAGAAGGATACTCTTGAAACGCCAGTGAAGGTTGGCGCAGGTTTTGGTAACATCAGTTTTCTGAGCCCGCTTCAAGTGAACAGAACTCCTCGCCTGAGTCGTAGGGAAGTTTCTGGTGAGAGTGCCCGTGGGACTCCTGTCCAGTCCTTGCAATTGGAAAGAAGTATTCTGGGAGATTCTCGCGCAAGTCCAAAACCGCAAGTAGTTCAAATGGCAAGAACTCCACTGGGAGGACACAATTCTGCTGACCAAGTCCTTCGCACGCCTGTCATGGAGTTTGCTCCAGAAGCATCACCAATGGGTGGAAATTACCCAGTGGGACCTATCAGTACTCCACGTAATCGTATCGTCACACCACACCAGCGGTCAAGCCCAGCTCCAAGTTCGTCGGTTCCTCGCACACCTAAACTATTACTGACGCCAGTAATGGAGTCATATACTCCGCAAACCACGGGAGAGTATGGGTCCCCTGCTTCCCAGAGGGTGGTTGTGCACGACCCCAAGGTGATCACGCCAGTTCCCAGAAGGGTGCAGGGAATTGCTACTCTGACCGAAGGAGTTATGTTTTCTGGGGCCTCCCAGGAAGCTTTGGCACAGGTCTCACCTGAACCTCAAATTGCGGTGACAAAGGAGCCCGTCAGGTCTGTCCTGCCTGCTTCGATAGAACACGATGCTGTCATCTCGACAGTGGTCAGGTCGCCGATGAAGAAGGTCTTCTCTCCGTCAGTGCACGAAGTTGAGATGCCAAACTCTCCTGTCGTACGTACTGTGGAGATCCAAGGCCGTTCGGGGTCGTTGAAGACAGACCCCAGAAGCAATCACTCATTCGAAGTGATTCACTCAAGCTCGATTAAGTCTGCTGATATTAGCCGCTGCAATGATCCTATCAGGTCTGACTCGCTCGGGTCTGAGTCTGTCAAGTCAGTGGAGGTGGGCCGTGGCGGATCCAAGTCCAACTTGCGCACCAACTCGGTTCGGTCTGTGGAGTCTGTGCGCACCAACTCAATCAAGTCGGATGATTCCACCAGATTGAGGGAAAGAGGATCACCAGCAGTAGTCGACTTGACTACGCCATCTCCTCGCAGAGTCGCAGACCCAATTTCAGTTGATACAGCGCACTCTCCCGACTTTGAATTCGAGGTCACAAACAACATTCGTTTGGCCGGCAAGCAGGAGTACATCTACCCAGAAGAAGTTGACTTTGAAGACGATGAAGAAGAAGAATTATGTGATGAAATCACCCCTTTAACTAGTATGAACTCATTGGCAGGGTCAAAGACTGATCTCTTGGATAAGAGAAAGCTGAAGCCTGTGCATGAGATGTTTATGCCAATCCTCGGCAAGTTTGATGAACTAGCCGAAAAGTTGGCAGAACTTGATGATTTGTTGTAATATATAGGAAATTATAGATTGGGTATTCGAATGTAGCATGCGCTCGCATGACAGTGCTATATACTCTGGTATCTCTACCGTTAGCTTATCTTGTGCAACGGTTGTAAGGCAAATAATTGTGTTGCCCACCCAAGGAAAGCACGCGGACCAAAGTCAAATTACATGCGCAGCAAGCGTGAAGACAAGAGCAACACCGTTTCATACAAACAAAGAAGAATAATACGCTATTCAAATTAACAATTGCGCATTAAATAGAACAATCTCTATGCATTCAATATAACAATTCAAGTATGCATTCGATATAACAGTTCAAGTATGCATCCAATATAACAACAATCAAGTATGCTTTCATAAATATCCACTGCGAGCACCATATTCTCTTCTAGTATAATCAAACATATAGCAAAGTAGCAACATCAGGATGCAGTGTTCCGTTCATCTCGTGTACCGTACTAATCTTGTTTTCACCCAGCCCAGACCCCAGTTCAAAATTGCAATATTCTACACTTGTGCATGTTTCCTGTTGAGGAATCAATTTCACCGATCCTGCTCACCCAAGCAGCACCTCTAGTTTATTATATTGCAGTTCAGTGCGGCATATGCAGCTCCTCGTCAAACATAGGGCTATGAAATTTACAAACCTAGCAAGTCCAAGAATGACCTGGACATAGCCCACTGGTTTGAAAGAAGACGAGGAGGCTTGCTCTTCGCACGTCTGGCTGCAAAATTAAGCGATTTAGTGTAACACAGCCACGTTATCCAACGCACCCGACCTAACCGAGAAACATGAGACAACAAAGGGTACCACACCCGCGAGGCAGTGTGGACGCGATGTGTATCTTCTTTTACGTGACAGATAACGACTGAAGAACGAGTCCTGCAGTAGCCGACACCAGCAGGGACCCTGTATCATCTGCCCGCCTGCAGTGCGCGTCTGGGCGGCATATCGCCAGAATGCCTCTTCCCAACAATCCTTAGCAGCTACACGCGTACCTTGGTGGTCAAAATGTCGTCGCTTTAGATAGCTTGCATCAGCAAGTGTGTGGATGGCAGCTATTGAAGCTGAAGATGCAGACCAATGACACAAACAGCTGGAGAAGGTCGAGAGCGCAGCAAGACCGCGAAATCGGCAAAACGCTGCAGAACGAAAATACCTTCTGTTGGGAAAGCTACATGGGAGGTTTCGGCTCACAAGAGCTACTTCGTATCAAAAAGAATTACAGGAAATTATAATCAGTTTTAATCAGTTTTAATATATTGCCATAAAATCTGACAGTGTGTGGATCTATTAGTACACTTCAAATAGATGGTATAAGTTAAAGTTTGGGTTGCAGATTAGCTGAAATCACTCCACGCTAATTTTATTGACTTGGGCTTCTTCCCAAGCTTAGCTCAGGCTTGGACCAAGAGGTTCTTGCAAGAAACTGTCAATAATTTGACCGACGTCGGTGAACAACAGAGAGAGACCACCTGGGTAACTCAAAACATTCATGAAACTCTCAGTGTAGTTACAACCTTGAACTGGTTCGACACCGTCAAATCTATCTTGCATCCAGCTAAAAGCAACTGGTGCAGCTGTAAGGTATTCGGTAATGTGCTCGTTGAAGTAGTCTGCTCTAAATTCTGCAGACTTGATACCCCAGGAGCACCAGTTATCAAAGGCTTGCTTTGAGTTTGCAAATGGAGCAACTTCGTCGTTGTGAGAGTGGAAGATGAAAATAGGAATTTCAGGAATAGCATTGTTCTGCTCAGTTGCCAAGGTGTTTGCATCCAACAATTCTGGAGCGCCTGGCACCTGGAACAAACCTGTACCGTCTTGGAAAACTCTGTCTGGACCACTGTAGAACTTGACCCCAATATAATCTACAATATTAGGGACAAGACATTGGTAGTTTGCAGCATGGAACAGAGCCAAGTTACCTTGAGTGGTGATTTGTCCTTCCATAGCACTTCTCATTTCTGGGTAAGCGTTAAGAACACCGTTTAAACCACCTGCACTTAACCCTGCAAAGAAGCCTCCATCAACAAGCTGAGTGGTAGCAGTGATGTTTGGAATGAAACCACCGAATGCGGCACCCAAAATCTTACCGTCCAACTCAGGTCTATAAGTAGGTTGCATGGTGATAGCCCAAGCAGTAGCAATGGAACCACCAGAGTAACCATACATGACAGTTTCAGCACTTTCGTCCACACCAGTGATGTTACCAGAGTTCAAAGTAGCCCACAATGCATCGTTGGTAATACGACCAGCCAAGGTTCCAACAGTGAAGGCCCCGTTAAGGCCTTCGTAATCAGAAGAAACCAAGTAATATCCCTTGTCCAACCAGTGTTGAGCATAAAGCATTTCAGCTTGGGTCACTAAAGTGGAAATGAATGGAGCACCGGTCTGGACACCGTACGAAACAGCACAGTCCTGTGCAGGAGAGTCTTGGGCGATCTGGTAACTAACAATCTTGGTAGGATCAGCGTTGAATGGCTCGATCACAGTGGTCACAATGGCAGTAGCGTTACCATTTTGATCAGTGGATCTCACCAACAATTGCCAGGAGTTTTTAACCTTCATTGGGAGCAAAAGCGAACGTAACTCAGTTGGGACCAATCTGGAAGCAAGAATGGTTCCAGGTTCGGCATCTTCATAACCATCAGGTGCAGAGTAGAATGGGTCCTTAGAGGGTGGAGTGAGGGTGTCTGCTCTCTTTTCAAACACCAGGTTTGCAAGTGGCAGTGACGATTCTGGTGTGGTATGAACCGGCAAAGCAACAACTGTCCAAATCAACAAAAATAATGCAATCAACTTCATTGTATGTGCGTGTCTATGCTGCATGAAGTAGCAGATATCTCTCTTTATATAGCCAGTCCAAAGGTGCTATATTTCTCGTAAGTAACAACGGCTGCAAATTCCCAGAAATTTCCTAGTTAGGAAGTAGTTTCGTCTCTCATTTCAAATTTTAGTTCAGTTCATGCAGAACGTACCTTAGCGTACAGAGAAGCAACATATGTGATACATGCATCAGCCGTGGCTTTGTGAGCTCAAGCTCGGTATACAATATCCTTCGTCGTTATTACACTCCTGCCTGTGCCTGGACTGCGACTACTACCTCTGCGTCTCAGTCTTCTTTTTTATCGACTGTCGCCAGAAACTAGTAACATAAAAAAATTAAAGTTCACCCGATTCGTATTACGAGCGCAAGCTAAATTAGGTACGAATTGGTCAACCCTTTCCAATTCCGGGAATCACCAGACGAAGATATAACAATCACAGGGAAGCATTTGTTTTCTATTTCCTTTGGATTATCCTATTGGGGACATCTGGCACATTAGGGCCGTTTGTGTATCATTTGCATATTGGCAGATTCGCCTTGAACCGAATGTCTACCCTTCTGCATCCACTTTGAGCGTTGCAGTCTATCAAAAACGGGGTGTTGATCGATTCCTAGCATTTGGGTTTACTTTCAATTTGTGCCTGTCTTATTTGAGAAGGGCATTCATGTACTTTTTGGTCTACTTCATGCTTTGGGGCCTCTTCATAGGATTCGCATAGGATTCGCATAGGATTAGAGCTGCGCAATTTTCTTTGTTGTTGCATTCAATTAGTACTCCTTCATAACAAAATGTTGAGCTTTACCACATTGGCAAGATTGATTGAGCTAGTGGTCATAACTGATATTAGACCGATATGTGCAGTAGTTCCGATTCAGGTTATTCTGGTTGCAATCTTCTACACTTCACATGGGTCTATCCAAGTCTGGATATAATTTTGACGTACTAACCCTCACCAGAACCATCTAGAATGACAGAAAAGGTTAGATATTCACCTCGGCACACTTCATAGTTAAGCTTTAGGTTTGCACCCTGGCTGAGGTGCTAGGTTTTATCAGTTTTTCCTGTGTTCTTTACCTCTTTTCTTCCAGATCCAAGTATTCTGTGTTTGCCTTGGTTTGATAGTTTGACTGACCCACTAAAAAACAGTCCGCCCTAAACAATGTAGTCAAGGTTAAATCAAGTCCTTGCATAGTTAGAGACTTTCTGGCATAATTCAAGGATCACCCGTGAAGTCATAGTGAACCACTGTAGTCTGTCCTGTCAGCGACGTTGAATTTCAGGTGTTGCGTTGGGATTTTGACAAAAGCCTTTCATCACAAAACAAACATACTTGGCAAGTTGTACAATTCACTTTTCAATTATAACTGGGCTAACACCTGAGAATACCCTTGAAGGTTACGTGCTGGTAGTGGTTGTATCCAAAATTCCGAGATATACTTTGGAGCTTAATTTTGTCTTTCGACTGGATGTTGTCTGAAAATGAGACAAGGAGGAACACTTGTTATGCTTGCTCATATACCACCACAAGCACCCGTCTGAGCGTTATTCATATCAGGTGAACTAGCAATTCGAGGAAGCAGCCAAGTGCCAACCTAGGTTAAGACAACAGATTAAGAACCAGCACAAGGAATGACCATTTTCTACCAGTTATAACTTTTATGATTGTTAAACAGCACATATCACAGAAGTGGCACACAGGCACTTTTTGATTGTCTCTACGCCTCCTGGCGTGCTTGTCAGTGTGGGCTGATAATGATATATGAGAATGGACCTCTAGCTTGTTCCAGTCCCAAACTGTATGAGGTGAGTGGGTGTGAAAGCACATACTAAAGCAATCAGAGGACCAACCATTCTACTAAAGATGATTTAACTCAAAGACCATTCCCTCAACTATTCCAGATCATAATATCAAGATTCTATTGAAATAGATCTCCACAAATGTCCAAAACCGTCCTCGAATATTCCATTTCCAACGCAATGGCTAGCGAATACATTGTGAGCAAATTCAGTGAACAAACATTGTACAACACCAGTGATCAAACACTGACCTTTATCGCCAGGGTGTGCTTCTATCTGAACCTAAGTTCCGTTGTCTGCAAATTGGTCGTCAGGTAAGTGTGTTCCTCGAACGCATTTACTGAATGTCAGGTTGTGGAGCACGTCCCGCACACCGGGTGACTTTAGCACACTTACTGGGGTGCTAGTATGTGCCACCTTATCAGAAGCATTATGTGTGTACGGGAGCATCCCTCAAACAACTCGTGATGAAATATGAAATATCAAACATTAACGGAGCCACGGTTTCTTAACTGGACCCGTGACAAGTGAATCTTTAACATCACGAATCTTTGACATCACTATTACACTTGGTTAGCATAAGCTCTGAAGACATTCAGTACCACCACTGAAAACCATATGGAGAAGACCAGTTGTTCACTATCGTGCTCTTGGAACGCAATGTGCATTCCTTTTTGAAGAAAGCACAATAGTAATTCATTTGAATTGCTCAATATCGGTTCTCGCGGATAACTAGCTCACTTTATTGTACATGGTGTAGCTTTAGGCAACTTCGGGTAACGGCCAGCACTAGCAGGCTGTCCCGGAAGTCTGCCTGACAGTGGAACCGGAGATATTCCTGATTGACACTTGAAGACCATTTCAATAGCTTATAAGGTCCAACGGTTGACATGTCTTGGGACAAGCGTCTATGATTTGAGGGTCCTAGGTAACTTGTTGGTTGCTCAAGGCATAAAAGAACACTTTGCAATTGGTGCATAAGAATGTTGATATTCCTAAAACCGCATAACCCCACCCAATAAGCTCGCAGACAGGATAAAGTAGCGCTTGCCCAACTAACGGACTAGATACGCCCACTTGTCGATAGAATACATACCTCGAGTACGGTGGTTTGGGGTTAGGGTCTAGTCTGCGCTTGCAGTGCAAGCGGCCCGGCCCTTGTGTTGTTGCTAATCACTTGTTGCATAGCTGTCGGTTATTATTGGATTATTTGAGAGCCCTTCACGCTTACTCCCCAAAATAGGCACCCAGAGTCCTAAATGTAATCGCAATACATCCTATTGTTCAGTTATTATACCATATTCTTTACTTCTGATATATATATTGTTACCGCTGGGGCTCGAATTTTGCTGCAATTGCAGCACGCCAATAATTACGCTGGGCGGCAGGGCAAGGCAGCAAGCTGTCTCCCCAATAGTGAGGAGAGAAATGTGCTGTGGGTACCTCCAGAAGGGCCAACCCCATAAAAACACCCTACGTAGGGTGTCTGCCTCACACAAGGAGTTTTCTCTCGTATGTCCTTTTAAATCAGTTCTCTCTTAAACTTCAGTGCGCAGATAACCAAAAGGTATATATAAAAATTTTCACCATGTGGACGCCCGAGGCCAACTCGCTTGAGTCGCTCAAGCACATCCTCTTTCAATCCACTCTATCCACGAACAACGATGAAAGAAAAGCGGCCAACGAATCCCTCACCTCGTTCCAGAACCAGCCAGAATTTGCAAATTACCTTCTCTACATCTTGGTCTTTGATAACGCTAAATCAGACATCAGAGCAGCGGCTGGGACAAAACTCAAGAACTATCTTGCCAAGAATGGGACCATCGAACCCTTTGTGGTTGAGAACATTACGCAAGGTTTGCTAGTGGAAGATGCTATGGTTCGTAACATCACTGGGAATGTCATCACCTCGCTTTTTTCAACTTTTGGACTTTCTCAATGGCCCCAATCATTGCCACAGTTACTTGAGCTCACTCTTGATTCACAGCCAGTATACGTCAGAGAGGCATCCATGTCTGCGCTCCTCAAGATATGTGAAGATTCTTTTGATGAATTGAACCTAGAGTTTAACGGGGAATGCCCACTCAAGTTTATGATTCCGCAATTCTTGAAGCTCATGACGAGCGAGAGCTCCAAGGTGAGGTCATTATCGATCCAGTGCGTATGTCAGTTTATTCCTTTGAGAACCCAGCTGTTGTTAGTTCACTTGGATGAGTTCCTTGGGAATATCTTCAATCTTGCACACGATTCTACTCCCTCGGTCTGTAAGGCCATCTGCCAGACTTTCACATTGCTTTTGGAAGAAGGAGAAGACAAGTTATACCCACATCTCAATGGAGTTATAGACTACTGTATCCACTTGATGCAGGATTCCGATGAAGAAGTCAACCTTGAGGCATGCGAGTTCTTGCTCGGGCTCTCCTCGTCTGCGCACGTTAACGTATTCAGCACGAAAATCGCACAGCTTCTTCCCTTACTCTTTGACAAGATGGTTTATTCGCAGGAAGAGCTCTTCCTTATGGAGCTTAATGACGAAAAAGAGGGAGAGGTCAAGCCATTCCATTACGAAAGTGATGATGACTTGGAGCTCGACCAGTGGAGCTTGAGAAAATGTGCCGCGGCTACTTTGGACAGCTTATCTCTTAATCTTCCAAACCAAGTTCTCTTTGAATCCTTGCCCATTCTTCAAAGAAATATAGTGTCGGAGGACTGGATAGTGCGTGAGGCCACCATCCTCGCCTTTGGTGCCATTGCCAAGTCATGTATGGAACTCGCACCGCAAAGCTTGCCTGAACTTGTGCCATTCTTGGTCAACAACTTGCAAGATCCCCAACCACGTATCCAGCAAATCACCTGTTGGACCATCTCAAGGTTTGCACCATGGATTTGCAACAACCAAGCATTCTTTGAGCCTACCTTTGAGGCGATAGTCAAGAGCGGGTTGGACTCGAAGTTGATTGTTCAAGAGGCAGCATGTCTGGCATTATCTACCTTTATTGAACAGTCCAACATCATCGAACTCTACGTTGAGCCATTGCTTTACCACCTTAACCAATGCTTGAGAGTGTACGGACCTAAAAACTCGATTGTCTTGTACGACTGTATCCAGACTTTGGTGGAGAAGATCGGCTACGAATCCGTGCTGCAGCACGTTTCTGTTGTGGAAAAGTGTCTTGTTGAGCCTCTCATGTCTAGGTGGCATGAGCTCTCAGACGAAGATGAGTCTCTTTGGCATCTTCTTGAGTGCATGGCTACGATGGCTGCGCACTTGAGAGAAATCTTTGCTCCTTTTGCAAGCCATGTCTACGGACGTTGTATGAAGATCTTGAAGAACTGTATCCAGGTGGAAGAGAATAGCCAAACAGACCAATCCATCCAGCCCCCAGAAAAGGACTTTATGGTTACATCGTTGGACTTAATTGATGGTTTGGTGCAAGGGTTGGGTGCGCACTCAAAGGACTTGATCCAAGACCAGCAAACTTTCATGAGTGTTGTCATGATTTGTCTTCAAGACTACACACCGGACGTCAGGCAGTCTGCTTTTGCGCTCTTGGGAGACCTTGCTATCTTCTGCATTGACTTTTTGAAGCCATACGCAAACTCATTGTTTGTCAACATTACCAATGAAATCGTAAACCATTCATACTTGACCTACCCTGTTTTCAACAACGCAGTGTGGCTGATGGGAGAAATTATTATGAGATTAAATTATAGAGAAGTTGCTGGATTGGACGGAATGGTGGGCTTGTTGATCGGCGTCATCAACAGCCCTGACCAGCAAAGTACAATTTTGGAGAATGCGGCCATCTGCTTGGGGAGAGTTGGGTTGTGCGACACCACTGGCGAAAGTGGAATTGCAAAAAGATTGCCCGAATATATACGTCCTTGGTGTAAGATCATGTTGGAGTTTGTTGAAAACGAAGAAAAGGACAGTGGTTTCAGAGGTATGTTGATCACCATCAAGAACAACCCAGAGGGCTTGGGCGACTCGGTTGGCGACTTCCAACAGTGTGTGAGGAGCTACGAAAACCCTTCAGATGAGTTGAGGAGTATGTTCAAGGAGATGGGTTTGTAATTTACGTTTGAAACGAGTTAGAACTTTGTTTTGCTGCTTGTGAGCAGATGCTGAGTTACGTCATAGGTGCTTGGACTGGCCAGCGGTTAACCGGACGTGCCTCTCATAAAATTCAGACCACCTATAGAGGTCTGGTGGAAGTATATAGATATATAGTATAGATTAATATGTGTGCACTGGCAGCAAGTGTAGATATGAGTAGGTGGAGCTATGATTATTCGTTCATGGACTGTGGTTTTGATGCAGTTAGTGAACAGTGGTTTTGATGCAGTTCCAGTGGCAGGTAGTCGAGTTTGATAGTGTATTATTATGGAGATTTGATGGTCGACATCGATGCAGCTTCAAGGTTGTCAAAGATTCGGAGTCATTACGATTCCTGATTCCCCAGTGCATTTTCATATCTAAACTTGATCATGTACGTTCCTTACTACCCTCGCCATATAGGACTTCATTGACCAATCCTATAGGAACGTCTCTGACTCCGCTGGGAGCTTCAAATGCTTCGTCTCTGTTCTCGATGAATACCAGATATTCGTCCACAAAGTTCCGAATGTCTTCTAGCGGTAATGTCTTGACCTCAGTGTTATACAACGCAACGTAGATGTAAGTAAATAGCATTCCCATCAAGAAGTACGACGGAATGGCCAACGACCAGTACTTGTCGGGGTAATATGAGATGTGGAGCCACTCCACGAGAATAGGCTCAGGAATTATAGCCCATGCGATCCAGCATGCGAGCCACGTAGCACTGAGTACATACGCAAAAAATCCACGATATTCTGTGTATGACGTGGTGTTAGAACCCACTGTTACGTCTGACTCTCTAGCTAGCGTATCTTCCATATTGTGTGTGTGAATTGGTAATGTTCAGAAGGATCCCTCTTTCTTGTGCTCTCGTATATGCTTGAATTACTCCTTGAAAAGTTCTCCAAATCAGCAATAGCGTATTAGATATAACTTGGTGGCGTATTACCGTGTACTTTCTGTTCTCAGATCAATGTGAATGTCACTAGTCGTGTGTAGTTAGCTTGGGTGTATAAATATGTGTATAATCTCACAGAAGTTCGCAATATGAACGAGAACATGGTAGGCACGTGAGCTCCGACATCATCAATGATTGATACTTACTTCTACTGGGTACTACGGATATAACAAGTCCGTACAAATACTACCATTGGATTTAGCATAAGGTTAATGGTCTTGTTAAATGTGCAACATAATTCGAGTTGTATCCACATGTCACGGCAGAAACTTGATCAAAAGTCTACGCTTTCTACATCAGGGTGAGAGTGCTATTCAGATCAAGGTGTGGCAGATCACACCGTTCATGCTCCACTCAGCTAACTTTGACCCACTGGCTCTTACTTCAAGTACATGTATTATACATATTAGACCAATTGTCTTCTAGAACCCCTGAAGAAGAATTGGACAATGGTGATTTGCACGAAAGCCATGGCAACCATCAAGACAACTTCCAAAATAGAGAAAAAGTAGATTCTCAGCTCGGTACTCTTGACAGTGTCTTGGTTTCTGTTGTTTCTAGTTCTGTAGTATTGAATGGTTCTCAACAAACCGTCCAATTGGTTGTCAATCTTGTCGATGGTTTGACCCATGTTTTCAACGTGCTTCAATGGCTTGGCGTTTGGTTGTTCTGGCATGTTGGCTCTGAAACCACTGTTCAAGTCGTCCTCATCATTTTCAAACTTGATTTCGAAATCAATAATCTTTTCAGCATAGGTGGACATAGTGTTGGAGAAACAGAATTCGTACTCACCAACAGCATCACCATTGAAAACAAAGTCCCCTTGTCTAACGTTGTTGTCGCTGACAATGATTTCACCTCTTGGGTTAGCAATGGTATAATCAACGTCGAAGGAACCTCCACTTTGGACAGCAAAGTAATAACCCAACGCAGTGTGTGGTTTACTGGTGAAAATGTAGTAGCAAGTCTTGTCACTTGCTCCAAGAACAAAGGTGAAAGCAGATGCAGATGCAAATGGAAAGAGGACACTGAGAACTGTAAGGATGATGGTGAGTTCCATGTTGGTGTTTGTTGTTTGGACGTGTCGTTTTTGAAAAATTTTACGCGACCAAATCGCGGGTGGAGTGCGGGTTTGTCCTCGTGACGTCCCTGCAACTGCACCAACCTCTAGGAAATCCAGAGTGCTCTTGTCTTTCCATTGCTACAAGACTGGTGTTGTTCGAGGCAGACTTTCCTTGTTATTGTTGCAAGCATTGAAGCTGCCAGTATCGACATGTTTTGGCTTGGGGATCACCTGGTATGTGGTTGCGGGCATTGTGTACTGATCTTTCAGCACACCCAATCCAGATAGGTTTCTACGCCGGTGTTACCTTCAGGAGAGTGGAAGAGCTTGTCAGTAATACTGTAATGGTCGAGGATTATAGCTGTGGACTCAACGACCGAACCTAGCTCCCGCCGTGATTTGCAGCCAGAGTGTGTATCACGTGCTCTGGTTCCAGAGCGAAGCTTTTTGGCCAGTCCAACCTTCTGGAAAGGGTTCCAAACTACGCAGGCCACAAGCTAGGCACTTACAAGGTCTCATTGTAGTCGCTCCTCTGCTTTTCAGAGTCGCTTCCTCATTAATCATACGCTCGTTCCTGGCATGAACTCGCAAACTATTTACACATATACCATCTTACCTTCGGCATCGAAAGCAATACTTCTATCCTTTCTTCTATCTCTCCTGGAGGCACCGTATCTGAAACCAACATCACCCAGTTGCTTCTTAGTGAACTTGAATTCCACTCTATCACCTTGCTTAACAGATCCAACAACCACGGTATTGGTCTTGGTGTTCTTGTTGCTTTCCCCAATATGCTCTTCAGTCAACTTGGACAAAGTGTCAGAGGCAACAGGCAAGTCCAAGATCTTGGCAGCATCAACAGGACCAAAAGGCTCTGATTCAGCAATCGTCAAGAATCTTTGCTGCAAGGTCTTGTGAGGGGTAGGAATTTCAGTTAAGTTGTCTTGGTTTTGTCTCTGGAAAACGGGGAACATCTTGTATGCAACATCAGCAAACTTGGACAAATCCTTACTTATCAAGTTCTAAATATTGTTAGTAATTAAATCCAAGTAATAGATTCTCTTTATTGTTCAGAATAAAATAAAAAGTTTTTAACCATTTGTGTTGTCTTAAAGACTAATCGATTTTTGTTATCTCATCATTCATAAAGAGTGTTGTGCAAAATACATACCTTTTTCTTCCAATCAGCTTCAATCTTATGCAATCTAGCAATGGCCTCTATTCTTTCCATCTTAATCCCAAATTTGTGAGCTGCTTGTTGGGAGCTTAATCCTCCCTCGATGTCTTCAACGATTTGTTGCTTCATTTCGTTGGAAATCACAAATGCAGTTTGACAGTTTGGGTTGGTAGGAAATGGATGTAATTGAGGGTTTCTGTTAGCTCCAACAAGTCTTCTCATAGGAAGCACGTCCTTATATTTCAGGTCCATCACAGTTTGACCGTTGGGTATTATATACTTGGGCTTGTGTTCTTGTGATGGATAGTAGTAGATGTTTCTAAAGTATTCACCTTTCATGTTCTTTGGACCCAAAAAACCCTTAATGGCTCTATTGAAATGTGACAGATGATCCTTCTTGCCCTTGGAACTGGGCAAGTGTTGCGGAACATACTTTGGATAAGCCAATGTCCTCATCCCACGAATGGCTACGGTCTGAGTGGTCATGGTTGAGCAGTGAAATTTTTTCCCAATACCTCAGAAATCTTTGGTGGTCCAGAAGAAAATCAGAATGTTACCCGGAACACCTTTTGTTATGGTGTTGTGTGCAGGCGTTCCAAACGGATTACACTCAATACTCAGCTTGTCTTTGAAGAACCGCCAGGATCAACCATAGAGCTCTTCACAGGTTCATACCATATCACATATCACAGCATAGGTTTTGATCTAGCTACGAGCTTACACTACTATTTCATCGTTTGCATCGAGAGTTTACACTAGTGTTTATACTTTGCGACGCGTTACTTCAGGTCCCGGACAGCAGGCAAATCAAGACAGAACTAGCATAGGGTCCAAGATATCAGTGTCTCCTCGGAATAACAGAGGTTCTATTTGTATTGCATCCATATTTTGCAGATTTACATAATGACAGAGAGAAAGCTTGCCACCAGCAGCTCCAGCATAGTCCGTCCCATAGATCACGAAGATCCCTTCAATGTGAATGACGACAGACTGGAGACGTTTATACGAAATGCAAACTTGTCGAAACTAACGCGTGGATCGAGTGACCACGGAAACAAGCGAGTTAACGAGAGTGATAGCGGCAACACCAGTGATGTGACGGCGGCAACGTCGGCGGCAGTCGCCTCAACGACAGTCTCAACCTCAAACATTACCAGCAACATCAGCCACACTATCCCTGAGGTGTCTGAGAGTACTGGAAACGGTTCAGATGACGAAGACGAGGTTCCTCTTCCGATTCTTGAGGAAATGCAGAAACTCGAAGAGTGCTTCCCCATACTCGCACAAAGCTACAGACTTATAGACAAAATCGGAGAAGGAACCTTCTCCACGGTGTACAAGGCAGAGGCGCTTGACGGGGTAGTCAAACTAGGGTCTGATATTTGGCAGTCTCCGCCACTCAAAAGGAAAAGAAAGCTGCAGCCAAAGAAGAACCCCATAGTCGCCTTGAAGCAAATCTACGTAACTTCTTCCCCCAATAGAATCCACAACGAGTTAAGTTTACTATACATGTTGTCAGGGAGCTCACACGTGGCACCGTTGTTGGATGTTCTTCGACATCAGGATCAGGTTTTGGCCATCCTCCCGTTCTACCAACACTCTGACTTCAGAGACTTCTATAGGGACCTTCCGGTCAAAGGAATCAAGAAATACTTATCCGAGCTATTCCAAGCACTCAGTTTTATCCACAACAAAGATGTCATTCACAGAGACTTGAAGCCCACCAACTTTTTGTACGATCCGTTCAAGGGTAAGGGAGTGTTGGTTGACTTTGGGTTGGCTGAAAAGTATTCCCCACCAAATCTCAACATGAAGTCTTCCTGTCCATGTGCACTTCCTGCGTCAGCGATAAACACTACTTCTAAACTCAAGCGTCTTCAGGTCAAAGCATACCCCAAACAGGACCTGAGGCCACCGAGAAGAGCCAACAGAGCAGGCACCAGAGGGTTCCGTGCACCAGAGGTACTCTTCAAGTGCACCAACCAGTCAACGAAAATCGATATCTGGTCCGCAGGGATCATTGGATTCTCCCTCTTGTTGCGAAAGTTCCCCTTGTTCAACTCCCCAGATGACACCGATGCGCTCATTGAGATATCCTCACTTTTTGGTGTAGACAAGTTAAAGAAATGTGCCGAATTACATGGATGTGGAATCGAAGTCAACTTGAGCGGTAACAAGAAAAGCAATGCCAGTGTATACAACGGCAATCTCTACAAAATAGTGTACGAGTTTTTGGAGTATGAAATGGCCAACGATTGTTTCCCGGACGACTCTGTGGTTAAGGAAACTTTGGCGTTGTTCGAGAAGGGAGACAAACTAGTGAAGCCAAAGGATGTTGACGAGCACAAGGACGAGTATGACAACTACAGAGACCATAAGCACTTGTTTGAATTGCTCAATGGGTGCTTTGTGATGGACCCATACAAACGGTTGAGCGCAGATGAGATCTTGAAGTTGCCCTTCTTTGACGAATTGCACGAGGATGGTGACGACGAGGTTGTTTTGTGAGGCGAGAGCGCTACAAATATATCTCAAAATGTTTATTATGCTACTATTGCTTATTAAGCTGGAAAAGCTTGGTTTAATGATACACAGGCGTATGCCAATAATGATACAACAAAGTTCGTTGGGTAGATTACGTAGTAGGAGGTAGTCACAAACATAGGACTACTGTTCAAGCGTCATAGTAATGTGTCGATAAACGTAGAATCATCAGGTGGCTCTGAGACCAGCAAGGTGGTAGTGTCTCAATAGTCATGTAGGCCAGCCTATGTGAAATAATACATGTGTTCCATAGTGAAATGTGAATGAAATAATCCATGAATGTCGAATAAATGTAAAAGTCGAGCCCTCGGTTCCTCTCGTCTATGCCATTGGGTAGAATGGGAATGTAATCAGGTGGTGCCTTGCTGCTTATTAGTGGTTGATTATCTTAGAGGGAAACGATACACCACAAAAGTATACAATGATACCAGTAAAATGATTCCAGTGAAGTAATGCCTGTAAAGTAGTGAGGAACCCCATGAAAGATATCTGTGAAAAGTTATCTGTGAATACCTGTGAAATGATATTAGTGAATACTGTGCAAATAAATCAGTGCGATATTCAAGATCCCAGTGCAGCGCAAGCTAAAGTGCAACTCGCAACCCCATTACCATGGGAAATCACCTCACCAGACATCGTGTTCATCGTCATCTTCGCTGTCACTCCACTCATCCTCTTCATCTTCCCTCAGTCTCTTTCTCAGTCCGTCGCCCTTCAGCATCTCCTTTTCCTTCTCCTTAAGCATGCTCTTGTTCCATCTCCGGTTTAGTTTAGTGATCAATTCATTCTGGTCGGATATCTTCAGGCCAGAGTCTTTGTCGTCCAACTTCCCGTCTAACCTCCTTTCCTTTGGAATAGCGAGCTTGGGGTGGTCCAAAGAGGGTCCCAATACTGGAGATGTGTTGCCGTGGTGGAGCTCAAACTGTAATTCCTTCAGATATATCTTCTTCATGTACACTTTCGGATGTGTAGCAGTTGTTGCCTTGGTCGTTTTTGACTTTTTCTTCTTGCTATCCAAGTTTAGCGCCAAAGGAGCAAAAGTGGGTTTCTTAGTCAAATCACCAAGCAGCGCGTCTGCGGGAGGTTGTACGGGGCTGGGAAGTTCCAAGGGACTTTGGCTGTCTTCGTGGTCTTTGGAGCCGTACTTGAATTTGAAATCCAGCTTGAACTTCTTGAGACGAAGCATGGGCTTGAGGATTGTTCTGGAAGGAGCCTCGACCTCTGAGTCCTCATCGGTAAGGATGGCACTGTTTGTAATGATGCTCTTGATCTCGGGCTGTTTGTCGGTTGTGATGGAGGCCAAGCTGGTGCAACTGTTATTTCGAGTGGGCCTATTCACGTCGTCTATAGAAACAATGGAATTCAGGGGCAGTTCGATGCTGACTATCGACATACTTCTCGCGTTGGTTGGAGTGTGGATTGCACTTTGCGAGGGCACAAATTGGATGTGCGAGGTGATCGAGTTCATCAGCGACAGTCGAGGCTTTGGGAACGTGGGCTTCACTATCTGGAGCGGACTCAGAACCCCAGATGAGTGGTCTGTGCCGATATCGTCGGTATAGTACCCAGACATGACTGGTTCTCAGGAGTTACAAAGGTGAAAAAATCGATGAGCGAACCCTGACTAGCTAGGAAAATCCTACGATGGCAATGGGGTAAAAATTGAATATTCTCAGGAGACAAATAGACTTTAAGAGATGTATGCATTGTAATGTGCGAGACGTACAGAGCTTCTTTGTCTATGTGGAGGCAGAGGTTACATGCCCGTTGTGGTGGTTAGAGGGTGGGAGTGTTATCGGTGCTCGGTAGCCTCGCTTGGGTCCCGTGATGCGCAAGGCTGGACACCCGACTCTCTCGATGCGCAGCACCGTCCAGCTGGTCGCAATTGCGAAACCTGCTACTAGAGCGGCCCAAGTAGACGGAATTGAGCGCCGGTATGGCTGCTGGTGCCGTGCACGTTGCTACTCTGGCAAGTAGCCTTAATTACATTTTTAGTGGCCAGAATGAGGCGAGTTCCTAAAGGGGGTATCCCGCACATCTCCGCATGTGCGACCACCGAAAGATAGCAGAGTGATAGGTGATGATTAGTGCAGTCGCATGACTATTGAGGAGTGACTACTAAGGAGCTGTTGCTTCACTAGCAACGCATTAGATCAGGTGCTAGTGCCGTTTATAAGCACACCGAGCTCCTGAGCGCTCGGTGATTTGGCTCCATGTTTTCATGCTCAAGCACGAGCACGCCATACAATTGGCATATATGGTTCTAGAAACATGCCACGATGCACTCGGGTGACGCAGAACCGGATAGCTCCACATGGCCGGTTCTAGCTCTGGTACCTTGAAACAGGTTCTTGTGATGCTCTTTATTGCTATGAGATTGTACTTTCAACGGTGCACACACAAAGCATTTACGAAAGTCCGACAGTCACGAGCGAGATGCACGTTGTCCCAGCCCTCGGGTGAGCAATAAAATATTACTGTGTTGGCAGGTGACAGGCATTGACGTTCGAAATACTGATCCCAACACAACCCTAGGCGTACGTTGCCACAGTACACCAGCACTTTCCACCCAGGATGTGCTCCTGTGTGGTCCCAAAAAGGCAACTTGTCTGGCTATGCAAAGTTCGCATCGCAACCGAATCTGGTCCACAACAAACAGACGTGCAGTGTGGGGGAAGGAGAGCGTGAAGTAGTGCCACTCACATTGACATCCAGATGGCGGTCCCCGAATGACGGCCCGCAGCCCACCAGGTGTCCAGTGGCCCCAGCTGCATTGCGTGCGCATTCCCCACTCACCACGATACGAGATCAACGAGCCACTAGAACTTATCGCCGTTATGAGCCCTTCCAGGTTGCAGTCACTAAGGTTGGCGCCGGTAGGGGGCACGTTCGCTATAACCCAATGAAGCACTGCTAATAAATAGTAAATGCTGTCAAACACACAACACGCCACGTCATGAGAAGATTGCTTGCACAGCACAAGGCCGAGAAGGAGGCTCAAGCCAGGCTCGAGGCCGAGACAAGGGAGGCCCAAGCCAGAGACTCGCAAACGCGCCAACTGATAACTTCTCAATTCACGCAGGGACTGGCCTCTGCTCTCGAAACACGACTTGATGGCGCCAACAGTATCCACTCGAGTGGCAACTCAATGTCAATCACAAGAACCGTAGCCAGCGAACCATATTATGAGGATTTGAACTATGATTCCAACGAGGACGTACCTGTTTCCCAGATTGCAAGTGAATCTCGAGCAAATGGTAGCCGTGTACCCAGCTTCTCATTACCACCTGCTTCCGAAATTGATATCTACTCAACCAGAGCACTGCTCAGTGGAGCCAGTGGCGATCTCCAGAGAACTGAAAGGGCTTCTCTGTTCTCGGTAACTGCTCATTCGGGCTCGGCCCCATTGGCCCTAGAGTCCATTCCTTACGAGCAGCACCTAGAACACGACAGGGGATCTGTGTACAGTATTGGATCTTCATCCAACATGCAACGCATTACTTCTACAACTATAGATGTCCCAAGACTGTTTGAAAGAAACCAGCGATATTCGGTTTCTTCTCTGATCTCAAATGCTCCAACTACCCCAGACCACTCGTCTTCATCCATATCTCAAGAAAATGACCGCATTGATAGAATGGTTAAGGTCCTGTCCAGGGACAGCTCTCTGAGGCTGTCTTTTAAGAAACCACCTCCACCACCTCCACCTTCAATAGCTCCTCATACAGAAGGTACAGATTCTTTGTCTCAACTGCCTCCGAACTCAAGAAATTCGTATGCATTTAAGAAACCTCCTCCACCACCACCACCAACACAACTTTTATCTAATGTTTCTCATATAGTTCCAGAGGAGGGTAGATCTTCGGACATCTCAGCAGAATTATCTACAGCACCACAGCTACCACCACAGGCACCTCTTCAAGCACCACCAGCACCACCACAGGCACCTCTTCAAGCACCACCAGCACCACCACAGGTACCTCTTCAAGCACCTCCACAGGTACCTCTTCAAGTACCTCCACAGGCAACCAATATTCATCCACTGAACCCTGCTCTCCGAACCAAGGTGGAGGAACCTATACTTCCATCTGTTCCACCACCAAGTCCTCCACCACTGGTTGTACCCCCATCACCCATGACTTCACTTAACTCAGCATCTTTGGGGTCAATAGTCATGCCTTTGCCCATTGGGTATCCCTCCACTCGGTTGGTTTCTCCTTCTCCGATTCCCATTGACTTACAGCATGAATTTTCGTTAGTTACATCTGCTCCATTATCCATAGAGTCATCTCCCAAAGTTGTTCCACCATCTCCTTTATCGTCTTCCCCGTTTGATGAACCTTCGCCCATTGGTTCTCCTTCTGTCGAGAGTGTACCGCAGCGTCCTAGAACTCCGTCTCCGCCGTTTTCTGCACCTCCTCCACCTGTAATATCGACTCAGATTGGTTCCGCTGATGCTGCTTCTACCCCACCTCCAACGTCAACGACTTCCCCACCATTTGCTACTGCTCCCAGTACGCCAAACACGACTTCACCGCTGGAACTCTCTGGAACTCCTTCGCAACCACCCACAACTGTGCCGCTGGATATGACAGGAACTCCTTTCCACCAGCCTACAACTACACCAATGGAATTGTCAAGTATGGGACAAACTACGAGTTCTCTGAAGGAATTGGCAGGAACTCCTTCACAACCACCCACAACTTCTCCCCTCGTATTATTGTCCACTACACCTGCACTTTCTGATCAAGTACGGTCAACTACATCCCCAGGATTTCTTTATTCGGCCTCACCAACGACATTGACTGATTCGGCCCTACCAACTACTGCCTCACTGCATCCCGTTCCTACACTTGACAGAATACAAGCGGCAGCAGCAACTCAAGACGATAGCAATCTTGATTCGCCCACTGTTCAAGAAGATCTTCCTGAATATTCGTTGTTCACTCCTGCTCAAGACCTGGTGCCGGCACCAGCATATGAAGCATTAACAACCCCACTGAGGATCCAGAACAGCGCTATTCTGCCTCTTATCACGCAGAATTTACCTGAGGAACTGAGCCAGAGGGTAGTAACTGAGCCAACTCCGGCTTCTGCGGGTCTTTCTTCAGGTTTGCGCAGTGGTCCTAGAGAACTGAATCTGAGTTTAAGTGTGAACCTGAGCGTTCCCTCGAGGAGGCTGCGGCCAAACTCAGGAGGTGATTCGCTCTCATACGAGTCTCGTCTTCCTACTACCCAACTTCCTTGTTCCTCTTATGGCGAGTCACTTTCAAGTGCTTCTAGTCGATTTTCCCAAGGAAGTATTGAGGTTCCCCAGGTTTCTTCCCTAGCGACCTCTGCAACCACTGACTCTAGCTCTTCGGCCGCTTCCAGCCACCGTACACCTATCATGCATTATGAGACGCAAGAAAGTCTGGTTGAATACCAAGGAGATTCATCAATTCCACCGCCAGCATACTCCGGACCCATTAAACCTCGCGTCAGGATGTTTCCAGTTTATGGTCCACCTGGGTCGAATTCAACTCTAGTTTTCCCATCACCAGAGAGTTTCAAGATATACTTGAAAAAAGATGAAGTGACACGACTGGATTTGGTGAAGTTAAACAGGAAAGGTATCGGATTTCCCTTGTTGCAAGTTGACCGCTATAAGAATGACGACTACACTAAGCTTTCAATACAAATGTCCTCCATGCGCTCTGACGTGTTCTCCAACTATGACTTGGAAGATGGTTGCAAGATTTTTAGGACAGAACACACATACTATCAGTCAGTCTACTTTCTTTTTGCAGATGGCAGGCACATTGTAATGTTTCACATAAATGGGCTCCCTATCTACGATTTTTCGTTTGCGGGGAACAAATACAGGTGGATCAGACAGACGATATCGGTCCGCAGAAGCAAAGAGTACAACTACCTGCTCTATAAATTGAAATCAAGTTCCTTCTCGATAGCCGCAACACGGAACGATAGCTCTTTGCATCTTGAAACTCCTTTTGCCTTTCCGAATTTGTGGGAGGCTCGCATGTCAGATAACCGTGTGGATGCTAAGGCAACGGTAAATCATTATGCCAAGGGAACCTACCTTGGAAAGTTCTGTCACGACACACTGAACATGGGTAATTTCATTATTGAATTGCCTCCCTCTACATTCCGTGACAGCTCCATCATGTCTGTAGATTTAAGTGACATGACGTTCTTGTGCATGGTTGCCTTTTTCAAGGATCTCGAAAAGAGGATTGAATTGCGTGAATATGAGGAACAATAGACGTTGTGATTTTTACTCCACTGAAGCTTTGATAGACATAGACAACTTATTTTGGTGTATTTGTATTGTTGTAGCATAATTTGCAGCCAGTGCGGCTGCAGCGCATGCGTGCGTCCAAATTGTCCAAAATCTCGCTGGTCCACATTTGGATGCTACGGACAGACCTTGTAATCCTACAGACCCTTATCTAATCAAACTTTTATTAATATACATAGAAGTACACAGACTCTAGACTCAAACCCCGGAATCAGCTCGTATGTGCGGACCACGAATAAAGTGTCTGCGTTTACCTCTTTCTTGATGTGCCCTCCGCCTACTGAGAGATTGGACAGTTTCTCAAGTATTCAATCTTGTTCTTCAAGACTCTGACACTCTTGAAGAAGATCTCTTCAGGAGCCATGGCACCAACACTCTCCACGCTGAAAATGAAGTGGTCTCTCTTTCTGCCCAACTTGACCTTTCCGTCGAATTCCTTGTGTCTCAATACTTCTCTAGAAACAGTATCCTTTCTTGGGTCCTTAACCTTTGCCTGGCCATTTTCGATTTCAACGACACCTGAAGGGAAGCACTTTTGGAATTTGATGGCGTCGTCGCCAGTGATTGGGTTGACAATGTCAATGACTGGCATCAATCTGTACAGGGCGGTGGAGACAGGGGAGAACTTAGCATGATCGCTACCCAACCCCAAAACACAGTGGGCTCTTAACGAAATTTCTTGGCCAGGTCTCAACTTAGCCAACAAGATATCTGGGTCACATGGAACAACAGGGCTGTTCTTGTATCTCTCCATTTGGCGTCCGTGAGGCTCAAACTTGAGATCACGGGCGTAGACGTGGGAGTTACGGTAGAGTTCCTTGGGGTTGGTCAGGTCCTTGGGGGCATTTGGGTTCTTGGTGCATGCAACATCTAATGACAAAACAAGGGTGTTTTCTTCGGTGTATCTGTCGGCCTCGTCGACCTCCTTGTCGACCCAGGTCAAGTTGTCAGGGTCTGCCTTGATTGGGATGAGACCAATACGGTGTGCAAGAACTTCGTCCTGGATGACAGATGTGTTCATAAACACATACACGGTTTCGGCCGCAACAGATGGCACTTCGGCTATCATGATTCTTCTGAATGCATTGGCAAGTGCTGTGTCGATGTGAATGAGGTCAAAGTTGGCTGTACGCTCGGTGAGGTACTTGATGTCAACTTCAAAGGTATCCTTGAACTTTTCAATGTCCCATGCGTAATCCCCTTCCTTGGTATGTCCAGGGAAGTCTGTCGATGTCGTGTTGGTGACTCGATTGTATTCGATTCCTACGATCTTGCTGTCGGCGGTCATTTGGTGGTTGGAATGAGATTGAGATGAGATTGAAAAAAAATTGTGTGAGTCGTCTGCGACCTCTACAGAACTAATCTCTGGAGATCGTACGGAGTCGGGTGGCTAGTGGTACGCAACCACTACCAAGAAAACAGACTTTACCATTATAACCAAGCCTTGTATGACGGTTGGTCTAGTTTTCGTCAAAAATTAGCTTCCTTGATGTGTCTTGTGTGTACTGTTTCAATTCCCTCTCTGCTGCTTCTTCGCAAATTCGCAGCCGTCATTAGTAATTCCGATCACATATGCCCTGGCCGTTTGATTTGCTACAAGTGAAGGTCAAAGTAGCTAGTAAGCTTGTTACCTACCACTTCAATCTCACAGTTCCTACAGACAGCTACTATTTCGTATATTTCTAAATTGTCCCGTTATGTTCAAGTTTCGTAGCGGTGAGAGCCTCTAGAAAGCCTTAGCGTAGTTCCAATATAACATTATTGGAATCATGCTGGCTAATTCCAATTGAAGTTGGCAAAACCATACGAGAAAAGCCTCCTGTAATGAATACTCAAATCCCAAACCCACTACACGGAGTAAACCTCTTCAGTTTGCATGCAAATTATACGTATGCTCCAACAGTGATACCGTTGGAAGGGCCAGTGGTTCCTCTTGTAGGACCCGTTTCTGGAGACTGAGGCGCCAGCGCATTTCCCCACGGCACATCTAGCTGCAAGTAATTCCACAACCCCATGCGCTCTTTTCTTAGCAGGGTATTAAATACGTTCGAGGTGACTTCAAACACGTTAAGCTTCAACAAGAATACGTCCCCATTGTATCCATCTAAAAATCCTTGCAGTTTGAACCCATCGTCAAAATCGTCATTGTGTGGATCCTGTGCTGGGGGCGACAACACCTCGGAAACATCAATTCCCCACATAAGGCAGTGGTAAACAAGTTGCACTCCCAAGATAAGAATATCATATATCAAAAGCTCAACAACTGAAAATGGAGGTCTCTCCCCTATGAAACTCATGATAAAACTACTGCGGAGCAATCCATCAGAGTACTCAGACTTCGTTTGTGCCCCAAATATTAAGTGGATCAAGAAACAATATGTATTGACAAACAACATGACCGCAAGTCCTTGCAATGTAAACGCCTTGCGAAGAATTTCATTTGTTTCGTTATGTTGACTGTACATGGAGTATTGGATAGATCCCCGGACGATAAGCATCATGATAGATGTGTCCTTGTAGTAGATTAATGCTAAAAGTAGGAACCCCACGAAGAAGACAGATTGACGAAGTTGTTCCAAAAAGAACTTCTTCCTCTTGTAAAGAATCTGCGAGTTGTTTACCACCGTTTGCGGATCAGTTGGATATCGCTGGTGTTCGAACTCCAATAGCTCATGCTCGAGATTAATCATACTTGTAGTTGATTTACTTGCCAAATCTCTTGAAAGCGCGCCACCAATACAGCCCAATTTTTCTCGCTAATGGTGCAGGCTAGAAACGCTAGAAAAACTACATTGGCGCAACGTGTGCTGCAAAATATCCAATAGAGAACTTTTGCTTGTGCTATGGTTGAAAATTTGGTCTTATACTTTAAGCCACTTTGCTTTTGGGCTCTATAAACTCCTCATCCGCTTATTTTGAAGGAATACAGCCATTTCTCTTCCCGGAGCGCTCGCTAGCTCGAATGGCCCTCCCGAGGAAAATTACCGCACAGGTCAGTAAATAACCGCATAGATAAGGGATTTTTCCCCCAGAGATCAGTAAAGTCAGTAATACAAAATCTTACATCACACTAATCAAAATAACACACGTTTCTACGTGCTCTTGAGTTTGTATTACAAGTATACAGTAGTAGCCCCTAGTTCTTCTTATCTATCCTCTCAATCAAGTCACCACCCAACAACCTTATTTGGTCAAAAATTGCATCCTTGTTGACCTCCACGTCCTCCCCACTAGGCTTGACATTAATGTTCAAATTAGCTCTGAACTTTTTCTTCAGCATTGCTGTTGGGATCATCAATCCAGTAATGACGGCCTTGCCATCTTCAGCAACATCCTTTGTCGAGAAAACAATGACATTCCCGTACTTTCTATTCAAATCCTTAAAGAATAATTGAACCAAGTCTTGTTTAGAGGTGATATCAGATGGGTAACTAGTAGCATTTGCTATCAAGTTTTTAAACTTGCCTGGAGGTAAGATACCCAAAGAAAGTTGGGTTGGATTCTTAACATGAATGACAAAGTCGTAGTCTTTTAATGCTGGGGTGAACAATAAATTCAAGTTCTCATGTGTCAAACCTCCAGATTGTTTAATGAGCCCAATAGCCGCACGCGAAAGCGCAGTCAATCTTGATGCTATTGGAAGCGAGAGATTTGTGGACCACAAGATTCCACTTGGGTCATCCTTGGAGCCGACAAAGAGCTGAGTCTTGAAGCCCATAGGGTCCAATTTTCTGATCTTTTCAAAATTCTGTTCAATGAGCCTATGGTTGGAGATGCTAAGTCTATCACTCTTGTCATCTGCGCCTGGTTTTACCAAATCCAAAATCAAAGCATCATCTTTCCAGTTCCAATTGCTCAAATATTTGAGAATCTGCATGAGACCATTCTCAGCAGAATGCGGTATAGAAAATGGAGCTGGGTCAACAAATGGTTTTATGGCAAGAAGTTCAACCAATTCTTCTGTGAAGTGACAAAGTAACAACTGAGAGTCTAACCACCTCTTAAAAAGTCTAACTGTCGATGAGTAAGATGGGAATGCAGTAGACAACTGGTTAATGGTTCTCAGATGTTTAATGGATCCAATGTACTTCTGGTTGAACTTCAAGTACACTTCTTGCATAACAACCTTCTGCTTCGATTCTGCCTTACCAACGGCTCTCAAGTAAAGGGCTTCGTCTTTTTCTGTCAAGACCCTTAACTTGAAACCATATCCCTCTGGAGTTAAAATATTAAGAGTAAACACGTTTTCGTTGAATGGTATGGAATCGTCCTTCACAATGAATGACTCATATGATAGCAAGGTCTTGATCTTCAAAAGAAAAGCAGTCTTGGAATTTTCCAAGCTACTCATTTCATCTGGCCATCTGACCGAGGTCTCGAATTGAATAACCAATTCGTTCCAGAAGTTAGGCTGACTTACAGCAAATGGAGTTGGTTGAAGTATGGACGTTTGTCTGAGAGACGTAGATTGTGCGATGCTCACTGACTTGACAGAGAGCGGAAGTTGTAAGGCCATCAATTCCCTGGTCAAGTTATCAAGAGATGACTTGACTGCGGTAAAGTTTAATGTATTCAAGGAATTAGTGATAGGAATTGGTAAACGATCAATGGCATTCACATAGGTAAGGTGGCTAGCAGAGTTTGGATAAAAGTGGGCGTCAAGGACGTACTTGACAATAGAAGCAACAATTGGTTCATTAGGCTGAGGAGTCCAAACAACAGATTGCTGAATAGAACCATCCTTGAATCTTCTCAAACTGGCCCTCTTTCCCCAGAATGCCTTGAATTTGTCATTGTTCTCCTCACCTTTGGTGACCAATTTGTCACACTCTTCAGGATTTAAGGTAAGGAATATGGAGTAGGAATTCGATGCGTTGGTAGGCTTTCTTTTGGTTAACGGGAACGTGCTGTTGAAAATCTTTGGTTTTATAACAATCTGATCTACTCTCTCTCTCAAACCAGTAGATAAAATGGCGTATAACTTGCTTTTAACGTACTGTTCAAAGGTAAGGTAGGTGATCTTTTCCAATGGACCAAAAGATTCTAATTCAAGTTGTTCAGGAACTTCAAGGTCAAAGATCATATCGTATTGCAAGGATTCAAACTTGGAAGACTGCAATAATATTGGATCAAATCTGTCCTTGACGACATCGTTCAAGAGATTCAAAGTTCTTTCTGCCAAGTCCTTCAATCTTTTGTATGATGATTTATTCATCTTCCATAAGATGTTTAATTTAATATTCTTATCAAAGACAGTAGGCACTTGGAAACCGTCTTGGTTGTACTTTGAAGCAATGTTTTCGCCAATTAGCGACAGGAATTGAAGATATCCGCTAGATAAGTCCATGGTTGCCAAGTACTTGACAGTTCCCTTGAATAATTGATACAGGGAGAATCCATGCAACAAGATCTTATTTTGCAGTGAGCCTCCACCTTGTAATAATGCACTCATCAAAATTGCCATTTCAAAGTGTCCAAACCCACCTTTATGGATTGAGGAGCCAAACCCATTGTTGTATAGCCAAAGGCGGGACAATACACAGGCGTCTTTGAACAGCTGTGTCTGTTTCTTGGTGGTGTACAAATATTTCAAGTAGTAGTCGTACAGCGTCAGCGACAAGATAGACGAGTTATACAAAGGTGTTGGGGGTAATGTCTCAGAATCTGCTTCAATTCTAATACAGTTCTTATCAGGCAACAACTTTTTCAGTTCAAATATGCCGTGTGGGAAGGCAACAATCAAGTTGATGTTGAACTTTGTCTTGTGGAAAATTAAGTGATCTTCGTTATCAGTATTGATTGAAGAGATCCTCAACACTGGATTTAAGACGTCCTCGTTTAAATAGTGATACACAATCTTTATTGGCAAGTTGTGCTTTTTCAGTAATGGCATCAACTCTTGAGCCAAGTACGCAAGGTAAAAAGACCGCTTGTGCAAAGCTCTATAGTTGAGGTAGTCCTTTGGGTGGATCAACTCTTCAGGCATGGTCAAGGAAATATCAATAGAATTAGATTCACTGGCAACGCCAGTCTTCAATCCAAAAGAACCAACAATAGAAATATTTACAGGTGGTTTATACGCCAAAGTATAATTGATTTTAGTTGGTTTTGGATCCGCAAATGGTATGGATATCTTCTTAGAGTTGATCACCTTGTGTGCTTGGTCCAAGCTCAAGCTCTCAGTAGAAGGAATCAAAGTAATAATCTCATGGAGTCTGTGCAAGACTTTTTCAAGTTTGGCAATGTGAGATTCTTTAATTTTAGTTTCCTTCAATAATTCGTCAATCTGAAGTTTGAATATATTAGATTTGAATAGTTCAGCTGTTTCTCTAGCCACTTGAACTTCTTGTGCTGACAACTTAGCTTTCTTTGGACGGTGGTCGACATCTTCTTCTTCCTCCTCTTCCTCCTCATCTTCTTCCTCTGAGCTACCTCCTTCAGAGCTTGCATCAGAACCATCTTCAGAAGAGTCGCCACGGGAAGTTGGAACAACTGGTTCCTCTTCTTGAGGTTCCACAACGTCGGTCTCCAACTTTCTCTTGCCCATGATGTTGTTGGTTTTTTTTTTGCGATGGGAAAAAAAATATCGGAGCTAGGTTGATGAGTATGAGTGATTGAGATGATGCACGCGGTAAGATCACTTGCAGTTGAAGCTGTGTTAGATGTCTGCAACTTGGAGGTCAGGTTGACATTTTGAGTATTGTCTATGTGATATTGCTCATGCTTTATGCCCAGTCTGCGTTGTATGTCTTTCACTATCTCGGTTTGCATGCATTGGCGCATTCTTTAGAAGCTAAAATCTCCAAATCAAAGTAAATTAAACCTGTTCAGGAACCTGCACAAGGTAGCTACCTTGAGTATGTCTGTATTCTTAGTATTATAAGCATCTTTGGGCTGTTAGGAACCGTTTACCGAACTTGAGGTTGAAAGTAGAATTATTTCGCTGTGGATAAGCACTTCCGTATAAATACGTCTCCCGAGATATTTGGGCCATTAAGAGAATAGGAAACTGGGTGACCCAAGCGGAATTTGGTCATGGTATACATGAAGGGTACAGATTTGTACACCCTTTATGAACTAATTTTACGATTGTGGTATTTTTGCAGCCGATATACTACCTCACATTTGAATGCCAGCACCAAATTGAGACAGAATACCTGAGGATAATAAAATTAATGCTTTTTCGTAGAGTACTCTTTAGCCTTCTTAAGTTTTACTGTCATTTTCCCTTTGGAGGCCACTTCTTTCAATTGCTGCAAATTTGTTGTACTGCGGAAAACTTTATCGGAAGGAAGCCCTTAAGCAAACCTGCTAAATAGGAGGATTTCAGATATAGGACTTGAGGGCATTTCGCTTTATCCTCTATTTCTCAGGCCTCATGTAATGGCGTATTTTTCAGGGTCTAGCTTAGAAGTCATCTTCCATCGGCAGACCTTGACTTCGTGCGTCAGGTTTTCTTTAAAACTATATCCAAAGACGTTGAATAGTTCTTCTATGTCTTGCTGCTAGTTATTACGTTTACTGGGACTGCCTTCTGGCGGAGTTAACTCCCTCTCGTATCCGTTACCATTCAACCGTTTATACGACAGAATGTTATATTTCCTGCATGTAACTGCGGAATCACATGAAGAGAACCATCATAAAGATCAGTACGCCTATGGTCTGATCGTATTTCCAGAAACACACGACAAATACCACCATGCTTTATTCTGAACAGATAAAACTTCCACGAACTGACCCAAAACGCTGGAGACTCCGTGTGACCGAACTAGGTGCCACTACTTGGGAGTATTTACTGGAAGCCGCCTCTGAAAAAGATCCCCAGACTGAATACGTGAAATACTTGTTAAAGCAGGATGACTTTGAAGCTCCAGAGCCTGAGACCATTTCCACTCCTATGGAGGCTGCCCAGAAGGGTGCTGACTTTTTCAGAATTATTCAAGATGAAAAAAGTGGTATCTTTCCGAACCAATACAAGGGCCCATCGTTTATGACCATCGGCTATGTTGCCGCCTGCTACTATACACACACAGAAATCCCGGCCCCTGTGAAAACGGAATTGATTCGATTTCTTGTTAATAATTCCCATCCCGTCGATGGTGGATGGGGGCTTCACACTGAAGACAAGTCCACTTGTTTTGGGACTTCCATGAACTATGTGTGTTTACGTCTTTTGGGAATGTCTGCAGATCACCCAGTATGTGCCAAAGCTCGTGCAAAGTTGCATAAGCTTGGAGGTGCCAAAATGAATCCACATTGGGGTAAGATTTGGCTTTCTTTGCTTAATTTGTACAAATGGGAAGGTGTCAACCCTGCACCGCCAGAGCTCTGGATGTTGCCTTACGCGCTTCCAATTCATCCAGCCAGATGGTGGGTCCACACAAGAGCCATCTATTTACCAGCTGGTTACATTCTGGCTAATAAGTTACAGTGTGAGTTGGACGATTTGTTGAAAGAAATTCGTCTGGAGATATATTTGCCTAATGCTCCGTTCGACTCTATCGACTTTTCCAAGTGCAGAAACTCTGTATGTGGTGTGGACTTGTACTACCCACACACCAAGCTCCTTGACTTTGCCAACTACTTTTTGAGTAAATGGGAGAAATTAAGACCAAGCTGGATTTTGAAGAAGGCCAACGAAAGGGTTTTTGAGTTGGTCGAAAAGGAGTTGGCAAACACAGCCAACCTTTCGATTGCCCCTGTTAGTTTTGCAATGAATTGTGTAGTTACCTACACACACAAGGGCAAGGACTCAAAGATATTTAAGGATACCATTGCACGTGCGGGCGAAACCCTTTTCCATGGAGAACAGGGGATGACAGTGATGGGAACCAATGGGTCGCAGGTTTGGGATGCTGCCTTTATGGTTCAATATTTCTTTATGGCTGGCTTGGGAGACATTCCAAAGTATCAAGATATGATTATCAGGGCATATAGATACCTTATTCGCTCTCAATTTGATTCTGAAACCGTCAAAGATAGTTTTAGAGACATCAGAAATGGTGGATGGGGTTTCAGTACTAAGGAACAAGGGTATCCGGTCAGTGATTGCACAGCAGAAGCCATTAAGGCAATTATTATGGTGAAGAACCATGCTGCATTTGCTTCTGTTCATGATGAGATCTCTGACCAAAGATTATACGATGCAATTGAAGTGTTGCTCAGTTTGCAGAACTTAGGGTCCTTTGAATATGGATCATTTGCCACCTACGAACAAATCAAGGGGCCAGCACTCCTAGAACTGCTCAATCCTGCAGAAGTGTTTAACAACATCATGGTAGAGTATCCATATGTTGAATGTTCTGACTCTTCTGTCTTGGGTCTCACCTATTTCCACAAGTACTATCCTAGGTACCAGCTGAGACGTTTGGAGAATGCAATTGAGGATGCTCTTAGATTTATTATGAAAGCCCAGCAGGATGATGGATCGTGGTACGGGTGCTGGGGTGTTTGTCATACGTATGCTGGTATGTTTGCGCTTGAGGCATTGGGAACCGCTGGTTTGACATACTTGAACTCCACTACTGTCAGTAGAGGGTGTGATTTTATTGTTTCCAAGCAATTGGCCGATGGCGGTTGGTCAGAGTCTATCAAGTCGTGCGAGATCCACTCGTATGTTGACAGCTCTAAGAGTCAGTTAGTCCAAACTGCTTGGGCCGTCATTGCATTGTTGTTGGCTGACTACCCCAAAAAGGAACCCATCAGAAAGGGTGTCAAGTTGATCATGGAGAAGCAAAAAAGCACAGGAGAATGGGAATATGACGGTGTGGAGGGAGTCTTTAACCACTCATGTGCTATTGAGTACCCTAATTACAAGTTTTTGTTCACTATCAAGGCATTGGGCTTGTATGCCCAAAAGTATGGTGACGAAAAGATTTAAGCCGCTCTCGTGAGGATTTGCTGCAAAAAAAAATTGAACCCCATTGAATAAATGTATATAGATTATAAACATAAAATACTTGAACTCAACCAATCGCTAAGAAGTCTCCAATGTTACTTGATATTGCTGCTCTTCTCTACAGTAGTTTTTAAAACACATTTACAGGAATAAATAATGCACACTATTGGAAAGCCTTGTCAAAGTCAGTGAAGACGAATCTGTATCTGACGTCACTTTCTTGAGCTCTGGTCAACGCCTTGTGACAACCTTCTTCACTGATAGAAACCTTTTCTATCCAAGGCTTGACATTGTGCTTAAGAGCAACGTCAAACATCTTGAGAGCTTCCTCCTTGGAACCAATTTGGGAGGTAGAGAGACGACCACCGTTACCGAACAAGGCAAAGAAGGAAAAGTCAATCTTTTCGGTGGCTGCTGGCAAACCAACGGAACACACAGTACCGTGCAAGCCCAAAACAGAGAAGTACTTGGCCCATTCAATGTTGCTTCCGGAACCACAGTTGATAATCAAGTCAAAAGCGCCAGAGTACTTCAGGGTCCATTCAGGGTCTTCAGTAGTTGCAACAAAGTCAGTAGCACCCAACTTGATGGCTTCATCCTTCTTGGATGAGGTTCTGGAGAATGCAACAACCTTTGCACCCAATGCAGCAGCAAATTGGATGGCCAAGTGACCCAAACCACCGATACCAATGACACCAATGGTCTTGTTAGTGGCATCGTAGCCAACGTTTCTAACAATTGGGGAAAAGACAGTCAAACCGGCGCACATCAATGGAGCGGCAACATGAGAGTCCAAACCATCTGGAATTGGGAAAACAAATTGTTCGTGGGCAATGGAGTGAGAGGAGTAACCACCTTGGGAAACGTAACCGTCATTGTGGTAGTCTGGGGTGTTGTAAGTACCAATCATCTTCTTACAGTATTGTTCATTACCAGACTTACAACGGTCACATTCCATACAGGCACCACTGGCAGCACCAACACCAACTCTGTCTCCAACCTTGATAGAGGTGACTTCATCACCAACTGCAATCACATGTCCGACAATTTCATGACCGACAACCAAGTCCTTTCTGTTAAGAGGACCCCAGTTACCACTGATAGTGTGGACATCAGAACCACAGAGACCACAAGCAACGTTCTTAATAACAACATCGTGGGAATTGATAGGTCTTCTCTTGTATTCCACTAATTTTGGGTGGTTCCAGTTGTCCTTGTTATCGACACCGAACCCTTTGAAATATTCTGGAACTGACATTTTTTTTAGTAAACTTTGTTGCTGTTTTTAAGTGAATAGCAAGCAGTTTATCGAGCAATTTACTCCCTTATATAGACTTCTCCCTGAATGCGGAATTAGGTCCATATATTTCAGGGTTGGCTCGCTGCGGTGTATTTTCCTGTACCATACACCTGAAATCGGTGTTAACGATATTTGTGATAGGAATATCTCCGACAATTTGTTTCAACGGCTGGAAAAAGAGTGTCATCTTACTAATCAAGCTGAGTACAAACGCACACCGGCGCCGGCGGGAATGGGCTGGACCTACCACTGTTGCTACGTGAACTCAGCATATCCGCTTTTTCATAGTGTCCCTGCCCACTCCCACTTCCAAGTCTTCCTAGGGTCCTAGAATCCATACCTTGCGCTAGCTGATCATTGCTGCAGCTGAAAATTGCTGCTCTTCTTACTGCATTTCTTTTTTTCACGTTTGTCATCACCGGTCTTATTAGCATACACATGGCTGAAGGCCCCTTCCCAAACACCGGCTTCTCTCACCTTCTTTAGCACAAAGCCAAGTCGTCCACCCCAGCACAAAAAGAACTGACGAAGTGGTGCTTTTGACGTTCATGTCAGAAACAAAAACAATAAGCCCGATACGGGGCTCGAACCCGTAACCTTTTGATATCCTATAATAAGAGTCAAATGCTCTACCGATTGAGCTAACCAGGCATTTCTTGCAGAAATTCATGTACAAAACATTAGCACTTATTTGTTGAAGGAAAATATTTTTTGAATTGCAGGGGGGCCCTTGCTCATTAGCCGAAAATGACCCTTAGGAGGTGCATCCCTTAGAAGTGCTTATCTTTGGCTCTTATCAATTAGGATACATTCCAATTTGCATCGTTACACCCTGCTTTGCCCCCAAAATAGAAAATTCTCCTATTGGTTCTTTGTTTAACTCCGAACTTGGAGAATCCGCTTTTATGTAATTGACGCACGTTGTTCCATCTCACTTGTTTGGCGTCTATTAGAGAGGGCCCATAAAGACACGAGCCGGTAATTCAACTAATCTCTAGTAGCTTCATCGGTAAAGCTGCAACAAAGGCAACTTAATTTAAACTATAACAAATTATTCACCTGGCCAAACTAAAACTACAAGCCCATAATTTTACGACATCAGCACTACACGCTCCTCTAATCTACGGACTTCACTGATTATACTTTTAATTATTCTATTGAGACATAATTGTCGAATCCGGTACAACCTTAATTAGGTAGAGTTGCGTTGGGGTGAACTGAAAATATAGCCTAAAAATATTATGTTGCAGCCGTGCCTAAAGTCAAACCAAGTTACTCAATTTTTTGCAAGCACACACTTCGGGAGGAAACCAATCGTGGGGGCCTTACTACCGCTTCCTCAGTTTGGTCGTTCACTCTATACTGTCTCCACCCTGTTGAATTCACGCTTCAAGTTTTTAAATGTCTTCTTGCTTCCGAGTTTCAGCCTGTTGAACACTCGCTTGTATGCCAAGGCAAACTTTCCGAAAACCTTTTCTTCCCCAACAACCATTACTCCAAGGTTAATTACGCCTGTTATCACTAACAAGAAATAAAACCCTGTGCTTAAATTGGTCAATTGCATCAAATTACCCCACCAGGAGCTGGAGTCAACAGCAAACAAGATCATCGATAACAATAAGGAGATCGCCAAGTTAATCATAAATGGCAAGTTCTTAGTCATACTCTGTCTGTATGGGGGACCACTGCTGAGGACAACTGCAATCAATATGTATTGCAAATTGGAGTACAAGAAAAGTACCGTGTTATCTGATGACTGCACCTCGTCATCTCCTCCTGGAACTGGGTGAATGTACCAAGGCTCTTCCTGCACCCATACCCACACAAGCACTTGGAATACCATCAACGTGAAAATGTGACAAACCAAGGGGATTAAGATTTTGGGAGAAACCAAATTTGCAGTTGGACGCTTGATGCATAAGGTTTCAAAAGGTTTCGACCACGACATGAAGATTGCCAACGGCAAGATCAAAAACATATCAATGTACAAGAATTGGAAATCTCCCAAATTGGTCCCACGTTGATATAAAATGGTGACTGTGATGAATTGAATGGCAGAGTAAAGCGACATGTACTTGAAGCATGAGAAGGAAGTCACTAAAGATGATCTTCCTTCACGAATCACATCCAAGACACATGAAATCTCAAACTTACGTGAGGTGAATGGGGCAGCAACAGAAGCTTCGGCCTCACTTAATGAGATACCAACATCTGCAGCCTTCAACGCTCCACAGTCGTTGGCACCATCACCACAGAACCCAACAGTGTAGTCAATGGCTTGCAATTGTTCCACCAATTCGTTCTTTTCGTCAGGGGACATTCTCGCAAAGATATCGCACTTCATCAAAACGGCCTGCGTCACGGCGGTGTCCTTTAATTCAGTCAACAAGTATCTGAATACATCACCAGTGATCGCCAACTTGTAGTTGTCTTGGTCCTGTCTTATGTCAATAGGCTTGAGGTTAGGTCCGAGCTTCTTTTCAGGGTCATTTAAGTCTTCCCATTCGAGTTCGAGAATATCTTCAACCTCAACAAACTTGGGGATGTAGATATTCGTAATCGAAGGACTGATTAATTCACATTCACGCCCTACGCTAATAGCAGTCAAGATATTGTCACCGGTACACATAACGGTCCTGATCTCAGCATTGTTCAAAGTTCTCAAGGTGTCAGTCGTGCTCTTCTTGAGCTTGTTTTCAAACACAATGAACCCACTGAAAATCAAGCCACTTTCAGCCAGATCCCTGTCAATCTTAGCCTTACTTTCCAATGGCTTGTAGGCACAAGCAATGACTCTGAAACCACGGTGCGTGTAATGGTACAAGAACTCGTCAAAGTTTTGAGGGATAGTTTGCGATTCGCAAATTTCAATCATCACTTCGGGGGCACCTTTAGTGAAGACGTATTGGCCGTCAGAAGTGGATGCCAAAACCGACATTCTTCTTAATGACGATACAAACTCATACTCTGCTTCAACTGTGTATGAAGTTTCGGAGTTGAAGACAACAGGCTTCCCAGAGGTAGGGTCTTCCAGGTAATTCCAGCCAGTAAAGCCAAACAGCTTGATGTCTAGTGGATCTCCCAACAACTCATTGTCAATGAGACGCAACGAGTGGCAGCATGCCATTCCCTCCAAAAAGTACTTTCCGTTGTTGAAATCATGCTTGGATTGCATCGAGGTGTGCACACCAGAGGCACTGTCTTGGATAGGTTCGAAAATAAACTCCCTTCTTCCGCTAGCATTGTTACACACGTGAACACCCAAGACATCCAATCCATCCTCAGTCAAAGTACCTGTCTTGTCAAAGCACATGACGTCTAACTTACCACCGACATTGACTCTCGTTGGAGCAATACAGAATATCTCCAACTTTTTTAATCTAGAAATTGCAAACGTAGAACCGATGGTTAATGTTGCTGGCAAGGCAGGTGGAACAACAATAGTAATGATATCCAAGGCTCTTAAAATAATAAGTTTTGTTGGTAAACCCAACTTGATAAAGTTGTAGGTGGAGTAGGTGAATCCAAAAACTGCAATGAGAGTCATGAACCCAATATACTTAAAAGAGTCCTCGTAGAACTTAAAGTCTGTCGGTTTAGGGAACAACATGGATCTGACTAAAGAACCCTTGGTTGTGTTGAACCCTGTTTTGATTGCCATAGCAATTACAGGCTGGTCGTTGCCCGGTTTGGTCTTGAGAATCTTGGTACCGTTGTAGAGGAACGACTTGGATAACAATGGGGTTACAAAGTTCTCAGGAATGTCCTTGACGGTGTCTTCAGAGGCCTCAATCTTGGTCACAGGGACAGATTCGCCGGTCAACATGGATTCGTTGATAACACACTCACCGTTCACCAACAAGGCATCACAAGGAACAGTGCTCAAAGATGGGTCAATTTCAAACACATCACCGGGAACCAAGTCCTTGGAATCGATCTGTTTCCAAAACCCTTGACGCCATACTCTGACATCGCAAGAAAATTTCGAGATTTGCTGGAGTCTGTGGATCGTGGACTTTGTTTCAACTAGCGAGTTGATAATGGAAACCAAAGAAATGATGAAAATACACAGCGCATAGTAGTAGTAGTTGTCGGCCAACCAAAGGAAGATGGAAAACACTTGGAACACATAGAACGGATGAAGAACCTCGTCCACCAATAGTTGGAATACGGACTTCTCTTCAATCTCAATGTTATTCTCGTCAAATATCTGTAATCTTTGGTCGTGGATCCTATACGATATTCCTTCCTTTGTGTTTTCAGCATTCAACCAGCGACTGTCGTACCAATTGGAGTTAGTTTTAAAGATATCTTCCACCGGGTTGTAAAAGAACTTGATGTATCTATAAGTAAACGAGTGGATGCCAGGGACAACAGGGTCTTTTGGTTCTTCGTTCATTTCATCTTGTTTCTCTCTGATAGGCAAGAAGGACGACATTGGGTCGTTGAATCTCGACTTGGACACTTGCACAATTACCAATTCACCAAACTCGTTTTCAATCACACACCAGTCGGCCACCCCCAAAGGTGAGTTGTTCCCCATCAAGTTGACTCTATATCTAGGAAACCACCTCAAGACCAAATACCCCAAGCCCAAGGTTCCTATACATATGACGTAGAAGAGTATTTTTTTCCAAAGGCAGTTTTTGTACCCTGCTATACCGATAACCAAGTCCTCTTCGGCAAGATAAAATCTTTGGTACTTAAGAAGTGCAGGATGCTCCTTGTGGAATTCGGAGATGTTGTCCATTTCCACAGACCCATTCGAGGAATGGGACTTGATACTGTCGCTTCTGCGGCGCGGTGAGTCTTCGTCGGAGTGGTAGCTCTGTTTGAAGACTGCTGTGCTTGTACGAGACTTTGACCGCGTAATTTCCGGTTCATCGTATTTGTCAACTGAGTAGTCCCAGTTGGTGTTGTAATCGACAGGATCCTCTGGGTTTTCCAAGGTGGAACCACCCTGGGCCATTTCAATTTCATCTGGCGAGAAGAATTTGAAGTTGGCCAGCGTATCGTGGGAATTGATGGATGTGTTTGACCTTACCGAGTATATTTCAACGTCCTCGTCATTGCGGGCTGCTAGCAACGGTGAGTTCTCCGTCGAGCGGTAGCTGCTTCTGTAGCTGGTCCCAAAATGGTGTGGGTAGTGAAGTGATGTGATGGATGAAGGTATCACTTCTGACCCTGCACCCGAGAACATTTCACTTGTCTGGGGATATGCACTAGCCTGGGAGTCTATTGAAGCAAGCGAGTTCCGGCGCGAGATCGACCGGGACAACGACCGACGGCGGTCCACAGAAGAGGATCTTCTACTTCCATGTGCTTTGTTCATAGTTGCTGTAAAAGATAAGAAATGCGAAAAAGATGGAAAGGTTTGAATGTTGCGCTCCACCAAGCGCGCTGTCTCGGGAATACAATTCTTCTCATAGCAGCACATATCACTACCGAGAAAGGTGTTTCGTTGGGCCCAATGCCCTATCGTGGGGTCTGCAGCAGTAAATTTTTAGGAAATGTTGTCACCATTGTTTTCCACTGAGAATTTGGTGCAAATATGACTTTCTTAAGTATCTGCCAAAATGGACCCTTACTTTGCAGTCAATTGAACGTCAATTAAAAGACATTGCTTTGTTGTGATACCTTTGTTGTAAACACTTTTCGGCAAGCATTCAACAAAGCACAATTCCAACTTTACTACCCTGAAGTATGTAATTCTGTAAGAGAAGAGTTCTTTGTGCCAGGTGCTACCGGTTCGAGGAAGAATGCACCCAATTGTAGTTTTATACGTGAAAGGGGGATTTTACTTGCTATTCATTAAAGTAGGTGGTTCAATCATTGTAATCTACCAAAGTTCCCTACAATTTTCCTACAACCTGGCTTTTTCAACTTTTTGCAAATTATTTACAAAATGTACAGAGCAGCTACTAGGATGCTACATAAACCTTTTAAGAGGTTTTCAAAGGTTTATTAACTCAACTAAAGCAAAAACTCTAAAGCAATTACTCTGTAAAGAAGCACCTCAATTTGCACCCTAATCTTTAAAGTACCCAGGCAAACAAGATGGTCCAGGTTGCAACTATAGGCACTTCACGTGACATTTATTTCACCATCCCAGTTTCCGAAGCACGAGGGCTCTACTTACTGCAGATGTGTCCGAGAGTAACTGCAAGGATTAGTTTGGGGTCCTCTAACTTGCTATTAAGTTGCTACATGCATATGTGGGATGTAATGCCCTGTTGTTTTATGAACAAGTCCTTCACTCCGCTCTTACGAATTTTTCGCGCAGCACTCAATATCAAATACATACGTCCTTGACTATGGCCATTAAACTCAAGCTCAAGGTAAAAGGGAACACCTCGAACCCCTCGAACGAGGAAGACCAACCACTTCCCAAGATTAAGATCAAGCCACCCAAAGTTAACAAGTCGCCTGAAAAGAAGAAGAAGCTAAAGCTCAACTTAACGAGCAAAAGACCTACTGTGGATTTTGTAGAATCCAATAACAACACCACGCAAACCAATGTTAAGACACCACGGATCCGTATCAAACCCACTCGAATTCCTGGAGATGGATACGACTCAGAGGCACCGGACGTGGAAGATGATCCTTTGATCGAGCAGGGGATTATGATACGATTCTTAAATGATGCCAACTTGGACCTGATACACCACGCTGTTGAGTCAGGGGACTTCTCGGGCATCAATATCAAGTGGCTAACAAGAGAAAAGGCAATCGTCTCAATAGGAGAATCTAAGTACACTGCAAAGTTAATTGATTTACCCACTATCACCGAAATTCACAAAACTACAGACAAGAAGAATATATTCAAGACGCTAGACATTTCACAAATGCTATTGGTTTTGAATCCAGTGGGATCCAGCATAGACCAAGACAACGACTTTGAAATTCCTATGGATAAGCTATACAAGCACCCCTTGTACGATTTCACTGTGAATGGAGAGTTAACAACCAAGAGATATGTATATAGAGATGGGTTGATCCCACCATTCCACGGCGTTCACAGGAGGTACAGACCCAGAAAGGTAGACCACAGGGTGATGGAGGACATTGATGCGCGGGTAAATGAGTTGATCAAACACGACGAAGAGGCAGAAGAAAGCCACTTTGAGTTGGTGGACTTGAAGAAGGTACAGCAAAGATACGGCGGCGGTGGATCGTCCAATACTCCATCCGCAGTGGCCACTCCTTATTACGAGGAGCCTCAAGCTATCCCTCAAGAAGAAGAGATAATAGAAGATATGGATATTGAAACTCATTTGGAAGAGGAATTGAACAAGATGTTGGGCAGCGACGAAGAGATAGATGAGGATGCAGAAGATGAAGAAGAAGAGGAGCAAGATGACCAATCTGACGATGACGAAGACGACGAAGACGATCAGTCCGATGACGATGTCAAGAATGACAAGCAGCATATTAAGTTATTGGAAGAAGAAATTGCAGATTTGGAGAACGTAGTCGAACACAATAGAAAGAACTTGGCTTCTGCAACCAGTAAGATGATGAGAATGAAGTTCCAAAACACCTATCAATCCTTGAAGGCATCGTTAGACGCTAAGAAGAGAGATTTACAGAGATACAAAGACGAAGAGAGCAAATTGAGCGGGAAGCCCGGTCCTCCAGCTGCAGCTGATAACGCTGGCAATGCCGATAATGCTGGCGATGGTGACGACGGCGATGAAGCAGCTGACGATGGTGACGCAGAAGATGGCGAGGATGGTGAAGATGGTGAAGACGGTGAAGATGGCGAAGACGGCGAAGAGGGCGATGACATAGATGACTTGTTCTAGTCACACTTTCAACAGACAGGGTTCTCCAAATAAGCAAAGTGCCAATTGGTTTTATTTTGAAGAGCATGTATTGGATGGGTGCACCTCGAAAGTGCAAACAGTGACCACCAGTTGTGTCCATGATACACAACATGCCTAAACCACACTTGGTGGATCAAATGTAATGGTCGCAGCAATGCATCTGATTTGCAGCAACAGTCAGAAGATGCACGTGACTTGAACACCGAATTCTTCAAGCACCCTGGCCAGCCAGGCTGCATTCCATAAATAGGGACCACATGACGTACATGTGATACAAGTTGCATTGGGGCCGCTCAAGGAGGTGCACGATGACAGACAACCACAATTTGAGTGCCTGTTCTGCACACAAATACAAATCCACGTGTTCCAGATAAGACCGGAAGCTCCTCGGAACACCCATATCATATAATAACCTTTCGTATTATCATTTACATGTGTAGATAGGATTTGCACTTTATTCCCAGGGCGCCAACCTCTTAACTACCATACTCTGACTGTACTTGGCACAGGAGAAATCCGTTGTTGTACCAAGTATCGAACCAACCGCTCATCGAAAATTTAAAATTTTTGATTCCCCACAAGGAAACACTACCCTTACCAACTATGTCTACCAACTCCATCAAGTTATTAGCTAGTGATGTCCACAGACTGCTTGCCGAGCTTGTTGCCAGAAGACTTGGATTAAAGCTTACACCATCGGAATTGAAAAGGGATTCCACGGGAGAGGTCCAGTTCTCCATTGGAGAAAGTGTCAGAGATGAAGACATTTTCATAATCTGTCAAATTGGATCAGGAGTTGTGAATGACCGTGTCATTGAATTGTTGATCATGATCAATGCCTGTAAGACTGCCAGTGCCCGTAGAATCACAGTGATCTTACCAAATTTCCCATACGCCAGACAAGACAGAAAGGACAAGCTGAGAGCCCCAATCACCGCAAAGTTGATGGCTGACATGCTTACCACTGCAGGATGTGACCATGTTATCACCATGGACTTGCATGCTTCCCAAATCCAAGGTTTCTTTGATGTGCCTGTCGACAATTTGTACGCTGAGCCAAGTGTGGTTAGATACATAAAAGAAAAGATCAACTATAAAGATGCCATTATCATCTCTCCTGATGCAGGAGGAGCCAAGAGAGCTGCCGGGTTAGCTGATAGATTGGACTTGAACTTTGCTTTGATCCACAAAGAACGTGCCCGTGCCAACGAGGTCTCAAGAATGGTTCTCGTTGGTGATGTGACAGACAAGATTTGTGTCATTGTAGATGACATGGCAGATACATGTGGTACTTTGGCTAAGGCAGCTGAGGTCTTACTTGATAATAGCGCCAAGGAGGTTATTGCCATTGTCACCCATGGTATCCTTTCAGGTAATGCCATCAAGAATATCAACAACTCCAAGTTGACTAGAGTTGTTTGTACTAATACTGTGCCGTTCGAAGAGAAGTTGGCCCTATGCCCAAAATTGGACACCATCGACGTTTCTGCTGTGTTAGCGGAAGCTGTTAGAAGATTGCACAATGGTGAATCCATCTCATATTTGTTCAAGAATGCTCCTTTATAAATTGTATAGATTACATGTGAGTCACGTGAGTACATTTTATTTGATTTGGTAGTCGGCGTACTTTTTTGGCAAACTACTCTCAAGATGGCCAGGCAGTAAGTGGAGTTCCAGCGGTGGCCGGGGTTCTGAAGGAATTTGCATGGGTGCAGCCGGCAAGTTCAAGTAGCTTAGTGGCTGGGGATTCAAATCTCTGATCTTTGCATAGCGCAGGCAGCACGTCTCATGATTTTGATCACCGCAACCTTCGCTTCATTCTACAGTCACTGAAGCACTCACCCCAAAATAGGCTAAAAACACATAACAGTACATTTTACTAACTCCACAGAATAAAAGCATGTCTTTTTGGTAAGTATATATGAAGTTAGCGCTACGCAATTATACTCTATACTAACAACTTTATCTGCAGACATGGATGGAACTCTCATAAACACTGAAGACTTGTACACCGAGGCAACTAATGAAGCATTGAAGGAGTTCAACAGAGGACCCTTTACTTGGGATACCAAGATCAAGGTCCAAGGTGTCCCTGGACATGAGTCTCTCCGTATTGTTATGGAAACCTATGATGTTCCGGCAACTGCTGACGAATACAAAGCCACAGTCAGAAAGTTTCAAGAGAAGTTGTGGCCACAAGCAAAGTGGTTGCCCGGGGCAAAGGAGCTCTTGCAAAAGCTAAAGGCAGATGGCATTCCGATTGCCCTTGGAACGTCATCTGAAGTTTTGACCTACGAAGAAAAGACTGGACACCTAGGCTTCAGCGAAATCTTTGGAAGTCATGTGATTACCGGTGACAACAAGGGGATTCGTCCAGGGAGAGGAAAACCAAAGCCAGACATCTGGTACGTTTGCTTGGAGAGTATAAACAAGGAGAGAAGGGAAAAGGGTCAAGAAGAAATCAAGATAGAGGAGTGCTTGATTTTCGAAGACGGAATCCCAGGTGTTGAATCCGGCCTTGCCCTGGGCGCAGACGTGATTTGGATCCCACACCAACTTGCAAGACCTTATTTGGGTTACAATATCAACATGGTTGATGGTAAGGGCGAAGTATTGACCTCTTTGGAGGACTTTGCCCCAAAAAAGTATGGACTTTAGTGAGAACTTGACGTATTGTAAGCGGAAATGCAGTTTCAGGACGGTCATTAATTTAGCTGCTTATATAGACTATTGCTTAGAAATTTCAAGAGTTAAACCTGTGCACTAGACGTACTTACTACGCCTTGTCATACTTCTGTCACTTGTGGGGTAATACTTTCGCAGCCATCACATAAGGCTTACAGATAACTCAGTACGACTTAGTAGAAGTGTTCTATTTCGAAAATATGCGAATGCAAGCACAGGAAATCGCCATAATATTAAGCAGCTTTTAAAATTCCCTTCTATTTTACAAAGGATGGCACCTTAGTCTCCGGTGACGGAACGGCTGCTTTGTGAGCAGTTTTCAAATTTCCGCACCAAACGTAAAATCAAATGTACTATATTTCAAATCAATAGCTGCTTGAGCGTCAAATACACTACACAATTCCCAAATAGTCTACTCCAATATCTTAATACGACTATCGTTAGACTACTATTTATTAAATCCACATTATAATGCTTCCTTCACAGATGATAGGTACAAGCTCGTACCATATAAGTATCGCAGAGGACGAAGGCGACTACCGGAACTCAACCATCCAAGTGACAACAATCAACACAGAAAAGCCAATTGAACCACTCAAAGCAGAGCTGCTTGGCAAGGGGGTTATTCGATTGTACCGAGAGTTTGAGGTCGAAGGCACAACCGTTACTCCAGCAGACGAAACCATTGTCTCTATCCTCGCAGTCCCAACTTACCTCACAGCAACGGATCTCCTAGGATTCATCGGAGACGCTTACATGAAAGACATTTCTCACGTCCGTATACTCAAGAGTGAAAAAGCCAACAGGTTTTTGGTTCTCATCAAGTTCCGAGATGTGATACGAGCCAGCGAGTTCAAGTTCGCATTCGATGGCAAACTGTTCAATTCCATGGAGCCCGAGACTTGCCATGTCATCTACGTAAAATCCGTCAAGCTTGATTTCAAGCAAGAAGAAAATCCGTTATTTCCATTCTTAATGTCGGATCCCTTCACCACTGATGCAGCTGCCCCAGAACCGCTAATGGTAGAGCTCCCTAGCTGTCCGGTGTGCTTAGAGCGGTTGGATGCAGAAATCACAGGCCTCCTCACTATTCCATGTCAACACACTTTCCACTGCCAATGTCTTTCCAAGTGGAGCGACGATACATGTCCTATTTGTCGGTATACTTCTTCCATCTCCAATAAGCAGATCAAGATGTCTAGAAGGCCATCGGTCAACTCCGACCACTGTAATGAGTGTTCTTTGGATACGGATCTTTGGATATGCTTAATATGTGGCCACATCGGATGTTCCAGATATGGACCTGAACAACACTCCCTTAAGCACTTTGTGGACACAGGCCATTGTTTCGCCATGGAGCTACAGACGTCGCGCGTATGGGATTATGCGGGTGATAATTATGTACACAGACTTATTACCAACGAGTCTGATGGGAAATTGGTTGAGCTCCCAGAGAAAAAATCAATAGAGCCGCTCAATGCAAACGAAAAGGCAGATGAGGTTGGCTTCGAGTACTCGCTCCTACTTATAAATCAGCTTGCCAGTCAGAGGGAGTACTACGAAACCTTACTAAAAGAAAAAAGAAAACCTAGCACCTCAGGACCCTCAACCAAAGATTTCTTGGAATTACAGCAAAAAGTGGCGGAACTTACCACTTATACCGAGGTAACTATTCCCTCGTTGAAAGATAAACTTACGTCAAAAGACTCCAAGCTCTCCACAGTGTCTAAGGAGCTTGCATCAGCAAACACATTGAATGACGCTTTATCTAGAAAAGTCGATCATCTCACTTCGGAAAACGAGAAATTAAGCAAAGAAGTGGAAGCCATGAAAGAGCAGAATCAAGGTTTGCAGGAACAAGTGAATGATTTAATGTTCTTTTTGGACTCGCAAGAGAAGTTTAAAGATGCACTGGATGATGTCAGAGATGGGACAATAGTTGTCCAGAAGGCACCCAAAAAGAAATTAACCAAGAGGAAGTAAAGGAAATCACTGAAGTGATGCATAATGTCCGCGAAGATGATCAATTCGACACAAAAAAAACCTCCATGCAAGTTCTGCAAATGCAAACTAGATTCTCTTGTCAACATAAGATTTCTTGTAAAATGTTGAATCATGCTGGAAATTGCACAGAAATGGAGATATCCGAGTAATCTGTTGCGTAGATTGAGGGATTTAAGAGTGTACAGCACTGATTTGCAGAGCTCTCCGTCACGGGTGCCCTAGGTCAAAGCCATCGCCCAAGAAAGTCAAATCACAGATAAACAGGACCACTCCAAGCAAGCCTACACTTTCTTGCAGAATCTTACATGAAGTGGTTAATATAATGCCATGAGGATCTTCCTTCAAAGATCCTCTTCTGCAAAGTTCCTATGTCGAAACTACCATCATTTGCAGAACTAGTTTCCGATTTTGGCATTTATCATGACAACGAATCTCCACTCCAGCCTGGATTCAGGCCGCGAAGTACGACACCAAGTCCAAGATACGAATTGTCTTTACAGGAAGAAGATGTGCTTATGAATATCAGGAATGAAAGAGAAGCTCTTCGAAGCTGCATTTTTTTCTTGAATGAGTTTGAGGACAAAGTAGACCTTTTGTTGGATGAACCAAGCACGGACTCAAAGAAAAATCTCTTGAAACAACTATCATCTGGATTCAAGCTCACCTCACAATTGGGAAACTTCGAAAAGGTACTGCAACTACTACGAAAAATTCAAGAAATTGAAAATCAGAGTTTTGCAAAGAAGAGAAGTGGAACTACTTTGCAATCTCCTGGTAACTCCATCACGCTACGAGTGAAAGGTGGGGTTGAGAAAAATGGTCACATTCAGATGATACAGAATGGTGGCTTGAATACTGAATTAAGCATAAAACCAAAGATCATATGCCACCAATGTGGTCTGAAAGATACTCCGGAGTGGAGAAGGGGACCGTACGGAAGCAGAACATTGTGCAACGCTTGCGGACTATTCTACTCCAAATTGATAAAGAGGCATGGAATCAAGGAAGCTGACAGGTTAATGAGAGACAGGAAAAAGATAGGATTGGTATTTGACAGAAGAATGAGTTGACCGCCAAATTATGAGCCTTTTGCTTGTTGACATACAAAGTCTGTTTTGTTGCCGTTTGCAAGCCAAAATTAGTCTGGGGTGCACCTTTTTTGCGTTGCGTTCGAAGCACTTGCACGAATTTTGATCCTCAGGAATAGCTTCTTGTTTCATCCATGTAAAATTACTTGATTAGGCACCATATAGAGACGATAAGTTTGGTGCACCTAACTGCCCGTGCCCCACCAGCTGTCAACCTTCTATCTCCGTATTCCAGTCGGTTCTTATTCCCCACATGCGAGGTACGCATATTTGAAAAGTTGTTGCTTCTTACCTCAGTGCAGAAGTAAAGTGCACTGAGAAGCTTAAACGGAGGGTGTAACGTTGGGTTAGTTTGACCTGGTTAATCTGAGCCAGGAAGATGCAGTATGTCTAAAGCAACTAATGGATAATGGCGGCGAAAGAGATGAAGTGCCTCCCTTTTCATTTGGCCAGTCTGACTGACATGCTGTAGGGCTGTTAAAAAAAATTCCTAATTGGGTAATGAAGTTGGAACAGGAGTATACCAGACTGTCATATGCTTTCTAACAAGGTACCCCAAAAATTGACAGAACTATCTCAATTGTTTGTGATTATAACTACAATCTGCGTTTATATCCGATCCGCATATCCACTGCTTCCTTTGCCATAAATACGGAAGGATGCCCTTTTGCAATTTTTCTTGTAAGGGCAGCAGATACACATGAAGTTCTGGTTATTCTTTTTCATAGCACTTGTTTTGGGTGCGCCCACAACAGTTAACCCTCCATCCAAAGATCCATTCTATACCCCACCCGATGGTTTTGAAGATACCGAGCCTGGAACTATTTTAAGACAACGTTTAATTCCTTCTCATTTGAGAGCAATTGTTTTGCCTATTCAAGTCAAGAATACTTGGCAACTCTTGGTTAGGTCTGAAGATACCTTTGGGAATGCCACTGCTATAGTCACCACCCTTATTGAGCCATTTAATGCGGATCCAAAGAAGTTGGTTAGTCATCAAATTGCTGAGGACTCCTCTGCCACTGATTGTGCAATTTCCTGGGCTATCCAGACCTCTGCTCCGGTCATTTCTACTTTGATTAACCAAGCTGAATTCTGGATGATCAATGCCTGGTTGGAGGAGGGTTGGTATGTCAATACCCCAGATTATGAAGGGCCTCTTGGATCTTTCACTGCCGGTCCTCAATCTGGTCACGCTACTTTAGATTCCATCAGAGCCGTCTTGACCACAGGGAACTTTTCAGGGTTGAGCTCTGACGCTGAAACTATGATGTTTGGTTACTCTGGTGGTAGTATTGCTTCTGGTTGGGCTGCAGCCTTGCAGCCTGACTATGCTCCTGAATTACTGGATAATCTCATTGGAGCTGCTCTTGGTGGATTTGTCACCAACATCACGGGTACTGCCGAAGCTGTGGATGGAGGTTTCTTTGCTGGTTTGATTGCAAATGCCTTCAACGGTTTGATTCACGAATATCAAAGAAACACCACCTTGCTTAACTTCATCAACGATCAGTTCGTAAGTGAAGAAAAGAGAAACGCATTTTACTGGGCTTCCCAAGAATGTGTGATTCCTTCCGTCTTACACTACGCCGAAGAAAGCTTCTTTTCTGGGCCAGATAGATACATTGAACCTGGATGGGATCTATTCAAAACGCCTGAAATCGAAGCTATCATTAACCAAAACACTTTGGCCTTGGATAAGAGCGGACCAATACCAGAAATCCCCTTGTTTGTTTTCCACTCTCACAACGACGAGATTGTTCCATACGCTGGTGTTGAAAGAACGTACAAGAACTGGTGTGAATGGGGTATTAAAAGTTTTGAGCTTAACTCTGATTACTTCAACGAGCATCTCACTGAGTTTGTGACGGGATCTCCAGCAGCTTACGCATGGATGAAGAAGAGATTTGCTGGCGAAGCTCCTGTTGACGGATGTCAAAACACAACTAGAATCGACAACCTTCTCTATCCTGGTGCCTCGCTTGCGCTTTCCGAGATGTTGGAAGACGCTTACTTGAGTGCCATGCAATACCCTATGGGTCCAAACAATACCGATACCAACCATAGAAGAGAAATCAAGGAGATGGTCAGAAAGAAGAGAGCAGAGGAAGCGCTTTTAGAAGTTTAGACAATTGTAAAAGTATATTTATTGAAAGCTTGTAGGTGAAAACGTGTTGAGTGCATGTAGGTGAGTTGCCCGACGTTTGACTGCAACAGGTGTGCTGGAGAGGTGGAGGGAGAAATAATGTAACACTTGTTTGCAATGTGGAAAACGCCACACTGCAAAAGATGAAGGTACCAATTCAGATACGTGGAGCCTTTATCTGCTCCCAAGGATCGGCCCATCACACTACCAAGCATGGGTGCATTGTAGTGGAGACAGTATCACGTGACTGACTTTTCACCGGCTTCTTGTACTGAGTGTTGCCAATGTCTGGAGCAGCAACAAGCTTAAGCAAGGCCACCGTGCAAAGGGATTGGACTTTCAGAAACTGTCATGACTCTATATTTGTAGCATTGATGGCGGCTCTCTCTATTCTGTGATAATCACATAAAATCCCACACTGCCTAAATTCCCAAAAAAAGGTACCAACAACTGCAAACCCAGCAAGACCAAGCTATTCTGAAGCTATATAGCCCACCCAAGACAACGTATGATTTCAGGCTGGATCTAGAGAGCGGTTCGGATGGATCTCTCCAATATGCGGACTCACTCATCAAAAAAGCAGTTAAAGTGCGCTGCTGCTCATCGCAAAAAAAACTACCACCACCATGTCTAACGAAGTGTCCTTCCCAAGAGGAGGCGCCTCAGCGTTGAGTGCTCTTGAGGTGAAAGAAATCTCCAACGAGGCAACCAGTGATGTTCTTTTTGAAACATCCAAACGGTCTTCATCTTCCACAGACCGTCCTTCCAAAAGACAAAAGAAGAAGGCAGCTGCAGCAGCTTCCCTGGAAGAGAAGGAAGCCGCCAACACTATTGTCCGTTATCAATTTAAAAAGATGATCCCCGGCACGCAGGTGCTTGGGCAAGTGATCCGTATCAACGATCTTGAGTTGACTGTCAGTATCGGGAACCAAATCTTTGGTGTTGTTCCAATCACCAACATTTCCGCAGAGATCACCAAGCTTCTTGAAGATGAGTCGGACGAGGAAGAATCTGACGACGAGGACGAGGACGAAAACGGCGTTATTTCCGCAAGCACCTTCAATAACGAAGTTCCTTCCTTGAAAAATCTCTTTACTATTGGCCAGTACGTGAGAGCCAAGGTGACCGACCTCAGTGAAAAAATCGTGCTCACTTTGGAACCAGAAGAAGTAAACCAGGAAATCGAGAATGATGACTTGCTCCCAGGAAACCTCCTTCAAGTTTCTGTCAAATCGATCGAGGACCACGGTGTCATCGTCAGCACCGGATTATCAGTGTCTGGATTCATTCCTAAAAAGTTGGCACCCACCAAGCTCAAGCCGGGTATGATCCTCCTCACCACCATCACCAAGAACAGCTCCAGGACACTTAATTTGAGTCCAGCTAAGGGCGAAGCCGGCGCCATTTCGAAGATTACCTCCATTGACGCCATCAAGCCCGGTCAGATTGTAGACGCCATCGTGGCCAGTGTCACCAGCGACGGTGTGTTCACCAGAGTGTTTGGATTAGTGGACGGATGTCTCAGTCTTCCCCAAGCCAACTACTCCAAGAAGTTTAAGATCGGTACCACTATCAAGGCCAGGGTCATTGGGATCATCTTGAAGGATGGCTCCAAGATCATTAACCTCTCTGTGTTGCCCCACATCATGAACTTGATGCACATTGAACAGCCGCTCGAGAGAGGTGCCATTGCCGAGGCAAAGGTCAAGGCTGTTGACGACGAATACATTTACTTTACTATCGGCAAGTCCCAAGGGTTGTTACACAAGTCCAAGATCCACCCAGACTACTCGTTGGAACACTACGATGTTGGATCCACCCACCAAGTCAGAGTCACCTCCTACGACGCCATCAACAACTTGTTGTCGTTGACGGTCCAGCCAAAGGACTTGGAGTCCGAGTACATGACCACCGAGGAAATCCCAGTCGGGGCCATTCTCGAAAAGTGCGAGATTGTCAAGTTTGTCTCCACCGGTGGTATTCTCTTAAAAGCATTTGAAAGCTTTGACGCATTTGTTCCACAAACACATTTTGCAGACATCAAGCTCTCCAACCCAGAAAAGAAGTACAAGATTGGCTCCAAGGTCAGAACCAGAGTGTTGTACAAGCAAGGCAAGAGGTTGCAGTTGACTTTGAAGAAGTCGTTGTTGGAGTTGGAGGACATTGTTGATTCCTTTGACAAGGCCATTCCTGGCGTCAAGACCAAGGCCAATGTCGAGACCTTTGTCAGGGGCGGTGCCTTGGTGTCGTTCTTTGGCAATGTTAAGGCTTTCTTGCCCAAGAGCGAGATCTCAGACACCTTTATTGAGGAAGCCAGCGATGTCTTGAGGCTCGGCCAGACCATTGCGGTCACCATCACCCTGAGCAACAAGGACGCCAGAAGAATCATTGTCACTGCTAGGGAAGCGTCTCAAGCGGACGTGTTTTCCGTCAACGAGGGTGAGGTTGCCACCGCCAAGATTGTTGAGAAGCTCACCAACAACGCATTTGCAGTCGAAGTCAACGACGTGCGTGGGGTGTTAAGAGACGGCCAGTTGGCCGACGGCAACTACGAGCAGTGCAGACTTCGTTTTAAGAAACTCAAGGTCGGAGAACAAGTCAAGGTTGTTGTTTTGGAAAGAGATGTGAAGAACAAGACCCTTATTGTGAGTGCCAAGCCTTCGTTGGTTGATGCCGCCGGAGCTGGCGGCCTCCCTTCGTCCTACAGCCAGATCCAAATGGACCAAACCATCTGCGGGTACATCAGATCGATAACAAACATGGGTCTTTTCGTCTCGTTTGCCTCCAAGTTGACTGGGTTGGTCTTGGCCAAGTACGCCGGCAGCGACGACTTGCACAGGAAGTACTTCAAGGACCAAACCATGGTGTGCAAGGTGATCAAGACGGACGACGAGAACAAGAGATTTTTGTTGACCTTGACATCCGACTCGAACGACTTTGCCAGCACCAAGCTCGACAACCCTGTCGACAAGAAGAAGCTGACTGTTGCCGAATACACCCCAGGCACCAAGACCAAGGGTCGCTTGGGTGCCGACGGTGCTGTTGTTCTTGCCGACAACTTGAAGGGCCGCATCGACGCATCGATCGACTTCAAGGCAAAGCACGGTGACGTCATCGACGTCCAAGTCATTGGGTACAGATCCAAGAAGGAGTTCGTTTCTTCGATGTACGGCCTCGAGGAGGCCGAAATCGAGTTGGCTCCGCTCAGCTACAAGCTCTTGGATGTGTCTACGTTGAGTGTTGGCGAGCAAGTGACCTCTTTTGTATCGCACTTCTCCAACGGATTCTTGCACACCTCCATCTCCCCATCCATCAAGGGTAAGATGTACTACGCAGAAATCTCTGACGACGGTATTCCAGAGGGTTTGTTTGTGCGCTACCCTGTTGGTTCTGCCGTCACAAGCACCATCAAGAGAATCGAAGGCAAAACCGTCTTCCTCTCCAACAACGACCCTGTTGTCAAGTCCATTTCCGATATCGAAGTAGGCAAGTCATACCCATCTAAGGTGTTCACCATCAAGGAAAACCTCGTTTTGGTTGAATTGGGACAGGGCATTGTTGCTGCCTCCTACATTACAGATGCATTGAACGACTACTCTGTTCCTTTAAAGGAAGCGTACCAACTCTTTGACTACGCGTGCGCCACCGTCATCGACATTGAACAGGAAACTGGCCGTATCTCTGTTTCTTTGCGGACCAAGCAAGCCTCAGACAAGTTGATTGTAACCATCGACGACTTGGCCAGGGGCGACAACGTCACGGGTTTCGTCAAGAAGATCTCCAACATGGGTCTCCACGTTGCCTTGGGCCGTACCGTCTACGCTTTGGTGAGGTTCCACGATCTTTTCGACTCTGCCGTCAACGACTGGAGATCCCACTTCAAGTTGAACCAGCCTGTCTACGGGAAGATTGTGGAATGTGAGCAAGAACACCGTGTCTTGATGACTTTGAAGCAATCTGAAGTCAACGGAGACTTTGCTGCCCTCAAGACTTTCGAGGACTTGAAGCAAGGCGATGTCTTTGAAGGTACCGTCAAGAACGCCCAAGAGTTTGGTGTGTTTGTCAAGTTGGACGGAACGGTCAACTTGAGCGGGTTGTGCCACAGATCCGAGATCTCCGATAACAGTGTTGTTGATGCGTCCTCTTTGTTCAGCGAGGGGGACAGAGTCAAGGTGGTTGTCTTGAAGGTGGATCCAGAAACAAAGAAAATGTCGTTGGGTATGAAGGCCTCCTACTTTGATGACGAAGCCAGTGATGCAGACAGCGAAGACGCCGAAGGGTCGGACGACGAAGAGGATGAAGTGATGGACGTCGATGCGGACGATTCTGACGATGACGAACAAGACAGCGAATCTGGCGACGACTCGGACGACGACGAAGAACCATCCAACATCTCCGCAGGCTTGTCTCTCTCCACCAACGGATTCGACTGGACCGCCTCCATTCTTGACCAGGCCGAAGAAGACTCGTCCTCCGACGAAGAAGACTTCACCGTCAAGAAGAAGAAATCTGCATCTAAGAGGGTCGAAGACAAGACCAAGGACATCAACAGCCGTGCGCCACAGTCTGTCGCCGACTTTGAACGTCTACTTGTCGGTAACCCTAACTCATCTATTCTCTGGATGAACTACATGTCGTTCCAATTGCAGTTGAGCGAAGTCGAAAAGGCCCGCGAGATTGGGGAACGTGCCCTCAAGTCCATCAACTACAGAGAAGAACAAGAAAAGATGAACATCTGGATTGCCATGCTTAACTTGGAGAACACCTTTGGCTCCGAAGACTCGTTAGAAGACGTTTTCAAGAGATCTTGCCAGTACATGGAACCACTCACTATGCATCAAAAGTTGGTCAGTATCTACCAAATGTCCGAAAAGTACGACGCTGCCGATGAATTATATCAAGTCATGATCAAGAAGTTCGCCAAGTCCATTGGTGTGTGGGTTGCCTACGGTAGCATGTTGTTAGATAGAAAGTTATCTCAGGAAACCCACGAGCTTTTGGCCAAGGCCTTACAATCCTTGCCAAAGAGAGACCACATTGAGGTTGTTCGTAAGTTTGCACAATTGGAGTTTGCAAAGGGTGACGCTGAACAGGCCAGATCTTTGTTTGAAGGGTTGATTGCTGATGCTCCAAAGAGAATCGATTTGTGGAATGTTTATATTGATCAGGAAATCAAGTTGGAAAGTGAGAAGAAGATTGTCGAAGGCTTGTTCGAAAGAGTCATCACAAAGAAGTTGACCAGAAAGCAAGCAAAGTTCTTCTTTAATAAATGGTTGGGTTACGAGGAAGAAAAGGGTGATGAAAGCATGGTTGCTAGAGTGAAAGCTAAGGCTACAGAGTATGTTAAAAATGAATAGACCACAGGGTTCCACCTTGTGACAATAAATATTGGATTGAACTTGACACACCTCTTGTGTGTCTGATGTAGAGTGACTCCGTATTGTAGTTGTGACTTACCTGGTGGCTTCACTGGGACGTTTTATTGTTCGCTAAAGGTGCTACATGACCAATCTGGTGAAGTTGCGTTCATGAACCATGTGGTGGAGAGCTCCCAGATGGCATGACCTACCATACAACTTTCTCCCTTGAGTTTCGCCGATCGCGCTATCGAGCATCTCTCACTTAATGTCAAGCATTTCCTGTTCGGTTCCAATTCAAATGGTACCCAACGCACCTCCACAAACATGCAATTGGTGGAGGTTTCAAAAAGACTCTACTTTAAGTTGCACAGTCTGAAGGCTACTTGAACCTCACTCAATCTTCAAGTCTCTCACACCCACGCCAACCATACACCTAGGCAATGCTAATACTTGTCTGACTTTTCTAATAGTTCGTCTGACCAGAAGGGGCTTAGGGCCAGGAGCTCACAATTCACTTGGTACCAACAAAACGGTGAATGGCATTAACAGTCCGTATGAGCTACTGAGCTAAGTACCTTACTCTACGGAACGTTCAATTGAAAGCCACTGGGAATGTCAACGAGGTCCCCGTTGTTCCACCCCACACACATGTGTTCCGGCAATTCCTAGACTTACTCACAATTTGTACCTGAGTACCCCACCACTGCTCCTGGAATTGAATCAAGGGATTCCAGCACTTGGAAGCAGAAGGCAACAAACTTTGCCAAACCAAACAAATGCAATGCATTCGTATGGTACGAACCATATTAGAGAAAACACTATTCAGACCGGACACTCCGGTGCTAGTGCGATAAGAAATGGATGCAATGTTTCACCTTTATCGGGGCCACACAGTAACAAACGATAGATGCGGCGTTTTAAGTCAACTCCGAAAGGGAGTACCATTCCACGTCTTCACATGCAAGAGAAACTTTTCAACAGAACAATAGGAAAGATGTGACGGTTTGAAGGAGATCAGCTGCTTGCAGTGGCACAAAGGTTGCAGCAACGCACTTTATGGGTCAATCTGAAATAGAACCCCGTCTACGTGATCATTCCCCCCTTTGCTTCTGAGCAACAAGATGAGCAATCTTGTTGTAGCACTTGGCCGGAAGCTCCCTGTAGAAGTTGTCATACTTGTAGAGGGAACAAGGCTCAGAACTCCGCTACGCAAGAAGTCTCTCACACATGGCTGCAAAAGGACACATGCTGACGAAACAATGGATTAGAACACGAGCATCACTTACCCAAAGATGCAGCTAGTGCTTACAGCCGAAGAGTTTTCTTAAGCCTGCTGGCTTTTACAAATGTAGCTTGCCCTCTCACCAGTACTTTCATGACGTACGACACCATCACCAGTTGCATCACCAAGTAGAGGTTCCAACATCACGCTTTCAAGAATATTTTCCCCAAATAATTCGAGCAAGTAGGAGATCTCCCCGCTCCACAAACAATCGGATACATTCCCATCAACGTCCTTCACCGTTCACGTAAAGCGTCCACTGTGATCCGGCCACCATCGCAGAGCTGTGCTTCTCTTTTCTTTTAGTAGCCGCACAATCACAAGACAATGAGCCCAAGATGCCCGACCTACACCACGCTCGGGCCCACCCCAAAAAAGACCAACAAACCCCCAAACCCTAACCTAAGTAAGCGCAGAACTTTAGTCACAGTGAGAGCACTTGGAGTATAGGCTTCCAGGACGCCATAGGGAGCCAATCTGGGAAAAACCTGCATACAACACTCCAACACCACATTTTCACGTGCAGTGCAGTGACGACTCCGCATGTGAAGATATCAACCAAAAACTCCTCTTTATTTGTTGAGTTGGACCTAACGAATCCTTTTTTACAACCACCACCATGGATACTCAGAAACCACAAACGGACCCAAGAGACCACGATCTAGTGAGTGCGGCAGAAGCCTTAGCCCTGTTGACTCAGAATTCGCCTCAGTCTTCGCCTTCGGAAAATGGAGGGTCGCCCATCACATTACCAAAGTCACAGAATGAAGTTAACGAGGCTGCAGAACACCCACTTGTGACCAGAGTCAACCAGGTCACCAGACACCCTATTGTGACCAATGCCGTCAAGTACTACGAATCGTCCAAGAGAAACTATGCTTCTTTCAACTACGCAGCCGAGATTGTTGAGAAGGCTGCGCTTCCTGTTGTCAGTAAGATTGAGGTAAACTTGAATAATAGACACCAACGACAAATGAGAGAGGCCGAAGAGAAGAGGCCAAAGAAGCGCCGGCTCTCCACCGACCTGGCTCCAGAAGAGTGCCGTATCGAGACCACAAAGAGACTTCAATTCTGCTTACACATATTACGTCTTGCAAACGATCACATAAATAACAAGGTCAACTTCTTGCAGCAGCGTGTGGTTGAAAGAGAAAAGGCCATCAAGGAAGAGAGAGAGAAGAAGGTAGCCGACCCAGATACTCAGCAAACAAAGACCGAGATTGTGTCTACCGTTAGAAAGATTATACATTTGATTTCAAATTTCAAACCCTCATCCTTGAGCCTGGTTCCGCAAGCAGAAACCCCAGGTGTCTCGCCACCAGAAGAAGATCTTGACTTAAAGACTGCCATCAGAGATATCATACTTTCTTTGCCCAGCACCCTTCAGCTGACAGCCATAGGCGGCCAACAGGCAAACGACAAGGTCTTGGTCTTCGCAAAAGAGAGTTTGGAAATGATCACCAAGTTGACCAACGTTTTCAATGACCAATTGATAAAGGCCGAGAGTTGGATAGGAGGCGAAGAAGAAAGACTCGACGAGAAGAGAGACGATGACCACGAAACGGTGTACGACCGCAGCCTGACCGTCTCGCCTGTCAGTGATGTCAAGAGAATGAAGTTGGACTAGGCTCCACATTCTTTTTGAATCTATAATTATGGGCAACTCCTTGTTGAACCTATATATCTGGAGAATACCTGCTCCAATTTTTCAGGTGATTTGCTAGCAGCGTGGTTCATGACTCCTTTGGTCATCGAACCATTCCATCTGCACAAACCTTGCTTCCACCTATTGACTATGGTAACGTCTCTCCCACCGCCACCATTGGCTTATTCTCTACGGTCTGGAGTCGACTATCCCGCTGCTCGACACTGGACATCAGCTAATAAAGGCATGCATACCTGCTCCTGCGGAAGGTGCTCGATGACAGCTATTTTTGTCGTCTGCACGTCCCGCGGAGAATGTCCCTCAACGGACGCTTTTGATGTCATCAGTTCAACACAATATAGCATGCCTGACATCACCCTTCCAGTGGTGGCACCGAGTGTCAGACCAAGTCCCTGTGTACTTTGTCTCCATACTCACCCCTTCCATGCTGTTAATAAAACTAGCTGGAAAATTCGGCCTTAAGCTCTGTAGTATCTAGGAAATGAATGTAAAATTGAGAATCCTGTATGGTTGGCTTAACTTCGTGTGGGGAGAAATTTGGGAGAAAACAGTGTTCTGCTGAGGCTATTTAGCAAGTATAGGAGTTCAGCTACGGGCGGTAGCAGAAACCACAACAGTGTATCTACTGCTTCCTCCCTTTACTGTCCATACCTAGCTTCCTCGCATGGTACTCGCTGGTTGCTGGCTGCTTACGTAAGACTAATTCGACGTAATTGTGCTTTGTCTGTGACTCAGTTACGCTGTGGAGAAGGTGACCTAAAGAGGCATTGCCACCAAAGGAAAACAACTGAAGAAACTACTCCTTGTGTCATGACAAAGCCCGTTTTCCTGTAATTGGAGGAGAGTACCCTCCTCCCAACGAAAATTGTCAATTCGACAAGCTCCACAAAAACCGAGACAGGCATACTTTGGGATGTGACATTTTGCAGATCAAACTCTCTGGGCCATTGCAGCAAGATCACCGTAGCACATGTATTAGCACCATTTGTTTAGAGTATGGGGTATGTGACGGTGGAAACCTCTTGGGACACCAGCAAGACGAAATCGGACCCTGCTGCGCTTGCGTTGGGGTTCCTCTGCCCTTAACAGGCTCACATACTTTGTGCGAGTGATTCAGAACACTAAATGTAAGAGCTCCTACTTGCATGCGAGGTACAGCAGCTAACTCGGCACAAGAGCCACCTTCAACAAGCGACGAAACTCCAGTTATGTCCGGATATCTACGAAAGACAGCCCCAAAAGGAAATGTGTTGCGGCGGAACCCAACTCAATCTTCAGTATCCCTTGTTTCAACAAACGTGCAACCACTCTATTAGGTTTCCTAATTAGATTTAAGTCTAAGTTGCTAATCTTGGACACCCCCCCATCCTCACAATTTCTAGTTTCAGAGCACTTTGCAAACTTCCTAACTAGTCTAATCCCTGTCACAATTGATTTCACATCACTGCCGCAAGTGGAAACTTTTTGTTTCCTAATGCGGTAATCTTGAGTAACTTCGATTATGAGATTAAGAAAGGGAGAAGATTGATAGGAATAGCAACACGGTCGGTCGAAGTATGCGGTCGATAAGAAGGAACCCTGAAAACTACCGCCCCTACGATATAAACAAGTGTAACCAGACGCTTTGGGCTTTTCTCCGAGCTCGTTGTCGTACTACCCGCCTCTTGGCTGGCCTGCCTCCCGTGGGGAAAACATCTTTTCTCACCCTTCTCTTATCCCATCAATTCCTTCTGCCTTCCCTTTTGGGTAATCCTCAGGACTTCCTAATTCAGAATACTAATTACACACAATCTTCCTCATTAGGCAATTAACAACTTATCCATATATGGTATGCCCATGGTTGCAAAACAAATATATATAAGAGACGACGACCGAAAGTCTAATCAACAAACATGCCTTCCCTCCAAATTACACGTCCAGAGACAGGTGAGTTGAAGCAGTCCTGGCAAATAGCCAACTCTCAATTCAAGTTCACAGATCGTCTTTATACCAATCTCCTTCAGACCCATGCTTCTGTTCACAATGAATTTTACAATGCTCAGCAAGTTGACGAGCACAAGGTCATTATGAATGACTTATTGAGATTTTATACCTCCAATGCTTCTGATGGCGAACTCGTTGATGAATTCATGCAAGGCTTTTTAGCTGAGAACCCTGAGTTTTCCCGCATTGCTATCCAATACTTGGAACCAATGGGCTCTGTTCTTTTGACCACTTTCAAGCAGTGCTTTGCTGCCCAACAACAAGTTTTCACCAACAACCTCCAAGCTGTTTGGGTCAAAGTTTACGTCCACATCGCCAACTCTATTTTGGAACACCTTGATGGTGCCAACACCGACTTCACTGACGTTGAATCCACCTACACCGAATCCAGCGAAGTCCAACCTTTGAATCTCGGAATGAAGGAAAAGGAAAATGCTGCTGTCCAGGAGGAACAAGTGCAAGCTGCTCAAGAAACTGTCGCTGTTGATACTAGTGTTCTTGCTGCTCCAGTCGCTATCTCCAGACAATCTAGTTTCTTGCCAAACCAGTCCACAACTACTCTTGACTCTGTTGTCACTGCTCCAGAGACTCCATTCAACGCCAACCAGCCTTCTATCCAGTTTTCTCTCAACTCGAATGAGAAGTACAAGGGGTTCAGAAGAAACTCTCAACAGTGCACTCCTTCTCACGACCCAGTCACTGTCAAGATTCCAAACAGTTCTTCCTTTGTGAACACTGCCCCATCTTCCAACATCTCATCCTCATTGCTGTCTATGCTCTCGACCGCTTCCTTGTCGACTGTGTACGGAACTCCTCCAAGCACTCCTTTCGACCCAAGAAAGAACAAGAGACTCGGACGCTCTCCAACTGCATCCTACGCTCTGTCTATCAACGAAGACTTTGATGTCCCAATGAAGTCTCCCTTAAGAAGACCTTCCATGTCTTCTTCCCACCACCCTATGGACATGCAAACTCCAAGGGAAGAAGAAGAGGAAGAGGAAGTTGAAACTGAGACCGAAGAAGAACCACAACCAAAGCCAGTTGAAGACTCAACTGTACGCAAATCCTCTTTGCTTTACAAGATGCAAATGAAGCCTTCTACCCTTATTACTGATTCTGACGAAGAAGATGAAGTGCCTGTCACTACTTCCAAGTTCGACCCAAGAAGAAAGGGACACAGAAGAACTCAATCCATTTCATCTCCAGAATCTTCTGAAGTGGATGAACAAGAAGATGCTAAGTTGTTGTCATTCCAAGACAAGGAATTGCCAAGCTTGCCAAACATTCCTACTCCAAGACAAGGTACTTTTGACTACTCTTCATTTGGAATTCGTGGTTTGGCTCCTATTGTCGAAACCTTGGAAACTGTCGAGATTCCAGAAACTGCTCTGAGCAAGTATGCTTCCGACGATGACAACACTTCATCTACTTATGGTGACGATGAAAACAGCAGCAGCGGCAATGACGCTTCTTCTAGCAACTCCACCTTATCCTTGCACAACAGTGATTACAGATCATCTATCAGTTCTGGTACTGAAGCTTCTCCTTCCTTGGACGGATTCAACAAGAACCAACAAGCTCAATCTCAATTTAGATACCCATCGAGCTCCAGCGAAGTCAGCTCTGTCGCTCCTATGGCCAAGGCGCAAATGGAAGACAGATGCTTGTCTCCATCACTTCCTATCCAAAGAACTTCCACCAATGGTGGCAGCAACCACTCCAGAATGTACTCACAGTCTTCTATTGGTTCTGCAACATCACTTTTGATGCCAAGAGATGGTTCTGCTCCAAGAGCATCGCTCGGATTCATGAGATCCTCGTTTGTCTTGAAGAAGGAAATGCAAAACATTGGATTCAACCTCCCAGAAAATGTCTTTGTCAAGCCTCCAACCATCCCAGCTGCCATGAGATCTTCGCCATCTCTCACTCCAGCAGACTCCACTCCTTCGAGATCAACCGCCAAGTCTGGTGTTGATACCCCAATTTCTATGGAATCTACTTCTTCCGATGAAGATTGTTTTGACATGATCAATGCTTTTGAGGAACGCAAGAGAACTCCATCTCCAAAGCTCGGTCACACACACAACCCGATCGGTACTGGTAGAATCAGTTCCAACGAAGCCAATGCTGCTCTCAAGTACAAGGCTGAACAAAAGGAAAAGTCCTCCTTCAGAAAGCGTCTCTCGCTGATGTTCGGTGGCTCTTCTACCAACCTTTCTTCTTCTGCCACTTTCAAGTCGGCCCCAAGCTACGCTACTTCTGCCGCTGCTTCTACTCCTTCTAGGACTCTCAGCAGAAAGAGCAGCAATGTCAGTGCTAGCTTGGCTTCTACCAAGAGTAAGAACAACTCTACCTTAGGTTTCAGTTACAACAACATGTCTACTTGTGATGTTGCTTCAATTGCCTCCAAGGAAACTTCGATGTCCGGTTTCTCCTTCATGACTCACAGCAATGCTCTGGCTGGTTACAAGTTAGGAAAGCAAACTAGTCTTACCTCCTCCATGGAACAGAGAAGACTTCAAAGAAACAAGTCTAAGTACATTGCTAAAGAATCCCCATTCAAAATTTTCTCAAGAAGTTAAAATTTTCGGTTTAATTTATTTCGTTTATGACTTGTATTATAGATACCCAGGTGGTTTTAATGACATTTATTTTATATTCTTCTGCCTTTTGGCAAGTAATGGTTTCTGGTACGGGGATACAATTGAAGGGAAATTATTGGTTTTGGTTTTGGTTGAACTTGGTATGATTGCTGGGGGCCCCCGCCACGGCATCAAAGACTCGTTGTCATGTTCCCATTACAAGCCAATGTGTATGAATAAAACTAGTAAAATCAGCTGTAGCTACTAAAACTGAATCGCTTAGATAAAGCTTTATGTTTCAGTAGTCTGGTGTTCATATTGCGCTGATCAAAGCTCGGTGAACTCTGTTGCAAATTTTTCTACCGCAAATGCTCCTCGCATTTGTAGTTTGCAGCCTTTCGAGAAATCTTGCAGGAGGCGTTTCCAGACAATCAATGCTCAACTTGCACAAAACTAATAGCCATGTCCCAACCACTAAGGTGGCTGGTTTTTGGCTATTGAGATCCCCCAATAGCACTTCAAGCACACTAGATTGGCGATCTTGTTGTCGATCTGAGCGTTCGTGGATAACTGAATACACCATCTGCTACATTGTGTGCAATTAATGCTGCACGCGCCTGTATAGCCGGAGTGGTTTAGACAGGCTAAAAGAGTGAGTTCTGAGCTGAGATATAAAGGTACACACACACAGAACTGGAATATTGCTCGTTATGTGTATGGTCAGTAACTTTTCAGATGGGTAGAGCATTGCCGGTTACGAGTACTAAGTGCTCTGCCACAATAGGGTTGCGCTTCCACTAAGATAAGATTTGCGGTAGTGGGTAATAAACGCTGCAATTTCATAGGAAAGCCTTGTGTAAAATACACAATCAAGATGCATTTTCGGTGACAACCGTCTTCAGTTCTGGTTTAATGCCTCAATTGGTTGATACAATCACAGGACACTTGGTTGCACTATACTTGTACCCTGCATTTGAAGTTCCCCAAGTGGACTGTACCATATACCACCGCTTCACAGCCCTCAGCTGCGCTACTAGACAAAGGAAGGAACCGGTTTGCAGATGAGAGTAGAAATACCAACCGAGTTTTTATGCAGGTTTTCCCACATTGTTGAAAAAGCCGAAAATAACAAAGCCGAGATGGGAACAATCCGGTATGATTCGCACAAGTACTTTCATATGCTGTTGAAGAATAGCTGTTCGCCCTACATATGCACATAAATCACTTTAAAGTCTCAATTCTCATACTATCCTAGTATATTAATAATCATAATTGACGCTATCGCAGTCTTGAGAAGTGAGGCACATCCCACTTCTTATCAAAATAAAATGCAACAAGGTTGCTTGTGTGACTGAACAGCGGTCGAAGCGAATGCAACCATAAGATAACAAACGTAACCATAAGATAACATACGTAAACCTAGTCCATGTGACTGTGACAAACCTCTACTCATGATTAAATTAATGAGCGTCAGCACATTGGCCGGTGTCACACTTAGCAAACTCATCGACCACGCAGTTATCCTTCAGAGAAGGACCAAAGGCATTGACAAGAGCATCTGGCACTCTTTCATCGCCTGGGAACTCAGGTTGGATGGTAGCGGAGTGAATACCAAACCCATGCAAAACTTCTCTAACTTGGCTGACAACCAGCAAAAACACAGTTTTGTCGATATGGTCACCACCAACTTGGTCCTTCTTCAACTCTAAGTGCAAAGAAGCAATCAAAATGTCTTCATTCAAGTTCCAAACATGGAAGTCATGCACCGAGTTGACCAAATTTAACCCAATGATGCCCTCAATAACAGCATCAGTGTCAACGTTTGAAGGGGTAGCTTGTAACAAGATCTTGGAAGACCTTCTACACAATGGCAATGCAGTGGAAAAGATAATGGTGGTAATGATCAAGGAAGTCACTGGATCCATCAAATACTTCCAGGAGTAGTCGGTCTTCCAGATGAACAAAGCGGTAATGATAACACCAACGTTACCCAAGGCATCACCCAAGACATGCAAGAAAACACCTTCCATGTTCAAGGACTTCTTCTTCACTTGCTTCTTCTTAGGCACTAAAGGACTGTTTTCGTCGTAATGAGCAACGACATTGTCAGGAAGGAAATCGGCAACATCACCGCCAACGGAGGACTCTTCATCGTGTCCGTCGGTGTCTGCGTGGGTGTGCTCATGAGAGTGGCCCTCAGTTGCGTGGGAGTGGCCATGGCCACTGCCTCCGCTTCCTCCATGAGAATGGCCGTGTTCGTGGAATAACACTAACCCCACACCGTTACTGATTAATCCGGCAATACCAACCACCAAGATCAACTTAGGATTCGTGATTTCTGGAGTTTCGAAAAATCTTTGGATTGCCTCAATAATAATAGTAAAACACAATGCCAACAAGAACACAGCATTGATCAAGGCCCCCAAGATCTCTGCTCTTTGCCAACCATAGGTGTACTTGGCGTTGGCGGTCTTGGTTTCCTTGACCTTAACGGCCCAGAGAGCCACAACCAACGAGATTATATCATTAAGCATGTGGAATGCATCTGCAACAAGCGCAAGGGAGTGCACGGAATACCCAATGATGGCCTCCAAGAGGAAGAACACCGTATCCAAGGCAAGAAGGGCACTGATACGAATCTCCTTATTGTTCATTGTGGTTGATAGAAAACTTTGGCGCGCAATACTGTTTCAGTATTTATATATCACGGGAATTTTGCAAATGAATCGAGCCCCCAAACAGAAGGTGAGATGGTTGTGCAAATAAAATTGTTATGCAAGAGCCTTTTGTGTCGTACCTCTGTAAAATAACTCTTTGCGTGGATTGCGTCGCAAGATATCTGACTACAAAGACATGATGTTTGCTACTACAAGAAGGAGAGTCCATTACCAAAGCATTTCGTTCTCTTTCTCGCTTTTTGACAGCACAATGGACAATGGCAAACTTTCCTATCTCTGATCCTATGTTCTTCGTGTTACTAATCCACCTGAATCGATCAGCAACTGGAATCAACTTGGAATTACCTTTATTCAAATATATGAACGTATAATTTGCCCGTCGAATCCTTCAGATTCAACTTGGCAGATGGGGTGCACGGTTTCGGGCCGCCGAGGGGCTTGGTCAATTCTTCGGAGCGCCATTATAAAAGATTAAGTTTGACGTAATCAAGGGTACCACCCTCGGTGGCAATTCCTAAAACGGAAGCACCTTTGCCCGTCCCCTAACGGTACGTCATAAAACCTCAAATTGTCTTAAAATAGTTCACTTATGCGCTAAAACGGCGCACAGGAGTATGCCAAGGACTATGGTTCCAAGATAATGGTGGATGCGTACGGCTTGAGTTTCCTCAACCGGAGGCTCAAACCGTGCACAAAATTCATCTTTATCATTCCACGCTCAGGACACTCTGAATCGTACACAACTCCGAGTTTTTGACTGCTACTTTATCAATGTGAGGAGGTTGGGGAATTCTATCTTAACAAAGTTGTTTCTGCGAGTAGACCGTTGCTAATGTTCAAACAAATGCCTCAACATTTGAAGCTCCCCTCAGAGCATCATTAGAATACTCGAGCGAGACAAGATCGCATATATCTTAATTATAACCAATCAAGGTGCACGCATGGACAGCTCAAATGAGCAGAAACGTTAACCAAGCGTCAGGTTTCAGCCTGGTTGACATTTTGCGTACCAGAACGGGTGCTGTTACCTATTCTCAGAACGGAAATGAAATGTTCCGGGAGTACTTGGGTGTACGTCTATATAATCAAAGTACAAGACACTTGTCGGGATATCTCCACTGCAACTCTAGATCACTTATTGATAAACTCTCTATCGATCTACCTCTTCAATAGAACCTAGGAATCTAATTCGAAGCACCGACCATAAAATATGCATCCTATCATTCAGCACGAAGCTGCAAAAATACTTTACTTGGTACAGTACGGCTTCTGAAAGGAGACAGTTACGATTAAACAACATAGAATGCATTCAATGTACATAAAATCCGATCCAAATGACACTTAACCAGAGTATCTGCTTATGTGCATTAAGTCGGTTTAAACTATATTTCTCTACATACTATTAACAATATATTCAAAGTAAATATATCTTCAAAAAAGGTATATTCAACTTGACAACAGCATCAAACCAGGAGTGTAATACAATTGTCAGGTTTGACAGGTATAATGTTCGGCATGCGGAAGTATGCACAAGTCGCAATATTTTCTGGCGCGATAATTGCACCATTCCACCATCCGAACTTCAAATTTCAAGTTAAACCAGTCAGGACCACACATCACCTTCCTCTTCCTCTTCTCAACTCTCACAAAACAAGACTATTGGCTAGTCAAACACCTCACGCAACTCCACTCATTTCAAAAATATTTGCTGCAAGACATCATCCACCCAGTCAGTCTAGCTAGCGCTTAATTTAGTAACTTCTTAGAGTCATATATCTTTTCGTAAAATCCACTGGAAGACAAGTTAGAATCACTCTGTGAACACTTCATCCAGCTTCTCTTAAAAATACACCCATCGACCTTCCCCTTCACCACTCGAAAAGTGTCACAAATAAAACCGAACTTAAGAGTTCGATAGAGGCTACTACTTTGTTCTTTCGCTGCCAATCAAATCGTTAAATGTAATTTTCTGCTCTCTGGGGCCCGGTAATGTCACGGGATACATAGGCATACCATGTGGAGCTTGCTGGTATTGGATATAACCTTGAGGTGAGTAGTTGTAAGCAAAGCCCGGTTGTTGGAAGTATTGGGGACCAGCAGGTGGATAACCTGCGTTTGGGGGATACATGGTCACAGGATATTGAGGAGCAGGGTGAGGGCGGTGTTGCTGAACGTTTAAAGGTGATAAACCAACGTGAGAAGGAAGCGGACCACTAGTAGTAATTGGGGTGTGGACCACTGGGGGCGTTTGGGACGGACTGTCATCACCACTACCCGCACCAGACTGCTTTGGAGATTTAAAAGAAGGCTTCGGCAAATTCAAAGCAGCAGGAGAAGAGTGAAACGACGAACCTGCGTACGTATCTTCTCCATTCTTCTTCTTGGAGGAGCTGGATCCTGATAAGAGTGATGCGTTAAAGTTTGGCTTCTCGCCATTTGGCAAGGATTGCACGCCCCTCTTCTCACTACTAGCACCACCAAAATTAGGCTTTTCTCCGTTTGGTAAACTTGGCTCATTCTTCTTCTTAGAAGGTTTTTTGCCTTTGGATTTTCCCTGTTTGCCTTCCTTCTTCGCCTTTGATGAGTCCTTCTTGCTTTCGGTATTATTGTAAAAGTTTGGCTTACTGCCATCCGGTAACTGGGGTTCTGGCGTCTCCACACCATTCTTCTTCTTGTTCTGTTTCAGAAATACAGAGTTATCCCGACTATTTATCTTCTTTCCAAAGTCAACCTTCTCTCCATTCGGCAAACATCTTTCTGCCTTTAATGCTTTATCTATCAGTTGTGGTATTTCGTGCATCATCATGGTACTCGTTATTCTTTATGGTTCAACTTTTATATCTTAATAGTGATATATCTCAAAGTTTATTCTGCTTTATTATGATAGAAACTGTAGTTCCTGGAGTTATCTAATGTGTACCGTAGTTGATTCAGCATGAATTTGAGGGAGGTGAGCAAAAGTCGTGCACCTCTGGGAAATCATGCGGTATAATTTTTACCTGAACAGGATCTAAATTACGCCCACGATGCCTGCTAATCTATATCGGTAACTAGTAATTAAATACACGGGGATTGCAGCAAGGCTAAGATAACCTGAAGTCTCGAAAACAGTTAATAAACTTACAAGGGGTACATAGGTTTGCATTTCTTTGACTTAGATCTTGATAAAAAAGTATACACTTAAACCATATATTATTAAGCTAAAGAGAACCTTCTCTTATAAGTAAAGCATAGGGCCGCCATGCAGCAGGACACCTATGGATATATAGAGATGAGTGATTATCTCACTGTTTCGTTGAGATTCTCGGTAAGTGCCGGAAGTCACTATAAATATCTGAGTAACTCAAGGGTACCTATATTTAGGGACAAACGTTGGTGAAGAGCGAGCGGACCTGTTCGGGAGTAGAGTCTCGTGGCGAACAATTAGCAGTAACCATTGGATACGGCTTTGACGGCTCTCCTCACACGTCTATTCTGATATAATGCTTGACAACCCAATGACAGAAATTCCCAAAACACACCACAACAATACTGAATTCTGGGACCCTCCAAAACTTACGGCAGAACCGTACATTGTAAGACCAATAACGGAAAGGAACCCACTGGTGATAGACATAGTGATACCGTATATAAACCCAACGCCTTTAATTGCGTCGTCATTGTCCATAGGGTTCTTGCTCAAGAAGATCATTCCCAATAACGCTCCCAAGGGTTGGGACAAGCCTCCCAAGACAGCACTTATACCCAATGCTTTAAGCTTAGCATATCCAGAAGTAGTGTTGCTGGCAAAAGAGTAATATAATGGCAAGCACATGGAAAAACCTTCAGTTAAGTTGTGGAAAAGGAGACTGATAAAGATCGAAAGACCCAATTGAGGGTTGGTCTGGGTTGTGACAAATGTAATAAAACCTTCTGGAAACTTGTGCAAGGTGATTGCAAATGAAGTCTGAACACCAATAAGCAACAACCTGGAAAGAGGAGTATTCACGTGGTGATGATGGTCTGGCTCTGTGTCGATTCTATCGTGCGGATGGTGGTGGTGGTGGGAAATCACAGACGTAAGCTCGGCGCTGTTAGTTACCTCTGGGATTTCACAGTAGTGCAACAGGGATTGAGCGTGGTACTCGCAAAATTCAGCGGAAGAGTATCCCTTACACTCACCTATGGCATGGCCGGGTGCGATCATATGAATTATCGACTTCTTGCTGGTCAAGACTTGGTTTGACGGCAACAAGGGACTTGATTCGGAAGGCTTAAGGGGCTCGTCAGAGTCTTCAGGAGAAGAGGCCTCAGAAGTTCCAGACTGAAAAGTAGAAGGATCGTGGTGGTTCGATCTGAGGGAGTCGTGGTGGTGATCGTCGTGGCCCGAGTCATAATGATCATCCAAGTGGGTGTGAAAATTGTCGTGGTGATGATGTTCGTGGCTATGGCTATGGCTATGGCTATGGCTAGGCTGACCTTCTAAATCGTCGCCACCGTGATTACAGTGGACTACCGACTCACTGGTCAACAAATGTAACATCCCGTTGAATAAGATGCACACTCCAACACCTCCGATGTACGATGCAATCAAGTAGAAGCTCACCCATCTGTTTGACATCTCTTCACCAGCCAGCTTTTCCAAGAGCTCCTTCGACTCAGGCAATAATCTGAACAAAGACGTGAAAATCAAACATCCTGCGCTGAAAGCCAAACTCCCAGTCATGAAGGAATAATTCTCTTTGATGTGGAACTTGTACCTAGAGGTGATAAATCGGGGAACAACGAGATAATACAAATCATCTGCGTAGATAGTAACGCATCCTAATAGACACATGAGTGACGATAACCCAATCAAGAGCCAGCCTTGATCCTCGTTATCATTCATTGTAAGCAAATGTAGTTGGTGGATAATTGTAAAATATAGAAAAGTACTGTTGCAGTTATTAGAGCGAGGAGTGTATATAGACCTTTCGGCGATACCACATTAGAGTGCAGAGAACAAAATGGAAGGGTGACAATAACGGATCAGGGATCTGAGATGGAGCCTTGAGTGCGTTTAAATATTCAGGTTTGGCCGCTGAACATACGTTTAGCCTACAATGTCTGCAGTGGATATTTCCGCTACATGTTCTAGCAGCCCATATGGTGCGCCGTTGACGGACATGCGCTGATGTCGGGCATTTTCAGCACAACACAAAGACTAATGCATGCATCCACAAGACTAAATTAAACGTGCTCCTACAGAACATACAGAGCATATTGCTTTGGATCCTATAAACAGCAATGCCACCAACATAGACTAGACTAACTCAATCATTCTTGACATCAGATGAAAAACGCGGCAACTCGGACTTCTTGGTGCGGAGGTTGATCATCTTGTGGGAGGTCTTGGATCCAGGGAAGGTTTTCTTCTTCAAGTGACTTAAATCTGTTTGTCTCTTATTAATCCAGACGAAAATATACATACCCAAAGCAGCAAGCGCTACTACAGTGGGCATGGTCATGATGATATAGTACTTGGAGTAGTCTGGGCCCTCCAAGATTTCGTAATTGTCACCGTATTTTTGGCCCATTCTTTGCATGTCATCCAACTTTTGCTTGCTAACCTTTGCACCTCTTGCAAACTCAACAACCACCGAGTTGGCAAGTGGATCGAATTCATCGTCAGGGATGTTATCTGGTTGGATAGCAATCAAGACCTTCTTGTAGAAATCTCTTTCGCCAAACCATTCCTTCTTGATCGTGATTGGGTACAAGCCGGTGCTTCTCTTTAATGGTTCACTTTGAAAAAACACACCACCGTCGATACTTCCGCCCTTTTCGATGACAGTGGATCTCTTGTTGATGTCCACTTCTTCTTGTGCTGCACTGTCGTCTCTCTTAGTTCCCTTCTGTCTGGCTGACTCCTTCACAAAGTAGAAGTTGACCCTAACTTTTTCCACTTCGGGTTTGAAGAAGTTGGTGTACCAACTGATGAAGTAGGTCTTGTCCATCTTCAACGCTTGGTTATCATGAGGGAAACAAAATGGTTCACTGGAAGTATCCTTAGCCATACCTTTATTGAAATAGTTCTTTGGGGTACATCTGAAGATGGGGTTTAAGCTGTGTTCCAACAGTTCCTCTTCGTTCTCTATGTATTCCACTTCTTCATGGATTTCATCGTCGGCCATGTTATGAGCCTTCAACTGCTCTTTGTTGTAAGTGATTGTAGTTGGAGTGGCAAAGTATGTACCATAATCTGGCAGGCTCTTTTCAATAATCCCGTTCTTCATCTTTGGTTGGATAGTTTTTGGAGATCCGTCCTTGTTTAAAGAAACCCACTTTTCCAACCCATTGGTGGTCTTTGGTGGTTTGGCATTAAATGTAACGCCAGCAATGACTGTGGGGGTAACAATTTCAACTCTCTCCTCTGAGTTTACAGTAACCGTTCTAAACCATTTCTTGGGTGGTTCGGAAGAGGAAGAGGATGCTGTTTTCGCATCCATTTTGGCCTTGTAATCCGGTACCACAATCTTCTCCCTGTATCTTTTTCCAAGCTCAACTGGCTCAGTCACCGTAGGAGTTGCAACCGCAACTCCCATAGCTCCGCTGGTGATTGTGGCCAAAGCTAACAAGATTTGAATCTTCATAACTAAAGGAAAAGGAACACTAGTTATTTTGGTTTCTGGATCAAAATTTTCGCGAACCATGCAAGATTACACTCCCGGCTACGATAAGAATGGAGGGTTATAGTGATATCCTATAATAAATTCTCTTTAAAATATAAGGCAATCCTTAATGCTTGACACTCAAGGAGCTACATATGGAACCGTACCCTTCAAAAGAGCGGTCTACGTGCGTGTTTTGGACCCGCTTTCTTCGAAGTCAACGGTAAAAACAATGAACGTGACGCGAATTTACTTGCCGAGTGATCCAGGATTCCGATGGAAATGCAATTTCCTTCACAACGGCTGAAATTTCACCTGGGTTGTCAGGGTCAACTGAAGTGAGATACCTTGTTCGTTTAAATACATTCCAAGGATTACCTCTGGGGATGATCCCGATATCTACGTCATGTACACAACTACAACCATTTACAAGGTTGAAAATGTAAGTTCTCTTAACGAGCAATAAACCTCAGTTCTATCTCCAGAACTTAAGTACTCAGAAAGCATGAACCATTCCTCTTTGGCAAGTTATTCCATCATTATATACACGGATTAGTACTAATGAAACTATGCTGAGATTGCCATATAATTTTAAATAAAATGAGAAGAGATGAAAATTTATAGGAAACGACCAGATCACGTGATTCAAGAAACCTGACAGCTGCAAACTCTCCCACAACTTTGAAGGGAATGCGTTTTTGATCGAATTACCGGTGCTTCTGAGGTTATGCGTATATATCTCGCGTGCATTTGGACTGGCCAGCATCAAATTTAATATTACTACAAGTTAGTTAGTGCTACTTGGAGCAGCCCTGGATGTGCTGCACAGGTTTTGGAGATGAAGAGCACCTCAGATCAACAAGATTCTTTCTAAGTAAAAAATCTATATTTCACTTCATTAAGCAAGCTAGGGACCTCAGCACCTACTGGGTCTCTAAACTCAACCTTGGCTAATTTCTCATTAAATCTAGTAATTTCGTCTTCATATGCCTTCATTTGGGTAGGATACTTCAAATCCAAATATCTTTTAACGTACTGCTCTGGTAAGTCTTTAAAGGTGAGACAGTATATGTATGCGTTCAACAATACCTTGACAGAGATATCCATCTGCTGATCTTTCAAGACATCAAAAACCTCTCCCAAGACCTTTAAACATTGCTGGGTGTTTTTCAGTTCCTTAATAATTTCCTTTTCTTTAGATTTTGCTAAAATTTGCTTCTCATGTAAGGCGCTCAAAGCAACTTCTGGTTTCTCATCTTCCTCTTCGTCATTTACATGTTCTGTTTCTGCAACCTCGCTAGTCCAAAATCCAGACTTCTTAATTCCTATTAGCCTAACCTGCGCAACAGCATCATTATAAAACTTTAAGGGTTGGTTATACATCATTGGGAACGGAAAGAATTCTTTAAACAACTTTCTGGTGTACTTTTCGTAGTTAGTTGTAGACACATAGAGTGTATACTGAAGAACTAAATCAAGCTTTGACTGTATCAAATGCAATAGAGCCTTGTCGTTCAAGGTAGGATTTGCAACAAGCTTGGATATCTCAGCATATCCTTGCAGTACTTGCTTTCCTTGGATTAGGACTGGAAGCTTATGAATGTCTGACACGTTTGTATTAGATGACGTTACTATGTGGAAGTCAATGTTGGAGTACTGGAGAAGCCAAGCCAGCGCAATGCTTTCTGGAGATATGATAGAGGGAGTCGAATTGGCTCCAAATATGTGAAGTTTGCCCATGGTATGTAGGAGATACTGAATCTTCTATATATTTTGGTTAGCACTGATTATTTTACTGGGATACCGCGCAAAAAGTTCAGCTGAGAGATCACCACTCAAATACTATCCCAAGTAATCCTGGGCAAATTCAGACAGGTTTCCCCAATTTTTAAGCTTTCTACTTAATCGTGCTACACAAGTCATCTATTATTTGGGTTACACATATTACCTCTGTTGATAGAACCATATTTTGCCACCATTGCCGCGCCGGGACAGCAAAAGATATCGTTCTTGAACCTCACGCACAGGAATTTAGATTTTTTGAACTCAGCGACAAAAGTTTCAACTATTGACAAAAAACCCACTGGAGATGTCTAAACGCCTTGCGCTTGATATAATCAGCCAACTCGAGGAAGATCTTGAGATCAATCCATTAGATTATCCTAAATGGATCAAGCTAATCAAACAAGTTCTCATTAAAGATAAAGAGGAACAGGTCCGCTCTGTCTATACCAAATACCTCTCAATTTTTAAATTCGACGGTAGTCAATGGTGTAATTATATCAACTATGAACTTAACAGAGGAGAGTTTCAGAAAGTGGAGTCCCTCTTTCAACAGTCTTTTCTCATCACAGATAGCGTTGAGTTATGTCGTTTATACGTTTCATATGTTCGTCGTGTGAATGATGTGATCACCGGTGGAGAGAGAGCAAGAGGCATAGTAATCCAAGCCTTTGAATTTGCCATCAACAAGGTGGGCATTGATATATCATCTAGTCACCTTTGGAATGACTATGTTGACTTCTTAAAGTCTTGGACTCCTTCCGCCAGTTGGGAACAACAACAAAAGGTCGATCTTATTAGAAAAGTATACAAGAGATACTTGTGCATTCCAACAGAAGACATCGAAAAGTCGTGGCAAGAATACATCAAATGGGAAAACGAAGTCAATTCAATCACTGCAAACAAGTTCATCACAGAAAAGTCAGGAGAATTTATGCTTGCTAGGTCTTGGAACACAGAATTCACCAACCTTACCCAGAAGAAATTGAGGCGTGAAATCCATCCTGCCGATGCTGACAGCAAAAAGCAATTGAAGTTATGGCTACAATGGATTGATTTTGAAAAGAAAAACACTCTCGAGTTACGAGAGGCTGGTAGCCTTGAGAAGAGGGTCTCATACGTCTTCACACAAGCAACTCTCAGTTTGCCATTTGTGTCTGAGTTGTGGTTTAAGCATGCTATGTATTGGCTTTCTAATAACGAAGAAGCAAATATCAACAAATGTATTGAGATATTAACATCTGGTATAACCATGAACAAAAAGAGTCTTTTATTGACCTTCCAATTGACTGAACTTTATGAAAAAGATAATAACTTTGACAAATGCAGGGAAACCTTTGACTCATTAATCTCCGAATTATCAAAGGACCACAAGGTAATTGCTGACCAGATAGATCAATTAAAGCAGGAAGATCCCGAAATCAAAGACCAACCACAATATCTCAGTCTCGACGACCATACCAAGCTAAGCCAACTCCAAGTTGTCGAAGACAAATATATCACCATGGTGACATGCGTTTATGTAAAATTATTAATATCAACTAAAAGACAGGGAGGCATCAAAGAGGCACGTAATATCTTTAAATTAAGGAAGAACTTCCCTAAAATAGGATATGAATTTTATACTGAGAATGCATTTTTGGAATACTATTCCGATAACAAAAAGATAGCTACAAAAGTGTTTGAGTTGGCTACAAAGTCATATCCCTTAAATGGGAAATTTTTAACTGTTTATTTAAACTATTTGATAATGATTAATGATGTTGATAACATTCGAAAATTGATACAAACCTCTGATTCCAACTTTTCAAAAGAAATTTCGTCTTTGGAAGAGTTTTTGGTAACACATTCTGAATCTGCCCCTAACCACATTAAGCAGGCTAAACAAAAAGAAATTGCAAAGTTGAAGGTTTACTTGAGAAAGTTATTTAAGATTTATATATCTTATGCTCTGAACTACTTATCCCTTGACGTTGCTAATAGTTTTATTAGCAAATTTGAGCAATTATTTCCTGAACAAGATCCAATCGATTTGTTTAGCGACAGGTACAGAATTAGTGGTATTAACGTTATAAAGAAGTATGAATTAGACGACGAAGAAGTAGGCGAGCAGGAAGAAATCGAGGAGGATGAAGAACCAAAGTTGAAGAAGAGAAAGAAGGTGGTTAAAGAAGAAAAGGTAACTGTGGTGAGCAACGGATTAAACAGCTTGTTTGGAGGTGAGGAAGCAGAAGTGGAACAAAACGTTGTTGGACCTACAATTGTTACTTTGATGAACGCTTTACCAAATGCTAGTTATTTTGGAGGCGATGGAACATTTAACAATGACAGGGTAGTTGAAATGTTGGCGAACCTTACAAACGTCTAGATTCTCCGAGAAAGCGAGCATAATGAATGGGGGGATTCTTTATAGAGTCGGTATGAAATGTTGTATATATATGATAGAATAATGAATTTCGAACTGTAGAGACCAGAGTGCTTGCGAACCGAGTTGTGGACAAAGTGGTACCTCATATTTATTGATTTACTAAATAAATTCACGCCTGCATTACTTCCATTTGTAGAATGATTCGCTTTCTAAAATTCTCATTTTTTGCACTGTTCACAAACATGTCCACACAAACTCTACAGCGGTGGAGCTTAAAAGACCAAGTGAATAATGCCTACTACATCATATTGATTCCCTTATTGGTTTTAGTTGGGTTTAACTTAATCAATTACTTTTACAATTCTTCATGCACCGTCAGACTTCCGTTGGTGGAGGTAATTCCACATTTGTCGCACAACCCAGACGATAATCCAATAGCCAGCTTGTTGAAGAACCTGTACATGAGGCTAGAAGATTCATACTTACAAGATTTTGAGAACATCACTATAGTCGTGATTCCCACACTCGAGCATTTTCCACGTAAACTGTTACTCCGGTTGAATGAGGGCTTGTACCGGTTTCCAATTGCTCGAATTACAAGAAGCGACCCAATCTTGGAGACATTGATTAAATCCAATAAACCTATCAAGCAGTTCTTAACAGATCATGTGTACCCAATTTACCATAATGTACCCTTTCTAGACATGAAAGTATTTGAAGACGCGAGGATGATCAACTGCGCTTTCGCGTTCGCCAGCGCTATTTTGGAGGCTGCAATTGCTGCAACAATTTTTTGCAGCCCATACAGAATGTGGATGTTTTTGACACTACTCAGTGCCTTCATAGTTGCCTCAATTTCTTTGGTTTCATGTTGCATTACCAATGCTATATTCATGCTAAACTTTGAGTATAGCACCAAAATGCATTGGGTCGTTACTGTGTATCTACTAGAAGCATTTGCCCTTGCCATATTGAGTTTTGTACTAACTGGCGTCTTTCAGAAGAAATGGAGAACTATTAAAGAAAAAAAGTTGATGAAGACGTTTATACCTTCTCCAGAGCCTTCTTTACACAGCTTTGCCAATAGCACTATATACAGTGGTCAAGATGAGGAGAAAACTTTGGATCCTGGGCTAAAGAGTTCGTCGCCAGTGAGACTTCGCCAGGTTTCTGTAAGCATTGATGAAAGTCTATCTTCACCATTTCCAAAGAGAATTTCTTCAACTCCACTATCTTTCAGGGGGGCAGTTTCTGTGAATTCCGAGGTGATCGATATGGCTACTTTGCCATCGTTCTCAAGATTTGCCATGAGATCTGCAAAAGATTTAGAAGATGTGAAAAGTAGAGCTGAGAGCGAGCCCAATTCCGCTCTAGTACTGACACCTTCACCAATTTCACCATTCACGGTACAGCTAACTCCCTTGATAGAAGGTGAAAATTCTCCAACCGCAGGTAGTGCTACTATTGCAGCCTCTCAAGACGGTACTGCATTAGCGTCGGCGTTAGATCCTGCAAGCCTGAAGACAGATTTTAGCATTGTACCTTCTCTTCAGAATATTATGACAGAGCAGGCTCCTGCACTGTCCGGGGTCTCATCAAGCAGGAGCAATAGGAGAGCGAATGTCTCAAGTTCGCTGAACCCAGAACTACGTACAATTCGCAGCCAAATATCTCGGAACATTACACCGATCTCTAGGTCTTACAGTGGTAGTATTAAAATACCACCATCAAGCTCTGCAACATGGACAGAATCAAATGCTCTCAATGCCGCGTTAGAAGGTGTTACAAGTCCTTTAAAGAAGGTTCGTTTTGATAATGTTGAACAGGAGATACATCTGGGAAGTAACTATGATGCAATCAGTAAACGCGCTTGCAGCGAGCCGGCGTACTACGGATTGTCAACAGGCTCACCTTGTTATGGATTGCAAAGCTCTCCACCCAATCCTGAGTTCTTTAATGCTTCCAACCAAGACTCACCATTCCCGTACGACCCAAGCAGACTTCGTCCAAACGTGCCACGTCTATTCAAAACTAACTCAGGAAAAGTCAGAATTGTGGATTCGAGACCCCCTTCTCCTCAAGCTACACCAATCTTAGATTAGTAAATCCTAATTCTCCATAAGCTATGTACAAGACGGACTTCCTCTTTTTCATGCAGTTAAGGTGTCGAGTGTGTCCTACTTCTTCAGTACAACTTTGGAGCAATACTTTGCAGTTATTAATTTACTCTAAGAGACGCAAACTATTCTCCATGACCATGATGAGGCATGCTCTATTCATCCCTCACCACATCCAAAGTCTCTTCATAAGTAGGCTTGAATGGCCAAGCGCCATACACGGCAAATATGATTTTCCACTCGTCCACACTCAAATCTTTGGCGCACTTTTTCCTCAATTCTGATGGTAGAAGAGGCACCAAATCTTCTGCGCCATGGCCAACGTTTAATATCGATTGCTCAACACTCATTGTGGCACCATAAAACAAGCTTCTGATCACGTAGTCATCAGTGTCGTAGGACAGTGAGTCCAAACCCAAAGGCTCTATTTCAAGAAGTGCCACCTGCCCGCCCAAAGGTGCAATATCGCTGTGGCCAACTAGCACTGGCTGCTCTGTGAATACTAACCGGGGATCATAGCCAAAGCCATCGGGTTCAGTATAATCTGGAGGACTGGTCATTGCAACAAGTCTACTTTTCGTGTAGATGTCTCTCTTCACAGCAGATTTGTTTCTCTTATTGAACCCTGGACCAGCCATAAACTTCATGGCTGTGGACTCTGGCACAAAACATAGCATCCTCACCCTACCATATTTTTGAAGCCAGTTTTGATACACGCAACACATGATCCATTGGGCAAACAAGGCTTCTCCAAACTTCGGCACGGACATGTTTCCAATTATCAAGAGTTCCAGATGAATTTTCTCGAGAGGTTGCTTGGTAGGTTCAATCAACTTATCTTTCAAAAGAAGATTGTCAAAGGTTTTCCACTTGTAGCCGTCATGAGGGTATAAAGTGAAGTTCTCCGTATTGCCCAGCTCTCTTAAGCTTGTAAGCCTCTGGATCCATAGATCTATATTGTACTTGTTATTTTCTATAATAATATGGTTTCTTGGCTTGAGTTCGTGGTTGACCATCGCTGAGAAGAGCCCGTATCCGCTGAACACATCGACAATGTCTAGCTTGGAAGTGTCGTGGTATTTGGACTTAAGATCTAGCTTATTTATTATCTCCTGGCACTTTTCAGGCTTTATGAACTGTTTGTACCCATATTGGAATCGTGGTGGACCGCTCTTGAAGAAGGGGAAGATTTTGGAGGTGGTAAAGCTCATGCAGTGATAGAATGAGAAAGTTGGCTGGAAAACCGCACTCACCGTTTCGTTCCTGGGGCTGCAATGGTTGCAAGTCTCACTGTTCTGTGATCAACTAGCATCTTGTTCGCCGTCTCTCAGAAAGAGCTATTAAGCTATTACGCCCCCGGTATACATGATGAAAGACAGCTTTATCTTGACAATATCGAAGACACCAATTTAGTATTACGGTTGGAGAAACTCGCAGACAGTATTTAGTGCTATTCGGTAAGTTCGCTCCGCACAATATTTTTCTAATCACTACAATGTCAATTAATAACGTCATTCTTAAAGAAAACTACCAGAGCTTACTTGGACAACATGAACTTCCATTCCAAGTGAACCCTACACAACCAGAGACCATTCAGTTTGTCAGCAGGACGCCTCGTCAAAATCTAAAAATTGCTGGGCTGGTCAAAATTGAAGCTCAGGATGGATACTTGTACCTCACAAACAGGAGACTAGTGTACATTACAGCACAACAAGGAGACATCAGCACATTTCTGATTGATCTCCAATTGGCGCCGGCACTTCAGCTAACTCACGAGCTTAAGGCTCCTTGGTTCGGGGCTAACTACTGGCAGTTTATTTTCTATAGTACAAAGTCGCCCCCCATAGCTAGTGACGGATTCCCCAAGAACGAGTATTTCACAGGTACCATACATTTCAATGACGGTGGTGTGTTTGAATTTGTAGAGAAGTTCAACAGAGTGATCAATGACGTTGTGAATAACACAGATATTGATGAGGAGTTGCCTGCGTACTCTGAGTGATCAGGTCCTGAAGTCGCACTATCTCAAGTCGCGAGAGCTTACAAACACAGTCTACCTTTGCGACGTCCTGCTAACTGGGAAGTTTCAATTGACTTCTAAATGGTGAAATGGCTACGACCGCTGAGTTCCCACTCATTGACTTCAGATAACATTATTTGTTCTTCATTTATGACGGTAACAGGCTTAACGTCTTGCAATGGAAAAGTAGGTGTACTTTGATTTTTAATAAAGCTGCTGATGCAAGCCATATCTTACATTTACTATTAATTGTTCCTATATTATAATACATATCTACCCCTACATCATGTTGTCATCGTCTGAGCCATCGTACATGGCTCCAAAAGGAGTGTCATCTTCAAGGTGAGCTGCAAGCGCGCCTCCAAGTTGGTCCTCAAGCGAAGGATCAAGGAGATCACTTACGCTGTCGGCTCCAAAGCCAGATAAACCGGGATCAATATCATTTGCAAGCGTTTCGCCTACAGGTGTGTCTTCAACAGAGTCGCCATTTGTCACCACAGGAGCTGCAGAAACATCGTTGGATACCAACGGTTTCAAGTTGAACATCTCATCAAACTCAGCAAAATCAAGCACCTTTGCTTTCTCTTCATCGGTGACATCAGGAAGTTCTTGAAATTTAGAATGAGCCAATTCCTCCAAAAGTGTAGCGTCTTGGAATACAACTGATCCCTCCTCGTTATACATTCTGGCATTGGCAAACATCAAATGTAAATCTTCCATAAACTCTCTCAACAAAGTGTAGCTCTTGCTATCAATTCTCTTCTTAACTGTGTCCAAGGCAATCGGATGCTTGATTAAAACATAATAATCTGGATAGAGCTTTCTTGATGGCTTTACCAAAAACAATTCAGAAAGGGTTCTACCATGATCGTTCTTGTACTGCATGATCAATTCAATGATCAAACCCATCGAATTCTGAAGTTTTTGACGCTCAATTTCAGTCAATGGATCAATGGATGGGGTGGCTCTGTTCAAAAGTGAACCTCTTCCCCTTCCTCTTCCCCTTCCTCTACCTCTTAGATTTCTGCTAGCCCCACGACCTGAGCCAACAGAGTTGGGTGTGCCTACCCCAGACAGAAGTGCCAGTCTTTGTCTCTTGACAGGTTCAGGCAGATCTTCAAAGTCTAACATTCTCTTGTTCGAATCAGATCTATTATCCGAACCTTCTCCATCACTGTCATCATCATCAATAACATTCCTTTGGTGTTTAGGTCTTCCCCTTCCACGTCTCTTCTTGGGCTTGTCGTCAAAGTCTCCACCATCGCTGTCACTATCAATTCCATCAATAGTTCTCAACCATTGTTCTTCAGTCATGTTGTCGTCGTAGTTTGTAGCCTTACGCTCTCTGTTTCCTCTACCGTACTCTTGACTATCCAAAGTATCATTCTTGAAAAGTTCATTAGTGTCCTTCTTGTAGATTGCTGGTAATTCTGAATCACCATAAAGTCTGGTGTTGTACAGAGCATTCTTGGTTGCAGCCATTCTTTCCTCATCAATCTTTCTAAAAGTAATCAATTCAGCATCATTTCTGGAAATAATTCTATTCAATTCGTCGTCATCTAATTCTTCATCTTCTCCATAGTTGCCCTTTTGCTTTCTTTCTTCTTCCTTTTCTAATAAGGCTCTCAACATAGCTTCTTGCTCTTCTGAGGTAGATTTATTATCAAACTTACCAGCTTGAATAACTTTACCATCAATCTCCAACTTTGCGTGCGCTCTTTCTAAGATCATTTCTTCAACCGAATCTTCAGTGATCAATCTTAAAATTCTAACCTCATTCTTTTGCCCAATTCTGTGCGCTCTGTCTTGTGCCTGCAAATCTTGATGTGGGTTCCAATCAGTATCAAAGATAATGACTGTATCGGCCGACTGTAAGTTAAGACCTAAACCACCGGCTCTAGTGGAAAGCAAGAAACAAAAGTAATCAGAGTTTTCAACATTAAACAGTTTCAACATAGTAGTTCTATCGTCAGCTTTGGTCCCACCATCCAATCTCATGTACTTCATCCCTCTTAACCTTAAGAAATCTTCCATGATATCCATAATCTGAGTCATTTGGAAGAAAATAAGTACACGGTGACCAGTTTTCTTGAACTTTGGAAGAATTTTGTCAAGCAATTCAAACTTCCCTGCAACTCTCCAAATTTGATCGTTTGTCTCAACCAGAGGATTAATCAAATGCTCAACTTCTTCATAGACAAATGGATGGTTGCAAATTTTTCTCAATTGCATGATTTGATTGTTGGCATTCTTAATCACTAATGGTGTTTCACTAGTGGGCAGTTCACTAGCGTAAAGAATGTTGTGCCTTAACATCTGTTGATAAAGCTTCAGTTGAATTGCACTCATCTTGCACTTAACCACTCTTTCGACCTTGTTTGGCAAGTCCTTTTCGACGTCCTTCTTCAATCTTCTCAACAAGAATGGTCTCAACACTTTATGCAATCTTCTAATGACCAATAAAGTTTCTTCTTCTGATAATTCAATCTTATCTTGACCACCAGTATTAGAGAATGGTGTGTTAAACCATTCATCGAACGACTTCACAGAGTTGAAAATCTTTGGCAAAACAAAATTCAATAATGCCCACAACTCGGGCAAGTTGTTTTGCAATGGCGTACCAGTCAAAATCAAACGGTAGTCACTATGGTAGTGATGTGTCAAAGTTTCAGAAAGCTTGGAGTTCGAGTTCTTCATTCTGTGACCTTCATCAATAATCATGTGAACCCATTTAATTCTCAGCAACAATGCCTTGTCCTTAATAATATATTCAAAGGTAGTAAGCAAGATTTGGAAATTACCTGTTCTGATATCATGTTGCATATACTTACGTTGGTTTGGAGTACCCTTATAAGTAATCTTCTTAACTGCCGGAGCCCATTTATCAAATTCCAAATTCCAATTTGTTAAGGTAGAAAGAGGGACAATCACTAAGAAAGGACCGTTGATTTTCTTTGACTCCACAAGGTAAGTGATCAAAGAAATAGTTTGAATAGTTTTACCCAAACCCATCTCGTCTGCTAAAATACCGTTCAAATGATTATTGAAAAGAGAAACCATCCATTGCAAACCCTTCAATTGATACTCTTTAAGAGTTCCTCCAACCAAAATAGATGGCTGAACAGTGACTTCTTCTTGGATACGGTGTGCAACATGGTAGTAATCCATTTTTTCTCTTCTCTCATCAACGCTTGCATTTGGATCTTCAACTTCAACTTGAGAAGCTTGAGTTTGACTCTTCAATCTATGTTGAGTTTGCTGTTCAGTGACTGCTGCAGCCAACGAGTCTAAGAACTGATTGGTTTGTTTCAACAAGTGAGTGATTCTGGTATCCTTTGTGTGATCCAATAACTTCAAGTACGCCTCTTCATCGTTGGATTTCAAAGCTTGCAAACGTTGCTTAGCCATTCGTTCAATTCTCTTATGTTCTTCCTTCGCTGTTTGATTGTGCAAACTATTGATTTTCGTTTCAAACCTACTTAATCTTTCACGACGTCTAGTCCATAAGTTCAAGCGCTTATCTCTGAATGATAAGATTTCATGAATTGTGTTTTGGTGCTTCTGATTTTGAGCGACAATCAAAGATTTCAATTGATGGGAGTATAAGTCGTGAGTGGCGCTCACGTTTTCTAAAGTCAAAGAGTTGAATTTGGCAAGGAAGTTCGGATGTGAATTTGGTAACATGGATTTACTAAACCAAACTTGTGATAAAATATGACCTCTTAACTGTTTCTGGTAGGGAATTAATTCCAATGCTGCTATTTGTGCCTCAATCTTGGCCAACTCCTCCTTTGATACATTAGAATTGAGCTGTCTCTTAAGTCTGTCCTTCTCTAACTCAATTTGTAAAATCATGTAGACCTCCTTATTGTTCATGATGTCGTCCATGGAAACACCTTCTGGAAGAACACTTGGGAATTGCAATCTGCTTTGAGGGTTGTTCAATTGAGCAAAAGGTATTTCTTTATCATTTTCACCTAAGATATCTGGAAGTTCATAGCAATCAACTTGAACATTTGGTTTATTAATGGGAATTACAACTTTGTTATTCTTATGCTTATCAGGAATCAACTTTTCAATTCTCTTTGGCTGTTGAGGTTCAAAGAACACTGGCTTAGAAATCTGCTGTATCGAGTTTGCAGATTTTGAAGCAGCCACTGAAAGGGACGTTGGCTGAATTGGTTTTGGAGAAGGAGTTACTTTAGATGTCATTGACGTTGGCGTCCCAGCTAAACCGCTTGGCTTACGTTGAAACTGACTAGTTTGTACACCTTGACCTGGTTGTGCAAGTTGTGGTTGCCCTATTTGACCAGACTGTCCCAATTGCGCTGGTTGGCCTTGAAATGATTGTCCTGCGAATTGATTTGGCACAGGTTGTGTAGGAGGAACTTGTTGACGAATTGAGTTATTAACAGCAGCAGGATTTAACTTTTGCTTGGCTAGTTGACTCATTTGAGACTGCTGTTGTTGCTGTTGTAATTGTTGTTGTTGCTGCTGATGTTGCTGCTGCTGTTGTTGCTGCTGTTGTTGCTGTTGTTGAGTGTTGACATAGCCACCATTCGCAAACGCATTTCTATCATTTGTAACAAAATCTACCAACGTAGGGGGAATTGGCTGGCTCGAGGAATTTGGACTTCTGACTAAGTACTTGAGTGCTTCGAATTGTGATTTAACGAGTCGGAATTGCTGAGCAGAGAATGCCGACTCACCGCTAGCTGCACCGACGCCAGAAACGCTAGCGGTGCTTGCAGAACCTCCGACATTTGAGGCACCGCTCCCAACGGGAGTTCCAGCAGCAACACCGGCCAAGGAAGGGTTGTTAGGAGAAGCGCTTCCATTTTGGAAATTGGAGATTTGCGCCTGTTGATTGTTAAATTGTTGGGGAATCCCTTGCTGGACCATGTTTCCGCCATTGTTAAAATTTCCATTGATTGGTTGCTGCTGCTGTTGGATCTGCTGAAGTTGAGAATTGTTTCTTTGAAGATGAGAAGCAGGATTGGCAGTCAAGTCCTTCTGCTCATTATGTTGCATCAATGTCTGTGCTTGCGTAGCCTGGGGGTTCGCACTACCAGAACTGACAGCTCCCTGAGGAAGTTGCAGTTGCAGTTGTTGCAGTTGTTGCAGTTGTTGTTGTTGTTGCTGCTGCTGTTGCTGCACAAACTTGATGAGCTTACTTAAGCTAACAAACTCTTGTATATTGACGGCTTGTTCCCCATATTGGTTTCGCAACTGTTGCCATCTTTGCACGATCTTCTGAAAGTCCTCCCTCGTTATTTGACGGTTCATGGTTTGGATGAATCACTTGTTCGTAGTACTTGATAAGCCGAAAAGTTAACAATGTATGCAATTGAAACGTGCTCACCAGTGTCTTACAAGAAAGTAGTTGACGTGGTCAATGGATTGGGAGTCCTTGTAGTGTGTAGTGGTGTTTGTTTTTGGAAGTTGAAATTTTTGGCGTGTGGGTAGTGTGGAAATCAATTACGTAAGTATTGCGTAATCCAATTTTCGTTGAGGTTTATCACCTTTAGCTCCATAGTTCACAAAGGTGAGAGGAAGGAGACATCGTCAAAACTTCTAATAGGTATTAAGTTTCTTGCTGTGTCATTTATAAACGCATTGTTAAAGGACTTTTGTGATTATTTCAGGCAGAGCAAGAATATATATGGGAAAGTTCAAATAATTATTACAAGAATGGCCAAACGATTATTCTATTCTATGAGGGGACCTCTAATATCAATAATCTACAATTCCGTGCCAATTATATTCCTAATTATCACATTTAATAATTAATAAGTCCGCAAATATTTGCAACCGTTAAGTTGCGATGGACAACCTCACTTTTAAGTTTTCTCAACAAGAAGTTAAAAATTGATTGAAATTAAATCGTCAGAACAGCAGTCATACGGTAGAGCATTTAGGACCAGTATTGGGTGTTTCATGCAATTCAGTAGTACTGCTTCATGTGTCACCGATGATACTATAGCTAGTGTACGTCGAGTCTCAAGTAAGAAACGAAAGAAAATATTCCAAGCGAGGGACAGAGATTTGAAGAGCTCGGTTCCATGAAGTCTACTGTTGAGCGGTAAAACAAATCGTAGTCGTGACTATGAGATGTGTCAATGAGTTCTTAGTGCTTCGTCTAAGAGTTTGGCAGCCACAACTTACCTTTGGCTCTTGGAGCAAAACTAATCACACCAAAACTTTCCTTCTTCACAACCTCTCCATTTTCACCAGGAATAGTCTGACCAACTACTCCGGTAACAGGCTTCTTCTTCCGAGTAATTTCCTTTTTGGTATAGTCTTTTTTGTCATCTTCCTTCCCAGGAAGTTTTGTTTCCTTGTCTTTCTTACTATTTCCTTTGGACTTGACACCTCTGCCCCTTCTTGACTTGGTATTGTACCCGTCATCTATCTCATAATCATACTTTGTTGAGTCAATCGTATACTGTAGGATGTTACTCTGGTGGGAATAGTCATCATCACCAACATGGTACGCATTATGAGGATTGAACACCTTGAATTGATTAACATCATGGTTCTGGAACAATAGTACTTCGGCTTCGTTAACGTTAAGGCAATCAATACCAAAGCTTCTTGCCCAGACTTTAGTTATGTTGTCCTCCGTTACCAAGTTCCAGGAGAATCCAGACTTCTCAAGAAATTGCTTGAGAACACAGGACCGAATCAAATACTTTAGCCTTACAGGAATCTCGGGTTGGGTATCTTCATATTCAACAGCCTCGTCATCAACAAATCTAGATACCAGACTGGAATCAAAAGTAGTCTTGTTATTCGGGAATTCTTTAACCTTAGGAGAGTGGGCTTTGTAGCGCATGCACTCAGACCACGAAGGCAACCGGGCATCATGCGATTCAATAAATATATGAAAGGAAAAGTTTTTGATCTGAAGTTCTCCAGATTCCACTAGCTTTTCAATAAATCTGAGGGACTCTCTGGCATTTGTGGCCAGCATCGACGTTCCTTTCTTCAGAAACTCGAATTCATGCAATGTGTAAGAAGGAATGAAGAAATTGAGAATGGTTTCTTGCTCCGTTGACCTCTTTGACACCAAGTTTCTTTCTATGTATTCTTTTGTAAACCACCTCTTCAAGTTTCCAATGCCTCTGATAAAGGCAGAGTGATCAATAATGAAGTTCACATTACGTGGACCGGGGGAAGTTGGCTGGGGTTGATCTTGGAGTTTGGAGTTCGCGAGGGCGTACGAAATCAATTCATCTGATTCATGCGATTCATGGCGCTTAGTCGGTTCTTCAGAAAGTCCAGCATTCAGATCAACGCTGACTTTACTGGTGTTGATATGTGGAGTATCTAAGTCATCGGGGGTTGTCATGACCTAGTGGTCTTAATTTTGAAAAATTAGTAAGATCGATGTCGAGTGCGCTCAAAAGTTGCCAGTCTTGCGCCAAAATGTAACGACGAAATGGGATACATGGAGACTTAAATTAACTTTCAAGACTCTAATATGTCCGCTCCTGTCTAGAAAGGATTCATCCTTTCCAACCTCTTACGTTTCTACAAATCTACGGGAGTATCTTGTCTCCTTTTCAGTTTGGTTCTTGAGCTAAATTTGTTAGTATAATTCACAATACACAGTTATCGGATAGTGTCAAAGGTTGAATTCATCGAGCTGAAAAGCCCTAACATTAGAGATGCCAGAAAAAACATACTATTGATAAAATTATTCGTCCTGTAACTGTAATAAGTACCATGAAACATACCGTTCTTGAAAAAAATGTGTGGTGAAGTTTTTTTTGCGTTTGGTTATGTCTGCGCTTTATATAGAGATGTTTTGGGCACCGCACGACGGTTGCAAAATAACAGACAGGGCTTCAAGAGTCCCTGGGTTTAGAGTTGATAGATTGCATAATCTGCTAGGATTAGTTACATATTATTTTTAAATTGCACTTTGTATATTAGCGTACTATGGCGTTTCAGTTTCTAGTTGGTGAATCACGGCAATTTCTGCATCATTCTTTTCTTTTTGGTGAGGAGTGTGGCTATCACTGGAGTAGATAGAGGAGCAAGTTCCATCATCCAACTGGGCAATCAGAGCTTGTAGGTTTACAATAGTTGCATGCTGGGCTTCGATTGATTTGTTAAGCTCATCTTGCTTTGCAACCAACGCTCTTTTCCAGTCTTTAAACCTTTGCTCTTGAATAGCAATATTTTTGTTCATTCGGTCTTTCAACTTATCTTTAGCGACCTCAAAAACCGGGTCCTTTGAACGTACGTAAGCTTCGTACTGCTCAATGGAAAATTTATGATAAAGCGTATACTCTTCTAATCCAGTAGATACCTCGGAAACCGAAATTTTGTTTTCTTCATTCAATCTGTAAGCCAAACATGCAGAACGAAAGTTGTCAAAATATAGCTCGGTGGATTGAATCAAGTCCAACATGTTTTCTTCAAGTATAACCTTCTTCAACGCAGTAAAATCGCAGTGTTCCAGATTGCTGACCTCCACTACTCCCCACTTATATTTTCTACCATATACCAACTGACCTTCATCATTCAAGTGTTTCTTGATGGAGCCAGTGACTAGAAAAGGAACTTGGGCTCTTAATGACCTTTGCACCTCAGTATCTAGAATTAGGTCGGCAACGGGAATTTTATGATATTCAAGCGTATCTCTAACTACTTGCTTGAACGAGTGGGCATCAGCTGGACAAAGAGAGTCGCTTTTGCTGATAAGAGGGATAATGTTAACGCGGCTACTCAACTCCTTCATTGCCTTTATATCTAATGGTTTAATTGCAGCTCCAGTAGAAGGAATGAAATAAAGGCAACAGTGAACTCGAGTGTCAACCAATTGTTTGCGGTCTGGTTGTTCATGCTGGTATAAGTAGAGCCTGAACTGTTCATCGATATAGTTGCATATTGGGACCCATTCAGTGGAATTGTCAATTTTTTGACCGAATCCAGGAGTATCGATTGTGGTGAGGGTCAAGCAGAAACCCTCCTCTTCAATTAGGTACCTATGGACCGCAAGTGCAGACGTGGGCGCGGTGCTTTCTACTAAATCAGAATTGAACAAAGTGTTGAGAAATGTAGTCTTTCCTAGTCCGCTTGCTCCTGCTACCATTAGAGTAAATGTTGCTCCTTTCTTCTTAAAGAATTGCTTACTTTGATTGGGAAGCAAGGAAAGCCCGACCGTACTAAAACTTTGGTTATCATTAAAGTTTTGAGTTTCAAGATGTGCAGCGGCGGTTGAACTAGAGCATTGCATTTTGGGAGAGCTTATCTTTTGGCTTTTTGTTTGACCGCCATGTGGGACTTCGGGAGAAGCAGCCAAGGTGTCAGTCGCCATTATGTAGAAAGTTATTTGTGCACCCGCTTTCGCAGCCACTTTTATGTGTGTGTCACGTGTGAGAATTCAACCCCTCGCACAAGATCCAGACTGGAGTTAATCGGCTTAAACGCAACAACTCCATCGTTGACCGGACCAGCTAGATCTATTCAAGTCACTTGTGGTACAACGCATCTACACTTCCTATTGCCTGTTCTTTGTGAGTATTTTTAGAACATTGTACCAAATAAATTGGTTGCATATTTTTCATCATCTAATTTCACTATTGTTATGAAAAATATTTACAAAAACAGTGAAAATTAATCGAAAGTTGGATAGTGAGAAGCAACACCTTCTTCAGTGCGTTTTCAAGCATATTTGAAAGACCAAACTAAGAAAGTGGTACATTACTAAGTCCATGCTGCGCATAAACTGTGCCGATCAAATACGGAGACTAGCTTAATGTTGACGCAAGGCCCCTCTTGTAGTCACACATCATTCCCCAGGACTGGCACCGCAATCACGTTTCCTGTTTTGTCATATTTTATCTTTGTACTCTTGTTGGTTAGTTTCTTGGGAGGGTTCCTGAGCCCTATCGGTTTTCCTGGACAATATACAACAATTTTCAAGACAATACCCCCGCAACCCAAAAGACCGCCTTGGATCAATAGATCCACAGGAAGCACACCTTGCGTCTCTTGCTGTGAGAGCACACTAGTCTCGGCACCTCCCATACTTCGTATTCTTTTCTTCTCTGCCTCCCCAAGATTCGTAAACAAAATCCGCCTACTCTTTTGGGACAGAAATTTTGCGACCTTCCATTTTGGGACTAAACATAAACAGCATCCTAGCTACCAGCCAGGCACTTCGAGGAAGGTAGATAGCTCCAGTTGTTTGTGGATTTAAAAATCGGCATTGAAATAAAAAGTGGACTCTAGCACTGAAATTCGCTAAGCAGGAAGCAAAACCAACAGTTGAAGCACCCAGATCTCACAACAGCTAAGCAATAGGTGCAAATATCTTGATTCACCTGTCCATTACTTTATTGTATATATATATCCTAATTTGACAAGATCACCCCTCCTAACCACTACGACTGAGACGAAGTATAAAATTAAGATGTCAGCACCACCGGTACCGCATAAAACACCAAATTTAGGAGGACAGGCGCTAACTCCAACCACAACCTCAGTCACATCGCCTCCACCTCCCACTAGTCCTCAGACTAGAAAGCAGCAAATCGAACAGAGTATTATGAATCGAAAAGCCGCCACTCCCCCAATTAAGATTATGAAGCACAACCTTCTTTCAACCACAAGTTGTGACGATTTGAAGTCTTCATCGAGCGGTGGGTCTCTGAACCACGACAAGTTGAGGCTGCTATCAAGATCTCCAATGGGAAAGTTGTTGCACGTCAATAGCAACGAGCACGTAATTCCAATCCCCTTCACATTGCAGTTGCCCCCAAAGTTATCACCAAACAAGAGCAAAGCTCCAGCAGCCACCTCTCCAAAATCCCCCAAGAGAGTAAAGTTGGTGTATACCGGAGCAAAATATGAAAAGCTTGATGCTTCACTGGAGGACGAGGACCTTCTGAATTACAGCTTCGTGTCTCCTTTGCCCACAACAGGGTCAATCCCCCCAGTTCCTCCAAGACCAAGCAAAATGGCAAATCCGTTTGTTACGGACTCCTCGAAGAGAGCACCACCATCGGCTGCAAAATTCCACGCTAAAGTTCTTTCACACGATGAGTTGAGCATTATCGAAGAAATGTCGAACAGCCAGGTTGGCTCAAGACCTGGAAGCATAAAAGAAAACGTTGCAAATAAATCCAAACCAATAACGAGAGCAGATGCAAAGCGGTCCTTTAGCGGAGAATCACACACGTCTCTCTCATCGTTTGGATCTGTGGCCGATGTTATGAGTTTTGAGAAGGTCGAATACAAAAAGGCAGGTTCTTTTGAAAGAAGCGAATTAATTCAACTCCCGCTTACACCCGAGGAAGCTTCTCCAGAGTCTACTCCAGAGGCTACTCCCGAAGTAGACTACAGACCTCCAGTCCCCAGCAAATCCACCGTTAGAAGACCCATCAAAAGGGCAGTTTCCCAGAGTAAGCAAAATTCAGCAAGTAATAGCAAGGGCCCAAGTGCCCCAGCTCCTGTACAGCAGACAAGAGCTGCAGTTACAGCCGCCGCACCGATGTTGCAGAACCAACGCGACGGAGCGAGCACTCCAGTAGGAACAATTGGAAATGTGAGCGGCCCTACAGGCACACAGTTCTTAGGAAGCCTTACTTCCAACGCACCTAGAGCACCATTTAGCAGAATCACATCAGTTTCTTCTGAGTCGTCTGCCTCCTCATGGAACTCGCTCCAAAAGTCGATTGAAATCAGCATTGGGGAGGTAGAATCAATGGCACCAAAGCTGCAGAAGAAGAAGATTGCATTGATGCCAAGCAAACAGAGACTTGATAAGAGCTTACCACCAACGCCTATGGGGTCGTACAAAAAGATTGGACGTGAGTCTGAGTGGGAAGACGTTAGCGATATCTCAGAGTCCGAGTCAGAAACCACGACAGTTCGGTCACCACAACAGCAAATCCAGCCATTGAGGATCAGCAGGGGCAACACCTTGCTTGAACCGGCCAGGATAGCGCCATCTCCTAAAGCACCTACTGGTTTTCTCGAGCCTCCAAAGATTGGGAACACCAAAGCCGACACCACTTTTGAATCTCTGATTGAAATAGACGATTACTACTTCAATGATGACACCGAAAGCATACAAACAGCAAAGTTCCTGGAAGTCACTGTGTCCACCATAGCACCAATTACCAAACCATCGTCCCCATTAAAGCAGAGAATAATTTCTGAGAGCGATAATGAGGGCATTGGCAAGAGATTCAGCTTTCCAAATCTTGCGCAGCATCTTGAGAACCACGACGAAGAAGACAGCTCCACCTCCGAGGAGGAGACCAACACACGTCGTCAGCACACAATTCCAAAGAGATACAGTTTCTTCAGCGAGGGCCAGATTGAGATTCCAGATTTGGACGATGAAGAGACCGTCTCGCAGTTTTACTCACTGGCCAAGTCTATCACCCTGTATAATGGAACTACATTTGACGACTTGGACACAGAATCTGAAGACGACTCTGAAGGTGACGAATCTGAGTCTGAAGCCGAGTCAATCGGCACTATGGGAACTTTGAAGCCCATTGGCGTACCATCCGATGCGGCCAAGAAAGTTTTGAAGGAGCAGATGAAGATGTACGCGCTTGATCTGGACTCGGATGACTCAAGCACTTACACTGTGAGACTGAAATCCACGCCCAACTTGCAGGCTTCGAGGGCGCCAATGGCCAGACACCAACGCCACAAGTCGATGTACAGCATTGATTTTGACTTGCTGAGTGTTCAGTCTTCGGTCTATTCGAATCCTTCGTCATTGCAGTCCTCCAACTACGCTTCGCAGCCTTCTGCTCCAAGACCCACACCTAGAGCTACGATCAAGCAGAGGACAGAAGCTGAAAAGTCGTTGGCACTAGCCTCCAGGTCTCAAACCCCTTCGGAGGTCTCTACAATCACCAGATGTTCATCGAGGGCACGCAGCAAATCGTTGGGCAGCAAGTCCAAGTCACCCACGCCGTCGGAGGCGCTCAAGGCGCTCACTCCTGAGCCGCAGCTTGCGCACCCAAGCACCGCCAACCGCGCTACCGCCGACGCCAGCAGCTTTGTCACGCCGCCGCAAGTAATACCTTCCACCCCCACCGCATCACACTCGCCAGAGCAGTTGGACATTGTTGTTGCATCGCCTCCACTGAGAATCAACTACGACGTTGATTTCAAAGAGGCCGAGTCCGCAGACGCAGAGTCCGCCTTCAGCAACGTAGCTCCAACCATCCACGATATCATCAACACCCGGGTAGGAGGATTCAAGCCGCCTAACGATGAGCGTGTCATGCAAATCACAAAGGAGTTAACCAACTTGAAGTTGATGCCTTTGAACGAGAAGGATGCAAACTCAAACTCAGGTTCCGGAACCTCGCACTCGTCCTACCAGCTGAGCAACTCCGCCAAGCCGGAGTCGAACTCGTCCCACTCAGACACAGAAAGCGTCGTCATTGACTTGACAAAGGACACCTACGACGTCTACATGGTTCAAAGACTGAACTCCATCCACTCGTACAAGTCTGTCACTGAAAAGACAAAGGACGGGAAAGAAGTGGAGGTGGTTTTGGTCGACGAGGACGACGAGTATGACTCTGAAATCTCAAGCTTGTACTCCAAGTACAGAAACGATACCTGGTTGTTCAGGAGCGGATCGACCACAAGCACCACCTCCACCGCCTCTCTGGCGTCATTCCAGCCTGGAGAGCGCCAATTGCTTCTCCATCAAGGAAGAATCTTGTCTTCATACCAAACCTCTAAGTCGCTCCGTACTCCAATGACAAGGTCTTCAGGCTCTATAGCCTCGTCGACAGCTACGGACATCAGTGCTTCTTACAAATCAAAGAGAATCAGTCCTCCTTCCAAGAAAACTGCTGCTCCTTCTTATCCTACTGTCAGCAAGAGACACACTTTTGCAGCCATTGACTCATATTATGATTACGGTGCTGGTGAGAGTTATGACTTTGCCAGTTACATGAAACTGCAACACACAAATTAGAATAGAAATAGATGTCTATTAGAAACCCTATGTACAATTATAATTACAGAACGCATATAAAATGGCAACGGTGGTTGCCTTCAAGTAGTCTTTCATGCTCTATTATTTCTGTCTCATTTGTGGTGCGACTCACTTGTTAGTTGGAGGCAGCATTTCTTGCTCAAATCTCCTCTTGCACAGGGCTTCTCTTGCACAAAGTTCTTCCTGCTCAAAGACTTCTTCTCATTTAATGCCGTCATTGCAATAAAAACCGCCCAGGCTATTCATCTTCCTCCTCCTCTTCAACCAACTTCTCTTCGCTCAACAGTTTCATCAGCCTCAGGGAGGGTGCCCTACTCACACTTGAACTTCGGACCCCGTCAAAGGTCTTGACCGATCCAGAACTATTGCTACGGTAGAAGGTAACAGTCTTATTCTGTGTTTGGATCTTATTAGACTGTTGCTTATTTTCAATCATGGCCTTAACGGGCTTCTTGTTGTAGGAGCTGGACCTGAAAAACCCTGGCTTCAAATGGTTGTTCTCGTTATTAACTTGCTGATCAAAGTCAAAATCCTCGGGAATCTGATTGATCTCGTCAATCAAGTCCTGGTCCAAAGGCACATTGTATCCCACATCTGTGTATGATTCACCCCGGTCAGCTTCTTCGTCATTTTCGTCGTCTTCGCTTTTGGTAGCAAAGCTGATTTTCTCGTCATTGTTAAACCACGAGTACCTGCTGTCTTCAAAGCTTGGCTTCAATCTGTCCAATGGGTTTTTCTTCAGTTTACGCCCGTCTTTGGGTTCTCCTATGGATAGCTCCAACTTTGCCATGGTTTGCATGATGTTATTAATTGAGTTTCTCTTATTTTCAAACTTGGTGTTGGACGATTCAAGGGTGGCCAAGGTCGACATCATGTCAACAATAGAACGACGGTTAAGTTCTGCCTTTTCTGTCGACTTTGAATTCTCGTTCACTATGTCTGCCTGCTGTTTCTCCAAGTTCGACAACATGTTCATCATTCCCAAGATGGAAGCTCGTTTAGTTTGGAGGTCGACTTTGTCGTCTGCCTTTTCGGTTGTGTCTGAGAGCTGTGGGGATGACTCTAGGTTAGAAAGCATGCTCATCAATAAGCCAATTGACTCGCCTGGGTTCAATGGCTGAATAGGTGTGGCGTTTAGCGACTGGTGCACCGAGTCCTCTTGATCCGTTTGCACCACAGTGTCGTCTAATCCGTCCAGGTTTGGTGCTTCTTCGTGCATGTCAGACAGCCCTGTGCCTACTGATGGAGACTTACTGTACATGTAACCTTCGAAAATGTCGTCCTCGTAGTGGTCGTCCTGGCTAGGAGTGTCTACTTCCTCTCTAAAGGACGCATCATAATCAATACCCATGCCGTTCGCAAGGTTCATCACCGAATTCTCATCGAGACGAAGTGCCTGGAAATTGAACCGCTCATCTTCATTGTCCTCATTGATTTCTTCGTACTCTTCCAACGACTCGTTATCAAAAATGTGATCTCTAAATTGCAGAGGATCATACGGAGTACGGGGCTCTTCGGGATATGTTTGTGGACGGAGTGGTGAAACTTCCTGAATCTTTTCTTCAGTCTCGTAGGTGTGGTCGGGATGTTTGTAGTCCAAAGGTTCAGGCTCACGGGAGTACTCGTTCACTGGCTCACGCGAATAGCTATCCACTGAATGCTCATTCACTGGCTCATGTGAATACCCACCCATTTGGTCGTGAGAATGCTCGTGCGAATACTCGTCCATTAGCTCGTGCGAATACCCATCCATTTGGTCATGTAGCTGGTTTGAGTCCAAATACTCTTCCTGGTTTGCATGGTTCACTGAGTGTCTTTCATCTACAGAAAATGCCTCGTTGTAAATCACATCATCCTCCTGATCATCATCGTCGATTCCGTTATTCTCAAAGTCATAGTCGGAAAATTCGTCCACTTCGTATCCCAAATCATTTTCGCCAAAGGTATTCAGATGCTCTGTTTGAGGAGTGTTACGAGTTTTGTAGTACTTCACAGAGGTGTTTCTTCCCCCTCTTCTATCTTTGATGAAGGAAAATTGAGACGACAGAGAATCGTCGTCATCGTCGTCATCGTCTTCATCGTTGTAATGGGTACTATCGTCGTCGTCAGTTTTGAAGCTGACCAGCTTAATTTCAAACTTCTCGCTATTTGCGATGGAATTGTTGGTTGTGGAGGTATTTGTATACGAAGGTGTTATTGAGACCTTGGAACTATTTTCAATAGTGGGGAGTGAAATGGGAGGTTTAAGTTTTGGTTGCGATTGCTGCTGAGCAGCAGCAGCAGCGGCAGCAGCAGACGCTGGTGGATGCGGCGCCTTAGGCGGAGGTATGGCCAGCATGGCCGCAGCAGCAGCAGCCGCTGCTGCAGCGGCAGTATTAGAAGTGTTGTTAAGGGTCTTCAAATTGTAAGGCTTAGACAACGAGGGAAATGAGCTCGAAGATGTCACCTTAGGAGACTTGGAATTCTTGTACAAGTCGTAGCCTGACGATGACAGCGACATCGAAGATAAATTCGAGCTGTGACTGTAGCTATGGCGGTGGCCCTTCTTTTTAGACTCATCTTTCGAGGACGAAAACAAACTCTTAATTGGATTCAAAAGCTTCTTGGGCGACGACAATGTGGATCCATTGCTACCGTTAGTGGTAACAGTAGCACTGCTATTCACCGAGCTCAATGGTGTGTTATAATTATGAGTAGTTGGAGGTGGATTCGGGGGAGGAGTCATCTGTGCATTATATGGGATCTTTGGTGACGGTACAGGTGTCTTTACATTTGTCGATGATCTCGTCTTTGAAGGGGGGTTGTTCAATCCCACGGCATTCTTGCTCACTCCTATTAGTAGCGATGGGTGATCTAGGTCGAATTCCAGCTCTGAAGTCGTCGATTCCCCACGTCTATGTGACTTGATGAAGGATCGCATAGTGGTTATGATTCTATTTTTGGAGTCTCTACGAATATCAAAAACGAGCGAGCACGGCGAACCCTCTCAAGGGAAGCTGCCCGTCAGTCAGGTGACCAGACACCTCACAACGTAATTCAACAAATGCTTACCCACGTCAAAGGAGCCTGTCTACAACAATATCCGAGAGGGATCCGTTAATTTTAATAATAAAGCAATCAAACAATAGAAATAGATACAATGTACATTAGATATTCTAGCTGAGTGAGACAGCTTTGCAACCAAGATGGAGGATTGGAAAACTTCTTTTGAAATTTTTAATGTGTTCTAGAACAGGCACAAGTGCGAGCTGATGCACTCATATTTCGTATTTACAATTGTCTTCTTGCCTTAACAGCAGCTGCCAAACCAGCCAAGACATCTTCAGTGTCGTTCCAGCCGATACAGGCGTCGGTGATGGAACAACCGTACTTCAAGGCACTCTTTCCACCCTTCTCAGCTGGTGGAACGTCTTGTCTACCTTCTTCAATGTTGGATTCGATCATCAAACCGCAAATGGCAGTTTCACCGTTGCTGACTTGTCTTGCGATTTCAGCTGCAACCAATGGTTGGTTCTTGTGGTTCTTGTTGGAGTTACCGTGAGAACAGTCAACCATGATTCTAGCTTCCTTTGGACCGGTTCCAATGTTAGCCTTGGCCAAAGATTCCTTACACTCCTTGATGGACTTTTCGTCGTAGTTGGTACCTTGCTTACCACCTCTCAAGATGACAAAACAGTCTTTGTTACCTTCGGTACCAACAATCGCCACAACACCTGGCTTGGTAACAGAAAGGAAGTGGTGAGGGTGAGAAGCAGCTCTCAAAGCATCGATGGCAACACCCAAAGTACCATCGGTACCGTTCTTGAACCCGATTGGGAAGGACAAACCAGAAGCCAATTCTCTGTGCAATTGGGATTCGGTGGTTCTGGCACCAATAGCACCAACAGAGAACAAGTCCAGCAAGAATTGCGGAGAAATGGTATCCAACATCTCTCCGGCGATAGGCAACTTCTTGGTCAAATTAACAAACAACTTTCTCGAGATTCTCAAACCCTTATTGATTTGGAAAGTACCATCAATATCTGGATCGTTAATCAAACCCTTCCAGCCAACTGTGGTTCTTGGCTTTTCCAAGTAGGCTCTCATAACAATGTGTAATTCCTTCTTGTGTTGTTCCGATAACTTGTGCAATCTGTTGGCGTAGTCCAAAGCAGCTTCAGGGTCATGGATCGAGCATGGTCCAATGACCACCAATAATCTGTCATCCTTCCCTTCCAAGATATCAACTGCCTGTTGTCTACCTTCCAAGATGATTTTTTGGCCTTCTTCTGGAACCTGGAACTCGTGTTGCAACAAGTCAGGTGGCGTTAATGGGTCGTACCCACGAACTATTTCTCGTTAATATGCTGGTTTTCCCTCAAATATCCATTTGCTCTACTTACTTCTCCAATCTTCCATACGGGATCTGTCCCCAACATTCTCATTAGTGATGAACATGTCTTATCAGTGGTTAAAATAAATTTAAGAAACGTGGAAATTTTTTCAGCACTTTATATTCCTGGCACAAATTTAGTCATAATTTGGTAGCGCTAATCAAACCAGCAGAAAAACGCACCTCCCCAAGATAACAGATGCAAAGAAAAATTCCACGCGAGTTTCACCAACCACGTTTATCCCTTTGGTCATGCCGTTACACGATAAAAGTTTAACTCCCAAAGGTCACACAGCCAAGTACAAATACGAGCATAGCGCTAGGTATCATGATATGGTGGCATAAATTGAAATACGCACTTCCCCCCAGCACTAGAAGGATTTAAGGGTCATATAACACAAAAACTATAGCACGCCTGACAGGTATCAGGGTCGACTAGATTCTCTGGAAGAAATAAATATATGCGTTGGACCTGGCTTCCTCGAGCGAGTCGACCTCAACAACCTTCTCGTCATTGAATAAGATCCATTTATCGTTTTTCTTTACAAATGCAACGTAATGACCAGTGTGTGGCGAAGTCCCCTTATGGCAAACTATAGCCAGAAGAGAATACTTTGACGAGCCATACGGTTGAGCTTTTAACTGCTTTACCAATTCATTTCTCTCTCCAGTAATGTCGATCTTCGAGGAAACTTCTAATTCGCCATTGTCGTCGGGGTTATTGAACAACCACTCCACCGCTCTGTTGATGTCGCTATTGTTAACAATAAGGGCTTTCTTGCACAATTTCTCTGGGAATCCCATTGCTTGGAGGTTGGCAACCTGCTCAGGGGACACGTCAGGGCCCTGGCTTGCGGAAGATGATGCCTCGATAACCAATGGCTCGTCAATGTCCGCATCGTCCATATGCGCAAATATCCAATTCATGGCATCTTCTGCACTGGAGTTGCCTGTCTTGTACAATGCCTTGACTGCTCTTGGTTCCGGGAATCCCATTCCAAGCAATGTGTCCAAGGCTGCTTGATCTGCGACGAATTGGGGCGTTTCGGAAGTAGCCTCTTTCTCCGGTAACTGATTCTCTCCTTGCACAAAGCCCCTACTAACATACCCGCTTAAGTCCAAAGAGTATGGAATCTCGACAGGAACGTCCACTTTGACTGGTACCCAGTTCTCCAACTTAATTCTCAGTGCCCCAACAACCAAATTAGGTGGGAAAGACTTGAACCCAGTTGATTTGACTGCAGTGTTTCCTTCCGAGCAGTTTTCACACTTGTAGCCTTCAATTTCTTCAGCGGTGTAGAAGTCCTCAAAGCTCTTGCTCAATGTGGTGGGCTTGTAGGTAGTCTTTCCGTCAACAACCGCCTCAATGTCTTCGTGGATCTTGACAACAAGATTGTCAACTAGTTCTGTGTTTAAAGTACCTGATTGGCAGTTCTTGCAAATGACCTTATTTTCGAGCAAAAAGTTTAAGGACTTGTTGAGAGAAAGTCCTAAGCTGGTATCGACTTTGGTAAAGAAGTATGTCAAGAATTCATGGGCATCTTGCTGTCTCCCGGTGGAGAACTCTTCATGGCCCTCACCAATCAAATTTTTGAAAGTAGATGGCTTAATTCCTAATTGGTAGGAGTCATTAACAGCAGCTGGCTTCGAGTAACGGCCACTAAACAACCCGTCGTAAATTTTCACAAGCTGAGTGGTCAAGTCTTTCGATGGGTCTTGGGTTTGAGAGAATTGCAACTTCGATACGACTTCCTTATACTCTGGGAAGTTGAATAATGCTTGCAAAGTAGCGTTGATGTAACATGTATTGCCCAAATTTTTGAAGCCAGTCAAGCCAGGTCCAAATACAGGAGGAAGCTTTTCACCGTTTGCGCCGTCCAACTTGAATTCCCAGTTCAAATTGCGGTCTATATTCAATTCAATCAAGTTCTTCTCAGTCTTGACCGCTGTGGACAAGTCAATTCCAAAAGTGGCCAACTTTTCAGGCAAGTTTGGCACTTTAACTTCATCGTTGCATGCATAACAGTAAACATCACACTCACCTTCACTGGATAACGAGCCTAATTTGATGGCAACGGGGTGGTTTGAATCTTTAAAGTGTTGGAGGGCATGAGAGTTTCCTTTAAGATTCAGCCCGTATTGCTCTCTACCACATCCAGTCTGTCCACATTCAAGGCAGAGCCATAAGTTTTCTTTCAAATCACATAAGCGACACAGTTCCAAGCTAAACCCATCAATCTTACTTTGACTGAGCTCAATTGAGTGAACACATGGGACAATTTCTTGTTCCCACTGCTTGATTTCGTCTGCCTTGCTCGATGAATTTGCAGTAAGAATTTGATTGGCTAAGGTCTGAAACCTGGGTGTGAGTTCTTCAAACGGCCACAATTTGTCATCTCTCACATCATAAACGCCAACTATAGTATTGTAAAAATCATCATCTGTAACGTCTCTAACTTCTAATTTTTGCATCTTAGCAGACTTTTCACCGGAAGTAGTTCTCTCAGATTCAGGTTTCAATTCCTTCCGAATGTTCAAGTAAAGGTGGTTGCCTGTCTTGCTGAAATTTTCTCTTGTATAGTTGTAGGTGTCGCCTCTTGAGAACCCTTGGTAGGAAATCAAGTCTATATCGAGACCCAATGGGTTGTTTTCCGGTGTATCAAAGTTAAACATACAATCATCTTTGTATATACGAGCTCCCGATGGAACCTTAAGGGGGATCTCTAATGGTACGTCGATTGGCATGATGGCAAGGATTCTTGAGTATAATTGATTTGGAAAAAATTATTTGCAAAAATACAAAGTCTAAAGTAACGACTTGTCTGCTTGTGGAGACGAAGGCGGTCAATAAAACCTACAGGCAACTTTCCGAGGATTCACATACATGCTCAAGAATATTAAAGTTAGTGAAGTCAGGGTGTATTACAGTGCTTCGGAATACTGACTCTTTTGTAATAGCTTCCATAGACGCAAGCATGGATTGATGGGACCCTTAGCAATGTAGTGCTGCAAAGTCCTTCAGAAATGCTGCAACGTAGAGATCGAACGTAGAAATTCCAAAGTAGAAGGAGTTAATTAAATCATTAGTTCTCTATGAAAGGTTTGGTCTACGGGTAGTTTCACATTCATAGAGATGTGAGTTGCTTCTCTCCAACATTACTACTAAACTCATCCAACTGCACGTAACTCCTCAAACAATAAAGCACAAGATAAGAAGGTTCAATTAGAAACTTATACTGAGTCAAAAATAGAGACTATCGGTGTGATGTCTTGTCAAATGACTGCGCCACTGCCCTCCCTTCGCCTATCTGGGCTTGATTACCAGGTGTTATTTCCCCCACAAAAAAAATAATTGGTTGCCAAAAAACATGGCTTTCAAGTCAGGAATCTACTTCTCCAATTGGTCTGTCTACGGAAGAAAGCACTTTGCAATAGACATTGCAGCTGACAATGTGACGCATTTGTTCTATGCTTTCTTAGGAATTGACACTGCTACAGGCAGAGTCCGGCTTACAGACGAGTGGTGTGACACCCAACTTCCTGTTGCATCCCCGTTGGACCCTTCGAAACAAGTCACTGGTAACCTCCAGCAGACATTTCAATTGAAGCAGAAATACCGCCATCTTAAAGTAGTGATGTCAATCGGAGGCTGGGGAACAGAAGGATTATTCCAAGCCATTGTTGCAGACAGCGGCAAATTAGCTGCCTTTACTGTGAGTGTTGGGGAATTCATCAAGGAATACGGATTTGACGGAGTTGACATCGACTGGGAGTATCCAACAACCCCAGACGAAAACGAAAAGTTTGTTTTGCTTCTTAAGAAGTTGCGCCAGGAATTGAATTCGATAGACAGCAGATTGTTGCTTACCATTGCTGCACCAGCGGGAGAAGCGCAGCGGACCGTCCTCAAAATCAAGGAGATCAACCAATACCTTGACTTTTTCAATGTTATGTGCTATGACTTTGTTGGACAAGGGTGGGCCAACAAGACAGCATACCACTCAAACTTGTTTGGGGACAATGGAGACAATTCGCTAAACGGGTCGGATGTGTTGGGATATTACGAAAAGAATGGTGTGCCACGAGAAAAGTTGATATTGGGAATGCCACTTTACGGGCGCCAATTCCACCAGGTAGGTCCACCTCCTGGGATTGGAAAGAGCTTTACTAGGCTAGAAGGAGAACAAAATGAAATCAAGGATTACAAGCTCTTGCCTATTGGGGACGAATCCGTCGACACAAGAAAGGTGTCGGCTTACAGCTATGATGGATCCTTGTTTATTGTGTACGATAACCCACAAACCACCCGGATCAAAGCACAGTACATCAGTCTGAATGGATTTGGAGGAGGCATGTGGTGGGATAGCGCTGGGGATAAGCCTGATGAATCCTCTTCCTTGGTTGCAAACTTTGTTGATCAATTGCACCATGATTTGGATAGGCTGGATAACATTTTAGATATATATGGAAGTAGTAGCTTCCTCAAGCCGTTATTTGAATAAATGGAGTTCAGAGTTTCGGTACCTGACTATCGGTGCAGTCGCGTTGTGGCCGTTTTAGCACCAGCCTGCGGTTTGCACCAGCGGTCCCAGCGGAGTGTGAACAAGTACCCGCAAATGTCTGTAAAATAAGCCCAATTATGTCATTACAAGCCTTTAACACTATTTTCAATACCGTTGTCTACATAAATCTCAATAAATTTTCATTCTAAAGAATCAGATCCATTCTCGCAAAAACACTGATGACAGCAGCAACCAACTCTAATTGTAACTCATTAGCATTTGAAGTTTCAATTTCCTTTTCAATCTCTTCACCTAAATTCATACCAATACCCAAAGGCGATCTATGAGACAAGTTAAAAGGATAATCACTGAAGTTGTTCAATAATTCGTCAGCACGAGCAAAGGCTTCATCTCTGCCGGATGCAACCAAGGGGAAGACATTTTCCAAGACGTTTGCTGCGTAAGCACCACAGATGAGAGAAATCAGACGGAGGTACTTGAAGGATATATCCTTGCCAAACATGTCTGAAGCGTAATTGTCTATATCAACGTTTCTTGACGCCAAGAGGGCAATGACTCTGCTCTTAACGTGTTCTTTGGCCATTGGGTCAGCAACAGGATGGGTTGCCATATCAAACAAGAAAAAGTTCTTGCGTTCAGTTCTCAAGACTCCCTTATCAACAAGACCCTTTGCTAATCTCTCTCTGACTTGTTTTAATTGGTAGTTGATCTTCATCAAGTTCCATGTTTCTCCACTCAATAAGTCGATCCAATTGGTGACGCTCAAGTTCGATTCATCGCCTTTCATGATCTTAAGAGCTTCGTCCAACAAGACTTCGCCGGTTGGTTCTGAATCAATCACCTCAACCAAACGGTCGCTCAATTCAAATCTACGACGGGCTGGGTCATCAACCAAGCTGATCTTTCTGCGGAAGGCCAACTCAATTATGATACATCCACGCAAGGCATATGATATGTTGTCGTTCCAAAAACTGAGATAACCTTCTTTGTCTTTTAATCCAAGTAATAACACTTCTTCCATTAAGGTTAACAAGGGTAACTTTAAGGCTCGACGGTCTATAATGTCACGAGAATCGTACCCAATCTTGGTGTCGGTTGATACCGGTGCAGAATTGGTGTTGGAATTCCCAGAATCATCGAATGAAGATTCAGTCGTACCTTCTGTGCTCTTGGCTCCACGACGTCTTTGCAATCCAGAAGACATGTGTGTATGCTATTGATTGATAGTGTGTTTTTTCTGAAAAAAAAAAACACCTGTACCAAATGGAGATCTATAGGGAGGAAGCGTAAGAAATACTGAAGACACAGGAATTGAGACTAAGACTGTTGCCTACAAGTCTGTGGGATGTATCGAGGAGGTAGTATTAGTAGCTGAAATGCATGAATATACGAAGTGGGGCACACCGTGATGGCAGTGCCTACCACGGAGTTCTTAGGTCACAAGACAAACGCCAGCATCCGTGACTACATGGATGATGAGGCCTGACAGCCCGCTAAGATAGCGCACTGTGGGCGTGTCCCACAAAGAAGGCAGGAAATAGCCTTCCCGCGCATCCCCAATCCAGAGCGCCAGATTCTTACAGCCTCGCTCGCGGGCAAGTTCGTCACCACTACGTAGATTCTAGACCAATTTCAACTAAGGCGAGCTCCGCACATACGAAAGCCCCAACGGGCTTTCTAAATGCACTTTCTGTTGTAACCCTAAAAAAAAGTCCACTACAAGCGTAAGGATGTTGTTCCAATATCGAGGTCACTGGCACTCCTTTTCTGCTCAGAATGTAAAAAGGCAGATCTCCTATCCTTTCCGATGTTAGTAGCCATGAACCGTTTCAACGTAATTGTACCTTAAATTAAAGTAAATTAGGGAAAAGCTCTTGTCTAAGGGACAATGTATGAGCTACTTGTTGTCAGTCGTTTCTCATTGTACGTCTTCTCTCTTGATGAAGCCTCAACGTAAATTGTTGGACAATGCCTTTGGGAGTTTGATAAAAAGATCTTTGACGTGACCTGTGCTGCATATTATGTTTTGGTTACTAGCGGCAAAGCGTAAAGCGTCAACACACAACAAAACAGGATCAGTCGTGCTTACCGTATACAGTTGCCAAGTTGAGATAGGATTTGCATAAGTAGATACTGCGTCCTTGCCTGCTTTGGTTGCTCTGTCTTCATGGATGGCTGTAGTGTAGGCTGCTGAAGCGACGATCTATGTGCAGGTTGTTATTGTTCGGAGAGTGGGTGAAGTACGTACGTTACAAACAGTTGAAGTAGCGCTTTGCTAAAGGCCCGGCTAGCATGGTCTCATACGTTGAGCATTACAGAGTAGGTGGAGATCAACACAGCACGGCAATTCTTAAGCAAATGGTCCTTGCAGCCCAAAAGAATGGGTTTGTTGACGTTATCCCCGTGTTTTAGTATGCAGTACCTGGTGGTAGAGAGATCTCCTATGGCGGCAAACAAGATCTCGAAGGTACTCTCAAAACCTCTCAGCAGAGTCATTCACGCTTCGATTAATGCCTACACTTGCTTTTCTTAAACGTCAACCCAAATTTCTGTAGTTCTGTGTGCGTCTCTTGCTACCAATACCTATATCAAAGTTGATACTCGCGTATTTTAAAATAAATCATGGACTGGTCCAAACTAAACCGACAGTCGAACAACAGCGACGACGAAGAAGAGGTACGGCCTAAGAAGGGCATCGACGACTTTGTTTCGTTTCCGACCATTCCAGACCCCGAGTTAGATAACTCCAAAACATTAAGCAGAATATTTAGTAAGACTCTACGCAAGGTCACCAATAATGCCACATCATTAGTCAACTACAAAAAAGAGGAACCACCGGTGCCAACTGCACAACACTCACCGCAAGTGCAAACACCAGAGGTAAACTATCCAATTGAGGTTTTCCCAGCAATCCCAATAACCGCTGTCGCCACCACTCCGGCAGGCACTCCTCCAATATCATCATCTCCTGAAGATAAACCAAGATCCAACCCAGTGACGCTAAAGCGCCCTGCAACTATAGAAGACTACAAGACTAGAGTTACCTCAGACAATAAGACCTTGAGGCTTCTGAATTTTCAGCAAACACCAAATGCATCTTCCCTTAACGTGAATGCTCATCCAGCAATCGAGAGCAGGAAGCGAGATCCCCTGCGAATGCTGCAGCCTTCATTAAAGAAGAAAGGGTCTGCCCTCCTGAACAGAATTTCCTCCATATTTAATAATCTACCAAACGATATTGAATTGTCCGACGACTCGGCCTCGGACCTGGAGACAATCCATCCCCAGCACTCAGAGTCTGAAACCCAAGATTCCGACTCTACTAATAATACAAGCTATGCTAGTGAGCCCTCTCGAAAAGCAACAAACCTTCCTGTGAAGAGATTTCCTTCAAGCTACTATGACTTTTCGTTGTACAGTGAATCAACTGCCAAATCTTCCCCAGTCAAGGCCGAGCTCCAGCGTTCATACTCCATCAGTAGTATAGACGGCTCGTCTCCATCCTTGTCTTCATTTTATGCTTTGAAGAGTAAAGACGTTAAAAAGAAACCTTCTTCCAATTTGTCGGCAGTCATATTTGATAATGCCAAGCTGATTATGCCTCAGGAAACAAAGAGGAGGAAAAAGAGAAAGCCCAAAAAGTCCTCAGACAACCCATTAAAGAATGGTGGTATACCCAGAATATACTGGATGAATGATGCATTTGTCCTGGACTGCTTGAATTGCTTTAAACCCTTCACAGCTTTTAGAAGAAAGCATCACTGTAGATTCTGTGGTCAAATCTTCTGTTCTGATTGCACATTATTCATTTCTTATAACCAGCATAAAGAGGAAAGGAGGCACACCGAGTCAAACAAAACATTCAATGACAAATTAAGAGTTTGCAAGCCATGCTATAGTGATGTCATTGTGTATCTTAGTGACGATTCATCTTCGGACGAAGAGGTCGACGAAGCTGCGGCTCAGATATCATCATCTCAATCATTGACTCCACAGATACGTCTCCGCTCCAACTCAAACCCCTCTAGAAGAGGCAGTGTAATGGAGAATTCAGCATTTTTAAAGGAAAAGTCTCCAATTGATTCACAACTGGACAGGAAGGCGTATCCAAGACTTGCACCTACAATGGCCATTCCAACCACCCGAACAGGGGCTGCAGTGGAAATACCCGTGGCAAACAGTTACAATGGTGCCTTGAATTTGAATTCACTTACCACACTGCCCACACCTTCAGCTCAGCGATACCATCATCATCAATCACCCAATATAACCCCTCAAAAGACCTGGTTTAAGAACTATGCTCACTTAAGAGCTGCAAACATGTCTACCCCAGATTTGGCCAGATCAACCAGTCTTGATAATTTGTTGCTTGGGAAGAACTCTGGAAAGTTACGCATCAAGTCATCATCTGGAGAATTGCTGCAAACCATGGAAGCCGATTCCATAAATAACTCTGATGAGGAGAAGATAGAGGATGGAGAGGAAAGTGAAGACGAGCAGGTTATGTCTTTGTACACCTTATTGAACACTCAGCTGCCAAAAGCATCTGCTAATCCAGTCATGCCTACTCTTGGCGAATTCCCTAGTTTGTACGACAACGCTGGGTCCAACTTTCCAAAAATGTATGACACAATGTTCTTTGAAGAATTACCAAAATCTGAAAGCTTAAGATCCAGAGAGAGGGCTCATGCATCCTTACAACGTATGAAGTCTAGGAGGAAAACCAAATCAACAAGGAATATTTCTATTTTGACTCAATCCAGATTACCCAGCTTTGGCAATAGAATTGCCATGAGAAGCTCCTCATCACCATCTCCGGATGAATTGCTGCCAACCGGAGGTAGATTTGATTACAGTGTTGACGACTTATCTGAAGATGATAATGTTTCTCACATAAGCATGTCAAGATCTATCGACCACGTATACTCCGAGTACCTTGACGCTGTATTGAAGCAGTCTTTGGAAGATTGTGATGTCAAAGAAAATTTAGATAGATGGATGAGTGTTTTGAAAGATTCCTTAGTGTACGTTAATTGTATCAAGTTAACTGACACTTTGGATATTCGTCAGTACGTCAAGATTAAGAAAAACTTGGGTGGTACCATTGAAGAAACTAAAGTCATCAATGGTCTTTACATGACCAAGAACATTGACCTGAAGAGAATGTCATTTTCAATCAAGTCTCCAAAAATTGCTTTACTTATGTTCCCACTTGAGTACCTTAAACAGAAGGAGCAATTGATCAGTTTGAGAATCATTCATTCCCAACAATCAGTCTACATTACAAACTTAATTTCTAGGTTGGTATCTTTGGAGCCTGATATCTTAGTTGTTGGTGACTCGGTTTGTGGGCTTGCCCAAAGCCTTTTAGAAGATGCTGGGGTAACTATGATCTCAAACGTTAAACCTCAAGTCATTGAGAGAATTTCAAGATATACGAAAGCTGATATTTTCCAATCAGTAAACGATTTATTTTTCAAGAAAGGAACTTTGGGGAGCTGCGATCGGTTTGAAGTGAAGAAATATCTATACAACAATCTTGTCAAAACTTATTCCTTTTTTATTGGGAATGATATAGAGACTGGTTTTACTATTTCGTTGAGAGGAGGAAATGAAGATTTGTTGGGAAGCGTCAAGTATGCTGCAGAGACACTCTTGCCAGGTTATTTAAATGCCAAGTTTGAGAAAAGTTTCTTTGATAACTTAGCACTATCTTTTGCTAAAGACATCGAGAATCATAAGGTCATTGAAGTAAACGCTAGACTCAAGGAGATCCAAAGCTCTACCGACGAAGAGAAAGAAGAAGAAGCTTTATGGTGTGAGGTAACTTTTGATTCCACCGAAGTCGGTAATTATATTAAGTTGTTCAATGAGAGAAAGATTAGTTTATCTCCTGCATCATCTTTTTCCTTGCCTACTCAGCTTGTGAAGGTGATAGATTCTTACTATAATTTCCACACCTTTTGCAAAACTAACAAGATAATTCAAGCAATGGCGGAAGATGATCCAATTGATGAGACATGGCTAACCGAATTGAAGTTGAATGTGGACCCCACCAAGTTCCCAGCTCAACTGGATATGCTAAAGTTTCTCAAATACGCCAGTACCAGTCACTTGAAAGGATTGGTTAATGACTTCTTGTACAGATCACGGGCTTGGACTAACTGTGTGAACATCTCATCATATCAGCTCTATCCTGTGTTTCACAAGAATATCCATGTTCTTCACTCAACAGTCTCCATCAAGCACGCCACTCCGTGTTCGGGGCCTAATATAGTAATTGTTGACTATTACACAGATAATGACAAGTGCTTTGGCCTTTTCTTGGATCAAATATACACAGATTCTTCCAAAACGTGCGAAGAGTGTGGAGAAGTCTTACTCGATCATTATAAAACTTATGCTCACGGAAACGGGAAAATTGATGTGATTACTGAAAGGTATGAATCCAATGCACACAGGGTCATGTGGTGCTACTGCAAAGAGTGTAACTACCAAACTCCACAATATCCGATGAATGACGACACTTATTATTTGTCAATCGGGAAATTCCTTGAGTTGTGCTTTTATGGAGAAAACGTAGTGACCAACTGTGGACACGATTTCTTCAAGAGCTATATCAGGTGTTTTGGTTATGGTGACTTGGTTATTAAGTTGGAGTATCTGCTTATTGATAGCTACGAGGTTGTGGTTCCTAGAAAGCAGTTAGAATTTATTCCTACTGTCGACATGAAACTTAAAGTGGATGCTTATCACAACATCAAGGGCAAGGCTGAAAAGTTTTTTGCCAGTATTTCCAAGAGATTGAATAGAGTGAAGCTTGATACCTACGATAAAGCTGAAGAAGGTTTGATGAGAATTGAAGAATTGAAGGTGAAGTTAGACCTTGAAATTGGTATCATTGACAAGAGAATGCTCGAAATTTACAACTCCACGGCTCCTACAAATCACATATGCATGAATTTGATTTTGCGAGAATTGCAAGATTTGGGTGTGAATTGGGATACCGAATTCAATGACTTTGAGAAAAGGTTTTTGCCTTCCGAACACGAAATCACTAAGATCACTCAGTTTCATTTAAGAAACTTTTTAATGGAAAAGGAAAAGGTTCAAGGTGGAGAACTGCCGGTCAACGAAGTGCATGGGGCAGATGTATGTTCAGAAGACGAGCACGACGAAGAACATGAGTGTGACAGTGACAAAGAACATGAAGGACAGGGTGAATGTACTGAAGATCATCCCTGTGAAAAGGAGGAGGGAGAGGAGCAGTCTTGTGATCTCCACAGCCATTCAGCACATGAAGATGGCGTAGAGGAAGAGGAAGCAGAACAAGAGCAGCACGTAAGTAATGATGAAGGCAACGGTAATTACGAGGATGGACATGCACAAGATATTCCGGACCATAATCAAAAAGACCCAATTGAGCATGGCATTGACCATTCCGAATTTTCTATTCCTGAGGAGATACAACATCATCATCACCCTCATCATCATCACCCTCATCATCACCATCATCATCATCACGGTCATTCCCATAACTCTAGCCATCGCGGATCTCGTGGGTCACACGGATCTCAAGTCTCAGACACTTATAATCATTCAGAGGACCAACAAACTCAACCACTTGAGATTTCTCCAGCAATTAATCGTGAGCAAACAAAAGAGATTGGAAAAATGATTCCTTCATCTTTATATTCTTCTTCGAATATTATTGAACGTATCAACAAGATTGAGCAGCTCCTTGAGAATGAACGTCTGGGAGCAGTCAAGAAAGATAAGCTCCCACCACCTGCTCCGTTAAGACATCTCACAAAGTCTGGAGAGTTGCAAGAACAGCCAAATAAGGTTATCCAATTAGCTTCATTGTTTAACAAGATGAATATCGATAAGATCTCTTTGGAATTCAAAAAGCAGAGAGAACAAGAATTGCAAAAGAAGTCTCATAAGTATAAAGCCTTACCAATTGTTGAGAGTAAACCTATTGTTGAGATTTACGATAAGATTGAGGACGTTGTGTTCATTGATGAAAAGAATTCAGCACCAAGTGCACCAAACAATCAGACCCAATCTATGCCCAATAATCAGCTTACACCTTCAACCTCTAAAGAAAATAAGAGCATTGATATTCCACAACCAGAAAAGGTATCTTTACTTAAGTCATTGACGAATTTCTGGGCAGATAGATCTGCGACTTTGTGGGATCCACTAGACTATCCATTGGAGTCACATGAACACACTTTTGCAGACAGTGAAGTTATTGTTCGTGAAGATGAACCATCGTCGTTAGTCGCTTTCTGTCTTTCTTCGGCCGATTATAAGCTGAAGATTGAAGCAATGGAAAGTGAGCCTAGTGGATGGCAAGACGGATTTGACTTGGAACAGAATGAAGTGAACAACAAGAAAATCAATAACTTCATTAAGTTGGAAAAGAAGTTTAAGAAGAAGAATGTTGATCAAAACAAATGGGAAAAAATCATGAACAAGAACAAGTCTAACCATTTAAAGTATCAATTTGTTGATGGGCAGACTGCGTTGTCATGTAAGATTTTCTATTCTGAACAATTTGAAGCTTTTAGGAAAGCATGTGGGAATAATGAGAATTTCATTCAAAGTTTGTCACGTTGTGTCAAATGGAATTCTAGCGGGGGTAAGTCAGGCTCCAACTTCTTGAAGACCTTGGACAACAGATACATTGTCAAAGAATTATCAAAGCTGGAATTGGAGCTGTTTGTTCTGATAGCGCCATTTTACTTCAAGTACATTGCCCAATCTATGTTTAATACGTTGAGTACGGCCATTGCGAAGATCTTTGGGTTTTACCAAATCCACGTAAAGAACAACGTAACTGGTAAGGTCTTCAAGATGGATTTCTTGATTATGGAAAACTTGTTCTACAACCACAAGACCACGCGTATTTTTGACTTGAAGGGATCAATGAGAAACAGACATGTTCAACAGACAGGAAAAGAAAATGAAGTTTTATTGGATGAAAACATGATTGAGTACATTTACGAATCTCCAGTTTTCATCCGAGAACAGCTGAAAAAGTTATTGAGAGGATCTCTTTTCAATGACACTTCGTTTTTATCAGCGATGGATGTGATGGATTATTCTTTGGTTGTAGGAATAGACAACGAATCCAAAAAGCTCTACATTGGTATAATTGATTGGCTCCGTACGTTTACATGGGATAAGAAGGTCGAAAATTGGGTCAAGGGTAACAACTTAATTGGAGGGAAGAAAGGAAAGGACCCCACCATCGTCACTCCAAAGCAATACAGAACTAGATTCAGAGAAGCAATGGAGAGGTACTTGCTTGAGGTTCCAGACATTTGGTACGAGGGACAGAGGCAATAACCGCCGTCAAGGCAAAAAAGTTGCGTTGACTTGTATATAAGAAGTATTTCAGCAATATTAATCATCTTCTAACGAAGAACAGTACGGACTACGTAGCTATAACTTGAAAGCAGAAGTTTTTTAGAGTAATTGAGGAAACCAAAGGAAATTACCAAATCAGTTTTCTTCCAGATTCGGTAACTTGATTTACCCTGGTGTGGCGCAGCGTATGCTGCAAGTAACTAGGTTAACCATTGGGCAGTTTATGAACAGAGAGTTAGGCTACTCTGGTCCTAAACCACTGCACTCTGCTCTTTACAACGGTACTCGAACCTTTGTCCTGATAGTTCACCGCCACAAAGCGGATCAGGCTTGGATCAGGCCCGTACAGGAAACAGTACAAATCTGGAAACTTTAAACAGTAATACCCTAATAGTGAAGAAATCTGGTAAATCAAGCGAATCCCAAGAAAAATAGAAGCAACAATATGATCATTCTCATACGGCGGCCACTTATCTGGAATTCCCACCTTGGTTATGTGAGTCGGACGCACTAATAATATCGGAATTACGAGCACAGCCAGCTGAAAAGAGGTGTAGTGAAGAAAGGCGCAACGTTCTGTAGTCAAGGCTAAACTTCCGATGTTCGCTCAGCAATTGCGGCTGCTTGCTTGTTGGTTTACTGTTTGGTGCTGAAATCGCCCGGTAGATCGCTTTGATCCACTAGAATTTACCTTTCTATAGCGATCTCCCCTTACTTCCAACGACATTGCGTCACATTCCTGTCAAAACACGCTGTTGCCAACTTGACCAAAGCGTAATCCAAGTTCCTGGTACCCAAACGGTCAGTAGAATAAACAAACCTCGTGCTATCAGTTGGCACAAAACAGTCATCGCAAATCAATACCCTCCAACAGACCAGCTCCGCCAGATCAAAAGTGCCACTAAATCAAAGGCTCAACCAGCACTCCTGCATATGTGTGTATGGCTTATGAATTTATCGCTCGTGTATTCGCATCAAATGTGAGACGCGAAAGCTCAAGACCGCCTTAACACCACAATTTCCAGGTTCTGTCTAAGGTAGAATCTGGCCAACTATAAGCGTATATAAGCTGATTAAAGTATAGAAGATTTTGGAAATCCGTTTTTTGGAATCAACACTTTGCATTTTACTATAACACACTGCATCAGGAGACTCCTCTCCACCGCTGAACATATCAAACATCCAGCTATAATTATTTTTCGCACGGCTCCCCCTATAAACAAAAAAGCTATATAAAGAAGTTTGTTGGCATAATTGGGTAAAATTTGCGCCAGAAAGAGAATTACAATAGGGAAGCCTAAACTAATAGCTTGATATTCAAAAAGGAATCATGTCGTTCAAAGCAGGGTTCCACACAGTATCTGCTGTTCTTATCCTCGTATCGTTTGTGTTTTTATTGTTGGCAACCATCTCCGCCCCGGTGGTGACCACCTTCAAGTTAGCTTCCACCGACAATGGGATATACGGTATCTTTGGATCCTGTCTTTCCGACGGGACCCAGTGCCTGAAGGCGACGTATCCATATGTTGTTGGAGATGACGATTCCAACTGGCTACTTGCACAATCAACTAGAAACACCCTTGCCAAGGTGTTTATAGTAGCCCCTATTGCGTTAGGGATCAACTTTTTCACATTGATAGCCATTTTCGCTGCCCACTTCAACACCACTGGCTTGACCATGATCGCCTTGTTTGTCAACATCTTGGCGTTCATTGCAACCACCTTGGTTGCAGTGATTGTTGTTATTGTGTTCAACCCGCATGTCGAGTGGACAGGGTGGATCTTGATTGGCTCTGCAGCAGCAGACTTAATCTCCCTTGTTTTGCTCGGAGTAAGCTTGAAGCACGCAGGCCTGAGCAATGACCACGACGACGGTAGTGATGTCTCCTTCACAGATCTCACGAGATTTGATACAGACACAGAAAAACAACAAGGCTTTAGAACGGACTTTGCCGGTCCTGCACCACCAACTTTCAACAAGCCCATCACAGAGAAGTACGACACTCTGAGCGACATGGACTCAAAGAACTCCTCGCAAAGGTATCAGAACTCTTATAATAGAAACTTTGCCGGTGGTCCTCCCCCACACCAAGCGCAAAACCATGGGACTGGTTCCTCCGTGGCGTCCAACGTTCCAACAAGACCACCCCCTCAACCTCAGCAGCAGACTCAGCAAAGGTTCATGCTTACACCTCACCAGCCAAGAACTCAAAACTTTGGTGAACAGCCTGTCCAAGTGCAGAGACCTGCCATCCAAAAAATTAACAGCCACACATCTTCGCTCTACAATGCGAGACCAGAGCAGGCTCGCGATTTTACCCACCAACAGCCTTCTGTGTACGCTTCTTCTTCATACTATGATCCAGATCCAAAGAGATCTGCCGACCGTATATCTATTATGAATTCCCCAACCACCCCGATCCAAATCAGAACACAGATGGCTCCGAACTTGATTGCTAACGTCGCCACTCCTTCGGACTCTGGAGACAGGTCTCCAGAAGAACCAAAGCATGGCCGTCCAGACTTGCCATATCCGCAAAACAACCCAATTAGAGACTCCCTGATTCTGACCATCCCATACTCGCAGAGTGTGTTTGACCACCACCCAGAGGTTGAGGGCCACAAACCATTCACCGAAATGGATGACTTTGAGTTTGAAAACCAGCAAGACGAGAGAAAGGCTGAAGACTCCGACACCGAATCGGACTTCACCTCTGTGTCCCAAAGAGCTCCAAATCCAATGTACCAGGGCCAGCCTCATCCAAACCAACAATACTACAATCAAAATCAACAATTCCAGCAAAACCCTCCACACCAACAACAATATCAAAATGCCCCTCCTCCTGCCCAGCAGATGAGATTCCAACAACACAGCCTGTACCCTCCTCAGGGCTACCAACTGGTTCCTCAACCAGTTTCTCCTCCACAGCAAAAGACTGTGTCTGATAACATTTTATCAAACAATCCTGACATAAACTTTGGTCTTGGTCCTAAACGTGGTCCAAAGTTCGGTAACAATAATAAAAACGCTGCGTCAGCTTTAATGGGAAGAGGTAGAAACGGGCCTTATGGGATGATTTAGGATTTCAATTCGATATATATGTAATTAATAATAGATTTGCAACTAAGTAGGGTCTACACATTATAATTAGAACGATCAACTTGACTTTTCACCGGTATTCGAATGTACTGTGTGAAATGGTAACGACGCAACTAATCACTCAACCGAGCTTCTGATAACAAGCAAGCCTTTAATCAAGTTGGTTGTGTATAGTTGCCTTACTTCTAGTACGGTTTCGTAATTACACACCTTGTGCTGCTGCATTTTGTGCTGCATTGGCATTTTTTGTGAACTTTAGAGTCCTTGAACTTGACTCTGGAGTGAGTGCTAGGTCAATATTTAAATTATTGACCCTATAAATCAACGTTTAAATCATTGACTTCATAAATCAACTCTGGAAAGAACTATGCAAAATAAATTAGGTTTGAGGTGATATGGACAGACCATCTCATCAATGCATGATTTCAGAGATAAAAATATCTATTGAATGCAGTGAAAGACAGTACTACATCCATCTGAACAAAGAAGTACCCGGATCTTCTATCGATGGCCTCTCTGGTACAGGGTCGCCCTTGCTCCCGTTGTCATCTGCCGGCACACTGACATACTTTGTGGTGGTGTGCGGTTTCACTAACACGACCATAAACAATGCAAACACTACTAGAGCAAGCAAGAAGATGATCTTGCACTTTGTTGTTCTCTGTTGATATGATTGCGCTTTTGTAAGTTCTTTGTCGGACTCTTTTAAATCTTGGACTGTGTTCTGTAAGTTGTAGTCGATTCTATCAAGAAGAGTACCCTGGTCGATGATCAAAGACTCCATTTCCTTGAAGATCGTCAGTATCTCCAAAATGCCCATTGCTAAGTTTGATATTTCTTTTTCACGTTGTTGGAGTAGATTGGACAGCTTCCCGCGTTGTTGCTGAAGTACCTGTTTGGAGTAATTTTCAATCTGCGATGACTTTTCAGCTTCCTCTTCCAATAGCGTCTCATCTGCGGTAGACAACAAGGTGTCTGTTTCATCCTCGTCATCTCTCAAGAATTTAATGTAGTTGTTCTGAAGGTTTCTAAAGACAAGCGAGTTTTCTTGAATCTTGGTAGCATAGTTTTTCTTGAAGTTGTTCAAAATCTCCAAGTCGTTCTCAGTGTAGTCCAATTGAAGCTTCTTCCAGTTATCATTCAAGTACTGGTACTTTTTAATTAAGATGTAGCACTTTTCAAAGTTCTTCAAAACATGGTAGTTCAAGTCCTCTATTCTGAGTTCCAAATCCTTCTTGTCTGACTTGTTGACGATGATCAACTTTTTGTATAGCAGGTTCAAATCGTTCACTTGGTTCTTGATTTCATGCAACCATTGGTCCAATTCTTTCGATATATCGAATATGGAGGGAATGATTGGTTTCATCTCGATTGATCCGTCTGGCTTCACATTGTCTCTGTAACGTGTGGATTTCCGCTGGCCCATAAGTCCCTGCTCTTCGTCCACAAAGCTGTCAAACCTGGCGTCCACTTTCTCCTCCCGAGGAATGGTTCGACGGTACAGTAGGTATAAGTTAGTACGGTCTCTAAACATAGGAAGCAATAATTGTATGCTGTATTAATTGTTTTGCGTGGCAAGATTAGTGCGCACTACGGAGATCGCAGAAGAAACCCAGCCAAGACAAAGGCACTCAATAAACAATAACAACCTGTCGACCCAAACAGTTGGCTTAGCTTTTACAAAACTAAATACTCTTCTCGGCTTTGTTAGAGATGTCATGGCTAGCTGTATGGCACAATAACCTTCTGTCTCAACCAGAATATACGATTTTATAACAATAACACTTTGCCTATACCAGCTGTGACTTACAATAGCACCAGGATACATACGTACTAGCTGAAACATAGAAAACACGAATCAATTACAATACTGCCGGTACAATTCAGACTTCATTTGCTTTAATTATACAACTTGGCGTTGCTTTTTCCGTACTTCTGTTTGCAGCATGGGCCCACTCACGCAAGTAATACAGCCATTCGAGCTGGTTTGTTGTCAGTTGAACTAGTGATACGGTAGCATGCATGCTAAATTCCAACCGCGTCAACCAGCTTCTGCCTGCGGTCTATGTGCTGTTGTCGATTCACTTAAATTTGCGGACTTCCTAATTGCCTGAAATGCTGGACTGGTTGCGACTTATCGACCCCGTATTTCAGCCGCATTTGCAGGACATACCCAGCCACCTACTTTCACTCGTAAAAAACAATCATTGTAATGGCAATTTTAGAGCCAGGTTCGAGAGCCTGAGATACCACCGGTCATTCTTTGGTATCCCCTACAATATGTACTTGTTTTAGGGTGCATTAAGCCGTTATCTATTTTTTACTTACCGTCTATTTTCTTTCCTTTTTCTTACTCAAAAATGCCAAATTATGTAAGTTCACCGAAGAGCTATGAGACGAATTGCCCAAAGCTGCGGCACTTCTATCGGTAGCACTGCTGGAAGGCATTGTCCTTGGAATACTCTTGACTGAAGGCGAGGTGGACAAGGAGAGCGAAGTCGGAGGTGGTGGGGAAATGGAGAGGGAAGCTAAGTTGGCAGTACTACTGCTTTGACTAGTTGGACCACTATTACTCTTCCTACCCAAAGCATTCAAGTTGGAGGTCGATGCATCTCTCGAAAGTGATGGTGAACTTGAGTTGGAAGAGGTCCTCGATAAGTTCTTCAAACTTGCGGAGCTGGATCCTCGAGAGACAGTTCTTGGTTTTTTACTCATTTCCTCTATCTTTTGGTTCACATCATTCAAGTTCAAATTGCTGATACAAGATCCTGCTTGTGGAGGCTCATATCTTGGAGACAATATTTGGTCGGAGTCACTCTTAATGGCTTGTGAGTAACTTGGAACCTTGTTTAAGCTTTGATCAAAAACACCTGAGTTTGTGCGCGACAAGTGGACTGGAGACGCAATTCCAGGTGACATTAAAGATGCAGAAGTCCCCGGCATTGCAGAAAAATACAGATTGGAAGAGTGGGAAAGCCCCATGTGAGGAGGAGACGATTGGATTGGCCTGCCTCTAGCAAAGTAATCCTCCGAGTTCTCTCCATCCAAGTTAAAAGTGGCTCTATTGTCAGGACTGGTCAGCGCACTTACATTATTCGAGGCTTCCTCCTGTGCCTGTCTGCTCAATTGCAATCTGCTCAAATTCTCTTGCAAGTAGTTGCTGTCCAAAGGAGACATGGAAAAGTGGTTTGAGATATCGATGTAGGAAGACCTGTCGGAGTGACGAGGAGTAGAAGCTCCCGAGCTGATTGGCGAGTCGATCGGTGACACATCTGACCATAATCTATCGTAGATGTGCTTTTCGTACAATGGAGGAGCCATTAACCCTGTGACGTTGGTGAAGGAGTTACTGTTTGAGTTCGGACCGGAGTTCTCATTGCCCAACTGGTTCAAACTAGTATGGCTTGCACTGTGATCAAACAAGATTTCTTCCTCACGAAGCTCCGCTTCTTCTTCTGCTTCGTTCATGGTGATCACCGGAACAAATGGGGATATAAATAAAACTATTGGCAAGGATGCCCTCAATTCGGAAACATGGCCGTCTGGATTGACCAATCCAATCAGAAACTTTATCTTGTGTCTGACTTTGATGTTCTTTTCAATGTCGCAGTCTTGTGTACACTTCAGTAAAGATTGAGGTAATCTTACAAACGATTCAATCAGCCACTTATCCATTTGTTGCTCTTCTTCAGATGGACGAGGTACAAAGAGTTCGGCAATCACTCGTTCTTCGGAGAAGAGGGGAGGAATCAACCCAACGTAGGAGAAAAACTCAATCACCTCTACTTTCACGTCCCCCAACAGTAACCCTTTCAACAAAGGGACCATGGTCATACTAATAGGGATACCTGCCCCAATTGCAATGGCCTTGGAAGGAACACTCAATGAGTATTCAAGCTTTTTTGGCCAGGTGTTATCGACCGCCACTGTCTCACTCAATTCGACAGCGTCAGTTGTTAATGTTCTAACAACTCTAACTTTCTTTTTGGCCACCATTGGGTTATGGAACTTCCCTCTCTCGATGCTAGCTTCTATTTTGTAAATGACTGAAGCACCAGGTAAACCTTCGACGGATTCAGAAACCTTTCCTGGTACCAAGGTGCTGAAAGGTATCTCCCAGTTCCCTGGAGGAATAGTACCTGCTTTTAAAGACGCGAGACTTGTAGTAGACATAGTAGACAACGAAGCAGAAGATTTCAGTCTAAAACCCAAGGACTTCAATGATGCTGAGGATGAGCTAGAAGTTAACGGAGGGATTTGGTTTTGATTAGAGTGAGAAGATGATTCAGATGCCACTTGTTCATACAAAGTCAGCAAATACTGTTGAATTTCAGAAGGGTCCCATGAATATTCATACAATTTCTTCTCGTACTTTTGTGCTCTTGGGTACGTTCCTCTTGGAGTCTCAACATTTGCAGTCCAGTTCAATCTGATTGTGGAATATAATCTGAGCGCTAACTTTTTGATTGTTATAGATTCATTAACAGACAAGACAATTTTCCCAGACAAAAGAACAGACAGAGCGTTGTCAGGGTCCCCTTTTAGAACCAATACGTCATGCTCTAAGTTGTTGAGTCGGATATCAAAGAGTGAGGTTGATTTCCCTTGTTTTTTTGGCATCGCTAAAGAAAAGAAGATGGCTGTAAAGTTATTTGTCTCGGACCGATCTATCGCCCGGCGCATCAAACAAAACCCTTAATCTGAAAAAAGAAATGATATCATCGACCTACTCCTATTGGTTTGATAGAGGGTCAGGTGACAAGAAACGTAGATGGGAAATTAAGAACACTTGTTTTATGAACATCTTTATCGAGACGTTAATTTAAGTTAAGGTCTGGTATATGCCAGTGAAGATAGATACAAGCAATGTCAACTGGAATGCCACAGGGAATGTCACCTGTCCTAAACAATGGACAATCTTCCCAGCATATACCACTATCTTTCAAAACTCTGCCTAACAATAGATTTACACTTTCAACTACTCGTAACAAGAGAACTGAAATGGACAATACACCGTTGGGGTGCGTGTGCGCCAAGTTACCATTTGCCGTAGCTATTACCCTGTGATCGTGGTATTTCTCAATTTGGTTAACGATTGGTCGCGAGTTTGAACCCGTGTACTGGGGCTAATACCTGGAGTGCATTCGCTCGCTTCAGCACTGTAACTATTCTATAACCAGCAGTCATAGCATCCTGTCGAAAGTCAGGGGGAATTCAAACTAATGTAACCAGCCTTAATGATGCCCCTTTCGTCTAGTGACTGTTCCTGATCGTTTGGCCAACCCGATTTCCTGATTGACTCCATGCCCAGCACATATTTCTGCACTTTTTTTTTGCGCAGAGCTGGCTAAGTTGGCTGGTTAAGAAAACGAGCATGGGAACAGGTCGAGCGAGTAAGTAGAAGCTGCAAGGAAACAAAGCCTTTATCCATTCACTACCTAGCAATCGTTCGATGGTAACTACACGCGGACCCCGACCTCAGAACACTACAACATTACGTGCTCGTAGCAACAGGTTCGAGGTGACGGCTGCGAATGGTGAACGCGGAACTTCCTTTACCAGCGCTCTACAGTTTTGTGCGGATCATGCACCGAACAAGATGCGTTCCAAATTCTATCACAAATGGTTTTGAGTGAACTAGCTTCCAAACTCGGTTGGAAATGGTACCTGAATAGAAAAATTGAGGCAAGGGCACTGCCTAGCCCTCGACTTTTGAAATTAGAAATTACTGCAAATATGCCTATGTTGACAAGGAACAAGTCCTATGAGCGTTTCTCAAGTCTTGGTTCTGAAATCATAATATCCAAATTGCCGTTTACCTCGTATCAGCTCTATCCAACAATCAAATAATACGATAAATAGTTAAATCACAATGATGGCTTGGGTGGTTGTGCTTCCATTTCGTCAATGTGCACGTGACATACTCCAGGTAAAACTTGCAGTAATTTCCCCATCATGTCTATCCCGCTTCCAATGCCTCGTTCCAGCGAAAACCTAAAAAACCAGCCTTACCTGAACTTGCCATGCCAGCAGCCCCAATCACCTCGAAAACCATCTGAATCTACTATGAAACGCCTCGAGATTACGACAAACAATAATCTATCAAATTCCTGTTCCCCATTGTCAGTTTCGCAACCTGCAAAAAAACCATCTGAGAGAGCACAAAAAATAACCTGCAAGTATTCCTAATTTGGTGCAGCCTGTATACCGCACGCCAGATCTGGCAAAAGGGCTGGTGAATATCAAAAACGAGTTAACCTACGTACAGTACTAGATTATTTTAGGAAGGAAGATTATTTGGGATATTTAGCAAGTTCTATCATTTCATATATAAGATAATGCATGGAACAGAAGTTATGGGGACGGTTTTTTTTCTCTATATCCATCCGTTTACAGTCCTTTCCTTTTTTGCACCAACCCTGCCACTTACTTAAGGATTCATTGAATTGAATTCCTTTTGAAAGATGACCTTTAATACTAAACCATTACCTTACATGTCAAGCATTGACAATCAAATATACGAATATAATAATGAATTTAATGATGATTGTTATTCACCTCCAAAAAGAGCAAAGACTATCAAGTTACTGCTGCAACTGCTCCTGGCCCACAACAAGTCAGTCAAGCCAGTGGTGAGAAAGGATAGAAGATTAAGAGTGGGAAGCCTCAGGCGATCTCCTTCTTCTATCTCGATCACGTCTATCAGTTCCTCTAGCGACAGTTCGGATTTAGAGAGCTTGGCGGACTTCACTGACGATGACGGATCGCCATTCAGTTCCCCGGTCAAGAGAAGTCCGACCTTTACTTTTAGGCAACAGCTACAAAAGCAGCAACATCCTCATCAAGCACAGCAGCAGCAAGCACAACCAAGCATTTTTGATATACCTGAGATTGTATATAGAATAGTGGAGTACGTTGACATCCAAAATACTACCATATTACAAGAAGGTACGCCCATCAGAAGAAAGCCATTGCTGTACAACCATGCATTAATGACCTACGGAAGCCAGCAAGCCGCCGAGCAAATCTTGAGCGAACCTTCTACAGCATCCACCGCTAGCATTGGAAATGGCTCTCTTTACACGTGCCTTTTTATCAACAGGTTGTTTTACCAGGCAACTGTTGAAATCTTGAACAAGAAAATCATGTTTCACAGCGAACACCAGCTCGCACAATTCCAGAGCAACCATTCAATGAGAAAGCCAGAAATGATTGTTCTTCATAAGTTATTCACTACCAAGCAACCTCTTCTTAATAATGCATTTCAAAGCGCCATTCACAACGGTGCGACAACCTTTTCCAACCTCCAGTGGTTGGAATTTTTCATGTGTCCAAAGTTATATCCTCCGATTGAATTCTTAACCAGCAGGCTCCAAAAGCTTATTGTCACTGGTTCCAAAGTTATTGACGATCAATTCTTGAGCCTAGTGGCTAGCCGCTGCCTGCTGCAATTGCAGGTTTTGGATATCCGAGCGTGTGAGTTGGTTACAGATTCTGGAATCTACCAAATCGGGAAGTATTGCACGCGACTCACCAGCATCAACTTTGGGAGAAAGAACAAGGGCAATTTGATAACTGACCATGGATTATCAAAATTGATTGCCAACAATAAGCAATTGGAGACCGTTGGGTTGGCTGGCTGCCACGTTTCCGACAAGACCATATGGGATTTGGCAATTCATTGTTCAAACTCTCTTGAGAGACTCTCCCTCAACAGTTGCCCCATGATAACCAACCATCTGTTGCCTTTGATCTTATCTAGGAGAAACAACTACTTTTTCAAGAACTTGAATGTTTTGGAGTTGAGGTTCAACGAACAGATAACCCAGTTGGGGCCCATCATTGAATTTAAGAGAAGGCAAGAGTTCAAAGGAACTCCTTTGTTGTTGGAGGTGTGCGAGGTCTTACAGATGAAAATGAGACAGCTGGAAATGGAAATGGACAAGCTAATATCTCAGAGAATATTCAGGGATATATTAGATTGGGCCAATAATGACGACGACGGAGACACTTCTTTCGAAAGTTTACTTGAGAGTAGAAGAGCATAGCATAATACAATAACCATGTGAGCATTTGTAGAAAGCAACACCAGTGAGCATTTAGAAGGCACAATAGCAGTGTGAGAATTGTTAGAAGCACAACACTAGTGAGCATTTGTAGAAAGCACAATAGCAGTGTGAGCTGAAAGCGCTTTGTTGGTAGATGTGAAGATCGTTGTGAAGGAAATGTGCGTTGAGCTAGTTGTTTCGGTTGCATTTTCGCTGAATCGGTGATATTATCGGCTGCAAAAATATAAAAAAGGAGTAAGCGAACTTTGGGGTAATAGGAACCCATACCGCTCACTAAAGACCCTGAATCCATAGTAATCTGTCAATTCAACAGATAAGGAGAACATCCAATTTAAAAGCATATGGAAGATATAGTTGTCTATACGATTTTGATTGTGCGCAGTGTCTGCATGATGGCTACGTTGCATACAAACAGCAATATTAGCTCTAGGATTGCCAATTTCGACATAAATTAAGACACTGGGTTTGAGCTGATAATGCCTATGCCAAGCACATGCTTGTCGGTATCTCCAAAGGTTTGCAATTTGAACCTAGGGGTGAGTTTGCTTCCGCCTGAAAGTCGCTTTTTTCGCATCTAGTCAATTGCAGAGCAACGTATCACTGCAGGTGGCCGCGACGATGGAAAAGTGCATCTGCTAGCATAACGGTCGATTGTGTTAAAGGCTAATCATGTTCCAGCACCAAAAAGGACGCCTCGCACGTAAGCTTAATCTTGTACGCAAAAGACGGTGTAGTATCAACGTGAAAAGTACTACGAGAGCGCTACGACTGCATTTCGAGGTGCCGTGCACGGAGGGCAATAGGCGCCGCCTTCTAGGCCCACTCCCTGGCCCATGGGGGTGTACTGCGGAGATGTTAAATTTTAAGGTGTTGGCTAGGGAGAACGAGTGGCCGATAACCACTAGCAAATAGCAATCTCTGCTAACCATGTACATCTGTCTTTCGGGTGGTGCAACCCAATGAGGGGCATTCTGCGACTGTATCGACGGCCAGTTCGGATCGTTCGACACCAACGGAGCCGAATACGCCGGCTAACTAATGTGGTGTCTACAAGGCTGAGGATGGTTGCTTGACTGCATACCAGCGCACGGTGGTTCCTCGTTTCTGCCGGCCTCAGCTTATCCATGTTCCACGCCCTTCCCCCATTAATTGTGCTCGTCATAATTCTACAATGTTGCACGCACAAAACCTACATTGGGAGATAATAGTGCCTATACGATGCGATAATGAACCCCAACCATTCCCCCATGCTGAATCGTGTCATCTTCATATCAAACTCACTCCAATGGAACCAGAAAGCACTAGAAATGGATCCGGGAAGACCTAGAAATAGTTCCGGTAAGCCCTTGATATAGTAAATGGTGATCTACCGGGTCTGTGGCTTGAGTGTCTCCAACTGTATGGCTTACTGGGTTGCTGCTGAACGGGTGACCATAACCACAAATTTGTGCTACATTTTGTATGTAATACTCCGTAAATATCTCGATTACCGTTACTACTCAACACACACCACTCCTTTGGATGCTCTTGACTACCACGCACTTCCCGAACCATGCAGGCCCAACCACGTCTCCCAACCACCAATACAACTAGCAATTCAAACCTCGTAATGTAACATCGTGACCTCCAAACGTATCACATGGGTGAATTTCGTAAAAAAAGAAAATCCTGTGTGATCTTCACTGAGTAAAGGTAAAGGTAGTTTGAGCGTGTAGCGAGGCAACACTGAAAACGTAAAATTAAGCTATCCTTAGCCCAAACAGTATGGAGTGCTGATAAATTAATGTTGTAGTGCTGATAAATTCTGTATACTGTATACTTTGGTATAGACACACATCCTTACATTGAACTGTTGTTACGTAGTGTGAGATCGCACAGTGACAGTACGGCCCTCGCAGGTACGCGTTCCACTATGATGGGGAGACTAAACCAACATTGCTATCTCCACTCCTGATCTCCACGCAATAGCAACCAGAATACCCTCTACATTCACGGGACTCCTCTTTTAATATGTCTACAGAAACATGACTCGGCAATATCCTTGCCTCGTCTCATGTTCACTCCCATTCACCCATTTGGGATCCCGATCCGATTTCTTTTTTTTCCTGAAAAGAGTATCTTATATTTTTTTGGGCTTTTGTTTACCTGTGCTCTAACAAGAAGGAACTCCCGAAACCTTCAGAAAGCTATAAAAAAAAAGGTTAATCCAAGGCATAGAAACTGGATTGAAAAATAAGCTTAACGGGTCATTTTAGATAATAGTACTCAATATTAACACCATATTGAAGCGGGAGATATAATAGCATTCAAAGTAATTTTGAGCTGACCCCGATCTTGTGGAGCATAGCAATTTTCAAGACATTTTCAAGCTAAAGCAAACTTACACAACCATGGAGGAGCCGCCAGCAGCCACTGGAAGCTCGAGTGTGAAGAAGGCGAATACGCTTGATCCTGAAGTGATAGCAGCAACCAATATGAACTTGAGTCGATTGTTTTCACCTCCTTTGAATGGATCAAACACGTCATCATCATCTGCAAAGCAGAAGCCTAGTTTAGCCCACACTCCATCCAAGTTGGATTTGATCGATGACACCTGCTTGACATCGCTACCACTCCCTCCGCCGTTGAAGCAGCGTGGTAGAAACGGGACCCAGACCCTGTTGTCGCTGGAATCTCTGGTCTTGGTGCCAACTTGCTCTAGATCTTCGAGCACCTGTAGCTCTGACATTAACTACAAGTTGGCTAGTGAGACCGGCCACGACAACTTCCATCCCCTGGACATCCTGGAGGGCGAGCTTGAGGACGAAGAAGCACAGGAAGCCGTTGACGAGGAGGACGAAGACGACGACGACGAAGATCCAATAGTGTTGATTGAAGATTACATGACCTCCAGCACCAGCTCACTTGCCCTGGACATCAACGAGTCGATCCAGTCTGACGAAAAAGATCTCGATGACGCAGCATACCTCAATAGGAGAAAGTCTTTGGCGACCTTCAAGCAACGGATCATGCAAAACGAGCTTCAGACTCCAGAAGAAAACAGATCTATTTCCGATATTTCGACAATCACCCTGGTGGGAAATATAGACGACACAATTACCAGCCTCAACAACTCCATCTCGTCCCTCTCCAATAAACCAAACAACAAGAGAAGTATCTCAAACGATTTGTCTGCTTCAAAAAGAACAGGAGAGAATTTGGAGGAAATTTTTGGGAAAATCCCCGGAACTGACCTCTTGAAGTATTGTGACTTGTGTGAAAAGCCCTTATACGAGTTGAGCTCTGTTATTAATAACAACAAGAAATTCAAGAGAGCCGAAGATCGAGTTGGAAATGTCTACAATGAATTTATTTGTTGGGAATGTATTGAAACATACGAGGAATTTTTCAATGAAATGTATCAAAGTGAGCTTCAGACTCCTCAACCTAATACCCAGAGGAACATGAAGCTATTGGACATCTTCCAGTCGATCGAGTCAAAATATGAAAAACCAAACACTGCATTATTTTTAAAGAGGTCCTTCTATTCGAAACCTCCAACCTACAAGGGATTGATCAACAAGTCTTCGTTCTCGGAGAATTTGATAAGTAAGTTGAACTATTTGAATTCCGCCCCCGCAGAATCTGATCAGCAGCCGCAGAGTCGCTTTGGTAGGTTTACATTTGGCTTTGGCAAGAGTCCGGAAGAGAACGAGCCAAAGAAGGCTATTGATTTGGAATGGATAAGGAATTTACAATTCAAATTGGGATGGAATTGGAGAAACTCCAATTTGGAAGAACAAGCATAGAAGAACAAGCATATTAATTGTATTATATAGTATTATAGGATCTTTCAGTTGAAATGACTTGAGAGAATGAACTTGCCACAAGTGTAGAGTTTTTGCTTTTGTTTTGCGGTACATGGCCAATTACACGAGACTGGGTTCTGATGTGACACTGCAACAGCACCTATGTTTTTCGTTATCTGCCTTTGTCAAGTGGCATAGTACGTGTTGCGTAATGGTAGTGTTTTTGGTCCCACTTGACGGTAATGTACCTCGTACATTAGCGAGGGGAATCCTTCAATGACTTGAATGCAATCAAAACAAAACTGAATTCCACAATTGAAACAAAACCTGAGTTCCACAATTGATGACAGTGCCTCTCTCTATTTGCTCTTGCAGATTCCTCTGCATCGTCTGGATTACCGTGGCACCACTGGCTCTATTGATGTGTACAGGGGAATGATCATGCCTCACCAGAGGGCCAGGGTTCCGGCTCCGACCCTCGGGATCTGCGTCCTGCAGACACTGCCGTCCAATCAAATGCGCACAAGAGCTGCTTACCCTTTGCCTCTGGAGTCGTGCACGGGGTCACGGCATACAAAAGAAAAAAAAGCACCTTCTATTTAACCATTATTCGTATTAATAACCAAACTTAAACATACAATGATCTCTAGAAGATTGATACAGATGAACCTCACGCAAGTGAGGTGTTTATCTAACGAGGCAAAGAAGAGCGGAGCAAAGAGATTCATGCAAACCATCCCCATCTCTTCAAAGAGTCTGGGGACTGCAACTACAGCTAGTTTTTACGACGACTCGGGCTTGAATTATGCGATCCAGGAGTCCGCTCCCCAACAAGCTAGCAACACAAACGGTGACGCCACTGAATCAAGATGGGCAAAGCACAAATTGGGGTTCCCATCGTCCCCAAGCAAGGAACCTGTTAGGAGGTCTAGAACGGCTAGATTTGCAAAGCAGAAGAAGGATGTCCCGGAGGAAGTGGTGAATATCGAGAGCCCACCTCTTCCACACGTACAAAAGGCCACTCCAACTACCACAGAAACTTCTGCCACTAGTAAAGCACAAGAACCAGCCAGCGTGTCGAGTGCCTCAACAGATACTAAACCAAAAAGAAGAACGTTGCGTCCAAGAAAGGCATTGATCACCTTAAGTCCCAACGCAATTTCTCATTTACGTGCATTGTTAAACCAACCAGAACCAAAGCTAATTAGAATAGGTGTTAGAAACAGAGGTTGTTCCGGACTTACTTATCATTTAGACTATGTCGATAAACCAGGAAAGTTTGACGAAATGGTTGAGCAGGATGACGTCAAGGTATTGATAGACTCAAAGGCATTATTCTCCATCGTGGGCTCCGAAATGGACTGGTTAGACGATAAATTGTCTTCCAGGTTTATCTTTAGAAATCCAAACTCAAAGGGTACATGTGGATGTGGTGAATCGTTTATGGTATGAAGATATTAGACGTATAGATTGCATTAAAGGTTATTGGGTTTCGCAATGTAGAGATTCCTCTGATTTTAACGTGAAGTGTGTGAGCTCAGTGGGCAACTTGCGTACACGCCTCGTAGGCATTACCAGTGCTGGTTCCTCTAAAAAGGTGTGCTGATTAAGCCAAAAGTGTTGCTTCCTCTGAAAGTGTTGCGCTGATTCCGCTGCGAGTGTTTGTCAGCCGAATTAGTCTCCGTCCTACATAGTGCTCTATTGACTGTTGACTAACTATTTACTATGTACGGTTACTTGATTTTTCTGCATTCGAAGTAGGTTGCATCCATGTCGTTTGGAGTGGAGCAGTAGAATTCGAAGTTTTGCATTGCCTTGAACAAGAGGTTGAAGTCATTGTTAAGTTTGAGGCATGATTGGCCGGACGGAGTGGATGTACAGATGAGACTTTGACTGACTTCTCTTTCTCCGTCAATAACAAACACATTATTTGGCGCTGCGTCTACAAACTGCTGCACGGCCTGTCTTAATTGAGATGGATCGATCTCTTGGACTTGGGCAGGTCTATTTGGTGAAGAGATCTTGCTGATAGTCTGGTTGATGTTTGGAGTTGGCGTAGCTGGCAAGTTGATTGATTCGTGGGAGCGCTGCTCTATCTGCGATGGTGGAAGGGCGATTTCAACAGGTTTGGCCGTGCTTGCAAAGGAGAAGAGACCCATGGAGTTCGGTGTAGTTATCGTTTGCGGTGTACGAGATCTTTTTTTTTGGCCCAGTGCTACGAAAAATACCAGTTGCTTTGGCCGTCCTTTCTATGAATATTCCTCTATTTACAAACACAACTTCAATGACTCGTTCATTCTCATAATCGTCTCCTCCGTTTGGAGGTACCCTATGTTGGTGAGTGATACCTTGGGTCTTGGCTGCTTCTTTGATTTGTCGAGAGCGGCTTGTTCAAGTGCAGCATCAAACTTGTGCATATCCTTCTTGAGTTCTTCCAACCATCTGTATTTGAAGTCGTACTTGACTTCTACAGGCTTTGTTCGATCAACCTGGATCAATGTGTCTATCACCTTCTTCTCTATGGGGTCTGTATCAAATCGTTTTAGGTCATCGTAGTATTGTATGCGGTTGTGGGCGATTGAGGTTGTGACGGTCGAGTTAAATACAAACGCAGTTGTGTTGACTAATCGTTGAATAAGCTCATCTTCGCTTAACGGCGGGAGCTCTGGATAGAATATCTTTCGCCTTTCATTAAATGAATTGTGCTGAAAGCTCCGTCTTAGAAGGTACTGATAGTTAGGATGATGCATGTATCGTGTTCTGTAGAGGTCTTTATACACTCTCAATAGCTTTTTCTTGTATGTTGTCGTAATTGCTAGGTCTTCCGCTAACTTCTCTGGTGCTATCAATTGCTTTCTTAGCACAAGAACCCCGTTAGCGAATGTGTATGACGGTATCTTCATATTCTTGTGCGACTGTGAATCTTGAATCTTTGAATCTTAAATTTAGCGCGAAGTTTGCAACACTTTTTCTAAACTGTATTCAGGGAGAAGAGCATGAATACACTACTATTCAAGGACTCATCTGGGTATTACAAGTTAATTTATAAGGAAAACATATTAAGTTCAAATGAACCCACTGCTTTGGGCTTAGACAGTTTTGCTTCAAACAGTTCTATTTTAGTTATTCCTGCTTCCACCCTAAATGTACGTTAAATTTCCTATATTTTTTTGATTTTTGTTGCAAAAATTCACTAACTGGCCATAGCTATGCTTTAATTTCTACATTAATGGGTCACTTCTTCAAGAAGAAGACTCTGTAATTGAACACATCAGCGAAGGTTTACACAAGAGCATGCTTTGGAAGTCCTTGGGCTACTGTTGTGAAGTTTTCATCTCCAGTGGTTGCAGCATAAGGCTCGGCCTACAATGCGAAATCTTCAACGCAGTCAAATGCGACTTAACAGGAAATAGTGTTGCATTTATAGACTCCACCTCCGTTGAAATTCATTACGCTACAGGCGAGCCAAGTGTGTATATGAAGAAGTATTTGGATGGTGTACAGTACGGTCTTGTTTCGTGGTTGGTGCACATGGACCTGAAAAGACCGCTCATATATTCCTATTACGGCCGCACCATTTTCAGACTCAACTTCCCGTGGATTAAAAGAACCATAAACGAAGTGTGTGACCCTGAGATTCTAAAATTAATTGGGGTTGAATCCCCAAATAAAGACCAGCTCCTCATGACTAATCTAATAACATTGCAAAAGGTGCGGATTAACTGTGAGTACACCTTGGTTCCTGTGTTGCGCGAGATATCCAAGTCGGAGTATCGGTTTCGGCGCTGCAGTGGCTTTGATCTCAGTGCCTTCGAAGCGTCATCCCCTCATCGCCCGGACTATGTCCGCTCGGACGCCATCAAAAGCACCAGATACCACCTTCTCTTACTCAAGATGGAACCAGACCAAGACAAACCCGAGGTGACACAAAACCGTTTTTAACCTCGAGGAAGGTTGATCCATGCAAGCTCTTACACTAGGGGTTCGATAATTCGTAATCAATGCCCAGGCTCCTGGTGCAACCTGAAGGTCGTTCCTCTTGCCGCAACAGTTTTAGGGTTTTTCCGAAAGCCGTTGGTCATGAGCATCTCCTCATTTCGGAAGATAAATAAACTTGGCTTTGCTCATTGAAAACATTTTTATTAAACAATACAATAGAATGTCCCACAAGTCATTGAACATAGCCGTTGTCGGAACTGGTATTTTTGCTACCGACAGTCATTTGCCCACCATTCAAGGAATCGAGGGCTTGACTATTCACAGTGCCTACAACAGAACCAAGGCCAAGGCTGAAGTTTTCGCTGAAAAAGCGGGGGCCACCAAGGTTTACAACTCCTTGGAAGAAGCCTTCGAAGACAAGGATGTCGACTTTGTCGACGCCTTGTTGCCTGTTCAGTTCAACGTTGAAGCGGTCAAGTTGGCCATCAAGCACAACAAGCCACTTTGTTTGGAAAAGCCTATTGCAGCCAACTTGAAGCAAGCCAAAGAAATCGTCGACTTGTCCCAAAAGTCCGACTTGCCAATTATGATTTTGGAGAACTGGTCTTTCCGTAAGGCTATTTCCGTCATTAGCGAGATCTTGCCAAAGATCGGAGATGTTGTTTCCTTTACTTACCACGCTACTGGCGCTTTCAACGCCAACAACAAGTACTTGAACACCTCTTGGAGATTGAACCCAGAGCACATTGGAGGATACTTGAGTGATGGAGGTGTGCACCAGTTGGCATTACTTACCGACCTTTTGGGCCCTGTAGAGTCCGTCAGCAGTTTGACCAGACAAATTAAGGAAGAAAGTGGTGACGATGATGTCTTGTTCTCCACCTTCAAGTTGAAGTCCAGCGCCATTGGTACCTTCACCTACGGTTCTGCTTTTGGTGCCACTGAAAAGACAACTTTCCTCAAAATTTTCGGAACCAATGGTTCTATTCTTTATGACTTTTCTCCAAACCTCAAGAAGCCTACTGTTTCTTACCAAACTGGTACTTCCTTGGAGTCTGCTAGCGAAAATACCGTCATACAAGTTGATGAAGTTGACACTTTGACCTCCGAATTCAAGAACTTTGCTGCTGCTGTTGAGGCAAAGGACAAGTCTTTGGTTGTTGTTCCACCAAAAAACGCTTTCCACCATTTGGCTATCGTTGCCGCTGCTATGGAGTCTTCAAAGAAGAATGGTGCTAGCGTTACTGTTGAAGAAGCATAATCACTCTTTATATACAAAATTTCACTTCAATATAGTAACTAAAGGTATATACAAAGTCGTATCGATACTTGGCAGCTGGAAGTCGGTTCACTCAGTAGACCCCAATCAGCTACGCTCTTCTCTCCTACAAAACAAAATGCAGCATTGTGTATTCCATTCTACTACTATAGCTCATCCATTGACACCTCAGTTACTTGTGATAATGTACTTGTAGCCATGTCCAATATAATCTCCTCAGCACTTGTGGCATCAGACACAATGGACTCCGCTATGGAGCTTGTGATCACAGCAGCTACCATGATCGGTTCCGTTGCAGTTTTCTTCGAGCCCACCAACCAATTGACAACCCCAAATGTGCGCAAAAGAGTCCATAAAAGAATCCGCACAGGCGCTCTTAAAATCCTCTTCCATATGATCCACGTACAAACCAACAAGAAGAACCCAAACGAAAGGTAGATTCTCTGTTTGTCGCCCTTGTCTTGCTTCTCAATGAACCTGACAATCTGCTTCGACCTGTTCAACAAATCAGAAAACTTTAGGAACTCCTCGTTCAAATGGTTCAAGTCCTTGCTTTGCTGTTCTAACGAGTCTACGTTAAGCTCACTCTGGAGAATTGACGATGACAACAATTGTCTCGTGGATTGCAATGACTGGGTAATTTTCTTGTTATGCGATAATATCTGCTGATTGACCGACAATTCTTCAGCTTTCTTCACTGTTCTGTTCCCAAACAACTCCTCCCTGGCGTTCGCGGACAAGACTCCCTGGCCAGATTTCTGGCCAGTCACAACCGAACATTTTTGGAGTCTCCGTTCGTGAATGATCTCCAAATTCAAATTATTTGCCTCAAGCTGCACCTCTCGTACCCGGTTACGCAAGGCTGTGAGCTTATCCTCATATTGCTGGTGTGTTGCTAACTCCTCTGGGCTGTGGAGACGAGTCTTTAACAATTGGAGTTTATCTCTAAATTGTATTAAGCTTGAATTTATTCTCTTAATGATGAGCGATTGTTGAGACTTAAGATTGAGCAAGTCACCATCATAGTTTATTCGCACCAATGCATGCAACTCGCCGTAGATTCGTTGCTGGAGCTGATCCAATTGTTGGTACGTCATGGGTTGAAAGTACACGAGAAGTTTTGAGATTTGTTGCGAATACCCATTGATCTGGTCACGTGAAGTGCTGCTACCACCCCAATTCCGCTTCGATTTCGAGCAGATGCTTAGAATAATATCTCAGCTTCTCCAAAAAGTAAGTCAGTTTCTCCTAGAAGTAAATCAGTTACTTGCCAGATGAAATTCAGTGTCTTTAGAAGTAAATCTGAATCATACATCAATGACTGTTGATGTGTCCTTGGACTGGATATGAACACTTTCGTACAAAAAAATCAGTTTGACAACGCCCAATGGAAAAAGAACTCTACTAGGTTCAAGGTTGAAGTTTGCTAGTATCTTCTTCTTGAAGGGTGCAGTTGACTAGTATCTTCTTCTTGGAATTTTGAATTGGTTGCAAGAAGGCTCATTTTAGTGGATCCATGTATTGCAGTAATTTGCGCACTTTTTCACTCAATACTATTTAGCCATGGCAGCCAAGACGAAGAAGCCCATGGATCCCTCATTGATCACTCCAGAGTACATAGAGGAGCAGAGAAAACTAAGGGAATTGAGGAAAGAGAAGCGGGAGCAATTGGATAGAGAAGAACCGAAAGAAGACCCACCGAAATTTATCAAACGTGAGCTCCTCTCCATACCTGGCAATGATGAGGACTCCGATAAGTTATCAATCAAAATCATGACTTACAATATGCTTGCACAAGCATTAGTTCGGAGATCCTTATTTCCAACGAGTGGAGAGGCACTTAAGTGGGAATGGAGATCAAAAGCTTTGTTGGAGGAAATCGAATACTATCTTCCAGATGTGATGTGCGTCCAAGAGTTAGACGGACTCCAATACAAGTCCTACTGGAGCAAGGAGTTAGAGAAATTGGGGTATGCCCATAAGTTTCATAGATCTTGGACAAAGAGACACGGAGTTGCAGTTTTCTACAAGAAGAGCCTTTTCTGGTGCCCTCACCAAAGCTTCATAGATTATGATGGAGAACACAAAAAGATTGGCGAAACCACACTACCAGGACCAAGAAAGCAAACAGACAATGTTGGCTTTATCACGTACCTTGAGTTCAATGAAGATGTTAGAAAGCAGTACCCTTATTTGAAGAATGGGCTAGTGATCGGTACCACTCATTTGTACTGGCATCCTTTTGGAACTTTTGAGAGAACTCGACAAACATACTTGCTCTTGTACAAATTCAAGGGTTTCTTGGAAGTGCTCGAGCTGGTGGTACCTGAAAAGAATGGATTTTACACATTCTTTGCTGGTGACATGAATAGTCAGCCATTTGACAGCCCGTACCTCTCTATGACTGCGAAACCTATAGAATACAAGGATAGAGCTCTTACTGTGATGAGCTGCTCCTTATCCTACGATAATAAGAAGTTCTCCTTTGAAAAACTGGAGAAGGAGCAACCTCTGGACCCATGTCCTGAGGTGTACGATGCTTCCCCCGAGGAACTCGCAGAAGTTAACAACATGAGAACGCTACACAATTCATTGCCCGTACGAGCAGTATCCTTGTACTCAGTCGGGTACAAGCAAGTTCACCCTGAGAACTCAGGCTTGGATAACGATAGAAACGAACCAATCTTTTCAAATTGGGCCCACACCTGGAGAGGTCTACTCGATTACATTTTTGTTGTGACTGACTGGGATAAGCAGAGTGACTACTCCAGCAGAGTAGACACGCTTGAAGAACTTGAAGTATCAAACGGGATCAGACTCTTGAAGTTATTGAGAATGCCTACCAAAGAAGAAATGGGAGAAGAACCTCTGGGGCAACCGCGGATGGGACAATACCCTTCGGATCATTTATGTATGATAGCCCAAATATCATTACTATAAAACATAACCTAGAAGAAAAGAAGAAGAAGAGAAACAAGCAAGCTGTACAATATCACATTGCAAAGAGTGACTACCAACATGTACTTATCTTTTGAGCATTGTATCAACCAAATCTTCTAAAGGACCGTAGTCTTTTTGAGAGATCAACAGGAACTCGTTAGCAAACAAGACATAGTGTTTCAAACTAGTATTCAAATGGGACTGTAATCCTAATTCACTGATTTCGTGGAAGTGGTGGCAGTATATGTGAGCATAAATTCTAAATAATCTTTTGAAGATGGTCTTGACCAAGGTTGGGAATTGTTGAGGGAAAGGAGCACCAATTTTAGATGGGAAGATGTTGTCGTTGTCAAAGAAACCTTGGACCCAGTTCATCAAGTTTTCAATGTACTCACAAGCCGGGAGAGATACTGGTCTCTTTGGCAGCGAGAGTGGTTGCAGCAGCTGGGAGCCGTTTATTGGGGTTGTGTCTTGCCACAAGTACTCATACTCTTCGGTAGCTATCATTCGTGGGCAGGTGGTAGGAGAGCAAAATTCTGTGATAGCTCCGTATAACATATTGATTTGGTTGTAGAAGTCAACAACATGGATGGCCAACCACTCATTGACGTCTTCGTCCTGGGGCAACTTGACGGCCTGGATCAAAGCATTATCGGACCCCAAGGTCTGCTCAGCATAGCTTCTAATATCTTTATGTGTTGATACTGGCTGACCCCCGTTATTCATGTTTATAGTTTGGTACGGTTCTTGCTCTGGCTGTAAGCTTGGTTGCGAGGACTGATTCAATTGATACCCATATCCGTTCAGATGGTAGGCATTGGGCAAAGCAGAATTCGAAGACGCTTGAGGACTGGATATAGGAGAAGACTGCTTCAACTTAAACCCTCTGGTTGACCGAAGAGTATGGGTGTTGAAGTTCTGGAAGAGTGCCATTAGTTGTGTAAAAAGTTAAGATTTCTGATTTCTGATTTCTGATTTATGTCTGTGTTTATGTTTCCTAATTAGTCAGGAATGAAAAGACAATGAGTAGAGTCACGTGCAGATGATCACGCTCGCCGGTCACGAGCACTGAGATCATGTGAGGGACCAAACGTGCAGATGCTCACGTTCAGATATTGTTTTTACACTAGACACACATTTCATCCATGACCGAACCTATCCTGAGTTTGGATTTAGAAAGCGGCAAGGATGAGAGTATAAATGAGGTTGAGACTGATACCAAAAGATACAGTGTGGGAGCAATTGACGTGGCGCAAGACGAAGGCGATGTGCCTGCCGAAGTAGTGGATCCCAGGGAGTCTGATGTTGCGTCTGAGGGGCAAGCTGAACAACTGACCCTTGGTACAGAAGCCATCCATGATAGCCCGGATGCAATAGAATCCGAAGAGAAAGGTGCAACAACTGATGAACATAGCGACTCAGAAGTTACAGACGTTGTTAGCGTGTCCGCGGACAACATAAACGATATAGCAGATGAAACCAGTCGTGACTTGGACAAGGATCCTGAGGATGTGGCAACAGAAAGCGTGAAAGAGCACTCCCCTGGCACACAGGCAGATGTCTCAAACAAGACCCCAGATGAAATCTCAAACTCACCAGCACAGGACACTGGCGAAACCCCGGAGGCAGAGAACCCTGCGGATGCCGACCCACCATCATGCTCTCCGTCCATTGAATTCACCGCCTCTGCTGCCAACTATTCAGAGCAGCTGAAAGAAGGGTCCGAAGATGATTATAACCCTGAACAGGGTCCATCTCCAAATGTTTCAGACCATAATAGCGACAGTGAGTCTGATGACTACGATCCTGAAGTTACACTTCCACCCAAGAAATCACTGTCGATTCCATCTCGTCCGTCATTACCTGCAAAACCTGGGTTGCCTCCTAAACCCACGATTTTCCAATCTCCGACCACTTCGCTTCAGACCATAGAACCTTCGAGTAAACTAAACGAAGCATACGAAGCGATCATGAAGAGTGACTTAGCAAAAGACCCTGAATTCATAATCTTGCCCCAAGACCAACAGATGAAGAGAATAATGGAAGAGTTGAACAAAAATAACGTCAGCTTGGTGTCCTCCTCGATGAACTATGACCAGGTGTACTCGTACAACAAACCTTTCAAAAACGTGAAGGACCCAATACCTTTGGTTCCTATTGGGGAATTTTGTCGTAGGCCAAACATTACGCTTGCAATGACGCCAGAAGAACAAAAGAGATACGACGACTTTTTGAAGCTCGAAGCTCAATACGTCGAGACTCAAGCTTGGGATGAGTTTCCTGATAAGCTGAGATTATTTGTGGGGAACTTACCGTCAAACACCATCAGCAAAGACCAGTTATTCCGCATCTTTGAAAAGTACGGTGAAGTAGTTCAGATCTCAATCAAAGCAGGATATGGATTTGTTCAATTTAGAACCGCCAGTCAATGCGAAGACTGTATTAAAGGGGAATCCAATGTACCACTTCACAACAAAATATTAAGACTTGACTCGTCCAGACCTCAAAAATCCAGAAGAAATGACAATGAAGGCCCCCAGCGTAGCAGAGACGACCATAGCAGAGAGAGTACGGACCACGAGCCACTGGCTCCAGAGTGCCACATCTGCTACTCCACAGACACTCCAGAATACTTAATAAGGGGGGCACCAAGAGCTTTACAGTCTGCCCGCATCTCCACCACTAGTCAGGACATCAGTCAACTCAATCTTGATGATGTAATCAGTGAGGTTGCATATTCTGGTGCACTTGCACTCTGCATATTGAAAGATGCGAATGTAGATATCCAGACGTTTGAGACCACCTCCGATGGCTCCATCAAGTTTGACGAGTATGAAGACATGCTGGTCGAAGGTGCCGTTGACATAGTAATTAAGGCCAAGCAGAAAAGGGACCAAAATCAAACAAGGTCTCCATACACTCCTTCTTCATCTGCTTACAATCCACCGCAACCTGCACCATATGCGACAGCTTATGAGTCACGGCGTCGTGGAGGTCGTGGTGGGCAAACAGAACATACCAGTAAGAAGAGAAAGTACGAGGCCTGGGACAAACACAATAGTTTCCACCAGCACGGCCCCTCGCAGCATCACCAAACCCACCAGCAGCATCACCAACATGCGCACCAGCATCACCAGCATCACCCGCACACCCAACAGCCATACCCTAGAAACCAAGCGTATGATTCACTACCACCACAACAAGCGTACTACCAACAACAGCAGAACAACCAGTACCACAGGCTACCTTCAAACCAGTACGAGGGTTTACAGGGACATGGCTTTGCAAGGCAAGGAGCGCAGCAAACAGATCTCCTTCAAGCCATTCAAGGTATGGACCCATCTTCCGTGCAAAACATGATAAACTTGTTGCAATCGCAGCAAGCACCTTCTCAGGCCCCTCAACGCCAACTTCCACAGCGGAAGCCCATGTACGGGCGTGGCCAAGTGCACCAATACAGTGGCTACACTCCTCCCATGCAGCAACAGCAACCATATGTAGCTCACCAGCAAGCGCAACCACCTCCACCCCCACTGCATGGAGGCTCGTCGAACAGTCAAGTGGCTGCATTGTTGTCACAATTACAGGATGGAGGATCCTCTCAAGATCAACAGTCTTCTACCCAGTCTTTAATGGAAACATTGTCTCGCTTGAATAGGAGATAAGTCGCTTGAGCATTCCAGTGACGTCTTTCATGTACGGGTTAGCATTATTGTCTCTTAGATTTAGCATTCAAATTGCATAGCATTCTCTTACATGTATATATACTAATCCACACCATCGATTCCCTATAATGCTTATTACACCACTATTCAACTTGATTGGAAATCTAATCCACAGTATCAACTGTATCAAAGACTTGTTCTTCTTCTTCAACCTTGCCCAAGTCCATGTTTTCATTATATTGCTTCTGCAATTCCTTGAAATCGTTCTCATCTTCAAAGTATTCATTAATTCCAATCACACCACATTTATTAAAGACTTCCAACACCTTTTCTGCGTCTTCAACCTTCATGTCGGCCAAGACTTTGTTCACCTCATCAAGGGACAGAGTCTTGACTGCAGCCTGTAACTCTGGGCTTAATTCGGTGGTGAATAGCTTGTATTCTTCGGTACCCTCTGGTGGGATGCTCACCAGAAGTTCAACAGAGTCGTCCAAGGACTTCAACTGAATGACACCTTCCTCTTCCTCTCCATCTCCGCTGCCTCTTTCTTCTTGTTCCTTTTTGATGACTTCACACCTGGTCTTTATGTGGTTAAATGTATTGTCAACATCTTGCTTGAATCCAATACTGGCGGGTGACGAGTCGTCTTGCACTTTTGAAAAGAACAACTTGATGGCTTTGACTGTACCGTCTTCGCTAGCGTGAGGTCCCGCAAGCTGAGCAACGTACTGCAATAAGAGCGACTGGTGAATCACATGCTTGGCACCGACGCTGTCTTGTGCCAATTGATAGTCAAAGGCCGTCATCAAAAGTGAGTCCTTTTGCTGCTCAGTACAAATGTGAGTATTCTGTAAAAGGTACGACGCACTCTCCCTAAGGTCCTTAATCTTTGCAAACTTTTCAGTTTCTGGAAGAACAGTCAAATCGTCTGGATCAGAGATTGGGTTCGATTTAGGTTTCAGAGCCTCCTTTGGTGCTTGTGGAGAGTTGATGGTCTCAATGACTTGAGTCTTCGTCGTCTCGGATTTCAGTTCTCCCTTGTTCATAAATGATCTATCCCAGCCTGTGTGGATATCCTCACTTGTCACCAATTGAGCTTTTTGGTGCAACAAATCATCCAACTTAATGGTTTGCTTAGACAAGACGTCGTCAATCTTAAGACGGTGTTCTTTCAAGAAATCAACCAACTTTTTGCTGTCAGTCTTTGCTTCAGGATGATCTTCCTTGATTTGAATAAATAAATCTTCAATCATTTCATTGTAGGGTGGGGTGTTTTCTATTTCCTCTTTATCGAAGGTCAAGTCTTTCAATCCTTTACGAAGGGAGTCACCCTTTTCCTTGATTAACTTATCATAATCAAACTTTTCCGACTTGTCAAACTCCAAGTCAAGCTTCAGCATTACGTTAGAGTTTTCAAGAAGCTGATCTGGAGTTAAGTGTTTAAGTAAATAGTCCACACGGGCGTTCAATTTGGCGTACATGGTCAACTGCACCAAAATCGACTTGATTTCGACATTCCTCTGACGACGCTTGTCATGGATGTCTCTTTGCTTCCAACGGATAAAAGAGTTTTTATCGACGTTTGGATGCACTTCAACATCGGAGTCGTCGGAGATCTCAATGTTATCCCACTTAGAGTAGTCAATCGGCATTATATGAAGTAGTTGGCTGTAGAAAACTGTTGCAAAGGAACGCGAAAGAATATCAAAGAACTTGGTAGCGCGAAGCTCCTACTAGCCGCTAATACGTCAATGCGTGTTGGCCGTCAGTTTCGAGTTGCTCGGACTATAAAGAGAATGAACTGTTATACCATAGGTATGGGGAGCCACATAGCCTCCAAGTTGTACTTTGAGCTTGGATTTTGAACTCCCCAATTAACCGCTGATCTGCTCGGAGAATGGTTCTACAAGTTTCACTCTTTATCTTTACCGCATGAACATTTAGGCATTGTCTAAATAATATCTAGCATCGAATACTAAGGAGAGACACAGACGTTTCTTAGTACTGTTTTAGTTACAGGGTGATGTGTGCACTGAAGCTGCATTGCCTCATTTCTATCCAAAAATATGAGAGGTTTAAGCAGTACCCTCTGGTCTCAAACCAGTGAAGAAGGCATAACCGTAACCAGTAGTTTCAAAAGTAACGGTAGTACCCTTCTTGAAGTAAAAGACATCACCTGGTTTGACGCTAACCTTCTTTCCAGTTTCATCGGAGATGAAATATTCACCTTCGACTTCCAAAATGATCTTCATTTCATCGTAGTCATAATGGTAAACCAATGCTTCACCCTTTTCTTGCTTGTAGAAACCACAAGTGATTTGTTCTTCCTTTGGAGCTTCAGAGGTGAAGATGTCACCCAAGAATGAGTTCTCACCTGGGGAAGGAATCTTAGGAGGCTTCACCTCCTTACCTTCAGCAGCTGGCTTATATGACATAGGCATCTTGAATAGGATAAATTAGAAAACTTGGGAATATACTTTGCTAAAATTCCAGTCAATTTGGGACAGTTTGTCGTCCCTTTATACTGACTTCTTGACTATGGGCCCTTTATCATGAGTGTCCAAATCGGGTAAAAATGTCCTGCTACTAGAACCAAAGAAAAGATCCTGCTGCATCAGCTATCCAAATTAGGGTACCATAAGAGCAGAATAGATTTGGATAAAGATACCAAAAACACATGGAATGGGATAGCCTACGTTACTTATCGGCAATTTAATCAAATTGTGGGGGAGTGTATTTCAAATATTTCGCTACTTCATGGATTTTACATTATGTGTGCAAGCATAGGTCTCCAAACAGCAGCGAATTCATTTACCTCTAAACTAATTGCTATGCTCCAGCTGCACATAAGAGAGTGGCCCTATTGAAAATTCTATAGATTTTCCAAATTGCTATCAAATGGTCTATATTTCACTAACCAAAGTTAGACAAGCCTCGAGGGACAGGTCAACGTCTCCCTTATTCATGTAAATGACATCTTTGAGGATACTCTTGTCCAATTGTGGGAACATTTCCTTTAAGCTGTGATAAGTTGCTTTGGCCTTGGCTTCGTCAACAGCATCCTCTTGTCGATGCGTGGCTTGAGATTGCAATTGTGGTTCCTCTGGACGTTCTGGTGGGATATACGTAACTGGGGAGGCAGGTTGCTGCTCATTCGGTGATGGTGATAAAAAGTTTGAGATCGACCTAGTGAACAACTCGGCACTGGTGAGAAGAACATTCGATGGAGATAACGATTCCTGCGGAGCGGAGTTATTCACTTGAGCTACGTGCTGTGGTTGGGGCTGCTCCAACTCCTGGTTCTTCTTCCTTTGCTTCTCCAGTGCTTCCCAGGCCTCTATGTGAGCATTGAACTCCTTTTCATCAATGGTAAGCAGATCAATGCTTATGTTGTGAATGAAATTTATGGCCCCTTGGATGGAAGACAAGTAATATGACGTTTCCCCATAGAGAAGCCACTCATCTCCTCTGTAGCTCTCAATATAATGGATGTTACTAATCAAGTGCTCAGTCTTGGCCTTAATCAATACCAAAATAAGCACGGGGATGAAAGCATCAGCGTTTGTTTCTTGATTGCTTACTCTGAGGAAGCTGAAAATAATCTTGCACGCATTCAAGATGCAAATGATCTTGTCACGAGGTGCTCTATAGTTGTTAATCTTATTAAGTTCGGTGATTGAGTATTCAATCATGTCGCCTTTCAGCACATTACTCAACTGAGTTAGGTCGACGTCCAAGTGGGACCCATTGATCCAACTGAACTTTTCAAGTTGCAACGAAAACTTCTCATCTTCTTCTAAATCCTCAACAAATGAACGTGGAAGCAATTTCTTGGAACGCGATTGTTTCAAGGTTTGTGGTGGAAAGCATTGATCGTAGATGCGGTTCATGATCAACTTTTCCAAACCTTCTCGAGAGTTTTCCAAGTCAACCTCCTCCATCAGTGCAAATGGCTGGTAGAGGTGGAATTTGTCGTTCATGAAGGCATTGAAGTCCTTAGTGACCTTCATTCGTTGTTCTGCTGTGAAAGTGTGGGCCTGCCTTGAAAATGACACCAAGAAAGATCTGATGTAACGCACAATGGGGTCGGCGCTCTTCTTACGCAAATGTGCAAGGAAGTTCTGGAAATCAAATGGCTTGTGTGATTGTTGATGTTTCTCGTCAAGAGAATCTGAACTAGTCGAAACAAATTCTTCAACGGCTTGGAGTTCACCTGCTCCGGTCAAATCTGAAAGCTCGTCTTGTTTCTCAGGACTTTGAACTCTGGGTAACTGGGTCAGCGACGTATTTGATGGCGTGGCATGCTTGGAGTTAGCCTGGATAGTAGCTGGGCTACCATTAGAACTTGCTGTCAAAGTAGTGACTGGACTTTGTGCATCGTTGGAAAGGCCACTCACTGGGGCTGGCTCTGCGAATTTGAGTTCATTGCGTACCTCCTCAGGTTGTGCTTCTTCTTTGACTGGTGTTGCAAATGGATCATATGGCTGAATGGTCATAGACAAATGATCAATCTTTGAAGTCTTTGAAGTTGCAGAATTGTCCAGCTTAACGGCCTGTTCTTCGACCTTCTCAGATTCTGTTTGGCTCTCTTTTGGTTCATCTACCTCTAATTGTGATATCAGATCAATTTCTGTAATCAATTCCTCTTTTGCTTGGTCTTTGTGCTTAGAAGAAGGTTCTTCCTTCGGTTCTCCCTCACCAACTGCATCTACTTGAATAGTCTCAGCTTCGTCAATTGCATGCTTCAGTACATTTTCTTTGCCTTCCTTCTCATCCGACACCTCCAATTCCGTTTCTCCTAGTAATGCAGTCGCTTTTTGTGGAGCCCTTTGAATAGAACCACCCTTTTCAGACATCCCCTTTGGAGATTCCTCGTGTTCAAGCTCCCCTCCATATTTGACTTCATAAACATCATCTACAATTTCCTTTTCATCTTTCTCCTCCACTTCCTCATGTGCTGGTTTGTTTACATCAAACTTGTCGAAAAGACCAATCAAGTTGTTAGACTCTCCTTTATCAGACTTGATAGTGGTTGAGGACGAGTTGTCTTTAGTCACAATTGGCAGTGCTGTGACGCTCGTGACGTTTACCTTAGCTTCTTTGTCAATGTCAGTGGACGACGTGGAGCTCCTCAGCAAAATGCTTTGGAAGAATGGTGATTTCGGAACGGATGGAGATGCATCGCCTCCAGCGCTTGCTGGTGGGCCAGCAGAGACTGATCTATTGCTGGCTGAATTCAACGAGCTTTTGGGAGCATGTATCTCATTATTCCCACTAGTAGATATATGAACTGAATTAGTGTTTGTCGTAGACGTCGTGGCCGCCGATTTAGACAAATTGAATGCTATGGGGTTGTTAAAGGACATGTCGTTGTTCAATTGTTATCAGTGTTGAATGTAGTGCGCACGTGAGAAAAAGGAGACGAAGTGTGGCCGCAAAATCGAAGCGATAAAAGCCTGGGGCGCAAGATCGGTTGCATCGAGCGCAGTTCAAGTCATGACCACAGATGCGGTTCTCAAGTTGTTGTTCAAATCCAAACAGAATCTACTTCTTAATACAAGTTGAATTAATATATATATACATTTTCATAACGTCATCACCTTTTGAGTGTCAACTTAAGCTTGAGTCCGGTCTTCTTCTTCGGTGCTTCGATTGGTGCCAGAGTAGCGATGGCAGCACCAGTTTCTTCAGTTGAGTTTTGGGTTTCTGGTTTATCATTGGCTTGTGGATCTGTCGACATGTTTTTACCCTCTGTAGAAACCTCCTTGCATCCCTCCGCGGTGGTGCCGTTGGTAGTTTCCAGACTTACCGCTATCTCTTTTTCTGGTTGTTGAACCGGCTTACTAAAATCTTCAACCACGTTATCTTGCGTCTCGTCGGTTTCGGTGTTGGACTTTTCAGCTCCTTCCTTAGAGGCCAGTGACAAGTCTTGGCCTGCAGGAGAATCCTCCAGTTTGCTTTCTGGAGTGGATGACTTGGATCCATCCATCGAACCACTTCGAGAATGGATGTAAATCTTTGTCTTTTTCTTCTTCACAGTAGGAGTAGAGTCAAATGGACTGTTACCTCTTACAAACTCCGGTTCAGCCAGAGTGGTTCTCCCCAAGCTAGATTGCCTATCACTTCTATCCCGCTTTTTAAGTGGACTAGTATTTCTACTTTCACTCGTAGCTTTCTTGGAGGGAGAATTATTTTCTTCTGGCTCTTTCTTAACTGTAATTGGAACTGGAGGAGCAGAGGACAGTTTTTGAGCAGAGGTGGTGGACCTAGCCGGAAGTTCAGCCAAAGGTGAGACCTCGTCGTTTTCAACTGTTTCTTTCTCGATTGGATCTTCAAATGGTACAGCAGAGAGTAAGACCTTCTTTGTGCGAGTATTAATTTTCACGTACCTGCTTTGTCCCTTGGACACAGCTGCACCTTCAGTATTAGCAAGATTTTGCAACTTTGGTCTGTGGGACGCACCAAACTGAAACTTAACTGTTGTACCGGCTACAGTGACAAACTGTGGGACAACCTCGCTTGCTGCCGTGGCATCTGCAGCAATCGCTTTCAATTTGCGCCTCTTAAACTTGAAAGTAACAAAGGTATCCTTAATTTTAACCGAGGAAGCTTCTTTTCTAGCCTGTTCTTGTGGTTTAAGTTTCTTGGGCAGCTCGGCGGGTGGTTTGGTAGCCTTTGCAGGTTGCCCTTGTTGAGCCACCCGCTTTTCAGCTTTCAAACCCGTCTTCTTTTCCTGTGGGCCGCCGATTTTAATCTTCGATGGTAATTGAATCTTGAATCTACCTTCTCTCCTAATCACAACAGACCCATCTCCAAGATTTTTCGCAACCACTTTTTTCTTAAGCTCTGGTAAAGGAACACTAGGAACAGGAATACGTACTAAAATCTTGTCAATTTGTTTGTACAAGACCAGACAGACATTGAACAAGTTCCTCTTTTCGTAGACACTCAACAAAGATGAGTGAAGAAGCTCCCAAAATGTTTGTTTCAAACCCTTACCAATCAGGTAATCCCTTCTCAAGAGCTCAATCGCACCTTTCAAAGTTGCACGAGCAAACACGTCTCTTTTTGCATGCATCTCACTGTTTGAGCCATCTTCAATAATAACCATGTTAGTGTTGCTAGCAGCAGCATTGGCACTTGTGTCGTTCAACTTGTTCAAGGTGTTAAATTCACTGTCGTCCAAGGTTGATGGGGTGCCCTCTATAGCTGCAATACAGATGGAATCAACAAAAGCAGCCATCAACCTAGATCTAAAGTATGGAGATACTGCTTCTAATAAGACCGTCTTCAAAAAGTATTTAAGAATACTCAGATTTCTAAGTCCACCAAATTCAAACAAACCTTTGAATGCTTCCACTCTAATATCAAAGGTATATTTATCTAATGTATAGTAGAGCAAGTCTTCGAATTTCAATCTGTATAACCCATGTCTTGCCAATCTGACCTTCTGTCTAATGCAAGTCACTGCTAATATATTCTGAGGAGATGGAACCCACTCATCCATCTTGTGAAGCCTTTCAACCTCACTAATGACATTCTTAAGGAACACCTTCTTTTCCGATGGAAGTTCGTCTGCAGCAATAGTAGCTTTCAAGAGGTCTCTTGAGGTCACTGTGGGCATTCCATTCACAACAGAGTTAACCAATGCTTCTAAGAGCTCGGCTAAGTAATAAGAATCCTGGAAGTTATTGTTGGAGTTGTCATTGAACTTGATAAGGTTAAGAAGAAGGTTCTTGATAATAAATGGAACTTCTCCCTCATCATCCTTGACATTACTCAACAACTTAGGAATCTCCCTTTGCAATAGGAACTGTGCAAAGTCATTGAAGTTGTTACTCTTTGGGATCGAGGACCCTGAGAAACAGAAAAGCTCTTTGAACACCTTGATTAAATAGGAAACACCCAAAAACTTGTTGCTTTGATTGGATATACTGGCTAAGGCCGCAGCAGAAGCTATCCTAACGCCATAGTAGTACCTTGAATCAACCAAGGTTCTCGTCAAAGCGGTACACTGTGCAACCGTTGGCTTTTCAATTTCTCCAAAAAACTTGACTGCCTCATATTGAGCCTCAACGTCTCTATCGTACAGCAACTGAGAGCCGTACATGTAGTCGTTTTGCTTGATCTCAAATCTAGCAATCCATTCGTAATCGACGTCGACTCTGATCCACTCAAAGGCGTCATCAAAAATAAGTTCATCATCAGGTCTCTCAAATTCTGCTAATCCCCATTGTTCCATCTCATGTCTAGATTCTAGAACATCCCCTAGTTTATTATACGTAGCAATTGTTTCATCCATATCTTCTTTCAATCTCTTCAATCTCTTGAACTTGGCATTGTATTGGATATCCAACTTCGTGTTTCCATCCTTCAAGTCAACAATGTGCTCGTAGGGGGTACCATCTAACTCATGCACTCTGATGGTCATCGGTCCTGTAAAAACAGACTGAACGGGGAAGTTAGGCTCGCTGTCCAAATATGCAATGGAGTCATTCAAAAAGTTCTGTGCCTTAGGTCTAATTTTCTTAGACTGTTGGTTTTGAGTTTGGCGGATATTCATCTCAATCAAACCACGCTTCTTGTTGAACCTTTGAGTGATATAGAATACAGGAGCTCCAACTCCAAATACCCATTGCTTGAAAAAGTTATCAAGCTTGTTCCTATTAACCTTTTCACACACATATTGGAAGTGTTGAGTAGATAGCGTTCCATTTTGGAGGTCACCCAGCATCGCTTGCAAGAACAACTTTGGAATTACACGGGACAAACCAAATGATTTGTCTGTTTTAGTCATCCTTTTGTCCAAGATATGCAACACAATAGGAGACTTTAGTCTAATAAATGACAAATCGGACTCGGATATTGGAAATCTAAAAAATTGAAGTGCCAATGGCTTCTTTCCAAAATCTTCCTCAACAATTGAGTCTATCATTTTTCGGATTCTAAACCTATATTCATTGGAACCCATTAACTTTTGGATATATTGTAAGCCCATGAATCTCGCAATCCCCAAAGTGCACCACAAATCGTTGTAAGTTTGGGCAACTATATTGATTCCAGACCATTGAGTGGCAATACTCTCAAGGATTTTATCTGTTGAGTGGAAAATGGGCTCAATCAAATCAGGCGGATAAAGAATGGTGTCATTGATTACTGACAACCCGGCAAATGTGCTGACTTCAGAATTGCAATCTTGAACAAAAACAATGGCATATGACGAGAATGGATAAGATCCAAACTCGTGCAGGAAAAAGTGAACTGCGTTACTTGCAAAAACACAGGTGTTTTTAGCAAGTTCCACCTGGTCTGGAAAACAATACACAGTGATTGGCTGTTTTGTACCTTCCTTCTCGTTATCTTCATCAAATGAAATCTCTTTATCATCTGAATCTTCAGACTCATTTACTAAGATGAAACTGTCAAAGCATCCAAGAGCCCAGCCAACGTGATGTGCACACACTGGGTTGAAGATGGACCATGACACCACTTTCTTGGACAAATCAATAGGGTGAGGAGTTTCTTTTACGTTGTTGAAATCACCCGAACATACAATAAGATCGTAGTTTTCTGTGTCTTCGTCGTCATCATTGTTGTGGTGCCTGTCTTCAACTTCTTCCACTTCTTCTTCGGCAGGTCCCTCTTCGGCATTTCTCCTTCTCCTTGGTTTTCTCAGCTCCTTGGACCCAATTACCCGTGGATTCCCTATGTCGTTGATTGTCCGGGGTATGCTGACTTCTATAGACCAAGAACATCTGTCCCATAAGTTGTCGATACATGGAACCCACGCAGATGTGGATATGTTGTAGTCCGAGTTTGTTGTGTATGCATGCCAATATCTCTTGTCTTGACTGTTAGTAATAAAATTAACACCATTTTTACAGTTTGATGTTTCGTATTCAATCTTTATGTAAATCGGAGTGTAGATCTCGTTGGAGGTTGCCTTTGACTTGAGATGCAAGGGTGTCATGGTGGCAGCCTGAGATCCTGGAGTGTTGATAGCATTGATGTCGGTCAATTCAAATTTCAAGTTATCTGGTAAAATAATAGTTAATTCAGAGGTATTGCCATTGCTGTGCTCAGTTGGAGGATCGCGTGGGTCATAGTTGACTTCTCCAAATATGTAGTCCAATCTTTTCCTGATCATATGATGTTGATGAATGCCTATATCCCTCGAGTACAAGTCAAACATATTGATTGTTTGACGTTCAATAGACTCGTCAAAGTACTTCTCGTCATTGATGTAGAGGTAATCTTTATGGATGTAGTTTGTATGTCGTGAATTATTAATGTAGACGTCTTTTATCTTCATTTCCCTGCAATCTAATTTGATAGTCTTCAAAGTCGACAGTAACGGAAAAACTGTAATCTCCGTAAGCCCATCTATCTTGTTCTTTGACAAGTCCACGTCAATATTCACCCTTTGGTAACCAATCTTCAATTGTTGAGTCTGAACAATCGGCGTTCGATTCATCAGTTTTTTGAATGTTCGTGGTGTAAGCATAACACCATTGGACGGACCAATGACGCCAAGTCCAGGAAGCCCACTACTGCCATTGGCAACCCCTCCATTGACTCTCGGCGTGCCATTCATGTCGACAGACGATGATGGCATACTGTTGTTGATGTTTTTTTTTATGTGCGAAAAGTTTACAAGAACAATCAAGCAGCAATAGGTCAATGCAGGCATTGTACGCTAGCACAGCAAGAGAAGGAATAACTTTTTCACGAATACTTTGGCAAGCAACTATTAGTTATGCATTAATTATGTTTTTCTGAAGGAAACTTTTACTTTGATAGCCTGGAAAGTTGAATTGCACGAGTTATTAACCCCACCTTAACTATCTATACGAAGGCACTCAAGCAGTACACGTCCTAACATTAAAGCAACTTACAGAGAAGCGTCAACATTTAGCGGTAAACTACGTTCTGACATCATATTTACGTTACTACTAACTACAACTGTTCCTTGAAAATAAATCACTCTTAGTCCCTGAAAACCCTATTTCAATAAGTCACCCTTATTGATGACAAACCCATTGATTGCAGACATTGCAGCATATATTCTGTTTTCAGCTTCCGGGAACACCAAAGACTTTTCGCTGTAAAAGACTTCGTCATCAACCTCTTCCTGGTGTCTAGGCAAGCAGTGCATGAACTTCCAATTGGCGTCGGCGTTTCCTTTTTCAATCATCTTCTTAGTAATTTGATAACCAGCAAATTGTTGCAATTTTTGAGCCTTTTGAGACTCTTCTCCCATGGAAATCCAAGTGTCAGTGACAACGATGTTTGAGTCTTTCAAAGCATCAGTGGGCTCGTTGAAGACTTCGTAAGTAAGAGAGCTGTTGGTAGCTACTAATTCCTTGGCAGCTTTGTCGACGGTTGCATCCACTTCAATTCCTTTTGGAATAGAAATAGAAACAGAGATGCCTGACTTTAATGAACCAATCAACAAATCGTTCATCACATTGTTGGAATCACCGATCCAGGTCAATTTTAAACCCTCAGTCTTACCAAAGGTTTCCTTGATAGTCAAAAGATCAGCAATGGTCTGCAACGGGTGGTACTTATCGCACAAGGCGTTGATGATAGGAACACTCGAGTGTTCACACAAGTTCAAGATATCTTGATGAGCGTTGACTCTCGCAAATATACAAGAAGTCATTGAGCTGATAACCTTGGTGGTATCTAAAATCGATTCATTTACCCCCAATTGGATATCGTCTTTACCTAAAAACATTGGCTGGGCCCCAAAAAATGAAGCAGCACCTTCAGTCAGAATACGGGTTCTGGTAGATCTCTTGGAAAACAACAAAGCAACCAACTTTCCTAATAACTTTTGATGATTCTCGACAGAAACCTCTCCAGATTTCACTACCAGCTTGAAATCTGCTGCTTTACTCACCAATGAACTCAATTCTTCTTTGGAGAGCTCAATCATATTCACCAAGTGACGTGGTTGAGATTTAAGCGAAGAATTGTATCTGAGAGCAGTAGAAGTGATGGTAGTCGAAGGCATTTTGCTGACACTGGACCTAAGAACTGTTGTGAACATTTGAATTATAATTTAGAAAGGAATGGGGGGTAGGTATTTATATATTACGGTATGAGTCAGACGAATTGAGTAATCGACGAAAATTTTTGCTAAGCGCGGTGTGAAATCGGAAATTCTGGGTATTAAGCGTAAATCTGAGTACACGCACACCGATTGAGTAACCAGGAAACCTACACTGTTGGGGTGTCATATCTTCATATTATTCATCAAAAGTAGATTACACAATAGAATAAACAATCATAGGTTTCAGCAAAGTCCTCAAAGCAAGCCAACAATGGAGGGGGGAACCAAGATTTTGCAATCGCAAAGCAATCTAGACAGTAACTACTGAAAAGTAGCGCTTTCTGCAAATAGAGTTGATCCGTTTTATTATATCCGTAAAGAGCAATGGATGTGCACTTGAGTCTGTAAAATAATCGCTCGATATCTCGATATGACTAATTGCTCTCAAGATTGTTGCAAGACACATGAAAAAGGTGGTCTGTATACTGTTCACGATTCTTGATAATTCCATTAGTCCCAAAATCATGTTAGATTTGAATAAGGTTCACTTCCTTAGACCTTCATAGTTTTGAGTCCTAGATCAGGACGTGTGTAAACGTAGTATCTAGCGCATGGAAGGAATGGAACCAAAATGCGTTGAACAACCAATAGATTTGCAATTTCTATCAATGTTCAGCTCACCAACTCTTGTCTTGCTAGGTGAGTATCATTCCTAATGGTTTCTAGCGTTGCTCTTAATGACTCTGCTTTCTTTTCATTGTCCTCCTTCGATATATTTAATGTGTGTACAAGCATCTCTAACAGTTGTATCTGATCCTGGAGTGAGGGTATTACCTTAAGGCTAATCAACTCGTTTTGGGTAACAAGTTCTCCGTCGTCTTCACCGTCGACCAACTCAAGGTCATATTTGTTCTCGTCAATTACCAAGGTATCCTTTTTGGACAAGTCCAAAGGTTCATCTTCAGCCATTTGGTCCTCTACGTTTATTTCCAAGTCGTCCGGATCGTATTCAACTTGGGCTTCTCTGTCATAATCCTCGTCTTCCTTATTGTTAAATTTATCGACGTATTCGTTGGCGTAGTGGTTCAAGAGTTGACGTTTAGAAGTGGCTAGGATGTCAGAATCAGATTGTATAGGGACGTACTGCGGAGGGTTATCATTACCACTCTCCTGCTTTTCTTCTATTCCATCCACGCCATACACCTTGTCTATAGTAGGTAACAACTCTTCGTCCAGCTCTTCTTCAGACTTATTTTCAAATGTGATCTTTCTCTTTGTTTGTGTTTTGAAGACCTGCTTCCTTCTATTAAGTTTGGCTGAGCTTAAAAACTCTTGTTCATTGTCGTCGGTATGTGCTTCTGGATCCTCCAAGCGTAAGCCCTTCAGCTTTGATTTATCCGCTTTGAAGATTTTCCTTTTGAATATAGGTTTTTTCACCTTGACCTGGTACTCGTCTTCGTCATCCATGGTTTGGTGGATCGCGCTCTCATCACAGCATCTCAAAAAAAAAGTTATATCCAAGACCACCTACGACGTACAAAACATGGCGGAAATATCCGAAAAGGCTCGTGAGCTCCACAGTAAGATGTTGGAGTCTCCAACGTCTACATTGTTTGGCCAAGAGGAGCTTCAAAAGCTACTTCATATCTCCAAGCCAGTTGAGTTGCTTAACCTAGCACAAGAGTTAATCAACAATAAGCTTGTGAAGTTAGTCAAACAAGGAGACCAATTAAGGTTCCAAGCTGTGTCTGTGTTGGAAGCCAACAAGATCACACAGATGAATGACGACGAGGCGATGATTTACTCGTATATTGAGGCCTCTGGTAGAGAAGGGATCTGGACCAAGACTTTGAAGGCAAAGACCAACTTGCACCAGCATGTGGTTGTCAGATGCTTGAAGTCTTTGGAAAATCAAGGGTACATCAAGTCCATCAAGTCCGTCAAGCATCCAACAAGAAAGATTTACATGTTGTACAACTTGCAACCATCTATTGAAGTTACTGGTGGTCCGTGGTTCACTGACTCAGAATTGGATACTGAGTTCATTGACTCCTTATTGACTGTGATCTGGAGATTTGTTGCCTCAAAGACTTACCCCAGTGCATTTCACCCTCCTACTTCTAGCATAAACATAGTCCAGGCTACATACCCGCTGAATCACACTGGGTATGTGAACTTGGATGCCATTATGGAGTTCATCACCAACAACAAGATCACCAATATTGACTTGGCCCTTAACGATATACGCTCATTATGCGAAGTCCTTGTATTTGACGATAAGCTAGAGTTGATAAATCACACTGGTGATACTTACAAGGCTACCTGGCAGTCTGTCTTGGAAGCTGGATATGGTCGAGCGTTCATTGAAGAAGGTAATCAGGATTTAGTTAGCAAGCTGATCAAAGACAAGATCTCTAATCAGCCTTTTGCGTTATTTGATCATTATTCGGTTATCGGAGACGCCACTGATGAAGCGGATTTGGTTTACCTAGACCTGTGGACGCAAGACTAATTCCTTCGGCCCAAAGGCAACACGAGCCGATTTTGCAAACAAAAACTTACTATTTTGCAACATTGGCGACAATAATACACTCCAATAACCGTTTGTATATATGGGAGAATTATCAAAGCTTATAATAGCCAAGACATAGGCGAAACCACTTTTATAGATCGAGAAGAAAAGAAGAACAGTAGCGAATCTGCAAAATGTAGCGTATTTCATTACCCTAGAAGTTTATACAGGGAGTTACCGAAGGAACTGAGTACATTGCTGTGTAGATACTATTACTTGTTTCTCTCCACCTGTGATCTACATTTCTTGGTGTGTAAGTAGCGGACGCCAGAAAGCGTGGAAGTTTGCGCGATCAAATCAATTCTAGCTCAACCAACAATATGACCGAACCTATTCTATCGTACAAAAAAGGAAGCCCACAGATACCTCAATCACCTGCGCTTCAGGCCGAGCATGATCCAGCTCGTAAGGTGCTGAGGAGAAGAGCATTACAAGAATTTTACAATCTCAAGCAAGAAGAAGAATCAAAACCACTAGAGTCCCAATCCACCGATTCAACAGAAACCAAAGCAGACTTTACCAAGCTCTTATCTGACGAGGAGCTTACGTCGTTCATAAAAGATCATTCAATAGAGGACATTCTCAAGTACAGAAATCTGATTAGCAAGAAGTTTAACTCAAATAGTCTGAACAAGAAGTCCATCATTTACGATAACTATTACGAGCTTATCAAGTTAAATCAAGCATTGCAAACATTACTGCATCCACAAGTCCATTCAAAAGCACTGGTTGGTCTTAAGATCTCTCAAGACATGCCTTTGGAAGATTTCGATAAAATTTTAAGTGACTTAAACACGTTTGTGGACACCGAGTCTCTGAAGTTCAGTCTTGACTTTGGGGAGGTTGTCAAAAATTTAAAATAAGATGTAACTAGGCTCATTAAACATATATTACTGGAATTATTAGAAGCCTTAATGTGCTGCTACAGCTTACAGAAGCGGATGGTGTCATTGTCTATAAGATTCCTTAAAATTCCGCTGAGTAAAGTGACTATGATTTAAGATAACACATTGAACAAATCTCATATGTCGTCCACATTATGATTTTTGAATTTCTTAGAGGATCTATCAACCAGTCTGAATTCAAACCTAGAACCGACTATGGTAAACCCAATGCATTCATCATTTTCTACCTCCACATCAAAAGCAAACAATGTTGCGTGTTTTGGAATCACTTTCAATCCGCCAACTTGCTCCAGAGGACTGAACAGGCACTCCGATTCGTTCCATTCCTTCAGGTATTCATTTCTTGCTGCACATATAATAAAAGAGTGCTGTGTGTCACACACAACTATGCCTCTCATTCCAACTAAGTTGACGTTGGAGGCCTTGGTCACAGTTAATAAACACCCATTAAAGTCTGCCGTAGAAAGCTTCAGCAAAATAGAACTGAGAGTGTAGTTGTTGTTTGGAAATAAAAGGTCTTTCATGTATTGTTGCCATAAAGAGTTCAAAGGTATGAACTCTTCGAATGTAGGGATGCCGTAATGGGAAATCATTTTGGCAACAGGGTACGGCTTCTTGCTTTTCTTTTGGTGTTGCTGAATCTTCTTGGCCAATTTCTTTTGACTGGTTATCGTTTTCGAAATGTAATCCTTTAATTGTGTTCTTGTGTGGTGTTTTCTTTTGCTGTTTAATACCCTCTCTTTGGTGATGTCTTGAGCCAGTGCATCTTTCTTAGCAGGTTCTTCTGCAGAAGTCTCCAGAAATATAAGATATGGCTTTTGGCCTCCAGTGCTTGAGTATCTGGTCTCTAGAAGCTCCTCAATCTTGTCACCTGCCTCGTAAGACCTTGACAACAAGTGTCTTTCCAAGATGTGATTCATGTGGACTATGGAAATTTTATTTTTTGGAGCTTGATTTTCCAAAGAGCTCAAACATGCTCCAAGTTATACGAACGGTACAGCGCAGCACTGTACGACTTTCCCGGGGATTTGGGAATGTCCAAGTCCCGTTCGAAGATGACTTGACCAATATAGACGACGATGAGTTTGGTTTGGGTGATTTTCAGCACTACAAGGAGTCGGATGAACTCCAGAGGATGAGACAGAACATGGCGGGTAGTGACCAACAGCCCTCCACCAACTCCTCGGGAATTCCACATTTAGATGACTACGCCACTTTAAAGGAGCCGGTGGTATTTGTATCCAAGCTTAATAACCCATTTGTGAATTTGGCAATAGAAGACTACATCTACAACCAAATGCCCTTGCAAGAAGGAGGAAGTGCGTACCAAAGATTGATGTTTTACGTCAACAGCCCTTGTGTAGTTGTGGGAAAGAATCAAAATCCCTGGAAGGAGGTAAATTTACCTGTTTTGACGTCTCTCCAGATACCCTTGGTTAGAAGAAGATCCGGAGGGGGGACCGTTGTCCATGACTCCGGAAATGTGAACTACTCGTTCATGACTTCAAAAGGCGACTTTGACAGATTTACGTTTGCAAAACTCATTGAACAATATGTGAACTCAAATACATCGAAGAAGATCAAGGTAAATACTCGAGGCGATTTAGTTACCCAACAAGGTGAGTTTAAGATCAGTGGTCTGGCGTACAAGATGAGTAAAGGTAGATCCTATCATCATGGTACTATGTTGTTAACGCTGAAATTAGACGTTTTACGAAAGCTATTGAAAAGGGATGATAGTAAGCTTGGGGTTGTGGACGCCATGAACTCGATTCTGTCAGTTCCATCTTCAGTGGACAACTTGGGCTTGCAGGTTGAGGAGTTTGTTGATGTTGTTAGCACCGGCTTTAGAGAAACCTATGGAATCGAGACGGAAGAAGAGTCTAAAGGAGAAGATGTATTTGATCAAGATCTGATGTTTGGTTTTGACAAGTTTATCTCCAGACAAAGAAATGCTAAGGTGGTGGAAATCGACTCGAAAATGGTGTTACCTGACCAAATCGAGAAAAGTGTTACTGAACTTAGAGACTGGACTTGGATATATGGAAACACTCCAAAATTTACGCACACAATAAGCAAAGACGGTCTAACGGTGAAGTTTTGTGTTGGAAAGAATGCTATCATTGAAGAGATCGAGGTAGAAGGAAATGAAAAAGCGGTAGAGAGCTTTGAGTATTTAAAAGCTTTTGTCAAGGACAATAAATTGCAATACACAGGCAGTGGAGTTGCTGGATTTGTCACTGATGATGCAATCAGCGACTGGGTTGGCTCCTGTATCGATGGAACTACCTAATTTTTGCATCTTATCTTTGGCACATTCACCTATTTTTACATGTACATACATCCATTCATAAAATATACATACATAGTTCTAAAACCACACATAAAGGAAACACAATGTAGTCTAATTTTCAACTTATACATTACTTAGTTTACTTAGCGTCACTGCTAAGTTGTAACCCGTGCATCCCCTTATACCCAGCCACTTCTGGAGCAGTCCATCCCTCCAAGACACTTTCGTCATCCAACTTGTACACTTCAATTCCAAGTGGTCTACAAGTAGAGACCATATCTGAAGCGTCCAAGTTATCCTTATCTTCACCCCAACCCCATTGGGACAAGTCACCTCCAGGACAAGCACTTATTGCAACCAATAGGTCCTGTTCTGCAAAGACTTCAAAGTAGTCCTTGGTCCCAGCAGGACAAGCCTCCATAAAGTATTGATCGTGCTCATTCAAACCGGTAACCTGGAACACATTGAGCACGTCATGTACATCAAATTCGGTCAAACCATAAGGCAAAATGGCCCTGGTCAAGTTGGAGTGACAGTGGAGGTCGTTATTTTCCCCACTAATCAAGTAGTCGATATATGGATCACAACGGGTACCCAAGGTATCATGAACTTTTCCACCCCATTCATCATGTCTAGCAGATAGAGTATCAGCAGTGATTGTCACCAAAGGCCTCAAGTAGGGCAAGTTCGACCATAAACGGTCATAAGTGGAAACATGAGCCGAGTGGATCTGCCTGGTTCTAGCAGCCCAAAAGCGTTCTCTAGGGTTATGCTGATTCCATATGTTCAAGTCGCACACTTGCGGTCCCTCAGGAGTAGTGAGCCTAAACACGCTCTTTGCAGGGATTTTCACAGCAATTCCAGTACGTGGCTCACAAACGTGAGTTTCAACTAAGGTTTTGTCAGCTTTTGCAATCTTTGCATACAACTCTTTGTCAGCATAAAGCTTTGATCCAGGATGTGGGTAATACGCTGGCTGAGGCTTGGGTAACCCATATGTCACCCTGCCTGATGTCTGGGACGATTGGCTGTCAACGACCATCTTTACGTGAGCTCAACTAAATTTTAGAGTCGGAAATGTATCGAGAGCTTTGCAAGGCACTCCACAACGGATCAGGAATTCCTATGCGACGTCACGTGCGCCGGTTGGTCCCGATGTTTTGTGGGTGTTGTGACCCTTGGGACTGCGTAAGGACAGAAGGACAGCAGGCGACCGTAAGCCTCGTCCAAACAGTTATGGCTCTTCGAGCATGGCATCCTTCATCCATGAAATTCTGTTTCGTTTCGCAGAGTTCGTGTGATTCATAACCTTATCCTCGCTCTACTTTCCCGATTGAGTTTTCCATGGAAATCTGGGGAAGTTGGTAAAATCACAAGTGAGATTGAGGGGAACCCCACCAGTATATAAAGTCGAGGAAAATCCCAGTGAAAAGTTTCGAAGCGATCTGATTCAATGATGTTACGCTCTATCAGATACTTTTCTTCGGCCTCGCCTAGACACACCAGATATGGGTTCATAGGTCTCGGCCAAATGGGTCAACACATGGCTAGACACATTTACAACAAGTTGGAGCCCGCAGACAAGTTGTATGTCTACGACACTGTTCCAGCAGCTGTGAAGCAATTTGAAAACACTGTTCATGCTGCCACCCCGGGCAACAAGGACTTGCTCACCTCGCTTCCAAGCATCAAGAGCTTTGTTACAGACGTCGATGCCCAATTGGATTACATCATTACCATGGTTCCCGAGGGTAAGCATGTGCAGGGTGTCATTGAAGAATTGGTGAAAACTTACAAGAACCAAACAGACTACACCAACACCAAGACCGCCTTCTTGGACTCCTCCACTATTGACATTCCAACCTCCATTCAAGTCCACGACTACGTCAAGAGAGAAATCCCGGAATTTGATTTCATTGACACCCCAGTCTCCGGTGGTGTTGCCGGAGCAAGAAAGGCAACTTTGTCGTTCATGCTCTCCCGTCCTACCCATGAGACCATTTCCCCAGCATTGACCAAGTTGTTGAACAAGATGGGTGCAAATATTTTCCCATGCGGTGACAACCATGGTGCGGGTTTGGCTGCAAAATTGCTGAACAACTATTTGCTCGCTGTCACCAACTTGGCTGTTGCTGATTCCTTCCAGTTGGCCAAGTCCTTTGGTCTTGACTTGAAGAAGTACGCCAAGTTGGTTTCTGTGCTGACCGGTAAGGCTTGGGCTTCGGTCGATAACTGTCCTATCGAAGGTGCCTACCCTCCAGAATTGAACTTACCTGCAGACGTAGGCTTTGAAGGAGGTTTCGTCACCAAGTTGACCAGAAAGGACTTGGTTTTGGCCACTCAGCTGGCTGCTTTCAACAAGAGATTCTTGTTCTTGGGTGATGTCTCAAAGCACTGGTACGACAAGGCTATCGAAAGACAAGACATTGCCGACAGAGATTTGGGTGTCTTGTTTGAATGGTTAGGCGACTTGGAGCAAAACGAAAACGGAGAGTTGGTGGATAAAAAGAGAAGTTAAAAATTGTGAAGTTATTCATTGATTAGTATTGCTTCTTTTTGAGTTCCCTTGTAAAGATAAGGTGCTGCACTCTACTTTGTTTACAGTTGTAATTATAAGCGAGGTACAGCATGTATATATTCTCCATGTTGTTGATTAATATATATGAGATTGATTAGAATAAAAGTTAATACCTTAACGTTGATTGTAAGGTACCTTTATGCTGGGCGAATCACGTATTATCTCTCTGCGAAAACGAGGTTTGGATTCCCATCACCTTACTGGTTCTTCTTTCTATCGTTTTTCTTTTTGTATTCTCCCTCGAACCAAAGATTGGAGTTAGCCCAGACTCCAATGACAACTGCACTCAAGATACTCACGAGCAAAGCACTGGACCAAGGAGTAGTGTGTCCAATCCAGCAGAATTCATGGGCAAACCATACAACAGCTCCCGCAACTGGAGGCAATCTGGTCCAGTAAATCAAAATTGGCAACTGCCAACAGTACCAAGACAAGAATTGATAGTGCAAAGAGCGTGCAAACAAGATCCCAATGACGTTAGATGTGGCCAACACCAAAAACACCAACTTAGGGCCCTGGTTGGAATCAATAAACAAGTTCTTACGGTTGATGGTTGATTTGACCGCAAAAGCATCCTGAACCAACTGTGGAATGGCCTTACCTGTGATTCTTGGGCTCAAGTAGCGGGTAAAAGCAAAACCAATCAAAAATAAGAGATGGAGTCCGAGAAGAATGGTTGCAAAACCATGACTTAAAAAGACTTCTTCATCCAAAAAGCTCCAATTAACAGTCCATTTGTAGAGGAACTTTCTGTTAAAGTCAAATGCCTGGTTAATGTAAGTCCATCTGAGGTAGTTGGCCTCTTCGTCCCAAAAGAGTGGAAGCAAAAACTTCCATCCGACCATAACTTGAACAAATGGAATCACACCAAGTACCACAATGAACTTCAAGATATTTTCACCGACAACAAAGTAGGTAACAACCAAAAACCCGGGCAAATACAAGAGTGCGTTCATCTTGACGGAGATTGCAAGTGAGTAGACATCTGCAGCAACGACTGCGAGCAAGAAACTCGCAAATCTGCTTGTAGTGTACCAGTACAGTGCCTGTTGTAACAATACAGTGACTGAAACCATTCCCAATGTCGTAAAGCAGTCGTTAAAGAGACGCAATACATAGATCGAGATGAGTCTCTTGCTCATCAAGAGTGCGTACAATGGCCATGGAGGGAGGTTCGAGATCATAAAGTATGTGGCCAAAATCAATAAGTTCGTAAACGTAAGCAAGTATCCAAACAAGGCCTGTGCAAATTGGATCTCCTTGCCGCCATTGGTCATCCAGCTGATGATTTGGTACACCGTAATGTAACCGGCAGGGTATACACAGGGGCCAGTGTCTCCTGTGACCAACGAGTAGTCCAATGCACCATCGTTCACCACCTTGATTTGCTGCATGTACGTACTGAAGTCAATTTCTGTATATGGAACATTGTGAATCACAAACTTGGTAACCAACAGCGTAAGGATGAGAATCACAGGTCCAACAAACGTTTTGGCTGATGGCTCGTAAATAAGTGCCTGGATACCGTTGAGTATGTCAAGTGCAACATTCTTCAATGTAAATTCTGGAAGCTCCTTCTTGTCTGGTTCCATCTCTTGAACTACAGGCCGCTTGTTCTCGCTAACTGGTACTGGGGGTGGGGCCATGGTGACAATCGTTACTGTAGCTGATTTCCAGATGGGATGAAAAGTTCGCGTATCGAACTTTTGATTCAAAACACATAATCCAGTCAACAGCACCAACCAGGCAGACAGATGAAAAAAATACATATAAAATACATATACATATCAGCAGCCGTGTTATTCAGCACCGTGTGACTGCTCTTCCTATTTATTTATTGAGAAACTACCTTAAAAAAGCTTGTTTTAATTCATGATTATATTATGCAAATTATATGCTCTACCCTATTAACTATCAAATAACAATATACCAATATTGTAGCAAATTGAAGCTGCGAGTATAACAACGCTCAGCCGCTAAATACCCAACTTTGACCTTTTCCTCATTAACCTAACCGCATCCTGTCTGCGCCTCTTACATTCAGTACTGTATGCACCTCTCACGCTGTAGAACCACTTTTCGTAAGGAGTTTCGTCCCTGTCGACACCGTTAGAAGGCTGCTCAGCTACCGGCTCATCATCTCCCGGTAACTTAATTTGATCGTCAATATGTCCAATCTTGCTGAACTGAGATTGAGTTTGCAAGAAAGGCGACTCCAAGTGCGCCCAGAACAATCCGAACCTGGCGGAGTTTAACAGCAACTCTTGTTGTCTCTGCTTCTCTTTAATTTGCTCTAAAAGCTTTTCTTGCTCAAGCTTGGACTGAACATCGTCTTCTACGTCTTCTATGTCATCATCAGAAATGGTCAACTTGAACCCCGTGCCTTCGTCTGCAGGGTTGAAGAGAGATCTCAATGCTTCTGTGTCGTTGACTGTTGGAGCACCAAAGGTTGGAATAAACTCATCATCATCAACCTCGATTTCATGTTGAATACTTTCCTTTTCCTTCTTGGCAACGTCAATCTTTCCGCTGTCTTCCTTGATGATTTCAAAGGCATCAGTATCCTCACGGTCGTCAACCATACCATGCTCTTCGTCATATTTATGTTTGATAGATTCAGTGGTGTACGCCTTACCAATAGCATCCATGTCTAAGTCGTTACCTTCGTCATCCTCGTCATAATAAACTTCTTCCATGGGCTTGAAATCGTCCACGGCAAACTTGCCGATAATTTCTTCGGCCTGTTTCGAGCTGTAATTGTCAATCTCAAAGTCATCATTATCAGCACCAAAGCCTTCTGTTTCGAGATCGTGTCTGATAACCTTTCTACGACCCTTGCTATCGCGAACAATATCGTCTTCATCAATCCCATTGTCAGCATCGACATCAACGGGCTTATCAAAGTCAAACTTGTCAAATAAGTTCGCCAAAACGGACTTATTCTTTTGTCTATCAACTTGGAAGTCATCTTCGTCTCCTTCAAGGTTGTCCTTATCTGCCACCAGTTCAGTATTGCTCTTCTGGGCCTCAGTGCCGTATGTCATGGCATACTCTCCGTTAATGGCACACTTTTTCACACTAACTCTCTCAATTAAATGGTCATCTCCTGACTTCCAGGTCCCATTTGTGTATCTCCAGGTCAAATCCTTAACAGTCTTGTTCTTCTCGATCCCCCACAACTTGGTCTTGTATGACTTGAGGGACTTGAGTTCACCGTTCACCAAGACTCTCATGGATTGTTGTCTCTTGACAAAGTGTGATTCCGGACGAGGTGTTTTCCTTAATCTTCCTTTAATCACCTCACCCCCACCGCTGGTGTTTGGGGCGTATCTGGGTGTAGCTGTTTGAGAAGAGTATGAATCAACGCCTGCAAGAGCCCTCTGAGGAGCAGATCCTTTCATATTGGCGCTAGCATTGTTGAAAGTATGAGCAGACTTAGCATAGCCCAAACCTTCATTAGTAGATGACACATAGCTGGAGTGAATGAAATCTCCAGATATAGCATTGGATTTGTATTTTGTGCTTGCTTCTTTTACTCTTTCTTCTCTAGCTTTGGCGATCAAGTCTCTTTTTAATCTGTCTTGTTTGTTGGCATCAGGTCTTTCATAATCTAATTTCCAGCGTTCTTGAAAATCTGGCTTTGCAATGTCGATGCTCAATTTCATTCCCATGAATAGCACTCCGTTCAAGCTCTTCTTGAGCAAGTCGTACTTCTCCGGCTCGATGTCCATGGTTATAAAGCCATAGTAGTGACTTTGCAAAGGTTTCGTTCTGATATCAAGAGGTTCAACAATCTTCCCATACTTAGTGAGACGGGTGACAAACAGATCTTGATTCTCATATAGCCTTTGGGATATGTTCCCTATGTGGATACGAGTGGTAGGCATGAGATGAGATGAAAATTTAGTGTGCGAACATTTGGTTGATTTAATTTGGCGATTGCAAATCACTGGCTGCAGAGTCCTAGCGCGGTGGTCAAGCATTCCGAACCAACGAGAGAATTCCCTCGAAGTGTAGGCTAGAACTTATGGCAAATTCACTGACTCGCTTTTGTATGGCCATTTTATTTAGAAATCTCTGTTTTGGGATTTCTTCAGGCATTCAAAAGTGGTGGTTGTGTGCTGCAAATGTGTTCTTGGTACATTCTTATTCAACGAAACGGCAGTTCTTTCTTCCGAAAGAATTGTTCTTTCAAAAGCACTGGTTCTTGAAACCACTGAGCCCAGTGGTACGACCTACTACCTTAAAATTGTCCACATTCTGAAAATGTTCTAGGTGGTGCACGCTTTGACCAAGTGCACACTCAGTCACTAGCCTTTGCACTGGAGATTGTAGGAATATTCACTGTTTTGCTAGAGTAGTGTACGTACCGCTAACAACTCAGTTGTTTTTAGCCTTAACGTCTAGGAATAACAAGTCCCAGGCTGATAATGAGTGCTAGGCTGGTGCTGGATTCCTCGTTTGCAGCAACTCTACGTTTAACAAAATCACAAGCGTTTTGTGCAATCATCATACCCTTCACCCGAAACATGATTTTCAAGCAGATACTGACATTGCAACATATTTATCACTGGTTAGAATCAAAGAACCTTACTTTTGCATAATATAAGCTCAAATAGTCAAATTGTACTAACCTCAATTTGTGGATCACACAGCCAAAGACCGCAAAACAAAAAAAAATTGGTCCTCCACAATGAATCTATCAGATACATGGGAAGATCTTTTCACCAAGCATGTGGAGATGCGAGGAGAGGAGCGAGCTGAACTTCCAAGGTTAGCAGAGTCATTTCCAATTGAGGCACCACTCATATCGCAACTCATCGAGTCCAACCCCAAGAAAGACGAATTGGAAAAGGAGTTGAAAGACTTGGTGTGCAAATGGTTTTGGGACGGATTCTACACCGCCAAGTCCACTGACGACAAAGTTGAACCAAATTAGCGTTGCCCATTGGCACTTACACTAGCATCCAATGACCTTAGCGTAAAGCTAGAGTAGCAAAGTTCTGCATTTACATAACCATTTACTCGTTCTAAGTATTCACATAGAAATAAATAAGTACACACTGAAGATGGCAAGCAATAGCCCACTACTGAAATCTAAATCTAAGTACGTTCAGACGGGTAACAGCAGGTACATGGAGCAGCACAACTGTCCGATACTCAGCTCAATTACTTAGTAGCCTTCCACAAGTCGGACAAACCCATAAGAGAAGTAATGGTACCAGCCAAACCAACATCACCTTCGGTAAAGTTAATAAATTCTAAAGTGTTCAAGGCAATGAAAGTGTCCAATGCGTCCCAAATCAACTTTCTCTTAGCACCGTAGAGCTTTTGGGCGTCTTGCTTTTCAGGGTCTTGCAGGCGGATGGCAGTGATGATGCGTAAGGAGTTGACAAGACCAGCTATCAAACCCAATAACCAGAAACGAGCAGCCCACTTGCTGACGGTAGGGAACTTCTTCTTGTCGACCAAGCCCAACATCTTGAAGAAAACAACAGAATCCAAGGTCAAGTAACCTGCATAACCCAAGTTTCTGATCACAGTGGTTGCTCTCAAAACAGGATCAGAGAGCTTGTTGTCGTAAGCCTTGGCAGCAGTTTCCAAGTGGTTCAAAGGCTTCAAGAAACGTAACCCCTTTCTGAGGAAAGTCACTTGTCCCTTCAATTCCTTGAAGGTGTTGACCCATTCGATTGGGTATCCCTTTCTCTTCAAGTAGTAGCTGAGGAAACGGGAAAGATAAGCAACCAAACGGAACGACTTTTCTCTCTTTGGAGATGAGTCCAAGAACTTGATTAATTTCCCAAAGGTTGGGTGGAAAACAATAGCATCGGCAACCATGATAAAAAGTGTAGTGACAAAATAGAAAAACGGTCTATTCGGTTTATATATATTTTCCCCACAAAATTGGGCCGAGGAGGTAGTGTCGGTGAAAGAATCAGCGGAGAGCAGTGGATCGGAGAGACGAATCCACCGTAGCAATGCACTAGCAATTTCTCTGACGCTCTCAGCAAGAGTGAATATGGTGCGTGATGTATACCACTCACCGTCTGGGCTTGGTACTTGTTCTCTGTTATAGTGGATGTACCTCTAAGTGACGGATCCAATCACACTTAGTCTATTTCACAATTACTGGAAATGCGCGCTCTTATCAGCGACAGCCTTTTGCTTGGGACGAACAACAGAGGGTGCGACCTGTGAGATCAGATGCTTACACGGAATCCACTCTGTCGACCCCGTTTACAGTCCGCTTTAGACTTTTGGACAGCTCCATTGCTTATTGTGACTGTGCTGCTGCTTACACTTTCTTGAATATGAGCCCCAGGGTCTTGCATAAGTGGAGCATGATCAGTGCGAGCGATGCTCGCCGTTGAGCTCGCCGTTGGTTGTCTTGTGAATGCCCCATGAGCGAGTGCGTACATGCGCTTAGCTCAGAGGCCCTGAAAAACACCTCTCTAGCCTCCATACTGCTGTGTGTAAGCAATCGCGTGCTTTCTTAGCTAATCTAGCGCAAGCGCAGGTCGCACCGTTTATGTACTTTTGCAACTCACGCGGCTTGTCAGAGTTGCAGAGCAACAAAGATCCGAAGGGATAATCACCAATTTCAGATAAGTCTAGCTCATAGTTAAGTTCTCCCTCGATATGCTAAGTGCTGTCATTCATTTCTATGTAATGTTCGTCATTAATTTCTATTTACAAGACATGATCCCAGGTCCTACTATTATTTCCCCATTGTGACATTGCTAGTTAATTTTATGCAAAATGTGGGATTGGCCAAACAAATTTAGTGTGATTCATGGAAACCCACAGCACCGGAACTGGCGGAAGCGGCGTTAACCAAACGGCGCTCGCCTGTGATCCGCTATGCTTGAAGCCGTGGCTAGTTGTGATGCCCCTGGTAAGGTTTAAATCATACTCGTGACGTCCATTGTGTCTGAACGTCAAGCTTCAACCCCCGATAGCACATCTTGGTCCACAATGTCAGTTCGACTGTAAGGGACCCCTATTCCAAGGGGTACTGTTCAACACCTCGTAATGGGCTTTATTGAAAAGGACCTGCCCGTATCGTTTAGGACCGCTGGTTTTTCAGTCACACAATTTCGTGAAAATTCCGTGCCCACTTTCGCCCACTCTTTTGCAGCTGCACTTTATGCCTCAGCACTTCCACATTCTCCGGAAACTGCCTCAATGGAGCCCCTCCAGGAGAAGCCGTTCGACAAAATAACAAGGCTCATGTTCCCCCTTCAATTAATGTCTGCATTTTTAAACCGCTCAAGATTAAGCTATACAGTCACCCACGACCATGCTGCAGCCATGGCTTATTCGAAGGTCGTCGGTTGAGTGGCTCACTTTGTGCTCCTGTGCTCCATGACCACCCTCTCCACCTCGTCATCCCTCTCGCTGCTCTTCAACTTCTTGCTCTTCTTACTCCTCTTGTGTGTCAGGTTAATTTTCTCTTTCTCGTCAATGGAGATGACTTTTCCCCGGAATATGTCCATCCCCAGTTGCAACAATGCGGCATATTCCTGCCTGACGTTATCCTTCTCCTCCATGCTTAATGACTTCCACTTCTTCAGGATGTCTGCTCTCAAGAGCCCGTCCCTGTGGTTGATCAGCAAGAAGTAGTTCCAAGCCTGAGTGAAGTTGACGGACTTTTTGGTGCTCCGGGTGTTTGGGATGTTTCTCAACTCAATGGGACCATCCAGTCCGATCTGCGACCTGTAGAGCGCTTCTTCTTTCTGTCTTTCTAGCTCCTGGATCTCTGATTTGGCGATCTTTGGAATTTTGGCGAGGTCAACCATTGCAACCCATTTCGCAACCTTTTCCTGCAATGCTAAAAGCGGAGTATCTGCGGCTGTTTGGTCCAAAATCTTGTGGAGTTCGTCCCTGGTCCACTTGAACTGGTACACCAGCTTCGGAATCACAAACCACCCTCTGCTGGTAAGCACAGAGGTGAAATTGGATGGATTGTTTTCGATGTTCTCCACCGTTGGTACATCTATATCCGCCACAAATTTCACTCGGACCGTTTTCACGTCAACCTCCGGTAAGATCCTCTGGATGTGCTGCTGCTGCTCTGAACTGAGTTTTATTCTGTTGATCAGCCCCTTCGGCCTGTAGCCTCGTATAAACCGAAGCATGAAACTACTTCCAATCATGTATGTCCGGTGATCCGTTGTCAATGTAATGCCTCTTTTTTTTTTTTTTTTTTTTGCATAACTCCTTTTTAGAGCCCTGATGAGAAAAAGAAAATTGCATATATAGCCATTTCTTTCTGTCATTGTTTCTAGTTTCTTACCGATTCATATTTCATACTAAAATATACGGTAGATAGGTTGAGTGGAGCCATGAATTCGCCGCTATTTCCAGCACTGCTGCTTATAGCCATCTCGGAGCTGACTCAAAGTCAGCTTGTTCCGCAGTTACCTTCCAAGCCCACGGCACAAACGTCATCTATTCAAGTTTATATTATCCCTACGGAACCTAATATCTTTGTTGAAGGATTTGAGCCTAACGAGTACTCCGAAAGACCACCTGCTTTGTTGAGAGGATGCTTGTACATCAGAGTGTTGAAGGCCAGTAAGATCAAATCGATCAGCCTTAACTTTAAAGGTCAGGAGCGGACCGACTGGCCCGAAGGCATTCCTCCCAAGAAGGCAACGTACCTTGAGCTCAACGATATTGTGACACACACATGGCCGTTTTACCAGATGGGGACGATGCTACCAAACAATGGTGCTGATACGTATACGGAATTGCCCAAGTCTGCGTCCGACCAAGATGTGCCTAACCTTGCTTTGGGGACTGAAATTTCTCGCCTGAGCTCTCCAGCCCCTAGCACCGAAAATGCGGGCGGCAACTTTTTCACCAGGAACCTTTCGCCTGGGTTCATGCGCCGTGCGGTGCTGCCCTCGCCCATTGTCCCTGACGAAGCGTCCATCAACGACTTGTCGTCTGTGTTGTCGGCGTCCGGTGAAAAGTCGGATCCTGGCTACTTTGCGCCGGGTGACTATGTGTACAATTTCGAGCACCCTATCCGTCCTTCGATCCAGGAATCGTGTTCGGTGACCTTTGGAGAGGTGAGCTACCACTTGGAGGCCACTCTTGTTCGAATCGGTGCCTTCAAGCTGAACATCACCGCCAGGTTGCCGGTCAACATTGTGCGTGTTCCGTGCGAACAGAACTTGGAGGAAAATGAGCCCATTGTCATCACAAGGGACTGGGAGGACCAATTGCGCTACGACATTGTGATTGGGTCCAAGTCCATAGTCTTGGACTCGTACTTGCCTTTGGCGTTCAGGTTTGTTCCGCTCTGGGGCAAGGTTGCGCTCCACAGAATCAGAGTCTACTTGACCGAAAACTTAGAGTACTACTGCCAGAACAAAAAGGTGCATAGAATGGAGCCTTCGAAAAAGTTTCTCTTGTTGGAACACAAGGCAAAGAAGGGGAAGTCGTTGTTGGCTGCCTCCGACGAAGGCGAGGAGGATAACTTGGACGACGAGGTCTTGCCGAAGGAGTTGGAGTTCCAGTTGTTTGTCCCTCAGAAGCTTACAGGTAAGTACAACCAAACAATCCACCCCAACACTTCATTTGACAACATCCAATCGCACCACTGGATCAAGATTTGCTTGCGTATCCTGAAGAAGGACCCAAACAACCCGGAAAAGCGAAAGCACTACGAGATTCTGATTGATCTGCCGTTGCGCATTTTGTCCCAGCACGCAGCACACGTCAACACCTTGCTTCCTGCGTACGACAATGGCATGTATCCGTCTGACTCTGTGCACCTGGCCAGCTTCACGCCGTCCACGCCGCCCATGACCCCGGGCGTCACCGCCATCTCCCACGCTAGCCGCCCAGGAACTCCCCCCTCTTTCCGCCACATATCCTCGCGCTCAGACTTGGCCGTAGAGAGAGACGCCGACATGCATTTAGAAGCAAACATATACGCTCCAGACCCAAACGCAGAGATTTTGTCCATGTCGCCTCAGGCGCTCCCGCATCCAGACACATTTTCGCCCATAAACTCGCCCGTCCAGAGACCAATCCACTTGCTCCGTAAGCCCAGCTACAACCCGCCCAGCTTTGACGCCGATTCTGCTCCCCCACCCATCCAGGACCGTGCTCCTCCTCCAGCGTACGACGAAAGAGACCAGCTGAGAAGAGCATTGTCGCTCTCGCCTTTGAGAATCGACGACTTATCCACGCCTATAGCCGCGCCCATCGTCAGACATCCTGTTGCGGGTGTGATTCCCATCCCCACAGACGAGCCTATTCGGGATTTGCTTGGGAAGCAGTTACGAAGATCTACCCCAGGAAGGAATAGCATTGTGCATGACGATGCTACGGATCCGTTGGACTCGTCCCCAGGAGCAAGGAGAGAGCGCCGCTCGACGCGCTCCTCGCGCTCTTCCAGAGAAGGCGGCGCCTCCGACTCTCCCATTCAGCCAGACCCTGCAACGCCTGCGGTTTCCATATTGGAGGGTACCGAAAACTACACCCTCAACTACGACTCCCTGAATATCCCCACCCTCAATGTGCTTCCTCCAGACTCCTATTCTGACGGCGAAGAGCCTATAGACCCTCGAGACATCGAAGAGGTTGTGTTGGGGACTGACTTGACGGACTACGAGGGGTCTCCAGTGGGTCCAATGAGGGCCCGCTCGCCAATCAGGCACTCTGGCTCGCGCTCGCGCAGATCGTCGCAGTCGTCGCTCGCATCCTCCACCTCGCTCAACCAACCCTTGGAACAAACAATCCCATTATTGAATTTCTCGCTGACCTCATTGAACTCGACTCAGGAAGACTTGATAGATCCTTACCACAACTCCAACTTTGCTAGAAACGGAAGCGTTAACACTTTAAGCTACAACTTTGATGCTCGCCGTGTGAGCCATCCGCAGTTGGTGCTCACCCGAAAAATGGACCTCATGGGCGGTGGTGACGACTTGGCTGGCCCAGGTGGTTATTCCAACACTGGCGACTTACTGGGATTGAGAAACCCACGAATTAAAAAGCATTACCAGTTCATGGACCCTTTCAGCGACAAGCTCACAGAGAGATCAAAATCATACGGTGTAACTATCAAAAGTCCAGATGGTGAGGAAAGCGAGTCTTCTGATAGAAGTTCGCAGGAGAGTCAACTCACAGTAAAGGAAAATATTGAAAATGTTATTATATAGAATAAAGTGGCAGAATTGCCAGAGCATGAGTTTAGCTCTGTAGGCAAATAGCAGTGGGTCCAAGGTTTTTGTGTGGGCAAGACTCTGTAGTACAATGGCCAAAACACTGCTTAAGTCAATGGGCAAGGCACCGTAGGTTAAACACTGCTGTAGGTCAATGTGTGTGTCCAACATGTACATCCAAATAACCAAATATTAATGTACATCTAAATATCCAAACATGTACTTCCAAATGTACTTCCAAATGTGCTTCCAAATGTGCTTCCAAATGTACTTCCAAATGTACTTCCAAACAATATCCAACATACATTCCAACATTACTATTCAACATTACTATCCAACATTACTATCCAACATCACTATCCAACATTACTATCCAACATTACTATCCAACATTACCATCCAAACACTTACGTACAAATCTGTACATTAATGTCATAAATACATTGCTAATCTACGTAAATCACTAATCAACGTACATTCAAATCAAAGTACTTAACACGCAGAAACTCTTGCTCATACCTACAATAAAAAACTATAAATAAATTCGTTATAATACATACCCTATGATGGAGAAATAAACAGAAACTTATTATACAATGCCGGATTAGTCATTCTCAGTAGCATCTACGTTTCCCCAGTTCAAACCTCCGATGGTGTCGTTCAAAGAGCCATCTGCGCTACCATCCAAGAACTGATTGAAATCGAAATCAATGTCTTCCAAGCCGCCAGGACCAGAGGGACCGCTGGCCGAGCCGAAAAAGTTGTGAGTGCTGTCGACAGGGAACATGTGGTCTGACGTGATTTGATCCAGAAAGGTTGCCAGGACCAGAGGTGGAGGTAATTCGTCCTTCTTCTCTTCGAGAGCGTCTTCTTCTTTGATTGTAGGGTCTTTCTTGGGGATGCTGGAGGTACTTGACGAAGCGGAATTGACGCCTCCATTCTTGCTCAACTTCTTTGGCGACTCGCTCGAGTTGGTGCTCTTGCGCTTACGTTTGTCCGAGTCCAGCGAAGGAGTCAATGGAGTGTTGTATTCCTTCTTCAACAAGCTTGGGGTGTTTGTCGCGTTGGTATTGATTGGAGTGGTACTGCTTTGGACGCCTGCCGTGGACCCAGCCGTGCCGGCACCCGCTCCGTTGGCGTTGGTGCCGCCAATCAGCGAGGTGCTTGCCTTACGAGCCTTTTTTAAGTTGGTTTCCTTCTTCTTTGACTTGGCACCCACGCTCGGAGATGGCTTGTTGTTAATAACTGGCGAGTTGTTGTTGGAGGCAGGCGAGTCCTTCTGAGAATGTTGTTGTGATTGTTGCAGTGGGGTCAATTGCGAGTTGGGTCCTTGCTGCATGGGTAACATACCTGGTGCACCCAAGAGAGGAGTCTGCTCGACCCCACTGTTTCTAGCAATATCTAAGCGTTTCTTATTTTGCCTTTCCAATAGCATTAGCTGCATTTGGTAATCATGTAATGCATTCGTATTACGAGGATTTTGTCCGGGGCCACCGTTGGGAGTCGTGGCAATGGTGCCATTCACGTTCCCGTTTCCATTAGGGAGGCCGTTTGCGTTGGCTCCGCTTGGATTGATACCCTGCTGCATAATCGGAGATCCCTGTTTCCCACTCACACTGTTCATCCGTCCCACAGGCTGATTGAAAGGCGCTCCTGAATGGCCTCCAGGACCATTCATCATTTGTTGCTGCTGCTGCTGCTGTTGCTGGAATTGCATGCCGTTCACCTGTGGCACTTGCGCGTGCTGAGCCTGCGGAGTCATCTGGGGCATCCGCTGTGCTCCGTTCGCAGGGGAGTTGTTGGCAGACCCATGTTGCTGGAGCTGTTGCTGTTGAAGTTGCTGCTGCTGCTGCTGCTGAGCAGCCACAGCAGCCTGCTGTCTCAAGTTGTTCATTTGAGTCTGAGCGTGTTGTTGTATGATATTTTGTTGGGGGTGGCCCGCCTGGTTCTGGCCCTGGTTGTTCTGCTGCTGCTGCTGCGAGAAAAGCTGCTGCTGCATGTTCATCATTTGTGCGTGCTGGTTCTGCTGGTCAACCGGCATGCCCATATTCTGCTGGTTTTGCAACTGCTGTTGCTTCATCATCATTTGCATCATGAGACGTTGCTGCTGCAGCTGGTCTAGTTGGTTGGGAGGTCCGACCCCTTGTGGGTTCTGCTGCCCCAAAGGAGGACCTTGCTGGTTACCGGGTTGGCCTCCCTGCTGGCCCTGGATTTGGGGTCCCTGGATTGGTTGCGGGTGTTGGTTGGGGGGTGACATGTGCTGGGGAAGCTGGCCCTGGTTGAGCTGTGCAGCCTGCTGTTGTTGTTGCTGCTGCTGTGCTAATCGCATTTGAGGAGTCATCACGTTTGGCGGTATCTGCATCATTCCTTGCTGAGCAAAGTTGGGGCCCATGTTTATGGCGCCTGCGTTTGCCGGAGTAGCGCCCGCAGCTGCGGCGGCTGCGGCTGCTCCCGCAGGACCCCCGGCATTGGGGTTGACCATGCCTGGGGGACCGTTGACTATGGAGCCGCTGCCAACACTGCCGTTTGCAGGAGTGCCCGAGACAGTTGGCGGGACGTTTGTGGTGCTGCCATTTCCGAGCATCATCTGGTTCTGAGGTAAGGCGCCCATCATGGCAGCCTGGACATTATAGTTTTGCAATTCTTGCTGCTGGCGCTGCTTCATCAACTGAAGTTGGTAGTATTGTAGAGCTAGGTTCGATGAATTTCCCTTGTTGTTATTATGTTTTGCTTGGAAAACGTCCCAAAAGACCTGCCACCACTCAAACAAAAAGCCTTGCGGAGCGTCCATTGCAACCTGGAGGTTGGGTAGGTTGTTTTCCTTTTGAAACTGCAGGTGGGCGGTGATCAGAGGGGTGCGTTGTGTTGGTATTTGGGGCGAGTTCTTGTTGGACGTGTTGCCGCTGCCTCCAGAGCCGTTTGCCAACGAAGAAGCTGTTTCTATCAGAGGTATTTCAGCTTCATTGACAAATATGCGTGCCGTCTGCGGCAACCTGCTCTTTATCAAAAAATCGTAGACGTAGGCATTCAACAACTGTCTCGCATTGGATGCCTGTGCGTCAGAAACACTCCTGCTGTTATCCATGATTGGCTTGACAAACTTCTGCTGAACACCTTTGTTCTGAACATTAGCCGTAGACGTGCCCAGTTTATTTAGTTTGGATTGCAGGCCCTGCTGTGTCGAGCTGTTCAATTGCGGGCCCCCTTCCATTGTTCCCGTCTTTTTATTAAACATATGACGTCTTCTATGGTCACCGGTGGAACCAAAAACCCTATAGTTTGTTTAGACAAAAAAAAATGATATGATAAAAAATTTGGGGGGGGCAGGGAGACAGAAAAGGGAGATTGTATATAGCAAAATGGGAACAAGCTCTAGCCTAAATAGCGTGTCTTAAAGTCTTTTTTACCCCTCTGGTATGTATCGAGATAATCAAGCAAGACTCTCGTCGTAGCTGTGCTAACTTATCCTTACTTATCTCAACCAAGTAGTACGTTGTCGAGATCCTTTCTCGAGTATCCTTTGGACGTTCTTTTTTGAGAGGGGATACAAAAAAATTCTAGGGTTAGTGTGCTTTTTTTCAGTGATTGGGACATTTGCGGAAGGTGCAAAAGGACGGGGCGGGCACAGAGGGGACGTGCAAATGGGAAGAAAGAGCGAGAACAGGTGCCCTACTCAAGGCGCATCCGGCAACTATAAGAACTGTGAGTCCTACGTAGATGATTCATTCAAAATCCAATTTCCTCGCTGCAATGTTTGTTCCTTGTTCTCGTCAACCCACGATTTTTCGGAGACGTCCCCGAAAAAGTGTGTCCCTTCAAAAACAGTAGGAAAGCGACTTTTCGAGAGCAATTGCTGCTGGGCAGCTAATTCAAAAACAACCAAAAAAAAAGACAGTCCTTCTCAGCCACACGTATCCTGCATCCATCAGATAAGTGATTGAGAACGAAGAACGTAGTTGGTTGTAGTTGTAGAGTGTCAAAGAGAAAAAGAGAAAGACGCACGAAGGCGCTGGTGCTCGCTACGTCAAAGGAAAGAAACATCTCTCAACGGTGTGGGTGAGCGGACGCATGAGAAAAGATGGCGAGTGTCAAATACGATTAAGCACATCCACATCAGCACCACCTGGGTGGTACACAACGTCATTGCAGCGTGGCAGTGCCCGCTGCAGGGCAAAGAGGCCGTAGGACGGAACCGGCACAGGTCTCGGTTGCTCCTGTTGCCGTCCATGTGGTGTTTCCGTATTCGGAATGTCTCGCTCACGTGGATTACCCGAATTGGGAAATGTAACCAATACAACATGGACCAAGAAGCACGGGACAGGTTGCGGCTACCGGAGAGGTCGATACGGCAAACACTGAGCTATCCCCAGCCAAACAAGGGCCAGCCCCGGTACCAAAAAGCACTACACTAAGCGTAAAGTCTCACATTTATCCACTCTAAACACTTTTACCCAAAACCAAAACCTATTATAATAAACCTTTTACCATGAAAAAACCGTTTTACCCCCAGACAGTAGCGTCGGAAATTCCAGACTGACTCCAGATGTTGTTGCTCTGGTTGAGCGAAATTGGAAAGTCCACTGGCTCGAAAGGATCGAACGTGGATTTGCCCAAATTAGATGCTGGATTCTGTCCTCCTGTAGCTGTATTCGCATTGCTAAACGGACTGTTGAATGGAGATGTCGTGAGACCTTTCCCTCCACCAACAGCCTGCGCAGGGGCACCCTGCCCGGGCGAAAAGTGACTTGCTGTGGGCGTCATCATGGGCCCAAGAAGCTCGCCATCCCCGAATATGTGCGGAATAGGACTGATTTCCTTTCCTGCCACATACCTCATACCGTTCCCGCTGCCGTTCCCGTTGCCATTCCCGTTTCCTCCAACACTGCCCTTGTAGTACTTCTTTTTCCGAAACATTTTGGGCTGTTGTTGAGCCTCGACTAGCGTCCGTTGAACTACCTCCATCTGGCCGGAGAAAGCCTCCACCACTAGATCTCTTCTCTCAAACTCCTCACTCATGTCAATAAAAAGTGAATCAATGAAGAATTTGTCCCAATGGGAGCACGGCAAAAAAATGAAGGTCACAAAATTTGCACGAGGCACGTGCACATGCTGCACAACAATGCTGCAGAATCTACTAAGCACAAGAGCGATAAACGATCTTGCATCTGACTACCAAGAACTTGACGGCCAACTAGACCTGTTTCGTACCTCCTTTTTACCGACAAGCGTGCTGTCCCTGCTGTTTATGATAATCCCTCTTCTTGGGACGCCTCCCTCGGCTCCCCTCGTCCCTCGTCTGTCTATGGTCGGTCGCTCATCTGTTCTCTCCGTTACCATTTCATGGTTAAAACACTCAAAATCATTGCTTCTGATTTCCTCGTTCGTCTCGGTTATCCGAGAGAACTTGCTACACTATTTTGATAAGATCATGACTTTAAATGTCGCCCCCTACAAGCTCTGGCTTTCGTCCTCATCGCTCTTGTTACATTTCTACACCACAATATCATCACTTTATATTTCGTCCCCTACAACATCATCTCTCTTGTTACATCCCTACACCACAACACCAGCGTCTACATTCCTACACCACAATATCAGCGTCACGTACATTCCTACACATCGGTTCAAATAGGTATCTTCTTAACCCATATATCTAACATTTAGTTTTAATTCTTCTTCTTTTATGGTCTGCATATCGAGGTGGTGCACAGCTGGTCGAGTCCTTCGCTCATTCTTGTGCTTCTCTCCGTCCATGTATTTACCAATCGTCATCGTCCTCATCTTCTTCGTCACTGTCATCTCTCGTAGCACCTTGTCTTCTCTTCAAGGCATCAGCCAAGGAGCCAGCAAGTGTAACTTCTTCATTCTTCTTGGCCTTGAGAGCATCTGCCAAACCATTGCCCAAAGACCCGTTGGTTGATGCGCCGTTAGCTGGAGAGGCGCTGGAGGCCGCAGACACAGCTGCAGGTGGTGGTGGAGGTAATCTCAGCTTGGCTGCCAAGTGTGCTGGAGGATCACACTCCTGCAAGTAGTCAATTGGAGACCACCCTTCGTTCAGTTCGTCCAAGGTCTTCACCAACCCCCACTTATCGTTGATGGTAGTCACATAATACACTTCATCCTTAACCAAGGGAATCGATCCAGCAACACTACCATCGTAATCATACATAGCCTTGTACGTAGGGAACTTTGGCTTTGGTGCGGAAACGGCTGCTGGAGGTGGAGGTGGTGCTGCCTTCTTGGCTGGTGGTTGTGGCGCCGATTTCTTGACCGGTCTGGCTGGTGCTGCTGCTTTAGCAGCCTGCTTCAGAACGTTAGGTGCTGGAGGTGGTGCTGTCTTACGTGCTGGGCTGGTTGGGTAGGCGCTTTGTGCTGCTGCTTGAGCAAGAGGTAACTCGTTGGCTGCTGCTGCTGCTTGTGGTTGTGCTTGGTATGCTGGGTACGCTTGTTGCTGGGTGGGTCTTGAAACAGGAGTTGGGGTTGGTCTTGGGTTGAATGCTCTCTGTGCTGCTCCTCTGTTATTGTACTTGCTGTAATCAACAGCACTTGATTTGCCTCTAGGTCTCTTGGGGTTTCTGCTGGTGGCTGGCAAACCTGGCTCAACAGTGACTGTACCAGACTTGTAGCGGTCTCCGTACTTTGGGACGTCGGGCCCAGACCCATGTTGGAACTTGATTGTGTGGAACTTCCCTGGCTTCTTTTGATACTGCACAGTAGCGCCAACTTTGATTGAAACTGATGGGTAAACCTTCTTCAATTGCGTGATAAACTCGGTCTTGAAAACAATGTTGATAAAGATGTCTGGAGCTTGCGGCGTAGGTGTATGCATGGAAACGGAAACCCAGTCATCTTGGAAAGTAGAGAGCCCAACATAATTGATGGAAGCTAATGGATACTGGAGATCAATTTGTGGTTGCAATCTGTTATCAACCATGAATGCTCCGATAACATACAATTTCAGCTTGGTGATGATATAGATTCTCAGCAAACGTTTGGACGAACGACCAAACTTGGACAGTAACAAATCACCTTTGCATGAGAAAATAACTGGCTCAGAAATCTTGGTCTGGGTCACAATAAACCTGCCGTAACCACTGGACTGGTTACAGCCAAGGTAGTCTCCCATGTAAGCTCTTGATCCTAACATGGACAACTTACGACGTTCCTTTCTGCCTGCTAACAACTTAGTACCCTCGTCTCTCAATTGTTCGAATTGGTTACCGTGGTTCTTGATTCTCCAAGCACGTTGGATAACCTTGGCAGCGTCTTCCTTACGCTTGACATAACGTCTCCAGGCTCTTTGGATACGTGCTGCCATATTGTGCCAGTATTTGTCTCTCATGTCTTCCAAGGCAAACAAGGTCTCTGGAGTCTTGATAAAGACCTTGGTAGTACCTAACTGAAACTCTGTAGATGGAATGTGACACAGCTTCAAGATTTCCTTCACAGCAGACAAATCATCTGATCTCCAAATATAGTCACCAGCATAACCAGTAGCAGGGGAAAGCAAGTAAAATCTTTGGACAAACTTGTCAAAGGTAGTTCTATATGCAAAACCAGCTCTTCTAATACGAACGTTTTCCTTCAAACCCAAGTACTTGATTTGATGTAAAACTTGGTTGTTGTCGTAATCTTTTGGTCTTTTCGTCTGGTTTGGCTTGATGGTTCTAATGTACGATGGCTGGCACTTAGACAAGGTGTCCACCAAAGCATTAGCGCTTCTCTTGATCTTATCCGAAGCAGTTTCTGGTCTCTTCTTTGAGTCCAATTGCAGAGCAAGCAACGAAGGAGGGAACAAAACTTGGTTTACAAATGGATCGGTGGAGGTAGAAAGCATTTCCAACAAATCACGCAACATAGCGTCCTTGTTCTTGTCGGTCATACCAGCAACATCGTAAGTCACATCACCAGCATAATGCTTGATAATAAATTTTCCTCTTCTATCTTCAAAGTGACGGTTGTTTGCACCAACCATGCTTAATCTCTGGGCAAACACTTGATCGGCAGCGTCAGAGTCTGCGTGAGCAGTCTTAATGGAATCGTTCAAGGCTGCAAACAAACCAGGCTGAGGTCTGATGGCCTCAATCAAATCACACACAACCTTGTTGTTGAAGTAGTCAATTGGAGTCCACTTGATTTGTTCTTGGACGTACTCATCTTGTTCTGCTTTCAATGTCAATTGAATGAAAATCTGTTGCAATTTTTCATTGACGTAGTTGATACAAATTTGCTCAAACGAGTTTTGCTCAAAGATTTCAAAACCATAAATATCCAAGATACCAATGGACTTGTCTGCGGTCTGGTCTTGGTTCTTCAAAGAGATGTTGACTCTTTCAACAATCCACTCAAACAAGTTGTTGTAAATACCCTTGGCAAGAGCATCACGAACAGCTATGGCCTGCACGTCATTAAGAGGAACATGGTATGTGGACCCGCGCTTCATACCGTGCGAGGTTTCAATGATACGCTCAATGATAGAGGTCTTCAAGATGGTTGCGTCCACGTTAAGTAAGTAGGCGACAAATTGGGTGACCAGCTCGTCTCTGATGGCCGCATTCCCATTCTCATCTTCAACAAACGATATGTTACCAATCCACAAGATGGCGGCAAGCATTTTAAAGATAGCATCCTGTTCGTTTTGGGTCAAACCTATAACTTTCATTGCAGCTAAGGTATCCTTGAAATCTTTGCCATCGTCAACCCCGTCCACATTAACACACTTGGCAGCACTGGTATATACATAGGTTTCAGGACCTTGAATTCCGTATTGTTCCTTGTACTGAGGTGGGCAGTGTTTGGTGAATTGGTAGAAAATATGGAAATTTCTTTCGTTGGTGATTTGACTTACAACACGTTGCTTTTCAAGCAAGTAGTTGGTAATGTGAGCAGACACAGGTTGGTTCTGGGCATTGAATTTGATTTCCAAGTACTTTCCGTGTCTCGAGGAATTGTTGTTCCTCAAGGTCTTAGCACAACCGAAGGACTCCAAGAGCGGGTTGGTAGCTAAAACCATCTCTTTAATCTTTGAGATTTTATCATTTCCGGAATCAACAGATACATTAGCAATGTACTGCATGATTTGCTTAGCGGCTTCGGTCTTCCCGGCACCAGACTCACCAGAAATGATAACACATTGGTTATCGCCATAGGACTTCAAGTTATAGTACATCGACTCAGCAATTGCAAACACATGAGGGGGCACTTCCAAACGGTTACGCCCCTTGTACTTGTTCAAGTGCTCAGCAGTATAGATTCCAAGATCTTGAAATGGATTAACCGATATTAACACATGTCCAATATAAGTGTAGATAGTATTGTTCATGAAACGCTTGTGCAAGTTTTCATTTATTGCTTCGTCGGTAATTTTGGAAAGTAACGTAAGGTCGGAAACCCCTACTTCTTTCTTCTTATGAAGATCGAATTCGGCCTTCTTGATGCCAGACGACTTGGCAGGAGCTTCTTGCTTCTCCTTGTTACGTCTTCTAACAATTGCCATTGGAGATTAAGTTCGTTGTAAATTTATTTTCGGAAGGGGAGGAGAGTTTATGATCGCGACATAGTGGCTGGATCATCCGACAAAGTCGGAGATGGTCATGAGTTGCACTGCCGACCTCAATGCGACTCAGCGGAATCACTGGCACCATCACTACAAGATAGGGGTCGTAGCGGAGTACTGGAACAAAGAATGACTTCCGTATTGATGCTGTAATGTTTCAACGTTGCTGAAATGAAGAAAACCTGGACACATCTTTGATTTGTAATATCATTGCCAGCCTCGAATGGCTGCGAAAGGCAAAGCATGATTAAATCTGCGTACTTGAGCTGCGAACTCAACGAGAAACTATTTTCTACTATACGTATAAGCACCATATCAGCTTCTCGATATATTCTTCAGATTGCACTTTTTTAAGCTATGTCATTAGATTTAGCCGCAAGAAGACTATTTTTAATTTTCATAAAAATTCCCAAGAATTTACAAGAATTTTCAACTTTCTACTTGACATTTACGCTGCAACAAAACATAACAACTTAATGTATCACCAATATAACCATTTGAAGCTACTTCTACAGAAATCAGGTGCTTTGGACAGAGCCCTTTACTGCTGTGTAGTTAAATTCAAATGTAGTGATTCGTAGTTTTTATGAATTCGTAGGTTGCTGAAAAGCCGTTGGCTGCGAAATTGAAAATGTGTAGGCTGCGCAAGCGGAAAGCCATTACCACCGAAAACCTACATTAGCTCAAGAATTTGCATTTGTAACTCAACCATGGGTTCCTAATGCTAGCTTCCTTGCTTCATAGTCCTCTAATATTATCTTCGACATTGATATTTCTCTAATATACATGATTATTTTGACCAAAGGATTGGCCACAAAAATTGCAATCTACACAAGCCTAGTTACTCCACAACCTAACCATTTTATCCTTACCCCCACTGGCAACTTTCTTACCATCCAAACTCCAGTCGACAGCGTAAACTTCGTCAGAGTGACCGGGTAAATCCACCTTCAACTTTCTAGTACGCAAGTCCCAAACCTTTAAAGTTGTGTCCTTTGAACAACTCACCAAAAGACGGTTGTCGGAAGACCAGGCAGTTTGATACACTGGTGCAACGTGCCCTCTTAAAGTACCCAAGAAGGTTCCTTTGATCCCGTCCCATACCTTGATGGAGTTGTCGAAGGAGGACGAGACAACGGTTCTCCCGTCTGGCGAGAAGCTCACGTGATTCACCAACTTCTGGTGGCCAGTCATTCTGCACACTGGCTTCAGCTGCTTCAATGGCTCCCACAAGAACATGGTGAAGTCGTCACTGGCAGTGACCAATCTCTCACTGGTGGTACCACCCAACTTTGCCACCTTTTCGTAATTTGCTAATGCCTTTGCCCTCAATTCGTCAATGCTCAATTTGTCTCTCTTTGTGACGGAGTGGTCGAATCCACCGGAACGTAACGCATAGTCGGTCAGAATGGCCAAGTGGTTGACCCAATGCGCATGACTCTTTAAGGTTTGGATGCACTTACCACCAGCACTGATGTCCCAGGCCTTGATGGTCTTGTCATGAGACCCACTGTACACAATGTTGGATCCGGACCACTTCACACATGAAACAGAGTTGGTGTGTCCCGACATCAGAATGGTGCACACTCTACGGGTAGTATCCCAAATCTTAACAGTTCCGTCCTTAGAACCAGAACACAACCTTGGGGTATCTCCAGATTTTGTCAAGTGGAGCGGTTCCCAAGACAAAGAAGAAACCCACTTGCCATGCCCAGTGAGCGCGCTACCAAGCGGTTTACCTGTGTCCGCTTCCCACAATCTGACTGTGTTGTCCATAGAACCAGTGGCAATCATGGTACCACAAGGTGAGTATGCTACGCAAAGAACCCAGTTTGTGTGCCCAGACAAGGTCTTCATTGGAGTTTGGGTGTTGCAGTCCCAGATTCTGGCGGTGGAGTCCCCCGCTCCAGAGCACATTCTTCCCAGGTCGTTTGGGGCAAACAGGCAGCATAAAATGGTGGATCCATGTCCTGCAATAGCTGAATTTGAACGTGTGATGGGTTTTACCTTGAAGACTGCTCTAGGCGTGTATACCAAAGTCAAAAAGTCTTCAGTGGTCTTCAACTCTGGTTTCAACACAGAGTGGTACAAGTTATCCTTAATATCAATGAGCTTATCTTCATCTCCAAGCAATGCAAAAGTATATGGAACTGGGTCGTCGTTGTCCCCATGTAAGTTGTTTAACAATTCTTCCAACTGTTTTTCACTGATTCCTCCCGGCACTCTGATTGATCCACCTACGGACTCTCCAGTGTCCGATGCTTGAAACTTGATAAGAACATTTGGCAAGTCAGAAGGTATTAAGTCAATGTCACGAACTTGCTGTGCCTCTCTCTTGGCTTTCTTCGATGGTGGTGGAATAACAGTGGCCATGATGAAGTGTAGAGTTCTGACTTCTGTTTTTGCGATGAGGGTCGGAAAAAGACAAAGTTGCGCGCTACCAGTTTTTGCAACCATCGAATCCGCCCACCTCGAAACGGCGCAGAGGCATTCACTTCAAGCTCTCCACTTGCCTGTAATGCTAAGACAAGAGGAGTGAATGTTAGAGAAACTTTACATAAGTGGTCATCATAGAACTATCGTACATTTCAACGCACTAAAATCATTATATCATAAGCGTTCTGTCCTTCGCAACTGAGTATTCTTCTTTAATCTGCTTATCTGCATTGCAATTAAATGAATACCTCCCCACTGAAATTCCTTGATGGTTTTACATCCACTGGCTTCATTTCAAACTGTTTTGGCTTTGGCTTGGTAGCAGGCTTTGGCTTACTAGTGGTTGGTGTTGATGGACCAGGAGATGGTGAGTTTGAGGCAGAAGAACTAATTCCCTTTGGAAGCCTTCTCTTCGGGCCCTTGGACCTGCCCTTATTTGGATGGACCAATTTTTCCTTACTTATGCTGTCCTTCTTTGATTCCGTGCTGCTTCTTGTGACCGGTTTTATTGGAGTCGACGATCCGAGTTCCGGAGTTGTGCTGGCACGCAGCAAAAGAGATGACAATTGGGCCTGGAAAGACACCGGTTCGGGAGCAGGACTAGCTGATTCTGACTGCTGCTTGGAAATGCCAAGTTTCTTTTCAGGTTTGGCAGGTTTCACAGTGCTGTCATCGTCTTGTTTCCCGGGTTTAGCAGGTAATGTTGGCTTTTCGCTCTTCTGCACTGGCTTCAACTTCTTCAACGTTAATAGTCCCTCCGCAAGGGTTTCTTCTTTGTCCAATTGCTTCACATTCAGAGATTTGCCCAATCTCAGCATTTGGGACCTCAAAATCTCTGTGTCTGCGTTTTCATACTTGCTCAAGGACGGCCTTTCAAAAGTAGATTTTTTTGGCGAGAGTCGGGACATAGTCAGCGCAAGCATATCCTCTTCGTCCTTGGTGAACTTCCCAACCAGTGGCTTCGATTCATACTTACTAGCACTCTTGCTGGGTGAGAGTCTAGACATGGACGATCTCAAAAACTCTGAATCGTCTTTAGTGAATGTTTCAAGCGAAGGCTTGGATGGTTTTGGTGGTGCGCTTTTTCCAGATGCGAGTCTGGACATTGTGGACTTCAAAAATTCGTTATCGTCTTTAGTGAATGACTCAAGAGAGGGTTTGGTTGGTTTAGGAGGAGGACCTGACTTGTTGGAGAGTCGCGACATGGTAGACCTAAGTAATTCTTCTTCTTCATTGGTGTACTTCTCCACAGGCACCTTTTTCTTCTCACCTATTTTTTCTGGACTGGCGGATCTGGCAATCTTAGAAAATTTGGAAACATATTCAGGTTCGGGCTCGAGTTCTGGCTTGAGCTGTGGCTTGGGTCTGGTAATCTTGGGTGGCTCCAGTGGATGGCTCTTCAATTTCTCAAACCTTGAGAACAATTCAGGTGTGGACTCTTCAACCTCTGGCAACGGGGTATCTTTCTTTACAATTTTGTACGAGGGTTGGGGGATGTCCAAGAATTTGTGAGAATCGCTCTTCTTGATAGCGCTATCTATCCAGCTGGTTTGTTTTTGGGGAGAAGAAGAGAGCGAGGACCCAAGGTCGTCCTTTTTAGATGGTGACGTCGACAACGTTCCTATGTACGACTGCTTGGACGAAGTGGTTGAGGGGTTTTTGGTTAAAGAAGTCATCCAATCGGCTCCACTACTCTTGAACTTCAGCGGAGAAGTCAATGCTCCGTCTTGATATGTGGAAGTGGTGCGCTTATTGGAAAGAGAGGATGATAACCAGTCTGCTTTGGGGCGGGGAGCACGAGGAGTTCCTGTAGGTTCTTGAGGGGTCGAGGTAGTAGCCTTGTTGCTCAATGAAGACGAGAGCCAATCGGATTTCTTGATTGTGTAATTAGGACCAAGGGAAACATCATTAGATGATGAAGACAGGTTCTTGCTCAACGACGAAAGCCAGTCTGACTTGACAGGTTTGACCGGTCTCTTGACTGGAGAGTCTGGGGCATCGTCAACTTCATCATCTACGTGGGAGTCCTTTCCTTCCGCCTTCTTCTTCACCGATGCCAGAGAGTAGTACATGTTTTTTGGGGGGAACAATGGCATTGGTCCAGAAGGCTTTGGTGGTTGCTTGGAAGAGTTTGGAGGTATCCACTTTTCGGCAGCTTTCTTCTCAATGACCTTTTTCTCTGGTTTTGGAGGCTTGGATGGTTTTTCAGCTTTACTTACACGTTCTTCAACATAATCCTCCTGCTCTTCGGCTTGTGGTTGTCTTTCTCCTTGGATATTTCTTTCTGTTCCTTGGATATCTCTTTCTGTTCCTTGAATGTCTCTTTCAATATCTGCAAAAGATCTGTACTTCTTTTCCTCAGAAGATTCAGGTTTCAGATGACGTGCCTTAAAGTCGGGTAATTTATACATCACGTTGTTGTAGGACTTGTCGAAATTAGATTTGTAGGTGGGGTCCAGGTTGTTTGCTGAAGCATGCGATTTCAATTCGTATTGATCGTACTTTGGCACGTTCAGTAACTTTTCATCACTTTCGAAATCTGCGTACTTAGAATGGTCAATGGGCCTGTCATCATACCTGGTGGGCAATTCATATCTATCGTCGCCACGCTTGCTTCTGTTCCTGTGTTCTCTTTCGTAACGGTCGTATCTTGACTCCTCCAGTGCAACAGGCTGCAACAAATCAATTTCAAAGGTAGATACTCTACTTTTCGAAGGTTTTGGAGGCGGGATTTTCTTCCCCAGCACATCTCTCCTGGCTGGTAAGGCAGGGGCATTGTCATCCTCCTCTTCAAGGTATCTCCTTCTAGGCAATGCCGGTGTGCTTCTCTCCTCTTCTTCCATAGCCTTTAACTCGTCAAAAAAATAATCCTTTGAGTGTTTGGCATCTCTATTAAACGATAACAGCGGGATTTCACTGCCCCCAATGGTGGAGGCCCGTGTGGGATTCGAACTACTGCCCTCACTACCGTATCTTGATCCGGTGCGTTTAATTGGAGAGTTCAGTCTCAGTCTTAATTCATCGAGATTTCTCTGCAATTCTCTTTGCCTCTTCTGGTCCTCAACTAGACGCTGCTGCGAAAGCTTAGAGAGACTCGAGAGAAAGTCATCAACGTGCTTGGAGGAAGGAGAAACGTCGGCCATTGATCTGACTGGTGACTGTTTATTTAGTCGTTTTGCGTGGCCAGAAAAGGAAATCTTGAGGGAGATTGCGGCTAGATCTGCTACAGCAGCATCTTATGCGGAATGTTATATGAGCCGGAAGAGGACAAAACACTCCCCATGGTTACGGAAAACATAAGAAGAAGTCTCTTCTTTAACCAAGAATTACTATTCTTCATAAAATGTTCTTGAAAGTGGTTTGCGCCAGATGAAATGCAATCTTCTCAGAGGTTGCAGCTTCGCTAATTCCACAGTACCTGCCTCTTTCGCATGTATCTCTTATACTTGGATATAAGTGATTCTAACAACTATAGAGAACTTCGTAAATCGTATATTTCTATTGAAAAAAAGAATGCATCTAATTAGTAGTTCAAAATTATTAGTAGACTACCCAAAATATCAAGCAACAAATGTAAGTCTAAATGTTAAACAGCCCCAGTGTACTGCGTATATCTACGACGGGTTGAATGGGATGATTCCAAACCCTCCACCCCAAGCATCGTACATGGATCCTGGAGTTGTCTCCTGTTGTTGAGGTTGTGGCTGGGTCTCGGGCAATACCAGACCTTCTCGAGTGTAGACATTATAAAACAACCCGTACGAATTCGCAAGTTCATCGTCCTCCATTTCTTCAAGCTCAAATCCTGGTTCTTTCTTTTGTGCATCTTGAAGATTTAAGTTCAATGGCATGCCATTCTGGTTGCCTGGGACAGATCGCTTCATCTGGTGGTATTGACCTTGGCCCTGACCTTTACGGCTCTGAGAGGCATCTCTTCTGTACTGCTGCTTAGGCTGGAAGTTTGCCAAATTGCCCAAGTTTTCCCAGAAATCAGCGCCATCTTCGTCAGGTACATCCAGTTGTTTCTTTGCCTTCTTCGATGATGGGTCGTTGGTATTGGCATCGTACGGTCTTTTTGCAGCCTCAACGGCAGCGGCCATTTCCACAGCTTGAGTCAAGGGAGTCAATGGGTTATTGTTTCCTTTGTCTTTGTCTTCAAAATTAAGTCTCGAGTTACTAGCGTCAGAGTTTAACAAATGCAGAATGTCTGTGCCAGCCTTTTCAAGATCATCTTTCTTGCTGTTTTCGTGGTGGTGGTGATGATGATGATGGTGGTGGTGATGAGTTGAACCTTTGGAACTGTTTGCAGGCGAGGTATTGGACAGATTCAACTTTGGCACTTCCATCAAAGGAGGCAAATAATTAAAATGCTGAAATCTTGAGATTTGAGTTTCTGGCTCCAAATAGAACCCTGTGTTGCCTCTACCGCCGTTTGCGCCTGTATCCTTACCTTTATGTGCTGCCTGGTGCAGAGATGAGCCTTCTGGGGACGCAGATATCTGGAAAGTGGAGGGATGTGCTGCGGCGTTTGGCCCGTCCACGTGATGGTGGTGGTGCGTTTGCTTCACATCGACCGGCGCTTCAATGGTTGGAGGTGGTGCATAGTGATGATGAATATGCTGATGTACGGTTATTTGCACGTCGTGTTGCTTGGCATACATGATAAGCTGCTGGACCAATTCCTGGTTGTGTATCACACCCCCATTTTCTTCATCAAAGAGTCCCTTGTGCGGCAAGTCATAGTGTTCACTGTTGAGTGTGTACTTCCACTCGGTTTGAATGCCCGCTGTGCGATACTGCAATTTCGAAGTGTCATAATTGCCATACCCAGTGGCATTAAGTTTCTGTTGTTCGGCATCATCCTCTTCACTAGGCTCATTGTTGGAAGTCTGTTCTTGTATCGAGGTTGACTCGTACCCAGGGGAACCAGGCTCTTCTTTTAGCGTATCTTTCTTTCCAAAGTTCTCCAATAATTTAAAGTTTTCGTTGGTAACTTTCTCAACCTCTTCTTTGATAACCTTGCTTGCTTTTCCTCGAACCACATCGGTTAAGATTTTTCGCCATCTGTTCCTACATGTCAAGGACGGTCTACCCGTAAACTCTGCCAGGATAGTCTTCCATTTCGTTCCGTGCGACTTGACCAGTCGTATAAGCTTCAACTCTTCTTCATGGGTCCACGGCTTTAATCTATCTTTGGTGCTCGGATCCAAGACTTCTAGATATCTCTTAGCACACTGATCGTCTGTTCTTCCAGGAATCGTCTGCAGTACCTGCTGCCACAGAGCCCCGAACTTCTTGAAAGCCTTTATGAGTATCTCATCCTCTTCTGGGGTCCACTTTCCTTTTCTAAGGTTGGGATCAAGAGAATTAGACCAGCGCTTACGGCAATCCTTGGGTTTCCGTAACCCATTGGGGGAAATTTGCCGTGCAATCTCTTCCCACTTGACATTGTCAAGGTTTAAATCCTGTATTCGCAGTCCATACCACTGTTGTATAATCAATGTAAGATTGCCATCTTCTTCCTTAGTCCATGGCTTCCTTGAACCTCTTCTGAAGGTCTGGAATCCTAAGGATTCTGTGAGCGCTAAAGGATCAATAGGTACAACTCTTTTCTTTCCATTACTAGTAGTAGACGTAGTGCTTGAATTATGAGAATCTTCTTTGAAGGTAGAAGAACCCAAATTAGACATGGTTATCCAATAATGATTTAATATACAAACGTTATATATTTTTGCCTTAAAAAACTTATGGGGGAGCTAGCAAATGTTGGTAGCGTGCGCGGCACAGAAAAACGATTCACAAGAGTTTAAGTTTCGGGAAGCGGTACCGCGGCTATGGACGGGATGAGGTATGAGGAGTAGCGTTCTCGCTAGTGAGTGCAATCTTTACGATTCAGACTTCCCTTCTCTGATATTCTTGTTGTCAATCAATCTTAAGAGATTTCTCAATAACATTGAGATGGTAACTTTACCAATCGAAGGGACATACAAACCCGCCTTCTGCTTCACCTCATCGTTCCAGTTCTTCACCGATGAAAAGTTAACAATAACTGTACCATTACGCACGTGTTCCAACGGGAATCTGTAAGATTCGACTGGGACACCGGTAATAATCACATCACACAAGGGTGCTATCTTCTCAATTGAGTTTTCTTGGGCATCTAAGTCGACCACCTTGTGTCTTTGCTCGCTCAAATCGTCTCCTCTAGTGAATTGTTGGATGTTGTTGATGTCAACAGAGTACACAGTGGCACCGTCGTTAGCCAACAAAGCAGCTAATGGTCTTCCCACAATTTCAGACCTATTCACAATCATAATCTTCTTACCGTATAATCTGTTTCCGTAATGTAACAATGTGTTATACACTCCGAGGTATTCCAAGATCTTAACCAAAGCAAGCGGAGTACATGGCAAAATGGACTTCTGCACATTGGTTGGAGGATCCAAGAATCTAACATTGTGATATAAGTTATGGTAGTATACAAAGTTCAATCCTTCCACATCCTTTTCCGGCAGAATTAATTGTTGCAAGTACTGATCTTGTTTGTCCCCGAAGACAGGGAAATATACCATTATACCGTGAACACCGTCATCCTTATTGGCCTTGATCAAAGCAGACTCCAAGTCATTCTTACCAACTTGGCGTAATTCGTAGTTGAAGCCCAAGGATTCACAAGTCTTTCCAGTCCAATTTGCGTACATCTGGGCTGCTGGGTCTTCGTTGGCAAGGAACCCAACCAACTTGGGGGAGTATCCAAGTCTCGTCACTCCTTGTGTGATTTCCTCAACGAAAGGCTTGGAAATTGTGGATGCTAAGATAGTTCTTCCGGCTGGCTTAAACATTAGTGATTGGTGATATAGGTGTAAAGTTTACGGATGAGGTGAAGGGAGGAGCAAGTATTTATATTTCCCCAGAACACTGGGTGCGAGTCAATTTGGTAGCGCTGGTAATTTATTGCATCTCAAGCGCATCGAACTAAGACAAACTGAAACGGAGTTCCTGCGGAGTCCATTATGCTGGCACGTGCTCTCCGTGGTGAAGCAACTAGCTTACCACGCTCTAATATACGCACGGAACGGTCATACCAGCTCGACTTTGAATATGCTTGTGCCCCCAGAGACTTGGATGACTATATGCAGATTGCATTGTTCAATGTTTGCAGCCGATTCCCAGTGTCTAACCTAAGTGGGTTCAGCAAAATACCCCATACTCTTCCTTAAACTCCCCCCACCACGTACGTCATTACAAAGATAGCTATCGAAAGAATAACAATTAAACTTGTTGATGTAACTGCCAAATAGCCTACCTTAAGTGAGCGCTAGCATTCTTATACAAACTTTGCCAAATGAAGGCTTCACTCAACATTAATTCAACGTCCTTGGTTGTCCAGTCACTGGTAGGTGGATTCTGCAAGAATAACAAGATTTCTTGAAAGTCCATTTCCTTCAACTCCAGGCTGAACTTGGATAAGAAAGCTGCGCAGACATAAACATGAAAATTGTTAAATCCAAGCGGTGACTCACTAAGATACGTGTCCCACATACGTATGATAAGCTCAATTGACAATTCTCTCATAAGCAAGCAGTTCATCCATCTGAAAGAGAACTGAATGAATTCGATTCCTTGCTCCTCAAAGTGTTGCAACAACAGAACATCAATTTTTTGCATCAAAACCTTCAAGTCCCCGACTTGTCTTATTATGCCCGGTTGTTCATGAATGTAGTTATCTGTGATATTCTCAAGTAGCCTAGAGAGGCACCAGTAGGTGTCCGCTTCTATAATATCGATGACTCGCTGTGAGATCTTGGAGGTGTCAAAGTTCTCTATGTCGTAAGAGGTCAACTTTGGGTCCTTCATCAACTCTTGCTCCTTCTCATCAGCATCGTCGTGCATCCCCGGTATAAATAATTCATCTTCCTCTCCATTTTTTTTCTTTTGCAATTGCCAAATATAATTTCCCAAAAATAGTTGATAGAATGGTGTACATAAATCATTAATCCCTTGAACGTACCCACTGGCAGGATGTCTAACGGCCCACAAGTAGAGGATTTTTCTAAGCAGTTGTTGCGTTTCCCAGAATGAATATAACTTTATGGTTGGGTGAGTTCTCTTTACGTCAATCATGATTTGATGATATAATTGCTTTTCTTTGTTTGTAGTAGAGTTGTTGACAGATGCACTTGAAGAATTGTTGGGACCATCTTCTCTAAAGTCAACAGCAACCACTTGAATGCCTTCCAAATACTCTTGACGCTTTCTCTTCAAAGTAGATTCCTGCCTGGAAACGTTTGTTGGCAAATAGCCAAGCAATATTTGCCAAGTCAAAGCCCTCAATTCAGAAGGGATCCCGTTCCACGACAATTTTCTTAAATCCTGAATGTTTATGTTTGATGTATTCCCTAAAACTTTTTCAAATTTATTGTACTTTGATTGTAATTGGTTCAATTTGTTGATCTCCGCCTTTAGTTGCTGGTCACCGAAATCGTCCTCCGAATTCCTAACTTCTGACGGTTGCATAGTTAAGTCTGGATACAAGGAATCTATCATTGGGCTAGGCTGCAAAGGAGTAGTATTGCCTTGCAGCGTGAGCTTCTTTTTATCAGTTGTGGAAGGTGGTGATGGGGATACTTCATCCAAGCCAGCATCCCAGTCATCGTCTAAATCAGCATATCTTTGCTTAGGGGATCTTCTATGACCGCTAGCGCTTCTAATTCCAAACGGAGAGTGTCTTCTAGCGCCCGCACCGGTGTATTCTTCGGTAGGAGATGTAGGGGTTAATTGTGGAATACTTGATCCAAGCGATACTGATCTCTGAGAAGGGGTTCTCATATTGGACCCGCCGTTGAAAAACCCTCCGCCACCAGTCCTGGCAGACTCACCTCCATCGCCGCTGCTCCTTTTGTTGTATGATAAACTTCCGTAAATGTTGCTATTTGCTTCCTCGTAGTCTAATGCTGATGTCACTTGGTTTTGCTTGGCCAGGTCACCACTTGATTTGGACGACCCGGTGAGCGAGAGATTCTTTAAAAAAGACAGAAGATGTTTGCCTTTGCCTCCATTCTCTCCAAATATGAATTCATTCTTCGAATTGCTGTATACCTGGGACATTTCTGGTTTCTTCTTTCCCATGGTGTAATTGTTTTGTTGGCAATGTTGAGCCGCGAGCATTTGCGAAACGAGCCTCACGCTTCTGCTCACACTAAGAGGACGATAAATTAAACGACATTATCGGAAACCGTCGGGAAAGCGCTACAACAAGGTCCCTAAACGAGCACACAACATAATTGACTGAGCAAATATCCAGTGAATGATCTTTTAGCACCCTCACAAAGCCCTGCTCTTCCCGCAAGGCTGGGGTTGAAACGAGTGTAGCAGTGCGCACCTGAAAACAGGTGACACTATACGAAGAAAACGGCCGCAAGCCCACAGAAATTTTGCGGCAACTGCATGCCACTAATCTACGTCACTCCCCACAAATAAGTCACGTCAAACGGAAGACCCAATAGCTGTTAACAATATACACGAGTTGAACTTGGCGTCTATCAAAAATCCGTGTTGACTATAGCATGAACCTTGCACCTACAATGATGGTTCCATTATCAGCTTGCACTGCTAAGCTGTATACATTACTCTATATCTAAGCAGAAGAAATTTCCCCCTTAACAGGAACAGTACCCTGCTTTAACTCTCTACCAGAAACATGCAAAGTACCATTTTGGGTGATGTTAACGGTAACTTCCAACTTGGAGTTTGGCTTCAAATCCTTCAAAGACAATTCAGCCAACAAATCACCAGCTTCGTACACAACTTCCTTTTTAATTTCAGGTTCTTCATCGGAGTACTCTTCATCATCTTCGTCGTCAGAGTACTTTTCGGCTTCAATGACAGTTTCCTTGATAGTTCTCTTACCTTCGTACAACTCAACCAAGACAGAAGAAGCTTCACCGTTGGTGACTTCGATGGACTTCTTAATTGGGTAGGCGGTTTCAGCAACCAAGATTGGTTCGAAGCTACCGTCGGCAGTCTTAATACCAATGGGCTTGGTCAAGTGGTTGGTGTTGACAACAACTGGTTGTAATGATTCAGCAACTTGTTCTTCATCGAACGATTCGATCAAAGCAGCTTGCAAAGCGGCACCACGAGTGGTCAATTCAGATGGGTCGAGGGCCTTGGTGTCCAAAGATGGAGCAATAACGGCAGTAGCTTCTGGGAAAATGAAAGCAATGTTGGATGCCAACTTTGGAATGTGAGAAGAACCACCAGCAAGCAAGACTTCGTCAATGTCTAACGCTTCCAAACCTGCCTTGTGGACAGCCTTTTCAACGAAGGCGGTCATTTCACTCAATGGTTGTCTAGCAGCCAATTCGAATCTTAATCTATTAATGGTAGTGTGGTAATCAAACCCGTCAGCGAGAGATTCAATAGAACAGGTGGAAGTTTGGACGTTAGACAAGGTCTTCTTGACGACAATGGATTCAGCAGTCAACTTGGCAATTGATCTGGCAGTACCCTTAGCATTGGCCTTGTATTTCTTTTCGAATTCCTTAGCAAAGTAGTCAACAAGGGCGGAGTCTAATTCTTCACCACCCAACTTGGTGTCATGTTCAGTAGCCAAGATGGTCAAAACACCACCTCTGACAGCAATGACAGCAGCATCGGATCTGATACCACCAAAGTCAGCAACAACGTAGACCTTGTCCTTGATCAATGATTCATCTTCAGTAGACAAGTGAGACAAAAGTGTGGCAGATGGTTCGTTGATCAATTGCAAGACCTTCAATCCAACCTCGTTGGAAATCTTGGTCAAGACTTCCTTTTGGTGGTGGGTAAAGTTGGTTGGAACTGCAATGACGACACCCTCAACAGTCTTACCAATGAAGTCTTCAGCAGCCAACTTCAATTGCTTGAAGTGTCTCTTGGTGATTTCTTCAACGGTGACAGTTTCAGTCTTTCCGTCTTCTCTAGTCAAGTGGTAGGCAATTCCACCGTCAGCAGACTTAATAGCTGGAGCACCAACTTGGTGCTTAGCCTTAACGTCAACCTCTTCGAACTTCTTACCAATGAAGTCTCTGAAGTTAACAACAGTGTTTTGTGGGTTTCTGATCAATTGGTTGATGGCTTGGTTACCGTGGAATTCATCGTGTCCAACGTAGGAAAGAGCGGATGGAATGGCACGATCTCCATCTGGGTTGGCAATAACGTCAACCTTACCGTCAGCAGACGCAATAGCAATGGATGAGGAAGTGTTACCAAAGGTAATACCGATAACAGCAGACATTTCTCGAGAGTTGTTGATGTAGCTACCTTGGTTTTTTCATCCCGATGTGATGTAAAAATTTTATGGTGGATTAGGTAATATATTATGTAATCGCACGTTGATCTCTCAACTTTCCCACTGGAGGATAGACAAGAATTTGTTTGATATATGACGAAAAACAACAGTAAACAGTACTAAGGGTGCATTTCAGTCAATACTACTGCTTCACCTTGAATTTTATTGAGTGTAATTGGCCAAGTTGCTTGCTAATGATGCTCTTTTCAGTTAGAGTTTAATGCTAGTCAAGTACTTTATCCCCTTATCCCGTAGCCTGATGCCAAACCATACTTGTGACATAAATGCTACTTCTTTCAATAATTCAAGCAATGCTTGTACTAGTTGCAAGTTAACGAGTCTGCTTATCACATAATGACACCTTTTTCAACTGAGGGAGTACATTATCTCCAAACAACAATGCTTCGATCGGTTTTTAACTAGATAGCTAGTTGATTATATATGAGGGCTATGCGATATCACTACGTATTACTCATTATGTTTGCGTGAAAGGAGTGGCAAGTTTACATGTGCTAATCACCAAGAATTTCGCAGCCAAATTATTTTGGTGTCTCTAACTCTGGGATCTCGAATTCAATAGTCAGATAAGACATAGACAGTACTCCATTGATATCTACAAAGGCAATTACTTGTGCTTGCTTATCTTGACCTTAAGAAATAGGTGTGGAGCACGTTGTTTCAGATGGAAATACGATAACGGTTTAAGAATGGACCCAAGAAAAAATTCTAGATCACTTGTTCAGGTGTTATGGAACATAATAGACTTTGACATGGATTACTTCAGCAAAGTCACTGATTCTATTTTGATTTATGATAAATAAGGTAAACGATTTGAGTCAAAGTATCTCAATTCAATGATATCGTCCTTATCAAGTAACACGCTCAACATACAGACATACGAACCGGGTGTTCTCGGTGCCGGCGATCCCGTTTCCGAAAACATGTGTGCAACAATAAGAATGTAACCATCGTAGACAAGTTCGCAATGCTGTTCCGAGATCATACGAATCCCAATGGTGAAGTTACAGATCCCTTACTCTTATACTTTTCTGTTCAAGTGTGAGTAATCTTCGAGACGCTAAAGTTCATTGTCTCCTTGAAATAACATTTCACCGAACGCTAAATAACTTTAATCAGTAGAATGTTCCCCAATCAAGGCAGTTCCCGCACCCGCCAATACCATGTTTTAGCGAGACGTAAATGTAACACACACTTTCTACATAAGCTTGAAAGCTCCGTCTTTCGGATATAAAATGGATTCTCCCTAGGACCGGAATATATTTGCATTCTTCTCCAATTTACGTAAGGATTCCGGAGATACCTACACAAGCCATCCATACCACAAACGAAAGAGGAGAAGAAAAGATGCCGAACAGAGGATTCCGTAGGTGGATAATATCAGATTCATTGTCCTCGTAACCTCGTATTCTATGGCATCATTTCACCCTGCACGAGGAAGTCCAATCAGAGAAATTCTTCAACCACATGCTCCAGTAAATACTTCAAACCAAGATATCCTTAATCTCATAATCCCCGAAGGCATGGATTTACCGTTTTGCCAGAACCTTTAGGTCAGCTACATAAAATTTTCCTCTTGGCCGCTACTTGTACATTCGTCTGTGCCTATGCCCCGCTAAATTACACAATAACTCTTGCACAGCGCCCCTTTACCAAGACCTTAAGTGACTGTCTAGATTTGTGGTGCCTAGTAAATGCATATGTGTGGAGGGAAAAAAGATTGCGCCCCAAATCGAATCTTACCAAACTTATTCATCAGTGTTTGTTCAACCGGATCTAATTAAAATAGAAAGTGGACTAATGAAGGAATGTCGACCTTAGACAAGCGAAATACAGATCCTAATGAGTTAATACATCATTATGATTCCCTTATCAATAAGGAATTCCGGAACTTGCAATTGGATGCCTCATTGAGAAATAAGTCACTCTTTGATCTAATCGATTACTGTGTCTTCTTATACGAACAGAGCTTTGTCAGTACCGTGTCATCCAGTTCCGTTAAGATCACCAACTACATCAAGGGGTACCTTATTTTCAACTACTTCATAAATAGTTTTGTCATGGTGCATTTCCAAGGGTTCGATACATTTATCGAACAGAGCGAGCCGGATTTCATAATATACCTAAACTTATTTGAGTTCTACAATTCCAACAATACCGTTGTTGATGACGAGCGATTCATCCCATTGAAGGTGTTAAGAAACCGCGTGTTGAGCTACTTGACCCGGCGCGGTTTGTTATCTTTTGATGTGGATGAATTGTACGATTGGTTGTACAGATACATTGATTACTTGAAGGAGAAAGACCAACAAGAAAACAGTAGTCATGAATTGGAAGATAAATTTAAAGACATTAGAATAGACATAGAAGAAATCAAAGAAGAGCCACAGGCTAACGGAAATGGGTCTATTGAGTCACCACCTCCATCACCTCCAATTCATAATAATCGGTTCTCTCGGACTGCAGATGCTATCCTGGAGTTCTCAAACAGGTTTCCAGATATATCTACAGAGAAGTTAGATGATCTGGAATCCTCAAAACTTTATAATATTAAGTCTGCATCGTTTGAAGACTTGCAATCGTCTTTTCATCCTGACCTGGCTAAGCATACAGCTCCTAGACGAAGACCCCCAATCCCACAGAATTTACCACCTCAGATATCCCCCAAGAAAAAGAGGCCTGTTAGTGCAATAGTCACTCTGAGTGTACCATATCCACTTGAAAGTGACGATAGCGATAACTTGTACTTCAATGATAGTGCCAAGACGAGCCAGGCTCCGGCCCTTGAGGGTACCGAAAAGCATCATAGAAGACCACCGATTCCAACCCCACAAAATACACAGCTGCAACCCCCAAGGCAGCCACAGCATGTACGTCCTCCAGTACCTACACCCAACCAGCCTTCTAGTCAGCCCTACCCGCAATTCCAATTACTGCATCCAAACACATCCCCCAACTTCCAGCAGTACTCCAATCACCCTCAGCACAATGGCTACTCCAATGGGTACGGTCCACCTCAAGGGTTCCAGCCAAACGGGAATGGGCATATGAACGGAAACCTATACGCAAATCCATACAATTCTTCAGCATCGGTCAATAACAACTACAATGGATATAACTATGGCAATGGTGCATTTCAACAACAGCAGCCTTATTACAACCCCAATTACGCCTATAGTCAGCCCCAGATGAATGAACAATACATCCGTGCCCAACGGACTCAGTACCAAAAAGAATACTCTATCTGTGGGTTGAAAAACTTTGGGTCATCCTGCTACTTGAACCTGACAGTGCAGGTGATCTTTGGAATTCAACAATTCAAGTCTATTTTCACTAATCTGAACTATCACAACTACTTGAAAGACCCTAAGTTTATTAGGATGCTCAAATTGCTGAAAGACAGCGTTCATAACAAAGAGTCGTTGTTACTCTCTGAGTCTGTCTCTGGATTATTGAGGACATTCAGCCAGTTTGGGGGTTCCTCAATTGCTCCAACAAAGTTTGTTAGAGTGACTTCTGCCTTGAAGCCCGAATTGAACATACCTTTCGAACAGCAAGACTCGCAGGAGTTCTTGATCTTTGTTCTTGACAGATTGCACGAAGAATTGTCTAACAAAACATTAATAGACCAGGGTATTGTGGACGTAGTGTCATACATAAATAAAATGAATGTGAACACCACGATCAGCGATCCAAGCTACTTTGAGTGGTACAAGTCCTTATTGAAGTTTGAAGGAGCGCTGCCCATCAACGACTTGTTCCAGGGCCATTTGCAGAACAAGTTGATCTGCGCTCAGTGCCATTTCGAATCCACCACCTACTCGTCTTTTACTATATTGTCGTTACCAATCCCCAACCAGGGAACGTCAGTAGTGAACTTGTCTGATTGCATTAAACATTATACTCAGGACGAAATCCTCACCGGAGAGAACGCCTGGAACTGTCCAAAGTGTCATAAGGAGACTAGCGGTAAGCACTCTAGCTTGGACAACCACCCGGTTTTCACACCCAGGAAAACAGGAATCTTCCGTTTGGGAAAAAGAAGCAAATCCCCACCTAAAGAGCAAGCCCCTTCCACGGTTTCAACACCGTCAAATAAGAACAATAAGTCTATCAAAAAGTTGGTCTTCATCAAGCTTCCAAAGGTTTTGTTTGTTCACCTTTCTAGATTCTCTATAACCAGCATGACTGAAAAGTTGAACGTGAGCATCCAGTATCCTTTAGAGCTTAAATTTAGAGAAGGAAACGGGGAAATTGTATATAGGTTGGTTGGTTTGATAAACCACTATGGGAACTTGAAGAGTGGACATTATACTGCCTTAGTGAACAAGGCTCCTGGCATGAATAAGCAGACATATTGGTGTCTCTTCGACGACGACATGGTAAAGCATAACTTAGCCCTTGGAAATAGTGCGCAGCCATATATGTCGTCAAGGGATGTTTATGTGTTGCTGTATGAAAGGGTTGAGTAGTTATTCCTTGCAGATGCTGTTTGTTCGAACATTCACGATTTTTAGCACGATGCAAAGCACTGCCTTTAAACAGTCAAATAAATATAGATGTACAACATGTAACGTTGTGTGTGCAAGCAACGTTAGAATGAATTGTGTGTGCAACATTAGTACGAATTGTGTTACTATTTTGCAGCTAGAGCATTCCATTTCTAATCGAACACAGACTTCTTTTGAATTATCTTATTCACTTTGGGTCTTAAAGCTACCTTGACGGGTCCAGTTGACAACTTAACAGTCTTTTTTGAATCTTCGCTTTTCTTGTCGATTTCCTTTCCCTTTCGTATTTGGCTCTCAATCAATTTCATGGTAACAGATTCATCGGTGGACTCCTTCGACTCGTTCAGGTCTTGTGCTGGGACATCATCCTTCTTCATTTCTTCTACATAGCTGATCTCCAAATTAAATTCATCCGAGTCGTCTCCATTGTATACTCTTACTAGTCCATTTTGCCCTAGGAATCTAACAAATCCTGTAAGAGATGACCATCTTGTGGAGTTCATGTGTACGTGATCTCTGTCATTTAGGATGTACTCTTGGTAATACTTATTTGCATTGACTCTTTTAGTTCCATGATTCATTCGTAACAACCTGATAAATTCACTTTGAAATTGCTTGGAGTACTGATCCACAATCTCGCTCCCATGATCACTCACTTTGCCTCTGTGACTGGGGGAGTCCAAATGATTCTTAAACCCATTTGTATCTCGACACTGTTTAGAACATATTTGACAATAAAACCTTAATTTTTGAAGCCCAGACGCTTTCAACTTCTTGGCTTGGTACTTTGCGGTTCCAAATTCGGCTCTGGCCATGTAGCTTTGGGATTTCTAAGATTGGTGCTAAGAAATTTGAGATCAAAAATCGTTGCAAGAAAAAATAGGCATCACCACCATGATCACAAGACGGTTTTTCAGCTCAACCGTATCCCGTTTATCTGCTCCTAGAAACTCGTATCATGCTGTCATTTCACCAATTCATAATATAATTTATAATAAGACTCCACAGAACGCCAAATACTTTGGTGTATTAGCAAGCATTGCCACCGCCATAACGCAGTTGCACCCAAACACCATCGTGACGTTAGGACCTCCTGCTATCATTGGTGGATGGTACTTGAACAAATACATAAAGAAGAAAACATTTGATGCCCAAGTGGCAAGGGTGCTCGATGCAGAGGGCTTAATCAGAATTCGGAAGTATAATGAGGAAGACATTCATAATGTGGTCAACGGCATGGATAGTCAATACGATCACTTCAAAAGACAAATAGTGGACGTAGTAGAGCGTCGCACTATAAACTACTTGATTATGAAACAGTTCGATACTCCCTTGTTTGGCAGCTTGATGGACGGTGACCAATTCAACATTAACATAGGTGAAAACGATATTGAAACGTTTGCCGGCCTGAACGTCAAGAGAGACGAGGTTAACTGTGAGTTCGTCAAATTATCATTTCCCTTTTATTCTAGCAAGGACATCTCCAGAAGAAAAAGACTAGGTACATTTCAGGTATACTTGTTGGAAGTACCTCAATTCTCCGAGACAAGCTACATTGACTACAACATCCTTGTCGAGATTACTTCCTACGATATAATACCGAAACGAGTTAGCTTTAGTCAAGTGGAAGGTGAGACTATGACCGAGAGCAAGATTTATTCGGAAACAACGAAAGATTCTTGAAGAACGGACTCTTGCTGAAACTATAAATTTTCATCTGGAATCCTTGTGCACACAAACTTCAATAATGGTAGCGCCATAATTCCTGTACATACTAAACACTCTTAGGGTCACGAGCATATCACGGAAGCACTTGTACATATATAACTGCTCACTTTACACATACCTGATTGAAACCCCACTGTTAATCCATCGTAAAGGGACATGGCTATCAGCATTACCAGAGAACTCAGTCAAAATCACCTTTACTCTAGTGTATTTCCTCTTATAATCGTTCAGTGAAAAGATGTGCTGATTTTCAAAGTTCACCCCCGTCAGCTGCATAGACTATCTCCACATCCTAGTTGACTAATTTATTTGATTGGTTACTTTTTCGGTATCTTTGCTGGATGTTATCGAGGCAGCCACATCCATATCTTTTGGTGCCGCTTGATCGTAAGAACCAAGGTCCATGGCAACCGTTGTGGAGATTTTTACTGGGGTGAGCTTCAAGCAAATATCAAACCAGAACACCGCTTAACTAATCTTTGCGCCCGCTAACACCAATTTAGATAACTCTAGTTACTCAAAAAAAATTGCAAGAATAAAATACACCACCTTAAGCCTTGACATGTGTTATCTTCAAGTTGATAAGATGATCGACTAAATATCTCGGGGAAGACATGTCCTTCATGAATTCATGAATAACGTTGACACTGGTGCAGACTCGAATAGACCGGGAACATTTGGGTAGTCCACCTCCAAATGACCATTTTGGTGTTTATTGGCACTCGTGGAATTGGCTGCAAAAAAAAAAATAAAAGAAAAGATTTTATTCGGTTGTGAAATAACACTAACTCCATTCGAGTGCCACACTGTCTACCGTACGGTTAGAAATGCCATTTTAAAAACCTTGGAGGTGGAGCATCTGGTTAATGGTATTTTGAATATACATCTTGTTAAGCAATAGTCTACATAATTTGCATGCAGCTGAAAGAGCATAACTCATGCAAAGAACACTCTTTGGACAATTAGTGGAATACGATGGAGAGACAACTGGCAACATTTTCTTAACAATGGCAGCCTGACACCCAATAAGAAACACACTTCTTATCCATTGATGGGCCGCGTCCAGCTCACCCCAGAAGCACGCACTTCTCGCTCGATAATCCTTATCCATACTTTTTAAGACTCTCAATACTTTATCGTCGTATTAAGATAAACTCGACACCACGTAAAGCTCGAGCTTTACTTCAAAGCCATCATTTATTACAGAAGCCTTTGTGACTTTGGCTCAAAATTTCCAAAATTGTACCATCGCACCCCATAACGCAGGTAAGTGACAGGTTTGACACCTATCAAACTTAAGAGGAGAATTTGCTGCAACACAAGTCTCAGAGCCGCAACTTCCCGAGATATCACCCTCAAACAGCAGCGATCGCCGACTTCATGTTGATGAGTGTGGAATATAAGTATGGCACTAAATTCCTAGTAATTCTCAACAAAGAGCATGTCCTCCATTAAACAGGAGAAGGAAGCACCTGTGGTGCTACCAGTGAATAGTATCACCAGTTTTAGAGATGCTGATGATCATCAACTTGATCTTGACATAATCCGTTCTCAAGCTTTTTCAATTAATGACGTTGGGCAAACTTTGACGCAGCCTCAAAAGCTTGCAACTTTGAATAGATTAGGTTTCTCAGGTTTAGTGAACTTGGAAGATTTACCACCTACTGCAGTCTTTATGCTTGAAAAGATTCAAGCGTTATCTATTCCAGACTCTATTGAAATCTTGAGTAAGGCTGTTGAAAAGTACAAGGATGACATTAATGTTCCTCTTGATGACCTTGACTTGTTTCACAGATTACTTGATTTGTCGGCCAAAGACTCAAAAGTGTCTGATTCGCTGCTGGATCCATCTTCGGACACTGTTCATGAACCTTCTGTAATGGGAGAACGTGATTACTTGACTATCACTGACTGGGAATTGCAAGTTAGAGTGGAAGCCGCTATGGTTGCATATTGGTCACCATATCCTGAAGTTAGATCAGTTGCTGAGCCATACGACGATGTTAACCTTCACTGTGAAACGCTCAGAGTTTATGTCTTAGGTATAATTTGGACTGGAATTGGTACTTTCATTAACACTTACTTTTACTCGAGACAGCCTCAAATTACTTTAACTTCCAACGTTATCCCTATTCTCATTTATCCTTGTGGTGTCCTTTTGGCCTGGATTGTTCCAAAGTGGAGCTTCAAGGTTTGGAAATATAAAGTTGATCTCAATCCGGGTCCATGGAACTATAAAGAACAGATGTTGACTACTGTTTTCTTTGACGTTTCTACTGTTCCATACGCAGTTTACAATATTCAAATTCAAAAGATGTCTATGTTCTATGGTACTACCTGGACAACATGGGGATTTCAAATCTTGTTGACATTATCAACTCAGTTCATGGGATTTGGTATTGCTGGTATTATGAGAAAGCTTGTGGTTTACCCAGAATCGGCAATTTGGCCAACTTATTTGTCTTCCCTTGCGCTTACTAAAGCCTTAACCATGCCGGAGAAAAGGGAAGTGATTAATGGTTGGAAAATTTCAAGATACTACTTCTTTTTCATTACATTTGCAGCCTCGTTCTTATACTTTTGGTTCCCAGACTACATCTTCTCGGCTCTCTCAACTTTCAACTGGTTAGCATGGATTAAACCTCAGAACTTCAACTTGGCTGTCATCACAGGAACTCAACAGGGTTTGGGTTTGAATCCTTGGCCTTCCTTTGATTGGAACATCATCCTTTACAATAGTCCGTTAATGTACCCATTTTACTCCCAAGTCAGTCAATTTCTTGGTGTTGTTTTGGGTTTTGTTTGTATTGCTGCAGTTTACTACACTAACATGTATTGGTCTGGGTTCCTTCCAGTCAACAGTGCTGAATTGTTCACCAACACTGGAGACTATTACGATGTCGGTGCCGTGTTGGGCAGCAATGGGGATTTTGACAACGCCAAGTATCAAGACTACGGACCACCATTCTACACTGCTGCACGGTTGGTGTCTTACGGTTCCATTTTTGCAATGTATCCATTTTCTTTTGTCTATGAAATTGGTATTCGTTACAAATCGGTATTTCAATCCATTAAGTTGCTTAGTAACTCCATTGTCAACTTTAGAAAGTCTGGGTACGAATCATTTGATGACCCTCACTGTATCATGATGAGCAAGTACCCTGAAGTCCCTGAATGGGTGTTTACTATTGTCTTGGTTATTTCTATTGTGCTTGGTATCTTAGCATTGGAACTTTACCCAACCAACACTCCAGTGTGGACCATTTTCTTTGCTGTTGGTATTAACTTTGTCTTTTTGGTTCCGATTTCTATTATGGGTTCCATCACCGGTTATACTTTTGGTCTTAACGCTTTGGTTGAAATCATTATTGGGTATGCATTGCCAGGTAATGGTATTGGTAATGCTCTTGTTAAAGCATTTGGGTACAATATCGATGGTCAAGCTGACAACTATATCACGGACTTGAAGTTTGGGCACTACATGAAGATTCCACCAAGAGCTATGTTCCGTACTCAAATTCTTTCGGTTTTCATTTCGTCCTTTATTAGTTTGGCAATTCTCAACTGGCAAATCGATACGTTCCCAGGATTCTGTGACAACCTTCAAAAAGATAAGTTCACATGTCCTGGTATTAAGACATTCTTTAGTGCCTCTGTCATTTGGGGTGTTATTGGACCAAAGAAGGTCTTTTCTGGTCTCTATCCAATTATTAAGTGGTGTTTCTTGATCGGTGCTGTTCTTGGATTTATTGCCATTGCCGTTCATTTCGTCATTCCAAAGAGATATGTCAGCTTCTTCCAACCAACGCAAGTTATTGGTGGTATGCTGAATTACGCACCTTACAACATGTCCTACTACACTCCGCTGTTATACATTAGTATTGTTTCCATGTGGTTCCTCAGAAAATACTATCTCGCCTTCTGGGAGAAGTACAACTATATCTTCAATGGAGGTATTATGGCAGGTATTGCATTTTCCTCGATTATCATCTTTTTCTCGGTGCAGTACCATCCAAAGCCCATCTATTGGTGGGGTAATGACGTCAATGGTTATGGTATTGATGGTGGTAATGGACAACAAACGTTATTAAACGCAACTCTTAGTGCCCCAGATGGTTACTTTGGTCCAAGAGTGGGACACTACCCATAATATATAATTTCTATGTACAGTAAAATTGTGCTCAATTAGCTCTCGCCTATGTAGTTGGGTACCATCACACCGATCTCCGGCTGAAGAAGTTATGGGCTGCATCCCCAAACATCTTGTACTCGTAGCAACCTGAAGCCTCTTTGGTATGCTCCAATTCAGGCATCCAGGATTGGATGTCGTTAATTCTTCTATCTGTTGCAGGGTGGGTCAGCAAGAACTCCAGCAATAATCCTCTTCTTGCGTTGGCCATGGACTTGTTCTCAAAGTCTTGCATTCTCTGCCAAAAGCGGACGGCGGCGCCCAAGTCAAAACACAGTCTGGCTAACAATTCGCAGCCAATTCTGTCAGCTTCGGATTCCATTTCTCTAGAGCAAGGCATCTGGATCAAACCTTGAATCAACAAGTCGCTGAACCACGAGACCCCGGTTAATGCGTACAATGTGGTGGACAATACAATGTAAAATGGCTGTGCAGAGAGCTGTTCCAGTGTGTGGTGAGCCAATTGATGCGATAACTCGTGGGATAACACAGTGGCTAATCCTTGCTCGTCCTTACAGATGGGCAAGATTGATGAGAAGATGAATATCTTCCCGTTAGGCAAAATGAAGGCATTTGGCGAGTTTGAGTTGTCGTTGATAATGTGGATGGTCCAATCCAAGCCCTTTAAATGCGCTTTCTGCTTGTCGTCCTCATTATAGGTGATTGCCGTGGCTAAAAGCTTGTTCATGATCCCCCGAATTTTCCCATACAAGGGGTCACTGGATGGGACGATTTGGTTTGAATATTGATAATAGATTTGCTTGTAAGAGTAATCTCCGATCTTGCGCTCTAGCCAGTACGGGATCCAGATAAATCGAGATCTACCTGTAAAGGGAGCATTGTCAAGATTGTATAAGTAGAAGGCACCCAACCCGCCGATGGCGTACGCAATGTTACGGTTGTACAACAACCCTCTCACCCAAGAGATTCCAGAGGGGTGGCTAGCACCATCAAACCTTCTGTATGATGCATATCGTTTAAAAGACGAGTTAAACTGTTGTGTTTTTGGGAACCTTAATGGTTGCAACCGGAATGTTCTGAACATTGTAGTGGCAAGAATGAGCTCTGTGGGGGCGTTACGCTAGGGCGCTGAATTTAGTGAGCATTCAGTGCAGGGAACAGAAAAAAAGGTAGTGTATGCGCGATTCAGTAAGAAGATTTAGCGAGTGTTTCAGACGCTTCTCAGTGTATCAGGCGCGGTTAGTGGAAATCTCGTGTCTGTAGGGAGCTTTGAGAAGTGACTTACATTGAAGTAGGAGCTGTGGGCTGTGTAAGAATATATCCCCTTAACAAGTACTACATGATCGGACATCCATCGTAGATTCCGGTTGTCATGTCAAGTCTCTCATGGCACCTATTGTCTAAATAAGACACTCTCATATAAAAAGCTAAAGTGTTTTGGGCCGGTTGTCCCACCCCAAACTACGGGTGTCGAAAAGTCTAATACGGCAGAGGCCATAGATCTTGGCTGCGGATCAATCAAGAGAACTTGTCGCCCATAACCACAACCTTAAAACTCGAGAGTTTAAAAATAGACAGGTTGTCAGTTGGCACACGCAGCAGATCCGCAGGCATAGCAACCTCACAAGTTTGTGGAGAAGCGCTGGACCCACGGGCTAAAGCAATAACGTGAAATTTTCAACGTTCCGCAAATTGCGATAAGGGCCGCATAAACAGTGTCAAACTTTCAAATCGGGCAGCACAGTGAGGCATCGGGCTCGAATCTGGAACGAGCGGGGAGAAGCAGCAAAGCTTCGCTGTACTGCAAGCTATGCGAACAGTGCTATATCGTGGAGGCTCGACATATGCTAGGATCTCCTACGCGCAATGTCTCGTGGGTGAGTTCGTTTCTGCTTCTACAAGATTGCTAAAAAGTCTATTTGCAGTTTTTTTTTAGGGGATAGGATTATATAGAAATGAAAATTATATATACGTAGTAAAACCCTGAAACCCTTTTAATAATACAAAATACCCCCCGAAAACAACCGCAAAATCCTGTCATTGGTGTGTCTGAGCAAGTTACTCTCTTTCTTCGAAAGGAGATTCTGATCTGGAGTTCAGGCTGTTTGAGTCCATGACAAGCTGAGCGTATGCGTGGGTATTTTCGTTGTTGTGTGACTCGGCAGGGTCAAGTTCTATTGGGTTGGGTACAAAAGTATAGTGTTCATTAATCCCTGTAGCATCCGTAGACAAGATCAAGTCAGTGGAGGAGTTGTTCATCAGGTTTGTGATGGGGGCCGATGGAGGTAAGAAGGAATTATTTTTGGTGTGTTTCATTGTCTTTCTGTTTGGCAACTTTTCGAACAAGGCCGGCGTGTGGAGTTGTTTGGCCAAGTTGTCCAACGACTTTTCATTTTGTATACTAGGCACACCTGCTCCGCTGTGAGAGGACCGGTTGGTGGTTGACGACTGATCTGCAACACTGAGTTGGTCTTGGAAATGCAGAATGTGGTTTGGGGTGGGTGTTGTGTTCCCGGTAGCAGGAGCAGTGTGTGGCGGGTTGTTCAACAAGTCGGTCGAGCTGGTTCCTATCACCGGAATAAAAGAATCGTAAAAGTCATAAGATGATGGAACCCTGCTTCTATGATGCTGTCCAGGGGCAGCTGGAGGTGGAGGACGAACACTGCCTTCAAACGTCGACGACGACCCGCTCAGGCCCAACTGCTGGTTGAAAACCTTCTCGGACAGGTTCAGCTGTTGCCTCGTGTGCTCGAATTGTTGTTCCTGTTGTGGGTGAGGCTGTTGGTGCTCTTGCACCTTGGCCAAGTACGGTTTATGTAACTGCTCTTTGAAATGATCAAACAGTTCATCGTCTCTCAACCCTATATCGATGTCATTGTCAACATCTTCTTTCTGTTGCTTCTTCTGGTTCTTCCACCACATGTAAACCATAAAACATATGGCTACCAAGGCCGGAATCCCGACACACAACCCGGCAATAAGTCCACTGGTATTCATACTGGTTTTTTTTTTTGTTTTCGGACGATTATTTATATATACTTCTTTTTTTGGCATGGCACTTTTTTGTGCTATATTTTGCCGAAACAGCGAAGCTGGGTAGAGGCCATCCCTAGCTCGGACCGCAATGCAGAATATCCTGTGTGAATGTGACGGTAACCATGGATCTGAGACTGAGACTGTGTGGAGCCTGGCCACTTCAACTTGTCTATACGAGTATATCTACGCTATTTATGCCACCTCACTCATTAGTCCGCCCTGTTGTGTCGTATATAGCTCCTAACTATAACCTTGTGTAATATCCCAGATAAAGAGAAGAATCGTCAGAAAGGAGCTGGTTCGGCACCTGCGTTAAAAAGGAAATCATTTGGCACTATACGGGACTTTTACGCTTGTTTTACCGACTGACGCTTTTTCACCCCGGTTCTGCGGGATTCAGCACTGCTTTGACGATGCTGGATAAAAGTAAGTGAGATCCAATTCCGAGCATCCTACATGTGCCTAATCTGGTCGCCTTAAACAGCTAATTTTGAGATCTCGCTGGTCCTACAATCGAGTCTAGCAAGGAAAAGCAAGTACAGATTCTTCTGCACATTGTGCCTGTGGAATGGCATGACGTAGATAATTCCTGACTGCGGATCTTTCTCTTTAAGCCCACGGCTTAAGCAGTCTTTTTATAGCCATCATGGCACAGCATACATTATGTGGGGATAGTAATGAAAGGGATAGGAGTATGGTAGGAGGTCCTGCCATTACTCATTTGCTCATAATTTGCATTTGCCTGTTCTCTGTTGTGTTGTGGTGGGTGTAGATGGTGCTGGCGCAGAAACTTCTGCGGATCAGCAACACCTCAAAAATCATATTGATTGGTGGATACATTAAGAACGTGCATTATGCAACATGGAGTGCTTGAATATCAAAAGGTAACCAAAGATACTAGTTAGATGGTGCTACCATGGTGGAGGTTTCTATCTACATGGGCAGTTTGCTAGAGAATTCCTTTTATGCCCTGTGATGCTCGCTGCCCCACCGAAGCTGTCAAATTGGCATTGTTAGTCCTTTCCAAAGGAAGGAGGAAAATATCCTATTTTCGAAATGTTCAACCACACGTAGAGTCACTCAAACATTCTACTCTATTACATCTTCGTTTTTCAGGTCTCTCGACACATGTCAGCGTGATATCTTTATTTTACTATTTACAAAGGATAATATTGATGAAGTCAGAAACATCACAGAAGGAAGTACTAGTAGCAACATTACAACAGGAATTTGACGGCAGGATCCTTCAATAAATCATGCTCTACTCCGTCAACAATTAAAACAAACCTCTCGAATTCAAAAGGGTGCAACTTGGACTCTCTATTGGCCTTCAATTGAAGAGTTCCCTTATTCTTTTCTCCCTTGATATCAAACGAAATATCAATGTGCCCCTTGACAGTGTTCAATGGCCCGGAGATCCATGGCCATTGCAGGTTGTATTCAATGGTAGAGCCCAAAAGTTCGGCTGCCATCTTAGATCTACGCAAAATAAAAAACGTAGAGGTGATGATCGGTGAAGTGGTCTTCTCGTAGTTGAAAATAACAGCACATGACAAAATCACACCAAGTCCGTAGGTAACAAAGTACCATCTGTTCTGCTTTTGACGTGCGAAAGGGTCTGGGAACTCCCTGTCGAGGGTAACTGGGCCATCGTACTTTCCATCATTTTCATTGAATAAGTGTGCATTCTTTTGGGCATTAGCGCTGGAAACCGATTGGAAACGAAGTCCAATGGTGGTGCTTGTGGTTCTGATAGCACTAGCATGTCTCAAGAGAGGATTACCTCTCATGGTGGCCTTACCTGCTTGGGTAATACTTCTCAACATAACTATGATATGATTTTTTTGTAGTCGCTCGTCTTTGATCAGATTCCATTTTCTATCCACTTTTTTTTCTTTTCAAGAAAAGCCTGCCATGGAAAACGTCTCTGGGTCATGTTCGGTAGATAAGTTGGCTGGTATGGTGTATGTCAGGGAGGACATAACGCCTCTGGCGCTTATTTGGAAGGGTATAGATCATCCCAAGCAGCTCAACATTCCGCTCAACCAATTAACCAACCTTCAGGCAACCAAGGAAGGATCACCCAAAATGATCTTGAAGGTGGTGTATCGACCTCCTGGCGAGGAAGAGAAGTCAATCAAGTTGACCTTTAGTAACAGGCCTACTATGAATAATATAAAAGATGCATTGCAAGCTATTGTCGCTAGACAGAGAACCATCATCAAAGACACGCCACTCGAACAGACGCCCACTCCTGCGCCATCCGCAGGGTCCAATTCATCCACTCCCAACGCTTTGACAGGGTTGAACTGCTTTAATAACCCTGACGCTTTATTGGATGCAAACCTATTGAAAAACTTGCAATTGCAGCAGAAGCTCTTGCTAGATGATAGGAACTTGAGAAATATCTTTACGCAAGCAGTTATGAACTTCAAGTTACTGCCTGCAGTATTCTGGTCCACACGTTTAAATCAGTTAAGAACATATGCCTTGACCATATCCCAGCACAAAGGTCCATATAATGTTCTCTCCACCATCAAGCCAGTGGCCACTTCTGATAACCAGGTCAATGTTAATGTCACAAGAGATACAATTAATGAAATATTTGAGACCTACCCGATTGTCAAAAAGGCATTCGATGATTTAGTACCGTCAAAGTTCAGTGAAGGTGAATTATGGTCAAGATTCTTTAACTCGAAGTTGTTCCGTAGATTGAGAGGGGACAAAGTCAACAACCCAAATGATAGAGGAGACGCAATTTTGGACAAGTACTTGTATCTTGATTTCTACGAAGGAAAAAATAAGGGCAACGTTAGTAAGTTCATTGATTTACTGGGAAATGAAGAAGATAACTCCCAAAAGTTGGGAAACAAGCCTGATTTCACTATGAATTTTGTTGACAATGTACCTGAGAAGCAAGAGAATGAAATGATTATTCTTATGAAAAACATGAATCGTTTGCTGTCCAAGATGGTCAACATGAGCTCCCAGCAGCTGGGAAAACCATCATCGGCTACTTCTAATGGCTCCTCTGATGCTTCCTCTACCACATCCGCAAAGGAACCTCCAAATTATGCGCCAGAATTGGAATTAGGAGATCTTTATGAGATCGAAGAGCACAACTTTATCAAATTGCATATTGATTCTGTTGATACGCAGAGAGATGCATCTGTCGGAGTATCTCAGAATGACGAGTCTCCGGACCCTGCCCAAATGTCGGGGTACTTGACCTCCAACAAGTTTCAAAAGATCCAGAATGGAATAGATTTAACAGGCATATACAAAGACAAGTCCACAGAAGTAGAAAAAACCGCCAGCGAAATCAACACCTTGATCAAGCAAAACTTCAAAACTTTTAGAATGCTCACTAATACCAATGAACCTGGCGTTAAGAACTTGGTGCCTTCCTCGTTGGTGCAAGAGATTATCACCTACAATATGATCATTGTTGAGTTCTTGTCCCACTTTTGGAAGTTATATCTTAGCGGTAGCAACTTGATCCAGCTCAAGAAGATTTTTGGTAGTTTGAAGAACTACCAAAAAGATCTAAGTGAGTTCAAGGAAAGGTCGATAAAAGAATTCGACAACATAGATATTGTTAAGCACAACGACAAGTTGAAGGACAAGATGATAAAAGACTTCCAGAATTGCTTGACACCTTTGGAGAACGCCTTAGAAAAGGCATGTGGGGACTACCTTGATGCTGTGAGAAGAGAGAAGCAGCAGGAGGGTGATGTTATTAACGAAAATGGAAAGCGTGCATTAGTGAATTAAAGGCTATTTCAATGCCTGTGCGTCCGTGTTGCCATTTTCAGCATAGATTATGCAAAATCTGCTACCCACATGACTTGCTTGCCGTAGATAATGCAAGCTATATTTTCTTAAAGTCATACACATGCAGCACAATTATAGACTATCTAACGAACTTATGTCATCACTGTACTATTTTTTTGAAATAATTGACCAATTACCTTCCTGGGTGTGGTGGTCTCTACCACTTCACACATTTTCGCATATTCTTTATCGTGGATTTATGGTTAGCGCTCGCACACCACTATCGGGTACTTCGCGCTCTTCTCTCACTAATTTTTTAAGATGAGCTACAATGGCAAAGAAGAGTAAGTACAGAGATGCCGTACACAACGTCGTATAGACTAATACTAACGTAACAATTAGTTTCTAAACATAGTCGTGCTGCTAGAAGAGGAGAAATTGCTGACTTTGGGGAGGCTAAGGACTTGGAGAAGCTCCCAGCTGCTGATAGTGGAGTCAAGAAGTCCATCATCCGTACCACAATCAACAACGAGAACTTGCTTCAGAAGAAGATGGAAAACTCCCGTATAAGAAAGCATAACAAGAAGAAAACAAGCTCGATGACGCATAAGATAGAAAGAAATGAGAAGCTTGGGGGTGTTTTGGCTACCAAGATCGAACAAAGTATTGCCAGAGCAAAGTACATTCAAGGAGCTAGAAAGGCAGGATGGGAACAAATCAACAAGACCATTAACATTAAAAACGAGTTGATTGACAACGAAAAGCCTGTTGAAAAAACCGAGGAGGAAATGGAACAGGACGACGAAGATGCTTACGTCAAGGACTTCTATGAAAATGATGAGTCTAAGAAGGATACTTACAAGTCTAACAACAGATTTGCATTGTTGGATGAAACTGAGGCTTAGTAGTGTTACTTCAGGCTAAAATCTAGGGTTTGGACGTTTAGCAAATAGGCGAGGTTCCTCGTCCCTCTGCTTAAAAGGATATAGAAAATTGTGTAATAGAATGACAGGGTATTAACATGAATATATTGATAGGATTTTATCATCAATTGGTGTAGTGGGTTGCTTCAGAGAGGTAGCTTTGGTCGTCCAGCAATTCCTCAGACCTATTATTGCCATAATGTGTACTACATGACAAAAGTGGTTCCTAGAGTGGGTGCTCGGATGTTTTTCTTCTGCTACGTCTGGTAGTATGCCTTGTCTTGGGAGTATGAAGAGTAGTCTCATCTTACTCTTCTTCCATAAACCTCTTGCGTGTATATATATGATATATATGGGGAAGCGCATAATAGATGTTCTGCCTTGCGAAGAGAGTTTTCCGCAGCGCTATTGTTCAGATCTTGATTTTTCATTTCTCGCACCAAGTAGATCAGTATGAGACTCCAACTTATACTTCTAGCACTGGCTCTCAGCGGAGTTATTGCAGAATCCGCTGAGTTCAAGCCCTATGACAAGTCCAAACTTGATTCGCTGACGTTTTTTGAGCAGTTTGAGTATGATTCCTTGAAGTCGTCGCCATGGATTCCTTCCAAGTCATCCAAAATCGATAATGGACAGAAAGTCAATTACGAGGGTCAATGGGAGATCGAAGAGCATTCAATAAACCCAGTATACTCAGGTAACAAGGGATTGGTGTTGAAATCTAGAGCGAGGCATCATGCTATATCCTACAAGCTTCCTACTCCATTCAACAACACCAACCAAGACTTGGTTCTACAATACGAAATCAAATTGCAAAATGACTTGACATGTGGGGGCAGTTACGTGAAATTATTGAATCATATGCCAAATTATGACCCTACGCAATTCAACTCCGAGGTTCCATACCAAATTATGTTTGGTCCCGACAGATGTGGGTCAACCAACATGGTTCACTTCATTCTTAGGCGCAAGAACCCCAAGTCCGGAGAGGTCGAAGAAAAGCATTTGAAGCATAACCCAATGTCTCGCGGGGGTGATTTGTCCAACTTATACACTTTGATCATTAGGAAAAACCAAGAGTTTGAAATCCGTATTAATGGAGAAGTGGCCAAAGCAGGCAACTTGGCCAAGGATCTGAACTTGATGAATCCTCCAATTACCCCACCCAAAGAAGTGGTTGACTGGGATGCAAAGAAGCCTGACGACTGGGATGACAGGGAGTTTATCGTTGACCCTGATGCCGTCATGCCAGAGGATTATGAAAGAAAGCATGCCAGCACCCACATCGAGGACCCAAACGCTGTCAAACCTGATAACTGGGATGAACTGGAGCCTATGTACATTGAAGACCCCAACGCTTTTAAACCTGAAGGCTGGGATGATGAGGAGGATGGGAGATGGATTGCTCCAGAAATCCTCAACCCTAAATGCATTGAACACGGATGTGGGCCATGGAGTCCACCAAAGATCGCTAACCCAGATTATGTGGGTCCGTGGATTCTTCCAAAGATCTCAAACCCAAATTACAAGGGTGACTTTTACCCAGGTTTCAAGCCAAATCCAGACTACTTCGAAGACCTTACCCCCTCCAACTTGGACGAACTTGTTGGTGCCCTTGCTTTTGACTTGTGGTCAATGGAGGGAAACGTCTTGTTCGACAACATTTACTTGGGTCATTCCATCGAAGAAGCTGAGCATATAGGTAACACTACTTGGAAGCCTAAACATCACTTGGAATACGAGTACAAGACCAGCAACAAGCCAAAGATCAAGAATGAACCTGTTGCTCCTCCTCCAAACTTTGATGAGTTATTGTTTGGTGACGAGAGCGACGAAAATATTTTTTGGCAATTTATCAGATTCTGGAGAATCCTAGGGCGTAAGCAATTGTTGGAAGCAAAAGACTTTTATTGGGACTTCCTGAGAAATCCTGTCCCAACAATTCTTGGAAACCCAATTCGTTTTTCCATTTACTGTTCTATTGTTGCAATTTCTATTAGTGTCACGTTTGGAACTTGGGCAGTTGCCATATTTGTCATTTCTAACTGGAGAAACTTATATGAGGATGAGGAAGTACCCTCCAAGAAAGCTCCATCGAAGCCCGTTCAAAACCGTCCAAAGATCGAGGAGTTAACTGAAGAAGAACTTATCAGAGAGCAAGAAGACTCGACAGCCAAAACTACGGCCTTGAAGGATACTAATTTGAAGAGAAGAGCTTAGACAGCTATTCAAATGTCTACGCATACCTGTAGCGTTAGTTTAACCATCTATAGATAGCGTGAACCAATTGTGCTTTAGAGTATTGTTGATATTCTGTAGCTTCTTTCAAATGCTGTGTAGCAAAGATCGCGCTTCAAATGGCTGCAAATTATACGCCAAAAAACCCATACAACAGGAATGCCAATTAATCACCTATACGATAATGCAAACCAACATATTAGGATTGTAAGGACGTTGGAAATTGGGTCACCGGTAAGCGTACTTACTGGTCTGCAACAATTTGAGGACACATTGTAGTTTGATCATTGCACCGAAAAAGGCTTTGAATCGAGTATCCTTTGGGACAATAGTGATTTACCTATTTAAGGACATGTCGGTGAAACCAAAACATCTTTACGTTGTGTATACCCACTCTGGCTGCAACTCGACTGTAGCACAGCCCAAGCGATGATGATCACGTGACTCGGAACGTGTACTCCCCCTTAAATCTCCACCCCACAATTGACGTGACTGTTTTTCAAATAATCACTACAATTACTATGGATCAGCCGTTATTGCCAGTGGAGAGCGTCCATGTACGGAGGCCACACCGTCGATCTACCATGAAAAGGTTCATTTTGATTTGTGTTTTTGGAATTGCGTTGATTTGGTACGTTTTGTGGACCATGAAGTCACATTTTAAGGACCTTCCCTTGTTGAAGAGCACAGTGAACCTCCTGATCTACACACACAACATTCGGTACGACAATAGAGGACATTTAGATAAGGACGAAACGCCTTGGCAGAAGAGAAAGTATGGAGTAGCTCAGTCTATTGACTTCCACACCGCAGCTGGGAATGCCAACATCGTCAACCTTCAAGAAGTATTGCATAATCAGCTTGAGGATATCATCCTGCTTCTCAATGCTAATGTCAATCCTGGAGAAGAGTGGACCTACTATGGTGTTGGACGTGAGGACGGTCTCAAAAAGGGTGAGTTTGCTCCAATTTTGTACAAACCCAGTGAATGGTTTTTGTTATCCAATGAGACTTTGTGGTTGAGTCCCACACCGGAAATACCTTCCAAAGGTTGGGACGCAGCTCTCGAGAGAATTCTCACCGTAGTCACTTTACTGTCAAAGCAGAACCCTTTGGTGGTGATTAACTTTTTTAATACCCATTTCGATCATCAAGGAGAAATAGCTAGAAGAAAGCTGACCAAGTTAATTGTTGATAAATTAGAAAATAACGAATTCCCTTCATTCTTGGCCGGTGACTTGAACACAGAGCCCACAGATGATCCTTACAGCATTTTGAAAGGGTCTGGATACCATGACTCTAGGGTATTGGTTAACCAGGTGTACCACTACGGAGAGGATACAACATTTTCTGGTTTTAATCGGAAACACGAAGAAAACAAAATTATTGACTACATCTGGGGACCACCACAAGCAGTTCCCACTAGGGAATTTGTTAGTGATGAAGATACGTTTGCTGTTGTCCTCAGGAGGTTAGGCATTTTAAACAATTTTATCCGTGGAGATTATATCTCCGATCATAGGCCAGTGCTTGCAAATTACGACATATGGGTAGAAAACTTTTTCAAGGTTGGAGAAAATGCAAAACGTTTGGCGGCCGCTAGATTGAAAGAAGAAGCTTGAGATCACCAACAAGAATTCTTCCAAGATCCTATACGTCTGTCGAAGACAATTTTAAATCTCTCATATAGAAAACATCAATAAGATTGGACTAAGATGAAAATGAAGTGAGAATCTTTGCTTATTGTAATTTACTTAAGGTCGACTTTATCATTCTTACCTCTTACTTCAAAGGAGAGTCGGTCACTGAAAAACAACCTCATATAAGCTTTGGCGTTTTCGACAAACTCACAGAACATCTTCCAAAAGCAGACGTCAGCCTTGGCATACTCTTTAAACCGTAACCTAATTGAAAACTCTAAGTGAATGGCTGCAACAGAAATTCTGACAGCCTTTGTGCGAACTATGCAGATTTTGCAGCCATTCACCACCTAACATTCGCCTGTACAAGAGAACATCAACTAAGTGGGTAAATCACTCACGTTAAGTACCGTCATTGCGATTAATTCTTTTGTTTTGATCGATCTTTGTCGTTTCCTGAGGTTTTACGATAACTACTGGCAAATATTAAAGTTTTTACAGAAAAAATGCAAAATTCTAAAACAAATTTCCATCAGTTAAGATATTTACTTCGAAGATTAGAGTCAAATACTTTTATCGTGGTAATATATTATTAAATTAGACATGGTGGATGTCTGAAGCATGTGAATGTTGAGCATTGTGTTTTAGTTGAGGTGCCACACTTCATCACCTCCCTTTTTGATTCACAGCGGGCTTCAGAGTTTTGTTCTGTGCGTTTGCAACTTCCAAAACCAGTAAAGATAAGCAGTTAGGGGTCGGAACCGCCAGCCACACCTAACTTAATACGACAGAGTGCACATGCGACAACGATCCGGTATGGTGTGGCCGTCAGCACAATTGGGCGGCGTCGGGGGATAGCAGAAATCTCGACCGCGAGATCCAGAATGGATCTCATCAAAGCTACAGGGAGACAAAAATTGCTACACCACAAGTCGTTCCAACATATTAAGTCGTACTAGAACGATATTGTTACTGCAGTACAAGTGGAGGGGTTATCCGAAAGAATACGAAAGCGCAAATCAATACACTGCAACCTCTACACTTCAGTTACAAAAGTAAATTCACTCATTTTAATCCTTCCCTAATATAATACATGAAGCAACCCGTGCTACCATACAACACCCATGGACATTACGTTCATAATCGCACCAGTGGTTCTTTAAAGCCACTCACCATGCTGTGATAATAAGCTCTGAATGCTCACTATCCCAGCTTTGCCTTTTCCTTCAACAATTTCAACTCGTGGTCCAGCTTCTTGGAACCCTTTTCGATAATCAAGTTTCTCAACACCTTATTCTCCATTTCTAACTGCTGCACCTTGGATTCGTAATCTTTTATAAGATCATTTAACGAGAGTAGTTGATGCTCCATTTGCTTTTCCTTCAACTTCTTCTTTATACGGAAACGCGCCAGAGCAGCTGTGTTTCTTCTTCTCTTGTCAATCTCCAGCAGTGACACGTTAGGGGTGGTGCCATTACTTGGAACATCGCCGAAAATGGTGGATGCAGAGTCGTCGCCCGACCCGGGAGACGCTTGCAAAGGACTGTTCAAGTTAATCAGCAGTGTAGTGCTACTACTTGAATGCGTCAGGTGGAATCTAGGGTTGGCAAATTGGAACGTGTCTTTTCCAATTCCAGGAATTTGATTATGTTGTCTAACTGGGGTGAATTGGTTTGACTGCGAAGGCAAGTGTGGGACGTTTTTAGCCTTTAGTCCTTCAGACTTTGTCCCCGAAGGGATCAGGTTGCCCAAACTGGCTTGGTGCTGAGCAATCAAGGCGCTCAACAAATCAATTTGCTGCTGGCTTAATCCGGCGGACACCAAAGAAGATTTTGCACCGGGAGGAACTGGGAACTTGGGTAAGTTCAGCACATTGACTTGGCTGATTAAGGAATCTGAAGAAAGGCCGTCATGCAAATGAGAACTGTTTTTAAGAGTATCCGCTGGAATCACGTCAACTTCGATGCTCTTTTCTTGCTCACCACTGCCATTGAGGAAGTTACTACTGTGAAGGTTCTCGTGGATCTGAAGATGCTGTTGATGCATCTGCAGATGACGAAGGCTGTGGTGGAGCTGACTTGGGTTTGGGTCTTCTGAATCAGGCTTGTCCTTCTTTGGCTTTTCTTCGTCTGGGAAAATGAACGAGTCATCGGCAAAAGCCGCTAAGTCCATCGATAATTGACCATCAATGTCAAGATTTGGGGTTAACTCGCCATTCGAGCCGTTGGAAATAAAGTTGTCAATGTACACCAACTGCTCTAGTAAAGCTGACGAGGTGTTATATCTGTCTTCTTCATTCATTTCTTTTGATTATCCAAAAAGGAATGGATTCGTGCGGTTTCTGTATTTATAAACGGAACACCAAACGGGGCCTTATATCAAATAATTGTGGTGTCAAGCAAATTAGTAATCGTATCAGGTAACACGTTCAGGATGGACCAACCGGAGAAATTAGCGAGGTTCCGCTGCTTGAAACTTTAAGTGATCCTTGGTATTAGAAATACAGTATACGTGAGCTGTTGAATCCTCACAAGTCTGCTGATCGGACAGGTTGACTCTCACTCTATATGCACTAGTCTTTTGATGGCCTCCAGGTCACCAGGAAAAAATTGCATCAAGGCACGTGCCATAGACTATTATGGTGCATCAAATCACGTGAAGATACTGTAACCAGGTACAGCGCTAAGAAGAGGCTTGAAATTTTAGAGTGGGCAGGCGCATTAGGCATGAAATGGCCGTTTCGATTGCATGAACTGGACAGAGGCAGGTAAAGGGGCGGCCCGAAATCCCGTGCGGTTGCAGAGGAAGGTTTAAGAGTTGAATGCCTGCTCTTAGTCAGGGGAGGCGCAAACATTTCCTGAAAAGAAATAGCCGGAGATGATGATAGCGGAGGAAGCCTGGTACTATCGGGGGGTCCAGCAGTCCCATTACGGCTCTCCCGCTGTAGGACCGAAAAATCCGTTGTGGGGGGCTCGAAATGCAAAGCATATTTTTAGGGTGCACGTGAGCATGCCAAAACCGAGTCAATCTTATTGTCTCGAGTTGAACGATTGGTGCAGTTGACAACAGAAGGTTAATTTGGTGGGGAATCAAAAGTATTTGTCATACGGGATTTACTAACGTGAGCCTCAACTTGAAAGAGGCAGGCGAACTGAACATTCTGGGGAAAGAGCATTTGGGGCTAACTTAACATTCTGTGGAAAGAGCATTGGGGCAATCTTTACAGTCTGGGGAAAAAGCATGAAAAAACATGCGTAATCGAAAAGTAACCTCACTTTTATTATCCTGTCAACATGGAAAGAGGGGGGGAAGATAGGGTGACATTTTTTGTACCACGCTAGAGCTGTAGTTTCTGTCTAAGCAAAGTAAGGGACTCAAAGAAGCGCTTGCCTAGGGATTACACACCCGAAATCGCACAAATCTCTTCATTTTGCTAAAAGAAGAGACAAGGACACATCGGGAGAAGCCGAGGAACACCCCCATCGTAAATGTTTCTAGAGATGACCCTTTTGACTACACTGCTAGCACACCACGTTTCTCAAGGACAGGGCTATTGTAATTTAATGACTTTTCAACATCTACAGGCAACGATAGCTCACAATGTATTATCACATCATCCATACACAAAAAAAAAACAGTATCAATCCATATATTCCAAAACCATAACCAAAAAAACCAGCTCTTTGGAACCGACCTTAGTATCATAAAACCAAACTAAGCCATAATCGCATCATAAAACCATATTGCGTCTCCTTTACAACACTCTACTTGTTAGCCTTAGCCAAAGGACTCTGATTAGTAACTCTTAACCTGTACTCAGCAAAAGATCTGAAAGAATTTCCATTGGTAGGAGTCCATCTGTTTGGGGTTGAGTTCGATTCGAGGCTCACGTTCTTTGGAATGTCCTTACGAACGGTCTTGACGAAATGAGCTGGGGCTTCCTTTTGGAAGAACTTTTTAGCACTAGTGTTCAATTGTCTAACAAGCATATTTGAATAATTTTTCAATTACACAGATCTTCAAGTTTATATATACGAGCGTAAAAATAGTGGTGGCGCAACATGCAACACGCAGCACGATCACAAGACAGGATCACATCATACGCACAAACGGAAGGAGCACAGGTTCAGCAGAATTGCAATTTTTCGCATTTAGGGGATTGATGTGATAGCCTGATTTCGGGACTTTTCCTCCGTTCTTTGCTGCTAATTTTTCATGAATGTGAAAATTAACCTTTACGGCCCCCTTACCGGTAATACAACGGAATTTTTTTTACACTATCAACGGCCAATCAGCGTACAAGATCAGCGGGCCTATATGCAAGCCAACGTATTTCTATATACACTCCCTTATAGTGACGCCAGCTTTTGTGTAGACATACGTGAGTCACCTTCGGAATCGGACTTGAAGTGCAGGAAAAGTCCATGAGGCTAGCGTCACGGTGAGTCGAGCAGCTCAATGACAAGGGGGGAGACTGCAAACATGTTTCAGGAGACATGTTTCATGCACTAGAGCCTCACATGGTTATCTAGATAAGTTTATTTGCATCTTTTTCCCCAGATAAGAGCACGTGACATATGGCGGAGACGGCGGACTTTTTCTTCCCTCCAGCGTCGGCCAAGATCCTCGGGTATGTGAGTCCTCTTCCGTCACAGCCTGCATATCGGACTACAAAAGATATGCTCATTTTAAAATTTCTAATATATAAAGGGCTACCCGTTTCTGCCACCCCTATTATATTCTCTGTTTTTTAATACATCCAATCAATTTATGACCTCTTTAAAATCTGGCGAAAGCGCCAGAATCAATCAAATGAGAAGTGAATCCACTGTTCTTGGGCCCATGAACAAAATCTTGGTGGCTAATAGAGGTGAAATTCCAATCAGAATCTTTAGAACCGCCCATGAATTGTCCATGTTGACAGTGGCCATTTACTCTCATGAAGATAGATTGTCAATGCACAGACTCAAGGCCGATGAATCCTACGTCATTGGCAAGAAGGGCCAGTTCTCTCCTGTCCAGGCCTACTTGCAAATTGATGAAATCATCAAAATTGCTAAGGAGCACAATGTCAACATGATCCACCCTGGTTACGGGTTTTTGTCTGAAAACTCGGAGTTTGCCCGTAAGGTTGAGGAGAGCGGCATTGCCTGGATTGGTCCTTCCTACAAGACCATTGACGCTGTCGGTGACAAGGTGAGCGCCAGAACCTTGGCCATTGAAAACGGGGTGCCTGTTGTTCCAGGTACTCCTGGTCCAATTGACACTGTTGACGAAGCCAGAAAGTTTGTTGAGACATACGGCTTGCCGGTCATCATCAAGGCTGCTTTTGGTGGTGGTGGTAGAGGTATGAGAGTTGTCCGTGAAGGTGACGACATTGAAGACGCCTTCAAGAGAGCCACCTCTGAGGCCAAGACCGCTTTTGGTAACGGTACCTGTTTCATCGAAAGATTTTTGGACAAGCCAAAGCACATTGAGGTGCAATTGTTGGCTGATAACTACGGAAACGTGATTCATTTGTTTGAAAGAGACTGCTCGGTGCAAAGAAGACATCAAAAGGTTGTTGAAATTGCGCCAGCCAAAAACTTGCCAGTCCACGTGAGAGACGCCATCTTGACGGACGCAGTCAAGTTGGCCAAGTCGTCCAACTACAGAAACGCGGGTACGGCCGAATTCTTGGTTGACGAGCAGAACAGACACTACTTTATCGAGATCAACCCCAGAATCCAGGTTGAACACACCATCACCGAGGAAATCACGGGTGTCGACATTGTTGCTGCGCAGATCCAGATTGCCGCAGGGGCCTCCTTGGAGCAATTGGGCTTGTTGCAGGACAAGATCACCACCAGAGGGTTTGCGATCCAGTGTAGAATCACCACCGAGGACCCAGCCAAGAGCTTCCAGCCAGATACCGGTAAGATTGAGGTGTACAGATCTGCAGGTGGTAACGGAGTCAGATTAGACGGTGGTAATGGATTTGCAGGTTCAATCATTTCTCCACATTATGATTCGATGTTAGTTAAGTGCTCGTGCAGTGGGTCCACGTACGAGATTGCACGCAGAAAAATGTTGAGAGCTTTGATTGAGTTCAGAATCAGAGGCGTCAAGACAAACATTCCTTTCTTGTTGGCACTCTTGACCAACGAAACCTTTATCCAGGGTGACTGCTGGACCACTTTCATTGACGATACCCCTTCGCTTTTCCAGATGATCAGTTCCCAGAACAGAGCCAACAAGATGTTGAACTACTTGGCCGACTTGGTTGTCAATGGTTCGTCCATCAAGGGCCAGATTGGCGAGCCTAAGTTGTTGGAAGAGGCACTCATTCCTGAGTTGCACGACCCAAAGACCGGTATTCCTATTGACGTGGCCCACACACCATCTCCAAGAGGCTGGAGACAAGTTTTGCTTGAAGAAGGCCCAGAAGAGTTTGCCAAGAAGGTCAGACACTTCAAGGGTACCTTGATCACCGACACCACCTGGAGAGACGCGCACCAGTCGCTTTTGGCTACCAGAGTTAGAACCATTGACTTGGTCAACATTGCTCCTACTACCAGCCACGCCTTGAGCGGAGCGTTTTCCTTGGAATGTTGGGGCGGTGCCACCTTTGACGTGTGCATGAGATTCCTTTACGAGGACCCATGGGCCAGATTGCGTGCTTTGCGTAAGTTGGTGCCAAACATCCCATTCCAGATGTTGTTGAGAGGTGCCAACGGTGTTGCATACTCGTCTTTGCCAGACAACGCCATTGACCAGTTTGTCAAGGAAGCTAAGGACAACGGAGTTGACATTTTCAGAGTGTTTGACGCATTGAACGACTTGGAGCAGTTGAAGGTGGGTATTGACGCTGTCAAGAAGGCTGGCGGTGTAGTCGAAGCCACTGTTTGTTATGCTGGTGACATGTTGCAACCCGGCAAGAAGTACACCTTGGAGTACTACTTGGATGTCGTTGACAAGATAGTTGAGATGGGCACCCACTTCCTCGGTATTAAGGATATGGCTGGTCTTTTGAAGCCAAAGGCTGCCACCATTTTGGTTGGCAAGATCAGAGCAAAGTACCCAGACTTGCCTATCCACGTTCACACACACGACTCTGCCGGTACCGGTGTCGCGTCGATGGCTGCGTGTGCAGTTGCCGGAGCGGATGTTGTTGATGCAGCCTCCAACTCGATGTCCGGTATGACTTCGCAGCCATCCATCAGTGCGATTTTGGCCTCGTTGGAGGGCGACATCAACACTGGCTTGAACGCCTCGTTGGTGAGGGAATTGGACAACTACTGGGCCCAAATGAGATTGCTCTACTCGTGCTTTGAGGCTGACTTGAAGGGTCCAGACCCAGAGGTCTACGAGCACGAAATCCCCGGTGGCCAGTTGACCAACTTGCTTTTCCAGGCTCAACAATTGGGCTTGGGTACAAAATGGTTGCAAACTAAGGAAACTTACAAGATTGCCAACCGTATCTTGGGAGACTTGGTCAAGGTGACTCCTACGTCCAAGGTTGTTGGGGACTTGGCTCAGTTTATGGTTTCCAACAACTTGTCGGAGGAAGACGTGCACAAGTTGGCTGCTGAGTTGGACTTCCCAGACTCGGTCTTGGACTTCATGTCGGGTTTGATGGGTACTCCATACGGAGGGTTCCCAGAGCCTTTGAGAACCGACATGTTGAGAAACAAGAGGCCCAAGTTGGACCAGAGACCGGGTCTCACCTTGCCTCCAATCGACTTTGCGTCCATCAAGCAGGAGTTGGTTTCTCGCTACGGGTCGGGCATTGACGAGACTGACATTGCCAGTTACGTCATGTACCCAAAGGTGTACGAAGCGTTCCGCAAGGTCTACGCCAAGTACGGGGACTTGTCTGTGTTGCCAACCAGATACTTTTTGAAGGCATGCAAGATTGGTGAAGAGCTTTCTGTTGACATTGAACAAGGTAAGACATTGATTATCAAGTTGTTGGCTGTCGGAGAGATCTCCAAGACCACGGGGTTCAGAGAAGTGTTCTTTGAGTTGAACGGTGAAATGAGATCGGTTAGCGTCGAAGACAAGAGCATCTCTGTCGAGGTCAAGGCCAGAGCAAAGGCTCAGCAACCAAACGAAATTGGTGCTCCAATGTCCGGGGTTGTCATTGAGATCAAGGCCAAGGAGGGTGCTGACGTCAAGAAGGGTGAGCCTGTGGCAGTCTTGTCCGCCATGAAGATGGAAATGGTTATCAGTGCTCCTGTTGCTGGTAAGGTTGGTCCTATTCTCATCAAGGAAGGTGACTCGGTTGAAGCCAACGACTTGATCACTACGGTGATTCAATAATGAGTAATGTGTAAATGAAAGAATATCAAGGTATAAGAGTGTAGTCAGATGTAGGGCATTCTTAAGTGGAACATGTCAGATATAGGATCATATAGTTGGGACATGTCAGATATCCGGATGTAGCTAGAACTCGGTAAGATTGTTATCGTGCAAGCAACATCATGAGAATCAAAAGTGTGTTTATATGAAAATGTTACGATATACAGTGTGATTTTATGGAACATGATCAGATATACTAAGAACAATGTCTGGTTTACGTGGAATATCAGATTAAGTAAGAACAATGTCTGGTTTATATGGATTATCAGATGCACGAAGAACGATTTCTGTTTTAAATAGAACACTAAGAACGATGTCTGTTTTAAATAGAACAATAAGAACCATATCTGGTTAACATGGAATATGCAAATTACACTAAGAACAATGCCTGATTATATGGAGCATGAGATATACTAAGAGCGACTGTTTTATATGGAGCATCACATCTGTAGATAACTACATATGTATTGTGAGGTTGCGAAACATTTGCATCCAAAAGCGTTTATAGTAGGAAACTGAAACTTTGTGCGTATACTAAAACTGTGGTATGTACGTAGATAGCTTATCTAAATGAATATGGCTAGTGTTAATCTTACCAGAAACATTGTACAAGGTAGTTGAGATGATTTCTGCTTCGTTAACTTAAAGTGCAACCTGGTTATATCCGAGAGATGTACTAATACATGTGAGAAATAAAGACTTATACCGGAAAGGATCACCTCTTTCTGCCCAAACCCAACTCCCTTCTCCTTCTATCGTTAACCTCCCGGGCTCTCTGCTCAATATGGTGTCTCTCTGACTCCTTCTCTTCTATTTGGTCCTCCAACTGTTTGTTTTCTGCTTCTGCTGCGGCCAACTCGTGTCTCAACTGGGCCTCCAAATCGTCCTCTGCGTCGTCGTCTTCTCTCTCAAACAACTTGTTGCTCTCTACTCCGTTCCACAACGGGTCGTTTATGATGTCATGTGTGAAATTGGTCTGGGACAAGATCCGGATCCACTGGTCCAACAAGTCGTGGGTGTTGTTGCTAGCGTTGTTCATTCGCAGCACGTCCACCTGTGTTAACTTTATAGTGTTGATGAGCTGCGCAACGGTGTCGTTGATCTTCTCTAGCTGCTCAAGCTCCTTCTGGAGCGCATACTGCCTGGCGGGCGTGGCAGCACTGGCCGTGGGTGCTGTTGTTGGTGGTCCGCTCATGGGTAAACAAAAGGTGCGGAATTTTTAAAGAAAAAGTTACCGCAACATGGATTCTTCAAAGGAGGAGGACTTCAACAAGTTGGTCAACTCGCTCCCAAGTAGATGGGAAATTGAATTGGAGTTTGTGCAGTCGTTGTGTAACATCCAGTACTTGAACTACTTGGCCCAGAATCAGTACTTGGACGACGAGCTGTTCCTCAACTACTTGGAGTACTTGAACTACTGGACACGCCCAGAGTACGCAAAACACTTGGTCTACCCAAACTGCTTGCATATACTAAGGTTGTTGAAGCTGCCTGAGTTCAGAAAGAGCATCTTGAATCCTGAGTTTATGAGTACTGTGATGAATGACATGGTAAACAGGTGGAATGATAACGAGGCAAGTGACACTAACGGCGACATCAGCATGCCAGACGCAACCGCCTCCAATCAGGACCATGCGTCACTACCACCTGTTCTGCACGACAACGACGAAAGCAATGGTGGTTTCAATGGAGTCGCTAATGGTTCTGGCGAAAGCTTGAACGCGAGTGGTGAGAGTGCTAATGGAACTAAGGAGACCCTAAATGGTGCAAACATAAACGGCGCAGAAATCCAGGTCGACAACACTCAAACAAACGGAAGTGTCACAGTCAGAATAGACACCCCAGAAACTACACAAGAAATCATTCGTGACGGCGAAGATATTCCCATTGGATGAGCCTAAGCAGCACCTTTATTCTTAACAACGCTCGCAAAAATATGCACAGAGGCGCCCCATACAGTGCAAAATGAGGCAAACAAGGGTCCAAATAGCCCTTTACTTACTCAAAAATCAGGATATCCTCCTATTTATCAAAGATATACGACGACAAGCTCAATAGCTGAGGTCTAACATCTGGCTCCAACCTATCACGGGGACAGGACGACTATGGAGCCAACGAGACAGTCCCACAATTTGTATATACGAAGGGAACCGTTTCTGGCAGAACTAGAATAACAATAGCATGTGAGATAACCTTGTAGAGAAGCCAATTCTCAATACCCCTGTAAAGAAACTAACTCTCAATGTTCACCACAGAGTGTATGTTGCAACTTATTTTTTGTCCGAGATACGAAAAAGTTCCCCAGATTATGCTTCTCGGCAAGCATTCGACCTAGCACGTCATAGATATCTGTTTTACCATGTAAATTGAATTCTTGCTCTTTACAGGACTTCAGGTTTCTGTTTACTCACCATCGACTGGCTCGGTCTATTGGACGTGGCCCGCTCTAGAATCTTCCATTGCTCTTGTGAGCACTAGCTGCAAAGTAAATTTCCCGAACAAATCTTTTGCCACGAAGCAAAAGATCGCCATCATTGCTTAGTTATTTGCCATCATCAGCATGTCGCAATATGACCGCCACTACAACCTAGTGGTGCTGAAGCTAAATCAAGCCAGCTACAAGCTTCATTTAAAGACATCAGAGTTACTTTTCTTCCTGTCGTTCATACTCAACTACGTTGTTGCGAAGGTTGTCCATTTCGTTTCGCCAGAGGAGGAAGTGTACAACTACTTTAACAACAAGCATAATATCCTCAACAAGGTGTTTGTGAAGCGCGGATGGGGATGGACCACTGTTTGCATTGCTGCCTTTTACGGACTCATCTGGCACAAGGGGAAGTTGACCCCTCCACAGGTCATGAGGGCCTTGGGGAGATGGGTCGTTGTCACATTTTGGTGGGTGCTTTTCACCCAATGGTGTTTTGGATTGCCTATAATGGACAAGATCTTTATTTTGACGGGTGGCAAGTGCTACATTGAGGCCACCGAGCTGCCTTCTATCGGGCTCTTTTCTGCGGAGAGCGAGAACGTCCACACGCTGGTCAGTGTTACGTCGTACCAATGCAGAAGATTGCAAGGATCTTGGAAAGGGGGCCACGACCCTCTGGGGCATGTGTTTCTCTTGGTCCATGCGCTGTGCTACTTGTTTTTGGAGGGCACCACCTTTTGGAACGGCTGGAACCAGTTTTTTGCAGCTAGCTCCACCTTAATCCAAGGATTAAAGGACAAACAAGATAAAATCACATCATTAAAGAAGTTTTTGATTGAGTATCCCCATATTTTACTTGCACAATTGATAGGGTTGTGGTGGTTTATGCTTTTCATGACAAACGTCTATTTCCACCTGCTGTTTGAGAAGTTGGTTGGCTTAGGATTCGGACTCGGGGGAATCTTTGTGGTATACGTTGTTCCGAGGTTCGGCACACGTAAAGACAAGAAAAAGAAAGACAATTAATGGGTGAGTTTCCTTTAGAGGTTTGTCATTAATCACTCCACAATAAAACAACTTAATAATGCAGTTACTCAATTTGGATAAATGCAAAATGTAATAGGGCTAAGTAGAACAATAGAACACGATAACAAACCAACCAGTAGAACAAGAGCTTTGAGTTACCAGCCGTGGAGCTGGCTACGACCAATTGATATGTGTAGTTTCAAACAAGAGCCATTATGGACAAGCTTCTCAGGGCTCACCATAAAGGTAGTAGGCACAATGAAATAAGGAGATTTACCAAGCTTGGTGACAGAGATACCACAATCCTGGCTCTTTTGAAACAAAGGGCATGTCAGTAGTATTTCCAATGCTTAGTCCAGACCACTACAGGGTTGTTAGAGAGTCTTTGCACATTCAGTTTGGGAATAGGCTAGACCGAGGTGCTTGAAACCGGGCCCCTATGTAGCACTGTCACCATATCAGACAGTCTCTTGTGGCACCAGACAGTCCGTTGTAGCACCAGACAGACCGTTGTAGCACCAGATAGTCCCTTGCAGCACCAGAAAGTCTATTGTAGCACCAGACAGTCCTTTCTAGCCCAACTAACAAAACGTACAGGGACACAAGAAACTTCCATCTGCTACCATCGCTTCCTGATACACTACAGGGATGATTCAGACAGTGGAGGCACCTAGTGAGGCATTGCAGACCTTTTACCGAGGCATGTATGACGCTAGCTACACCTTGACACATTTGTTCCACCGAGGTCTTGAACACTGCACTTGTTCCATACCTCTACTGTCTGCTAAACCTGAATCCTGAGCTCTAAATATACACTAAGAACCTAAATATAGATATTTCAGGCACCGGTTCACAGAACCACCGGAACAACAGTACCTAGTCTAAGCATCCGCTGGAGCGACTGTCTGCGTCCGTAGCAGTGCAGGCAACTACCTCGCGCTGACAGTACTGCACAAGTTGCGGCAGTCAGCGGCCATTCGTCTATCAGAGATGAGCTGACACGTCTTGGCCAAACACGTCTATGCCACGATACTCGTCTATGGGCAACACGTCTATGGCAGCACGTCTGATATTCACATTCCCCTTTCGGCACCCCAGGACACCTCAGGTCATATCTCATGCTAATTTCGCAACAGTTAGTTGGACCGTTTACTGAGCCACAGGGATTTCCGCTGCAAAGTTCGCAAACCCCCGCTGTGAGGGAGTCGCTGCCTAGTGCCTCGCTGCAGCTATGTAGCACTTTCTCCCCTCCCCAGAGCTCTACAATTGCCAACGAATCTAGCTCCTGTACGAATCTAGCTCAAGTACAAATGCAGCTTCAGTGTCCTGGGTACACATTCCTCACACCCGCTGGAACACTAAATCTGGTTTCACTCCATTCCTAGAAGCTTCTATTTTGAGACGACAATAGGCGAGCGACCTTCAAATTACTTGCGTCGCAGTCCTGTACGCGGGCTGGCGAGGGCCCAGCCAGAGACGATAGGCGCTCGGCTGTTCGCATCTACAACCAAAGTGAAACACTAGGCAACGACCATCCCCACTTGAGGGTCGCAAGACACAAGGGTCCGTCGTTGGGGTCGAGGGCCGCTAGATGCACCCTGGTTGCCAGTCACCTCCCTGAAACTTACGATCTAAAAAATAGCACAGAGAGTCGGGTATCCCTTTGGGACGCGACGCGTGTACGTTGGCCAAATCCGTCCCCCCTGCGAAAGGCTGGCAACGCGTATTTTGGTTTTTTGCAACAATAAACACTCACACAATTAGACGAGAAAGACGCTCATTAGCGTTCCTAATATAGTTAAAATACACCAAAATATGCGACTCCACGGCTTATTCAGAGCACTTTGTGGATTGTTTTGACACAGCAGAGTCCCAAATCTGCTGGTATCGTGAATTGATATATCGGTGGGAATCTTAGGTTTTAAAATTTTTTTTTGCAAACAACATTCCAACAACCAACCAACCCTCTACACTCCTTCAGTAGCTTTCAAATGCTTTTCATATTAGTGTTTATCTGTGCTGTGGCAGCACAGATATACGTTGGGTTCCCCATGAATGAGCAGTTGCCTAACGTGGCTCGTGTGGGTTTCACGTACTCTTTTACGTTTTCCACCCAAACGTACAAATCGTGGTCCGGAGCGTCTGTGCTGTACAGCGCCAGCAACTTGCCTGACTGGCTCCAGTTCGACGGCAATTCCAGGACCTTCACCGGTGTGCCTGCTGCCAGCGACGTCGGCTACTTCGACATCACCTTGAGCGGCACAGACAGCGGCGACCAAACAACCATCTCCAACAACTACACAATGGTCGTATCTAACGACACAGGCATCCACTTGGCCACCCCAGACATCATGTTTGAAGAAATCTCTCGTTACGGCCAAACAAACGGTAACAACGGCTTGGTTCTCAAGCAAGGCGATAACTTTAACGTTGCGTTCGACAAATCCACCTTTGTGAACTACCCAAACTCCTCCAGGCCCATCACGTCCTACTACGGAAGATCCCTGGATCGCTCCTCCTTGCCCAACTGGATCTCTTTCAACCCTGACGACTTGTCTTTCAGTGGTACCATTCCAACAGTGACCTCCACTATCGCTCCTTCCATCATTTACTCCTTTTCCTTCATAGCCTCCGACTACGACGGCTTTGCTGGTGCACAGGGCATATTCAACTTGATTGTCGGTGCCCACCAATTGAGCACCTCCGTCAATGAAACCATCATCATTAACGGCACTTACAACAACGACTTTGAAATCCAGATCCCAATCTTGACCCAGGTGTATTTGGACGGTTCCGTCGTTGCCCAAAGTAACATCTCTCTGGTTTACTCGACAGATTTACCAGACTTCATTACTTTGAATTCCTCTAACTACACATTATCCGGAAAGTTCCCAGATCAGGCTAGTTCCCAAAACTTTAGCATCAACGTCAAGGATGTGTATCAGAACACCATTGAACTCCCGTACTCGTTTGACACCTTGGATTCGGTTTTCACCTTGAACTCATTGCCAACAGTCAACGCTACAAAGGGAAAGTTCTTTGAGTACCAGTTCTTAAACTCTTGGTTTACAGACGTTTCTGATACAGATGTGTCTGTGTCCATTTCCAACGCAAATTGGTTGACATACAACTCCGCAAACAAGACTTTGGCTGGGAACTGTCCTCTGAACTTTGACGGCATGTCCGTTCAGGTTACTGCCAAGTCCAACTTTGGCACAGACACAAAGAGCTTGCAAATCAACTCTGTCGATAAGTCGACAGGTTCTGCAAGTAGCTCTCCCTCAACCTCTTCTTCCTCCTCGACCTCCTCTCCATCTTCCAGCGGAAAGTCCCACCATAAGAAAAACGCAAAGACGTTAGGTCTTGCTGTTGGTCTTGGTGCTGGTATTCCGGTTTTGTTGATTCTTTTGGCTGCAATGTTCTTCTGCTGCTTTAGAAGAAGAAAGGAACAGAACGAAGCGGTTGTCGACACTGAAAAACAAGCCAAACCTTCCTCTAGCGATAGCGAAGACATTGACGATACTTTTGAAACTGCGAAGCAAGTGGCTGCAATTCACAACTTGAACCTCGATGATAACACAGACAATGAGGTTGACGACGACTCTCTCAAGGAGAAGCACATGGTAGGAGATATCAGAAGTGTGAGCTCGTCTGTCACTCACGTCGAAGCCAATGACTCCAAGTACTCGTTGAACGACCAGCCCATGAAGTCCTGGAGAGCCAACGACAAGTCTGACATCAAGGTTGACACAACTACCAACACACACAACAACACTGTCAACAAGAGAGTCTCAGAAGCCTCTATCACCACCGTCAACACAGAGCAATTGTTCTCTGTCAGATTGGTGGACGACTACCGTGCGCTGATGCTCTCGGACTCTTTCAAGTCTTCCAGACACGTGAGTGACAACTCATTGAACGGTGCCTTGACCAGATCGTCGCTGGTGAACATCGAGAGATTAGATAGCGATGGTAACATTGTCGGTCACTTGGAAGAGGGCGACAGGCCAAGACTCCTGAGAAGTGCTCTGGGAAACCTTGATGTTGTGGTTGAGGAAAACTCCAGGGACTTTACCAGACCAGATTTGACTCCTGACCGTTCAGATATAATTCACTCGGACGTTCTTGGAGGATTCAGCAGCTACAAGTATGATGACACTGATGACGTCAGCAGCGACAACTTGTTGCAAAACTTCAGTGCATCGAGAAACCCTCTGCAGTCAAGCAGTGAGCACGACTTTTCCCAGTATGACATCAGCGGTCAACGTGAGCTTAGCGAGCAGGAATTATTCACAGCCCACAAGGACCAAGATGGCGAATTCAAATGGGCTGAAAACAATATAAAGATGAACCTTATGCATACCTCATCTTCAGCATCCGTGCTGAAGGTGTCCCCAACCCTGGACTACTTTTCTGACGAAACAGTCTCTAGATTGAAAAGTAACAACCCTTCTGTTCTCTCGGTGGTTTCAGGAAGTGAAAAGCTTTCCGACAGAATTTTGCAGGATTCTGATAACAGATCCAAGGCCAAGTTGAGAGACTTTACCAGAAAGGGCAGTTTAAGAGAGCTGGTCCACGAGCATAGCTTCCCACATCAAGGCGAGTCCGCCAAGTTTGATGAGTAGGGAAACAGATCCATTCAATGGTTCATCTTTGCATAGTTTACTTGTATTTAATAGGGTGTATTCCCACTTAATGATTGCTTTTACTTCGTCGCTTTTTTAATAAATGAACGTACAACGAACCAACTGTAGAGAGGTTTTGGCTGTTGCCAGAACAAAATTTGTCTAGATAACAGCAATTTGAAAGATTGCGATCTTGCCATATAAGTATTACTGAATATCTATAGTTTCTATAAGGAAACACTCGTTGGAATGGGTACATCAGGTGAACCGAGCACTGGAAGATGCACTTAGGAGATTGGCAAACTCTCAACGTAGTGAGCAGTATCCTGTGCCCTTCTTCTACCTTGAATGTATTCCATCATTTCTGAATATGTTTGAGGAATAACCGAAGTATATCCTTGTTCTTTATCTTCGCCTGGGCTCTTTGGTACAAAGAATGAGTAGATGAAGGTTCCTGATTCCTTAAAGTCATTGGTGTCCAAGTCCTTGATGGAGGTGTCGACCTTGACTTGAATCAAGGTACCTGGTTCGTTCAAGAAGGCGTCGGACTTGGAGGAAATCTTGTTCGTAGCAGGCAAGTAAAAGTCAAATGGAGTGTCGGTATCAGCTGGAGATTTGTCGCCGCCTTCATGGATATGTTCAGTGTACACTACGGTAGCCTTCATGGACAAAATGGAACCAACAGGAACAGGAGCTTTGAAAGTAGTAGAGTCCAAAGACACAAATCTTGGGCCAGCACCAGAGAAGCCTGCGGAGGCAACGTAGGCCAATTCAAACAGCTGTCTTAACATGTATCCACCGAAGATCATGTAGGAGTGTCTGTTTCTGTATTGAGGTTGCATGAACAAAGTCAGTTGAATGGCAGTATCCTTCATCAAGCTGAAGCCAGCAGGCAACCCGGTAGGAGACACGGAGGAAGCCGCAGTAAGTTTCTTGCTATTTGTCCACAAGTCATAAGCCAATCTGTTTTCTTCGTCTGTTGGTTGGATCAACTTTTGATTTTTCGCAGCCAATTTCTTCTTCGCATTGTGCGATTCAGCCCTTCTGTGGTCAAGCCACTCCTTTTCGGTTGTGGGGATGAGACGGTTGATTGCAAATGACTTGTGAGTAATGGGGTTTCTAGCAACAAAGGTGAAGTTGGCGCTCAAGAACACCTTGTCATCAGGTAGTGAGGTGCATGTAACTTTCAGAGGGAGCTCTTCATCAAAGGCATAGCCCTTGACGGTGATTTCCATCGAGGATCTTCCGGTCCAGGTGACTGACCCTGCCAAAATGAAGTTGAAGTTTGAGATTTCATCCACCTTCTTCACCATGTAGATTCTGTCGACCAGCGCAGTCACATTAACGGGTTCCGCAGGTGCGCAGTGACGGTAGGCAATTCTCCCTGCAAGAGCATCCAAGTCCTGGAATAACTGGCCTGCTCTCAATCTCCCAAAGGCGTTGATGTAGGCATCGCACAACCACTTGTCTTCCTTGAATGGAAGTGTCAAGTAGCTGAAAGAGTCCTCTCTTGTGCGTTCCCCCACTTCAGTGGTGACGGGGTTGACGTAACTGTAACTGTCCAAGACCTTTCCTTCAGCCAATTGCTTCTTACGCTCAAGCAAGGCGTCCAACCAGGTGCTCTTGTTTGGCATGTGTTGAGAGTCTTGCATGTCGGCCATGATGGTAGCGGTTGCGTCGGCGGCATCCACAGCCTTATGAGATCCAGCTGCATCTGGCCTATGGAAGTTTGTCTTGACGGTGGCAGAGGTGGAGACTGCTGCCTTGGCAACCTTGCTGTTGAACCTAACACTTCTGACAAATGTTCTTATCATGATTGGTAATACAAGTAGTAAGAATGATTATTTCGGATTGTATTTATATGGAGTCATGATAAATGAAGGACCCGGGTCATGTGATCCGTATGAGGCGTGCCAACAAAACCGCTTCAGCTAGAGCAGGAACATAAATTGCCATAAGGAGGGGAGGAGAGGACAAGATTACCGGAAAGGGAGTACAGGTAGCTCCGGTACCCCGGGGAAAGAGTCATTGGTATCGCATATTGGGGGGACCCAACATCTAAGCAGGCCCCAATGTGTATTGTGTTCAAAAGGTGGAACAAATAAGTCCGATGGCCCGACCTTCACCGGGAGGGCACGAAGCGACGAGGTCGCACCATCCACTGGTCGCGTGCAGGAAGTGAGAGGATCGCAAGAAAGCGCTAATCTGCAAACTGACTTGAGCGCTCACCAAAAATTTGAACCTGTAAACACGGAGCACTTTTCAAGCCAACCTGTAAACTCGGAGCACTTTTGTAGCGAAAGTGCCACTCACGCAGTGCCTAAAGTGCAAAAGGAAATACATCTCCGAGCCCAAATTTTGTTGGCGGTCCTCATCTGTCCGTTTGTTTCCTTTTGTTCTCTCACCAATACAAAAAAGATTTATCAGGATTCCCTTCTTTTCAAAGTAAGCAAACCATGGCTCCAAAGTTATCATCCGTCGCCAAGACCGCGCAATTAGCATCACAAGCATTGAAGAACAGAAGCTTGCCAGCTGCTGGTCAATTCCAAGCCATGAGAATGGTTGACCACCGTGCTGCTTCCTCATCAGCCGGTACCAAGACCATCACTATCAGAGACGCATTGAACGCTGGTTTGGCTGAAGAATTAGACAGAGACGACGACGTTTTCATCATGGGTGAAGAAGTTGCTCAATATAATGGTGCTTATAAGGTTACCAGAGGTCTTTTGGACAGATTTGGTGAACGTAGAGTTATCGATACCCCCATCACCGAAATGGGTTTCACCGGTTTGGCTGTCGGTGCTGCTTTCCACGGGTTGAAGCCAGTTTTGGAGTTCATGACCTTCAACTTTGCCATGCAATCTATTGATCAAATTGTCAACTCTGCTGCCAAGACCCACTACATGTCTGGTGGTAAGCAACCATGTAACATCACCTTCCGTGGTCCTAACGGTGCCGCTGCCGGTGTTGCTGCCCAACACTCGCAATGTTACGCCGCCTGGTACGGTTCCATCCCAGGTTTGAAGGTTCTTTCCCCATACTCTGCCGAAGACTACAAGGGTTTGATCAAGGCTGCTATCAGAGACCCTAACCCAGTTGTTTTCTTGGAAAACGAAATTGCTTACGGTGAATCCCACGAAATCTCCGAGGAAGCCATGTCTGCCGACTTTGTCTTGCCTATCGGTAAGGCCAAGATTGAAAGAGAAGGTTCCGACATTACCTTGGTTTCCCACAGTAGATCCGTCAAGTTCTGTGTCGAAGCTGCTGAAACCTTGGAACAAAAGTACGGTGTTAAGGCTGAAGTCGTCAACTTGAGATCCATCAAGCCTTTGGATGTCGACACCATTATCGCTTCTGTCAAGAAGACTGGTCATTTGGTCACTGTTGAAGCCGGTTTCCCAGCTTTCGGTGTTGGTTCTGAAATCATTGCTCAAATCATGGAATCCGAAGCTTTTGACTACTTGGACGCTCCAGTCGAAAGAGTTACTGGTTGTGAAGTCCCAACTCCATACGCTATCGAATTGGAAGACTTTGCTTTCCCAGATGAAGATGTTGTTCTCAGAGCTTCCAGAAAGGTTTTGGGCTTGTAATATAGATGAGAGCTAGATAATAAAAGTGCATAGGCGAACATTGGGCTTGTCGTCCGACTGTAGTGTCCTTTGAGCTTTTTAGTAGTTTTTTCACTTTACTGATGTTATTTGACGTTTGTGACGTCTTGAGTGAAGTGATTTACTTTTTCACAGAGATGCCATTTTCTTATTGAGTTGGAAAACAACAACGACAGGGACTTTCCTTTAATGTTTTGGCAACTGCAGTAGCTAGACAGTATGGAGTGGCCGGGTTGTCCGGTTTCCAAGTGTTTTTCTCACATGGCAGCACTCATTGAAGTTCATTCTCCATCGGTGATGCTCAGCGAGAACAATCGAGAGTTCCCCCCGCAGTCCAGATATGCGACGGCTGCGCAGTACGAACTGTTGGGTAGACTTAGAAGCGGGCAAGTAGCCGTTCGACCGTGCTACGGGCCTACACTACATCAATTGTTGTGTTCAAGTAGGTTTGCGCAGGAATCGGGCAGCCTGCTAGAGTTCATAATCGGTCGCAGTGGGTTTGTAGATACTCGTGAACGCGACTTTTCATTTTAACAACACACCACCAAGCATGCACAAGAGAGGACCCTCTGTTGATTCGTCAGCCCCGTCGCTCTCCAATCCTCTCAACTACAATGAGTTGGGAGAAGAAAATGATGGCATGTTGCCCATAGCAAACACATTTGCGAAGCCGGCTCCCAAGTCTGACCGTCTCCAGCCCATAGACAGACCAGCCTTCATTGTGTTGGTTATCTTGTACCTTCTTCAGGGTATACCAATTGGATTAGCATTCGGGAGTGTTCCTTTTATCCTTAAGACAAAGCTCCTGTACTCAGAAGTGGGGTTGTTTTCGCTAGCATCGTACCCATACTCGTTGAAGTTGATCTGGTCTCCGCTCGTGGACGCCGTCTACCTGAAGAAAATCGGTAGGAGAAAGTCGTGGATCATGCCCATTCAGGTGATATCCGGGACGACGCTTATAGTTTTGGGTTTCATTATCGACGGGTTGCTTGAAAAGCCCCGGGAGCACTTGGTCCAGATCACAGGTACCTTTTTGTTGCTCATCTTTTTCTGTGCCACCCAGGATATCGCTGTGGATGGCTGGGCATTGACCTGCTTATCACCCGAATCGTTGTCCTTTGCGCTGACTGCTCAGACTATTGGGATCAATTGTGGGTACTACTTCTCCTTCACCTTCTTCCTTACCATGAGTTCCCCAGATTTCGCAAACAAATACTTGCGCAGTGTGCCCGTTGAGAAAGGGCTTTTCAGCATGGGTGGCTACTTGACTTTCTGGGGCTGGATGTACTTCTTAGTGACTGCCTTCTTATACTTTGTGCCCGAAGACCCCCCACATTTGGCTAAGCGTAATGCCGTGGTCGTCGAGAAGAACGAGACCTTTGACTCGTACAACACTCTGAGACAGGAGAGAATGCGCATGGTGCAAGCAGTATACACCCTGATGTACCAGGTGTTGAAGTTACCCAACATCCAGGTGTTGATCGTCATCTTGCTCATATCAAAGCTTGGTTTTCAGGTGAACGAGGCTGCCACCAACTTGAAGTTGCTCGAAAAGGGTCTCTCCAAAGAAGACATGTCTGTGATTGTCATGATCAACTTCCCGTTTGAAATGCTTTTCAGCTACTCGGCTGGTAGCATCACCACCAAGAAGCCCTTGAGACCCTGGATCTACGGGTTTGCGGGAAGATTGCTTGCTGCCGCCGTCACTCAGGTTATAGTCTACTACTTCCCAAGTGACAGTAAACTCTCAACTCCTTACTTCATGTTGATCTTGTTGCTGCACTTGTTTTCTTCCTTCATGTCCACGGTCCAGTTTGTTTCGCTCTCTGCCTTCTTCAATCAGATTGCTGACCCTGCCATCGGTGGAACTTACATGACTACCTTGAACACTTTGTCGAATTATGGAGGTACCTGGCCAAGAATCATCATTTTCATGATGATTGACAAGTTGACTGTCAGTGACTGTGTCACTACAGCCTCCACATACGCCATTACGGACGAATCCATGAAAGAGCTGTGTAAGGCTAATGGAGGAACAATCAACATATTAAGAGACGGGTACTACTATACGAATGTTGTCTGTGTTTCTTTGGGTGTCATCATTTACTTTTGGGTCAAGAAGAAGGCTGCTTATTTGCAAAGTTTACCACCTCATGCCTGGAGGGTGAAGTAGTTGAGATTCGTGGAAAATGGTTCTGCTAGTCATAAGTATGCAATATTTAACGAATGATTATAGATTATGTGATAGAGTGTAGGAAGATGTGAGTAGTGGTGGTAGTGGTGTATTCGTAGTGTTGCTCGGACCTTTCTTCTTCCACCGGAAACTCTAGTCTAATGTATATGGTCTATATATCTGTAAATCCAGGCTTTTTATAACTGTTCTCCGCAGGAACATGGAACTCATCGTTCAAGAAATCAATTGGGGAAAAAGGGATCTTGGAGTCATCCACCATCTTCTTATTAACAGCCGAGTATGTCCCGATTATGGAAGGGATTAAAGAAGTTGGCAATGGAGATGCTGGGTCGTGCTTCTGGGAGTTGGATGTTCTCAAAGAACTCGAGATGGCCTGTATTGTGCTTGAGAAAACATCGGAAGACGACTCGCTTCTAACATGAACAGGCGGTTTGCTCAACAGTGCCAGCACGTAATGAGGAGGAGGAGGAGTTCCTGCGACATAGCTATGCTTTTGAATCAACTTGGAGTTTTCGTCTGGGGTGTCATAACCAAGGTCGACGGGCTGGAAGTTATTGGTGTACCAATCAGGCTTTTGGAAATGCGTAATGGTGTCTGGAGATTTCTTGTGACGAGAGTTGCCAAACAATGACTCTTGTATGAAATATGACTCTTGCTGATGGAAGCCCAAATGCATTTCATTTGAAACTATGGACGAGCTTCTCAGGAGCGAGTTGTGCCTATAATACCAGCACTGGAAAATGATGATCGAGTCAAAGCTGACGGTTCCAAAACTACCCACCAAAAAAGGCATCTGATCCAGAAGAATCTTGCGGTAGAGAAGGTCGGATTCTGGACTGGTGTCAATGTACAAGAGGTACAAGTCCAGAACAATGGAGATGGTGTAGAAGGTATTACCCAACATGGCAAAAATGAAGAGGTAAACGGAGATACCCTTTGTAGATCCCAGTTTATAGTTCTTGTATATTTGAGGACTCCGGGACAAAAGGTAGAATGCAGTACATAGCCAGGCAGATACAATACCCACGTCTTCCATGGTGAATCTAAGGCATACTGTTGCGATGGGAATGAGGAAGGCTTTCATATTGGCCCACAAAGAGGCTATAAACGTGCAGGCTTTGTCGGAGGACAAAGAAGAAGATGCAACTGGAGTGGTGTGTGGGATTGTGTAAGCCTCTGCCTTCTTGGTCAAGCTCCCAATAATGGTACCGCTCAACACCTTCATTATGAAGCTGGTTTTCTTCTTCCTTCTGTGGAAGGACAGGTTGGTGATCTCTATAGGCAGTCTGCCAACATCCTGCTCAAACCTATTTCTCCGGGAAGTAGTCCGAAGAAGGTTTCTACGAGGAGGAGTGTGTTTCACCATGTTGGGACTTTGCAATAGGTTGTGGTGGACTCGCTGCTTCGGGTAGACCCGAGTATAGTACCAGTACTGCAAGCTCAAGATACAGTCAATGAAACAGTAGTAGGCAGCTAGACACGTTTGGAAAGGAAGCGCCTTGGTCAAAATACATCCGATCAAATTGGTGGTGTCCCCACTGATCCAACAACCTAGGAACAATAGGGACACACCGTCCACTGATTGGTTAAGATGGTTCTCTATGATTTGGGGAAGCTGTGCAAATAGCCAGAACGATAGCGAGATGATCCCGGATATCTTGGATATCTGTGATATCACATCTTCAGTTAGGAGGTTCCCAATGTCTATCATCATATCAGGTCCATACTCCGGTGACGTTTGCGTGATTATAATGAGGGCAGAGGCAAAATTTTGATAAGAGTCATTTGGTAGCGCGTATCTCTCCGCCGATGGAAGAAGTTTAAGTGGTGACACAGAAATGCACCCTGGACTCCACCAACTTGCAGAAAACAGTGCCGCTCTGATAGTTGCAGCTGGACACGCACTCCATTGTTATCAGCTACTAATTGTCCCACTTTGAGACGTCTATCTTACTCGATAACTGCTTTGTTGACCTCGCTATGGATCTCCTTCTATACAGATTTAGGTATGCACCGAAAATTTTTTGCATGATATAAACGGAAATAAGATGAACTTGATGACATGAAAGTGGAGACGTGTTTATGTAGACGGAAACCCAGTCCTTATATATAAGGCGTTAGTGAGCCACTCGCCTTCTGTTGCCACACTGTGTGGAGACCACTCCCCATGTGCCAAGGGCACGTAATCTGCGAAAAGTCCCAGATGCGGAAATACACCATGAGACTTTTAGTGGGACAAGGCTGAGAACAGCTCTCAGGGATCCGAGGTACTTCGGATATCCGACGAGGGGCGGGTCCCTCCAAGTATTATTTTTGTCCATTTGCTTTTTAAGGTACTTAATGGGGCATGTCAATGTGGTTTGCAGCCTGCTCGCAAACCTTAATTTTAGACGAAGTACCGTATACGGGAGGATTGTACCTGAAAAAAGAAGCCTGAAGATGAAAAATAATGGTGATGAAAGAAACATGAAGTGATTTTTATCTGACGATGGCTCGTAGGGAATGTCAGGAGATGTCAAGGCATGGAAACTCGACGAGAAATCATTGTAGTTGTAATTCGTGTAAGCTTCTCGAAAATGTCGTCGGAAAAAGAACTGGAGCGCACTTGCTTGGTAGCGCTTCGCCTTTTTTTTGTCTGGTAGCGCATTACGCTGTCTGGTAGCGCCTGATCTTGAAAAAGATTCTGGTAGCGCGTCGTTATCTTCTATGGTTAACCTCTATGATTTGGTAAGACTGCAACAACAACTCAGCAAAATTACCACGGGGATCACCACGTTGGATGATGCATTGTTCTCAAATAACTCGGGCTCCTTTAGACCTCAAAGAATATACGATTTCCAATCGGTTCCTGGTAATATACACGTCTACTTGGTGTGCATCCGTCTATTGATATCGCACTTGCGTAATGGCGAATCTGCCGTCATAATTGATACTTTGAATGCCTTTCCAAGGAATATCCTTGTTGATCACCCTCTGTTTGAGCGTCTGTGGCTTGACGAAAAGCTCAGCTTTTACACAGCAGACACGTTTAGTAAGTTATTCTTGGTCATTTCGTCACTTCCCTCCAACTGCATGGTGATTATTAATAACTTTCATGAAACCATCGATATCTACAAATCAGAGATAGTAGCAGCCTATGAGGAGACTATTTTCAAGTTTCAAATAGAAAGGAATGATATAATTCTTCAGAACCACAAACTGGAACTGAAATCTCCTGTCCCCGAGCTACCCAGGACGTCAGATCTTATACATGAAAATCCGATTATCAAGTTCAAGAAACACTTATTTGCCCTAATGAATGCTTTGTTAACATACACTATACGACAGAAGCTGATAGCCATTTTGGTAGGGCATTTGGACCCACGGTTTGAAGAAGATGAAGAAGGAACGAGATTGTTGCTTGGTAACTCTGTGGAGTATACCTATCAAAAGGAGAACATGGACTCATTTATTACCGCCAGAGCAATCTTTTTTAAGGATTGGTACAGAAAGAGTATACACTACAGAGAGAACCAGGGTAAATCGGAAATTAACACCCATAATGGGGAAAACTCAGAAGTGGGGGAGAAGCGGATTGTTGGCTGTGCACAGGTGGAGCACCATGGTGAATGGAGCAACCTTTGCTATTTTGACAATGAGGGGTATACCTTCATTGATATGTCCAGACTGATAAGGAGCATGTCCCAGAGGAACGATTTTGAAATGGAGCAAGATAGAGGCCCCATTCGCGGAAGCCAAATGGCCAGGTCCTCAAGCCAGAGTCACCAAAATTCGTCTCAGCTGAACGAAATTCAAGTAGAGGCGGCCAGTTCAAGTGGGTCAGGAAGTTTCATAGATCACCAAAGTACGCTTTTCAATATAGAGGAAGAAGTTGCGAAGACTCCAAGGGACCGAACCCAACAACACTCGTATTTATTGAACGTTGAAGGGGAAATTGCGGGAAGTGACGTACAACAAAGCAACAATACACGCAGCTCACACAAAGACATACATTCTCGGGACCCTTTGAAAAAGACCCCCACTTTCACTAGCACCCCACTCACCTTGCTAAACGATCAGAGTCCGAACAGCGAGAACGAGTTGAATCAGAGCGGCATACACCAAGAAAATCTGCTCATGCTAAACGAAGACTCCATAACACAGCGGAACACAAGCACTCAAATATCTCAATTTGAGGGTAATATCGAAAAACACAGCAGTATGGGTGGCGCAGAGGAAGCTCAGCTCACAGATAACGAGAACGCGGAGTCTACATTTGTATCAGAACGAAGGTCTCCAGCAGCACAGGTTAGCAAGGGAGACAGTACAGATGAACCTGCTGAGCATTCCGATGTGCCTACTGCATGCCAGACACCTGGTGATAAAGAGCCTGAAGTTTCTGCACGAGCAGCATCAGGTTTGGCAAGCAACATCGGAGACCAAGAGGGTGTGATTGAATGGCCCAACACTATGGATAACGAACTTGGCGAGACCAGCAATACGGTACCACCCAAACCGCTACGCCCCGAACAATCTGACCTTGATTGCCCAGACAGAGAGTCACAATTTGCAGACTCTCAGGTGCCAGACTCTCAAGAGAACATACTCTTGTGAGGCCCTAGGTGCAGTCCTGAAGTCTCAACGAAAAAATCAACAACAAAAAATTAAAACAGCACCAACATGACTCAAGCAATGCCAGACGTCATCGAAGCAACCAAAGAATCCATCAACAATCTTATTGAGAAAATCACTTCTTTGGACATTGTTAACCAACTCAAGCAATTGAAGAGCGAAGATGCCATTGAGTACATCCAAAACATCAACAAACAACAAATCATCGAGGAAGTTCGTGATTTGAAGGTCACGCCAATCACCGTCTCATTGGCAATTGCTACACTCACCAGTTTGATCTTCCTTGGCAGTTTTGTTGGCTCCAACGATAAATCCGATGCCAAAAAACTGAAAAAGAAAGGCACCAAGAAGAAATTAACCAAAGCTCAAAAGGCAAATGTTGAGATTCAAGAAATCTTAGAGTATGTTGACATCCAGTACATTCCAGCCATTGACAATTACATTGATCAATACGACGAATTGAAGGAGGAAGACCAAGAATACAAGTACAACTACCTCAACGAGATGTTGCTTAAGGAAATCATGAAATTAGATGCTGTAGACGTTGGTACCAACGAGGTCTTGAGAAGCAACAGAAAGAAGGTGATCAAATATATCCAAGATCACCAGAAGAGATTGGATGCTTTCAGAAAAGAAAAGCAATTGGGTTAATATTAATATAATATAAACATAATATAAACATAATATAATAACATAATATATAATTAAGCATAGCAAGCGACATTCGTAGCGACACTGGCTATGGATTCTAGAATGCAGTCATGTGATTAGCCTTCAAGGGGGATCCTGCAGACTCTCAGGAATGTTTATTAGTAGACGTACATCCCGGAAAGTTACGCTTCGGTCAGGTGTGCAAGACCATCTCGGTAAAAGAGAGGGCGTATTGCTGCGCTAACCCTGGCATTGCTCGTTTATTCAGAGCTCGAGGTTTCTATTTCAGGAACCCGCCGTATATGCTCCAGTACGGAACTTCCCTTGGACCCGTTCCCCGGTCAGGTGACATTTTTTCCTCATCTAGTAGCCAAATATCCTAACACGTCTCATAACAGCCTTTATTGCATCTAATCTTTTCGAGGCAATACTCTACATCTGCCTACATAGAGTCACCTCATTATTAGTTAACACAAGATGATCCTCCCCTCAATCCGAAGATAATACTGAAATTCCACATGGACTCACCTTTCAACTATTAGCAGGTCCAATTTAAAGAGTTTCCATATTGTTGGGAAAGAACCCCTTTACTTTATTGTTCATGAAATTTTCGCTATTATTGCGTTCGTATTATGGGGCTCGCTAATCAATTCACTGTTACCTCGACCGTTCTGTACCTCAAACAAGCATAACTTATTGTACTAACCTAATAATTTTATGGTTTGAACACAAAGCTACTTAATAGCGAACATACCAAGCCTCTGAAAATGACATGCTCCCGTTAAGGGAAATACCTTAGGAGACTTTTAAACGAAGCTGGGTCTCTGACTGCAATAACCTATTTTCTGATCTCCACATTCCAGACAGTTTACCCTTTGTACGTTAAATGCTTGCGGTTGCTGCTTTCAATTACAATGCCTACAAGGCAGAACTTGGTGAAGAACCCCAGATAAAGTGGAGACCCGGATAAAAAAAAATAAAAATTTTTGGCTTAAAATGGTACAAAGGCACTATATAAGAGTTGGATATGTATTTAAAGGCGATCCATGGGTCAACATTTTATAATAGGTGCTTATATTGGGCCAGCAGATTTTAAACCCATGTTCCCTATTACTTATGATATTCCAGATACCCCTTCGAGAGGTTCATCGCATACCAACGTCTTGAGATTTAACAACCATGAGTTCGAAACAGAGGTCTGGAAGGTTCCTCCCACCAGTGTCTACAAGGGCAAAGTGATATTTTGCCATGGGTTGGGAGAAGATATACTGCATTATGGAAAGTTTTTCGAAACCTTGCTGAATCTGGGCTACGAGGTATTCTGGTACCAGCAGCGGCTTCGTATCAGTACAGATGTTAGCACAATAGCATCCGTGGTAAGTGTCCCCAAAGAGTTTGTATACCGAACAGAAGAGGAAGAATACAACAACCTAGACATCTCCGATTTGGACCATGTCTTGAAGTTCAATCTAGATGAGCGACACGACAAGACAGAGAAGTTATATTTAATGGGGAATGGACATGGCGCATCACTTATCATTTGCTACGCCATGATGGGGCAATACCAGGACTGGGTCAAAGCCTTGGTGTGCTTTTCGCCCACCGTCCAGTTCCACGAAAAGTCGTTGCCGCAGCATATGGTACGGCAAATCACACCCTTCTTGGCAAAGTTAACTCCCAACATCCGGGTATACCACAGATTGGACTATGCATACATGACCACAGACCCAAGTTGGGCCCAATACTTCAAAACAGTCACATACAGACACAAGATCCGAGTGTCTGTGAAAGAATTCAACCAGATGATGGTCAGGTGCAACTCATTGATTCTGAGGGAATTCGTCTCGAGGTTCAATCCAAACATTGCCATATTTGTAGCCCATGGCGACACTGACTACATTAATGATGTCAAGGGAACAGAAACATTTTATGACTTGCTAAATAATAATATTGACAAGGAGTTGATGGTATTGAAGAACGCAAAACACATGTTAATTAATGAAAGAGAGGAGGTCACAAGCGAAGTCTGGACACGAAGCTATGCGTTTATGAACAAGTACGCTGACGACAAGTACGGAAGTGTTTTTTATAGTATCTGAGAGCTGCTGCCAGTCACGAGCCGAATCATAAACGACAGCATACACATTGGCTCGTCCTCTGGTAAAACTGTGGGGAAATCTGGACAGCAAAATATATGAATCAATATTTACGGAAATTATGCACTGTGTGCTAAAGATGATATTGAAAAACTCCATTTGTAGTAAACTTGCTGAGACTAAGATAGATGCCGCATTGCTTCCCTTTATGCATGTATCGGCTTAGCATGTAGCTTAAGGCAAAAATGTATGCAACAACTTCGTTGATTATATCAGCGTGCATATGAAGTGCCTCCCTCGCGTTGAAGATCACCTCCTTCGATGTTCGTTATACAGTCCCCTTATTGTTGATCTGAAAAGACGTTGCACTACAGTACGACAAAGCAGGGCTTGGAACGAGGCTGGTATTATATCCGCTACAATGAAACTTAGTTTGCCCACACATATGTGTATTGTAGACACGTCTCTTTGTTGTATTTACGACATCCAGCTTGTCTTTAGCGAACCTCATTTGCAAAACCGTTTGTGTAGCGACAAACAATAGACTTACATTTCTCTGTGTAATGATGTGATTTAAGAGTGCCGTAGAACTTTTGGCCGATCCCCCCGAAGGAATTAACTAAATAAGTATAGTTCGATTGATTCAACTGTCACAGAGGCAGATGCTATGATACTCCCAGTTCTATTGCAGTACTTCTTGTCATTTGATCTGCCCAAAGAAAGTACCCAAAAATAACCCAAAAAAAACCCTCAGAGTGAGATACCGCAAGTTTTAAGCCAAGCGCAACAAGAATGTAAAAATAATCACCACGTTTTTTAAGTTGACGAAGTCTTGCAAAGTCATGGATGGCCCCCGAAGTTACATCCAATCAACTTGTGTTTCCGGTATTGGTTGCGTGTTCGATATTATTGCGTCTTCGGCACCCTGCAACTAATTTAGACTCGCTCAACGTGAGGCTCTTGCAAGCTTTGCGATTGTACCACCAGAATCGCTTCTTGTGAAATCTTTCTCGTAAAAACAAACCGCCACTAAGACAACGACGAGGTGGCTTGATGGATATGATAGTCACAACATCACTGGGCATGCTACCCCTTGCTTGGGCCCAGTTTTTGAATATTTGTGAACTGATCTGAGAATGGCTGCAATTTGCCGCAACAAAAATTCATTCTAGATCAATGCTAATTTACAAAATCTTAGCTGATGTGCTTTTGTGCATCCAGACGCATATGGCAAAATACACAGCAATATGGCTTCAATTATAATTCATGTGCGGACTAATTATTGGCACACTGACCCGTTGGTGGGGCTAACTAGTAACAAAAGCGTGCCGCATTGAAGTTCAATTTGAGAGGCTGCAAAATGGAATTCTGTTTCTAATTCACATCCCAAGCTTTTGCCTGCTTGCCCACACCTTGGTGCCACGAACCAATGCTAGAGCATCTACAGTATATATCGTAACATGTGACCCCTGCGATCCCCACTGAAACCTAGAATTAATTTACGGTGCTCACGCAGATATTTAATTGTTTGCGAAATTTAGGGAAAACGCATCCTTTAATTACACATTCCTAGTACTCGTCCTGACGACTGTCGCAGGCGAGAGAAGCGAAGTATAAACTCAATTGCACAATGCTAGACCTTCCTTCGGAAATCTGGACCCAGATATTCAGCTATCTTCAGCCTCACCACGTTCAGTTCCTATTTTATGACCCCGTTCTTGGGCAAAAGGCAGTCAATCGGATCTACCTGGAAGTCCAGGTTTATAGCTCCAAAGTCGAACCGTTTGTGAACCCTCCGTTATATGACATTCAGCAGTTTGTGCACGCCAACAATTTGACGAGATTGATTGAGTCGGGGTTCTTCGAGCCCCAGTTCGTGCACCTTGGTGGAGGGGACGACCTACTGCAAATTGAACACCTAAACGACTTCAAGCTAGCTAACCTAACGGGCACAGTGAGAGAACTCAAGTACCTCAAAGACGTGGAAAAAGTGTTGATTCGCCACCAGAGAGTTGATCTCGACCTGTTACCATGCAACGTTAAGGAAGTGGAAGCCGAATCCGTCACCTACAAGTCAAAGGCACCAGATGATTTGACAATTAAAGTGGACCGGATGTCGGAACTTCCTCCCACACTTTCCGCATTGTATGTCAAACGTCCCCACTACGGTCTAGAATTAGCAAAGTACAGATCACTCTGGTGGTTGAAACTACACTCCGTGGCCATACTGTACCCATGGTCGCTAAAAACACTCCATCTACATGACTCTCTTATTGAGGATATTCCCGACTGGTTACTTTCGTTGCACATTGATAACAGTGTAATCAAATTTGAAACTTTTCCAGGGAGCATTCTGACGCTCAGCTTGCTGTCGTCCACAACACCTCCATCAATAAACTTACCACCATCACTTGAGACTTTACTATTAAGAAATATAACGAATCCAGACTTGAAGCTTCCTGCTTCTCTAAGACAGCTCGAAATTTCGAACTCCGTATTAGGCAAAGGCTTGGAGTTCCCACCAAGCTTGGAAAGGCTAATTCTCATCAACTACAAAGGCGATACAAATTTAAAGAAGCTTAGAAAGCTCAAGGTTTTACACCTTAAATCTATGTCCGATTCTGAGATTGAAATTCCAAGAAGCGTGGAGGAGTTAGTTTATGAAGATAGCAACGTTACTGAAATTGACGTTTCGCACACCAAGATCTGGCAAATGAGTTTGGATGGCAACCGCCTTAGGCTGTTGAGCGATATTGTGTGGCCTGCCACGTTGAAGGTGCTTTCTTTGGCCAAGAATGCCATAACGACACTTCTGGATCCTGTGCGACTTCATAAGCTCAATCTTGCAGCAAATCCACTCTTCAAGATAGCCGAATCCTTCAAGCAGCTGCAAATATACCACTTGAATATATCATACGCCACCCATAGGAAGCTAGACTTGCTGTCATTGCCTCGTGTAGTAGACCTTGTTGCTAATGACATGAACATACCATGTTATGGGCAGCTCAACTCCAGGAATTTTATGATGTTGGAGTGCACTTCGTCAGAGATCAAAGTTCCACAATGGGAAGAGTTGTTCAAGCTTGCACCAAAGCTAGCAGGAGCATATGTGGTTATGGTGACAGACTTGAAGGAAGGTGGGCTCTACTATACGTTGAAGAGCGACAGGTATCACAGCGTGGATGTTGTGGTCGAGGCTGGAGGTGAAGTGCTGTTGTACTTAAACTGCGAGTTGCGGAAGAAAAAGAAAGGTATACCGGGGTTAAGATTCTGAAGATACATCAGTCATGTGAGGTGAGTTGGTTTGTTCCTGCTCCGCCTTTAATTCAGTATCATAATCCTCTTCCAAGACACAAGACATACCTTTATGTGTAAGCGCTTGCCAGCATCTCTGCTAGTATTAGCAATTCTCAGATTAAGTAAGTGAAAGACTTCTTGCTGGAACAAGAATGTAAAATGGTGACTATTTCAGATTTAGACTGTAGGTAGCGCCCGCAATGTGGGATACGTAGCCACGTCCTCTCAAACAAAGTCGCTTCCCGTTCCTTCTTAACATTTGGTCATTTATCGGCACAGCATCTGTCTAATTTGTAGATTTAATTAATCCTGCCAAGAAGTGCATAGTCGAAAGTCGCATTGACTTCCCAACTCTTCACAGCCGTCTCCTAATTTCATGTTTGTTCTGATTAGCATTCATAACCATTTTACCTATCTCACTAATCTGACCCCACCTAAGACCGTTATTGAATTCTTGGTTTTCATTCACTCCTTAGGCGGATTCATTATCTCCGTCCACGTGGGCTTGAATAGAGTTTGATTGGGGGGCCGTTCATTCGTGTACCTTGTATCGTGATAGTTTTCCCATTTAGGAAGTCAGTAAAGCAGCATCGATTATCTAGATTGAAAGAGAATTGAGGTAAGATGTTTGTGAAGGGCATTGCTTCACATCCTTCCTTGCCCTCACTAGCTGATACAGTCTATATTAGTTTATCTTGAGCCCACGTTGTTCTTCAATTGTCATTCCTTGGCATCCACCATGGCTCACGAAAGCTTCATTTTTTGCAACCTGTAAATTCTTGGTATTTGCAACTATAAAAGGAATCGAGAATGAGATACTTACACCACCAGAATACAGAGAGAGACCAATTGAAGCTATGGCTGCGTTACATCAATTTGACTATATCTTTGCACTTGCAATGATTTTTGCGTTCTTGGACGCTTGGAACATTGGGGCAAATGACGTTGCAAACTCTTTTGCATCTTCTGTTTCACTGCGCTCGTTGAAATATTGGCAGGCAATGGTGTTGGCTGGGATCTGTGAGTTTCTTGGGGCTGTATTGGTTGGGTCTCGTGTTTCTGACACCATTAGAAACAAGATTGTTGACATCGACGTCTTCAAGAAAGACAACGACCCAGCCGTTCTCATGTTGACCATGTGTTGTGCGCTTGTTGGTTCCTCAACCTGGTTGACTATTGCAACCAAGATCGGTATGCCTGTTTCTACTACCCACTCCATTGTGGGTGCAGTTATTGGCTCTTCCATTGCTGCCAAAGGTGCAAGCAACATTCACTGGGGCTGGAACGGTGTCTCGCAAATCATTGCCTCTTGGTTCATTGCTCCAGTCATTGCTGGTATTTTTGCCTCAATAGTGTTCCTCATTTCTAAGTTCTTGGTTTTGGAAAGAAAGAACTTGAAAACTAGTATTAGAAACGCTTTGATTTTGGTCCCAATATTGGTTTTTGCAGCTTTCTCCATTTTGACAATGTTAATTGTTTGGAAGGGTTCCCCAAAATTGAAGTTAGACAAGTTGTCTCCTGGTACTACAGGTGCTGCTATTGTTGGTACTGGAGCTGTTGCAACTGCTGTCTACATGTTGTTCCTCTTCCCATACTACAGGAGAAAGTTGATCTACGACGATTGGACATTGAAGTGGTACGACGCCTTTAGGGGGCCAATCTACTGGTTCAAGTCAACCGATGATATTCTTCCTATGCCAGAAGGACACCAATTGACCATTGATTACTACCACGGAAGGCGTTACGATGAAGTTGGAACTCAAGTTGACATCAACGGTGTTCCACTCCACAGACAAGAATCCGAATCAGATGTCTCAAAGGAAAACATCGACACCGATTTGGAGAAAGACAGAGATGTTATTGTTGAATCAACCTCTGTGGTATCATCTGTTGCAAACAAAAAGACCCAAACCACCAGGCAGTACTGGTTCTCCTTGCTCAAACAACCAAAACAATGGCCTTTGTTGCTCTGGTTGGTTGTGTCCCATGGATTCACCCAAGATATTATTTCTAACCAAACCACTTCTAAAGATCTTTTGGCCGGAAATCTTGAGAAGTTGCACACCACCTCCAAGTACTATGACAATAAGCTCGAGTTTTTGTACTCACTTTTGCAAGTGATTACCGCTAGTACCATGTCCTTCGCGCACGGAGCTAACGATATTGCCAACGCAACTGGGCCATTAGCAACCGTATACTTGGTCTGGTCCACCAACACCGTTGCTCTGAAGGCCGAAGTTCCACAATGGGTTCTTTGCTACGCTGCTGCCGCCTTAGTTATTGGGTGTTGGACTTACGGATACCACATCATGTCCAACTTGGGTAACAAGATGATCCTTCAATCTCCATCAAGAGGTTTCTCTATTGAGCTCGGAGCTGCAGTGACCACTGTCATGGCAACTCAGTTAGCTATTCCGGTCTCTACCACCCAATCTGCTGTTGGTGCTACGGTGTTCATCGGTTTATGTAACAGAGAGTGGAGAGCTGTCAACTGGAGAATGGTGTCTTGGTGCTACCTTGGGTGGATATTTACCTTGCCAATTGCTGGTCTCATTGCTGGTTTATTGAATGCTATTATCTTATACGCTCCAAGAAAAGGACAAAACTACAAATTATCTTAATTTATTTTAATATACGATATAAAAATCATGGTGAATGATTATTAAGCTGAGTTGTAAAAATGCAGAAAATCGGTGGACACAACAAAACTTTACAAATGCTCTTGCCACTACTTGAATATAAACCTCCTCATGAGGCTTGGTTCAGTGTCCAAGATTGTTCCACTGGTATCGTAGTTTTTGGACTCTAGTTACACAAAGCGCCGGCTGCAAATTTATTATGCATGATATAATTCACAAATAAACTTTAATCTAGCATGCCAAACTTTGAGAAAGCACCTAGAGATTATGATGTTTCAGATACGTGTTGAGCAATTGCATGACACATCTGGGTGGGCAGTGGCCGGGTGACAATGGCTCCACTTGGTTAGTGCAACCTTGGCACTATATATTATCTAATCCATCTTGGCCTACAGTCTCAACGCCTATTATGAAGATGCACCCCATAATATAAATGAGAAAACTTTCAGAATGGTTGATTTTCAAACTGGAGAAGATGAAACCACAATCATTGAATAGATACCGTACACCGTATTATTTTGAGCATGTGCCTTGCTTGTTGTATCTCAAGACAGGTTGTATCGGACTTTTCCACCTACTGTGCACTGGTAGCAGTCGCATTATATCAAGGTAAGCAACATTTCAAACACGTATTGATTGATCAGGGCCAAGATTTCTTTCGTTCTCCTGAGCTTCCTCCGCTTGTGAGAAGCATGAAGTAGTCACTTTATGTGCTTATAATTTTATGTTTAGAGCCATGCACCAAATTCACACCAGATGATATGAAGCAACTACCTGCTCCTTTGTTATGTAACATAATGACAATGTCGTCATAAAATGTCGTCATTGGACGACATCGGGAAAACATGTCGCACTTTGAATCTGTTTTTGGTGAGGCAAGACACCTACGACAACAATCATGAGTTACGAAGAACAGTTTGACGCCCTGCTTGACCTCTTGCGCAGATTGGATCCTAAAAAGATCAACACCAATTTGAATGATATATGTACGTTGGTGCAACAAGAGGAAGGGCAAGAAGATTTAGTGCAAGACTTGCTTTCGTCGGTCGATACTCCTCTTAAGTTGAACAAATGCCAGGACACCGGAAAGCAATATTTGTGCTGTGATTACAACCGTGATGGGGACTCATACAGATCTCCATGGTCCAATAAGTATTTCCCACGCATCTCTAACGCCGATGATGATGAATTGCCTCCTTACCCAAGCGACGTGTTGCGTCAGTTAGAGATCAAAGCCAACGACAGTTTCGACATCTACCGTGATTTATATTATGAGGGATCTGGTATCTCTTCTGCTTATTTGTGGGACACAGAGGACGGAAATCCATTGGAAGAAGGATTTGCTGGTGTTGTGTTGTTCAAGAAGGAGATTGATGGTTCTGGTAAGTGGGATTCGATCCATGTGTTTGAAGTGATTCCTGAATCTGCCAACAAGTTCTTATACAAACTCACTACTTCTGTCATCTTGGACTTGTCTAACACATCTGGCTTGTCGCTCAGCGGAAGTTTGACCAGACAATTGGAACTGCTGGCTGTTGTTGATACCAGCGTTCAACCTTTGGAGACTTTGCATTTGATCAACTTGGGAACTCTTGTCGAAAAGTCCGAGTACAACATTAGAAATTTGTTGCAAGAAGTTTACTTTGATAAGTTGAAGGATATCATGTTGAAAGATTTAAGAATGGTTGGTGATGTCAACCAGAAGAAGAAAGAAGATGGCTTGCACGCCGAAGTCGTCAAAGGCTTGAGCGGATTGTAGTTTTGAAATGCCATTGGGTATCACTATCTTGCCGTCTCTCTTAGCAACAAACTCAGCTTAGGTGTTCTTTGCTTTAAACTCCGTACAATTGAATATATATAAAGCGCAGTGAGCAGATGTGGACGCCCCTACGAACTTGAACCTTCGTCGTACTCGGCAGTGCGAAGGTCCGTTCCAATCATATCTACAGAAATTATCCTTTCCTATAAATAAAAGTATACGCAACTGGCCGTAGCACTTCACATTCTATACATTCTATCACATTGGACTTAATGAAGTTGATGGCCATCATTTCTGATTGTACTGTAGAACTGGCGTCATCGGCACCGACAACAGACACTAAAGGTACCAAGTCTAATCTATTATACTTCACTCACTCTCATCTTGGAGTACATGGATAAATCAACTTTGTCGTCCTCCGCTTCAGAGTGAGGGTCTTCAAGCTCAAAGTCGCTATTGTTTGTCTCCAGAAAAGTATCAAACTTCTTGTTGGTCAAGCTAATAGCAGACCCATTGTCCAAGTTGTACAGCATACCTGCGTGGGGGTCCTTTTTCTCTGGCTCCAAGGTGGCATTTGGACCAAGAGGTTCCTCGCTGAGTGAGGATAACACATTCAGGGTCACATCGTTGACAAACGACCAGATCAGCAGAGACATGGACTGGATCACGTCGTCATTGCCAGCTTTCAGGTTTTTATTAGTGGGAGGAGGTCCATTGTATCTAGTAGCTGGTCTATGGGAGGTATTTGGACTTAATTGGACTTGAGGGTTGATGGAAGTACTGTAGTCGAAGTCATTGAGCTTTGTTTTGGACTTGGACCTCAATGGCAGCGTCAGACCATAGCTGGATATCGAATCCTCAGATCTGCGCGACTTTTGAGTGTCATTGCCCAAAGAGGTTGTTTCGTCAGATTGGTAGGAACTTCTTTCGTCGCTGCTCATCAAAGACTTTTCGAATTCTGTTTGGAGCATGGTGTCGAACTGTTGGAGGAGATTTAAAGGTTTGCTTATACTTGTCCACAACTTTGAGTTTCTCTTCTCGTAGCCGTTAGGATTCAAGTTGTGCTGCTGTTGTGTGATACCGGATGCCACAACAGCTGGTGGAGGTGGCTGTATTACTTGTGAGGAAGAAGTCGAGGATCCCGACAAGGTTCTTCTTCTAGACTTCTTGGTGGAGGCAATCGCTTCGTCGCGAGGGTTTCTAGATGCTAATGATGATGATAATGAAGCGGAGACCAACACGGCAGGCTCGTCTTCCTTCTTCCTCAGTGGAGGTGTGGCAGAGGTGGTGTTCATCTCTTTGTATAAGGACTTTTGGATAACTTCACGCAACTTGTGAATTTCTTGTTCTTGACGCTCTAGCGTCTGGTTTAACGACTGGATATTGTCCTTGAGCTCTACTATGGACATCTCCTTAAATGCTAATAATCTTAGTTGTTCATCTATCTCTAATTCTGATAACTGGTCCAAGTTGGGCATGGGGTCGATAATAGATGCGGTGGAAATGGCAGGTTTCAGCTGCTCGGTAACCTGGGGCATGGCCTGGACAAATGTGCTATGACTTGACTGGCTGGAGTGTGTCGAGAAGTTCAGCACAGATCTCTTGTGCAACGATCCACTCCTCAGAAAGGTCGGTTGTGACTGTGCAATAGGCGATACGGTATTCAAGTTCAATCCTTTACCTCTCATGGAATTCGATCTAGTTATAGATCTGGACTTGGGGAGCGTGGAACTGCCCTGAAAATTGGCATGGGTCGTTGGAGGCGTATTGGGGTCCGCGGGGTCAACCATGTTGAGCTTTAGCAGTAGTAATTGGGGGGACGAAGGACCTCCTTTCGAGTGGCTGGTCTGGTTCATGTTGTTGATTCCAATAGAGAAAAAAAGTATACATTAAGTCACGTGGACTTAAACAGCGGGCTGCGTTTTGCGTGGAACGCGTACAACGGCCAGACACCAAACCAACACATGACAGCCCTGCTCGGAATGTGTGGGGTTTGTGAGGTGGCTGGGGTCACTGCTGAAACATCTACGAGGTGCTGTGTCCGATAGTTCGCAGGAAACTTGGTGTCCTCGACCTTCGCTGGGCTTTTTGACGGCTCTGTATGTCTTGTGTTTGCCTTGTCAACCGACACCCTCTTTTTTGTACCTCTTGAAGGGATGCCTTGGAAGGAGGCTCTTTTTAGTAAGGGGCCAGAGTGCATCTCCATCAAGTTTTGCATACATACGACCAAAATGTAGAGGAGTCTGTATTTTTTTATTTTTTATGAAACACAACAAGATTGTTGCATGACGTAGCCTACGCAGACCCTAGGGATCGAAATCTAAGATAGTATCTACTTGGCGGTTGGAGCACAGGTATCGGCCTACAGAGCTCGCTGAGGTCGCCCCACTATTTAGTTTTCGCCTCGGTCAAATCTCTTTCTCACGTGCAAAAATCAACCAAACAACAATGAGCAAGGATAAGAGTTCAATCAGTAAATGGATCAAATGGGTGTTGATTCTCTTGATATCTCGAGTCCAGAGACCTTATTTGTGGGCCTCGTTCATCTCGCTAAACCCATTGATCAAAAGAATTTTGGTTAACCGTTTTAAAAGACCCTTGACACAGGCTGCTAAGCTCTCCAATATCATATCGTGTGTGATCCTTTATGGGGCTTCGATAGACACACCAATCATCCCCAAGGACTACTCAACGTTGTACTTGTGGGGTACGTACTACACCGAGTTGATTTCCCCAACTTCTCTGGAAACCACACCCCAGCTAACGGCCCATGTTGCTCCTTTGTTCAACAGACCAAAGAAAGATTGGTTGAGCCAAATCTACAACAGCAAGGAGTACATCATCTATCCATTGATCTTCTCCCAGATCTTGTCCAACTACTTGACTCCCACGGCGTACAAGTTGAACCACCGCTACTTGTCTAATTTCATCAAGAGATACATCTTGAATCCCATCTGGATCAACTACACCATGTCGCACACCTCCATAATCGTCAATGTAGTGGGTCTTGCACGAAACTACCTATTCCACAACTTCCTCATAGCCATCTGCGTGGGTGTCTTCCAATTCAAGGACAAGTTTGTACGGGAGTACTACAAGGTTCATTTCCAATTGTCCCAGGATACTGTGCCCGACATCACCAAGAGGTTCCTCATGTACGTCTGGCAAAAATCAAATGCATTAACCAACTTTATATACATCCCCAACTTGGTAAGCATGTTGCTTATCTCACTCACCTCGATAGTCCTCACCACCAACAAGTCCAAGTTCTTCCTCAAGACATACATCAAGCTGGTTGGGTTCATATCCGCGTTTATTGCGATGTACATCAATGGTCAATTCGACGGTCCCAGGAAAATATCTTCCGAGTTTCTCCATGTCTTGAACCTGTACTTGTTCAGAATGATCTTGCTCACAAAGTGGAGGATCTTGAAGGGCCAACATCCGTTGTTCAGAAGAGTGAGCGCAAGAAACTGGACCAGATTGGAGGCTTTCTTGATGTCTTTGGCAACTTACAAGATCTTGGAGTTGAGCGAGTTTGTAAAGCAGAACGACCAATACGATAGAGTCAGAAAGTTGGGTGAAAACAGCTTGTTGAAGTTGGCTAAGCGCATCACTGGCGACGACCAAAAGGACAGAAAAGATAAGCGGGTGAGAAGCAAGAAAAGTGACAAGAATTTTGATTCTTCCTCAAGTATTGTTGCCGCTGGAACTAGTACTGCTGTGGACGTTGTTGCTTCTACCGTTGCTGAAGCGGCTGCTGTTGTTGGAGAGGGCATTGATGCTGCTGTTCCTTTCGGATATGCCGAAGCTGACGCAGTTGATGCAAAATCTACTGCTCCAGCTGCTGTGGTTGTCACTGATACCGAGCCTGCTGGTATTTCAGTTCCTGTCACTGAGGCTCCTGCTCAATCTGAAGCACCTAGTGCCCCACCAGTTGCCCCAACTCCAGTGAAACCAGCTCCACTCATCGCGACCTCAGCAAACACGCCCAGTGGAAATGCTTCCACGTTCAAGAAAACCAACCCCATTGCTGGAGGTAACTCCCGCTCACCTTCTATCCCGGTCACACCAGTTACTTCTGCTAAATCCTCACTCTCAAAGAAGCCTTCACTAAAGGCTGCCTCACCAGCTACGGCCAACAAGTCCTCGGCACCAAGACCTTCTACGCCTAACAAACCCACCACACCAATTAGCGCTGCATCACCATCAAATGCTGGAGCTAAACCATCCCCAGTCATCCCTCCAACTATGCCATACAAGTCCTTGTTGAGTCCTGCTAAGGAGACGCCGCCATCCACATCATCGACTTTTACCAAACCCTCTTCGTCCTCTGGTGGTTCCCCTGCTGATTAGTTACGTGCACACTGGTTGTGCTACATAGAATACATGATGGTTATAATACATCTACTTTTATGAATACTCGCTTCATATGTACTGAATAGCCATGCGAAGGTAAGATGAGTAATCCAGCGGTGCTCTGCCGCGACTCACTATCTTAACAATTCACCGGCTACTCTAGTTTGCACCACTCTCCAGTTCGAATCAAAACTACTGGATCCTGCTGCGTGTATTTGCACTTCTTCCAACTCACCAGCCATAGCAGATCTCAGTATTCATTAATATCCACCGGCACCAGGAACACCTTCCTTACCCTTCAACTTCTTCAACAATCCCTTGAATCTGGACTTGTCTCTGGTTTCGTCGGTCACAGCAACTTCACCAACCTCGTTGACCAACTCATTAACTCTATCCCACAAGGTACCTCTCTTCAAGAACCCGTCTCTCTTTTCTAAAAATTGCTCTTGTTCCTTCAACACCTGCTTGGAATTGGATTCCTTCTTGTTGTTGTAGTTTTCATAGAAGTCATCGATGGTTTGACGTGCCTTATTTATGATGTCCTCCTTCTTCTTGCCGTTGGCCTTTTCTCTTTCGTTGATTTCCAAATCACGGCGCTCTTTCCATTCTTCAATGTGGCGACTGGGTCCACTTTGGTGGTGTCCGGCATTTTCGGTAGCAAATCCGTTTTCTTCTCCGTTGGCAAATTGGTCTTGTTCGTCTTGCTCGGCGGAGTATGCTTCTTGCTTTTCACCATCGACGTCTGGGAATTGGGCCTTAAAGTTACTTATTTCTTCGTCGTCGTCGCTAGCCAAGGCTTGGGCGTCCTGCTCAGTCTTGAATTCATCTCCAAGCAATTCATTCTCACGACTCAAAAAGTCAGAGTCCCCAACTGTCTCGTTGGTATCAATTGGTAAATCACTGTCGATGGTACCGATTTCTGGAAACTTGTCACTCATATTGTTGCTCCTATTTGTTTTTGTCGATCGTGTTCACTTGATTTGTTCAAGCCCGGGTCACGTGAGTGCACCCAGAGGTAGACGCTTCCAAGCCCGAGCTCAGCCCACAGGTGCTGCCTCCCCACGGTAACCAGAGCTTTAACGGTTGTGTCCTTCATTCAAGAGAGGTGGTGGAGGGCTATGTTTAGTTTGCTGAAAAAAAAATTGCTGTTTTTAAGGTTGCAGCCATGAGCAGCAGCACCGGCTGCAAAAGGTGCTATGGTGCACTCCGGAAGACATACAAAAGACTGTACCTAGCAACAACGACCTTTATAAACTACTCTTCAATCATCGCATATATAACTTTTCTATATGTTAACTCCATATATACGAACCGATGAATCTACACTCCCCACACCCAACAACAACTTGGACCCAGACTTCCTACCAAATGCCAACTTCGACACCTTTGCAGATGGGGTAATATCATCTTCAATGTTATGCAAATATTCAAAACTGGTGCCTTGCTTCAAATCAAACTTGAAAATACAAATTTCTCCGCTCTCAAATCCTATGGCAATTATCACATTGCCTCCAACCAATTCCTTGTGTGCGGACACCGAAGTTACAGCCTCGGCAAACTTGGTTGTTGCACAACGCAAAACGATCTTGTCCTCTTCGACCTTCCACAACTTGACTTGCCTGTCACGAGAGCCTGTTACAAAAAAGTCCCCGTAGGCATTGCTTGGAACCCAAGTACAATCCCAAATAATTCTATTATGTGCCTTCTCGTTCAATTCTACCAAGTCAAGGCTGTTGGTATCGTTGACTTTCCAAAGAGAAATCTGTCTGTCTCTCGAAACTGCAGTCAAATACTTTCCGTTTGGAGAAAACTCCAAACTGGTGATGGTCAAGTTGTGTCCTTGCAAAACTTTTTCTTGTTGTTGGAAGTCCTTGTGTGCGTTGAAAATTCTGATGACAGCATGCTTTGCAGAATTTGATCTACAGGCAGTAGCAATTAAGTCTCCCTTTGGAGAGGTGGCACAGCAGGTGACCTCGTACCCATGCCCGTATAACTTTTCCAATTCTGGGAACAAGGTGTATCTTTGCAAGTAGTCCTCTAAAGGAGGGGTTTTCAAAGAAGCCAAAATGTCTTCGTTTTTGACAACGGACTCTTCACCTGTTTCTATGTCTTGTTGCTGCTGTGCTGCTTCTCCCGCTTCCATTTGCTCGTTGGCAGCCTTGTTGGATAAACCCAATACCGGTAATGCTGCAGCCTCTGGAAGCTGTGAGTCCTCGATCTGGATACCACACAAGTTGCTCAATAACTTTGCTATGGATTCGGTAATTTGGAACACACGTAACACCTTCTCGTCACCTCCAGACACAAACTTGGACAGGGAGATATTGTCGATACAGATCATATCGTACCCGTGGATCTGTGGTCTGGCAAATTCGTGCCAGGTGCCGTCTTTGGTCCAAGGTGCGAAAAGTCTGGTGGTTTGGTCGAGCGAAGTCGTCATCAAGTAGTCCCCCAGTAAGGACCACTTCAAGTCGGTAACCTCCTTCACATTACCGGAAACACCCATGACAGCGTCGTAGCCGTTATTGCTGTTGGATTTGTAGACTCTAAAGGACCCTGTCTTACCGTTTGTGAGAATGTACTTTGTGCTGCCATCGCTAATCCACAAACACGACCAGAATCCACCAGAGGCACCTGTGGCAGTGGAGGCACCTTTGATGGACAATTCTCCCAAACGGTTGACACAGCACCAGATACCGCTCTCTTCGTCCATCTCCCACACCATCAACGCGGTGTCCGCGCTAGACGACAACAACTGCAACTTGCCGTCTGGATGCCACTGCAATCCAGAAACCCAGTCGTCATGGCCCATGATTAAAGCTTCAAAGTTGAAAGCTGCAGACCCACCACTATATTTAAATTTATAGCTCTTGTTCAGTAACAAGACCAACTTAGAGTCGTCTGCTTGCTCGATTTCTTCGTTGAACTTGAGTCTCCAAAGTCTAATGTATCTATCTTGAGATCCACTTGCCAAAATATAGCTTGAGCCATCCTTAACAAAGGCAAGGCACTTGATCCAATCTTCGTGACCTGGTAAGAGCGCTACCTGGTTCACCAGGCTATTGTTCTCATAGCTGTACACATACAAGGTTGAATTAGTTCCACCAACGACCAAGATGTATGTGTTGTTAACACGTTGTAAGGATAAGGTCAATGGATAGAAACCTGGCTTTACTGAAAATTGTGTAGCAATTTCGTAGTTTTCGCCAACGGCTGTATGAATTACAATTTGACCATCTGATCCACCAGTAACGAACACATCAGCGTCAAGCACAGCCAACGCAGTGACTGATCCACAATGACACTCTATGGTTTGGTGTATTTCATTGTTCTTCCATACGACTATCTTTCCATCTTCTGCTGTTGATACCAAGTATGGAGTGTTAGGAATGTACTTGACACAAGTCACTTCCCTAGAGTGACTCTTTAATGTACAGGTAACACCCGTGGTAGATAACGGATCCCATAGAGCAATGGTGTTTGAAGCACCAAACGCCACGGTATGGCTTTCCTTGTGGTAGTCGGCCACAAACGACTGCTTGTTGGCCCCAATGAAAATGGCTTCGGAGGTGACAGACATGATGGAGAGAAATTTCGATGAGCTCGCGAAGAACTTTAGTGTGTAATCGAGCCTGCTATGTGAGTGAACTTTATTGTGCACTCGACCCTGCCGTGTGAGTGAACTTCTGGATGCAGCACCCAGCGATTATATACGATACTTGTGGGTAGAATCCCACTTCTTATTCTTGAATTGTTTATATCGGGAGCCTTTTTCGAGTGTAGTCAGCCCGGTGTCGTGATTGTTTTACTTTATCTGAAGCTGAATACAAGACTTATGCCCAGTACACTTACAAATTCATGGTGTATGGGTATCAATGTGTGTATAATACCTAATAAACATGTAGAATGTCAGGTATAGTAGTAATAATTACTTGTACTCTGGTGTGGAGTGCTATGGCTACCCTGCCCTCTGAATCTTACATAAGCTTTGACAAATTTCAAATCTACACACGAGTCAACAACAACTATGGCGACGGCGTAAGTGAAGATTGAGGCATAAGCATTCAATGTATGCATCGTAGAGCGATAGATTTCACACATTGGAAGCCGCCACTATTCCCACATTGGAGTTACTAACAAGCTCAGTGTTTTATTGGTCCAGTCAGCTACCCCAGAGACAATAGCTCAGTTTCACGATCAACTTTCCAACGAGCTTCCTGCTCAGAAAGGGAAGTGGGCATTCACATTTCGTATCTACCGTAATAACATATACTCAATACCTCCAGAATTTGAAGAATCGGCCACCGTTACACCGGAAACAAAGTACCTTTACACTCTCAGTCCCACATACTTGGGAGAATCTACAATCACATTAATCAATAAAGAATCACTGGGAGTGTTTACCAGTGCAATCAAGGAGGAATCAGAGTTGCATCCTTTGCCAATTCCCGATGCTCATTTGCATTTGGGCGCCACTAGTGGCCTTAATGACAACTTTGATCATTTTATTGGTCAAAAGCTCCAAAGTTTGTGGACTCAAAGGCAATTAATAAAAGGCGATGGAGGTCAAACATATCAACTAGAAAATGGTAATCTTACCATCAGAACCTCAAATGTGTTTTTGCACGGGAATTTTAGGGGTTTGCTCATTCAAATTGAATTAAGTGAAAATGCGTTGATTGGTGACTCGTTTGAAAAGGTATTTGAGAGAGTTAAATCAAAATATACCATCCCAGATGGGAACTTATGTTCAAAAGTGTTGAATAAGGAAGGTTTGGACAAGTACGGAGACTTGTGTTTGCAATATCTGGAGATTTTAAACTTTTAGAGGAAACTCCAAAGGGCACTTCTTTAATAGAAACGAATAATGCTAAAGGTATATTTATGCACCACCGAAGTATTGGCTGCAAATGCAAAAGGACTACTCGTCTGAAATCACCCAGGTCATTGTTGAGTAGAGCAGTTATGGATGAAAAGAGTATCTGCGTGTGTCTATGTGGAAAATATGGGAATCTGGCAATGACTAGCTTAAGTCCTTGCTGAATTCCTAAGCGAATACTCATTGGTCTATGTGTATATTAGAAATATTGAATCGGAAATGGATGCAAAATTCATGCGTACACTCAAACGTGCAAGGTACTCCGAAAGATAGCTGCAAAAGCACTTTCTTCTATCCTCTTAGTTAGCACATATAGTAGCATCAACAAATAGGCTCCCTTAATGCTTAAATCTCTTCTTACGCTAACTTTGGACCTGGAACAGCGCTTGCGCGATTTCGATAGTCGGGGTCATAGAGCAACATGTTTCCACTCCAAGAACCTACATTGAACAAATTAGATAAGTTTAGATAATGGTGTTGCGTAGTTAACTGCCACTTAGGGTACAGCTGAGTTAGGTGCACACTAGCTCTGTTACTGCTGTCATTTCGCTCTTATTCTCAGTTCCTCACGCTCTTGTTCTCATCAGAGCGAAATGATTTCACTCGCAAAAAATCATCTCATCTCATCACCATGGCCAAGCAGAAGCCAAGTAGAAAAGAGACCCGTTCCAATGACTCGTCTGAGTTGGAGGCTATTCAACAGCGTATTACCTCCTACAATCCAGCCATTGACGAGAAGAACACCCAGCTTTTCTCTGACCTTCCTATCTCCAAGGCTACCCTCCAAGGTTTGAAAGAAGCCAGTTTTGTCTCGATGACAGACATCCAGAAGAAAAGTATCCCTTCAATCCTCAAGGGAGAAGACATTATGGGAATTGCAAAGACAGGTTCGGGGAAGACCTTAGCGTTCTTAATTCCCGTAATAGAAGCATTGTGGAGGGCCCAGATCACCGAGTTTGACGGTTTGGCTGCGTTGATTGTCTCTCCAACTAGAGAACTAGCAGTACAAATCTTCCAAGTGCTCACCAAGATCGGGAAGTACAACTCGTTCTCAGCAGCATTAGTCACTGGTGGGAAAGATGTCAAATACGAAAAAGAGCGTGTGGGCAGAATGAACATCTTAGTTGGAACCCCAGGTAGAATTTCGCAACACTTGAATGAAGCTGTGGGGATGGAAACATCCAACTTGCAAATGCTTGTTCTTGACGAAGCAGACAGATGTTTGGATATGGGGTTCAAAAAGCAAATCGATAATATCATAGGCCACTTACCACCCACCAGACAAACGCTTTTGTTCAGTGCTACTCAATCCGATTCTGTCCTGTTCTTGGCCAGATTATCCCTCACTAACCCAAAAAAGATAGGTGTGAGTACAGATCTGGAGTTGAGTGCTGCGCCAGACACCTTGGAGCAATTCTACGTTAAAATTCCCTTGGATGAAAAGCTCGACATGTTATGGTCGTTCATCAAGTCGCATCTCAAGAGCAAGATTCTTGTTTTCTTCTCCTCCTCGAAGCAGGTGCAGTTTGCATACGAGACATTCAGGCAATTGCAGCCGGGTATCTCTCTTTTGAAGTTGTATGGTCGTCACAAGCAAACCTCTAGATTGGAGACCACATACAAGTTCAGCCAAGCGCTGTCTGCATGTTTGTTTGCGACCGATATTGTGGCTAGAGGGTTGGATTTCCCGGCCATTGACTGGGTTATCCAAGTGGACTGTCCAGAAGATGCAGCCACATACGTCCACAGAGTTGGACGTGCAGCCAGATTTGGCCGTAAAGGTAAGTCTTTGTTGATGTTGCTTCCTCTGGAAGAAGAGGGAATGTTGAAGAGACTCAAACTCAACAAGATCGAGCCAAAATTCATGACTATCAAGTCAAAGAACAAAAAGTCTATCAGACCTCAGCTACAATCCATATGTTTCAAGGACCCTGTTATGAAGAACTTGGGTCAGAGAGCCTTTATTTCATATTACAAATCTATCTACATTCAAAAGGATAAGGATATCTTCAAGGTGGAACAGCTTCCTGCAGAAAAGTATGCCAGCTCCTTGGGATTGCCTGGTGCTCCAAAGATCAAGTTTAAAGGAGGAAATCTGTCTAAGGAAAAGAAAAACGCACTGAAACAGTTGATTCAATTGAGCAAGGCCAACGATGAGGGAGAAGTTGAGCAGGAGGCAGATAACAAGCAAGTTAGAACCAAATACGATAGAATGTTTGAGAGAAAGAATCAAACAGTTTTGTCGGAGCATTATCTTAACATGACCAAGGCCGGTGCCGATGACGACGAGGAGGACGACTTTATGCAGATCAAGCGTACCGACCACGACTTGAATGAAGAAGAGTTACCAGACTTGACGATCCCAGTCTCCAAGAGGCTGGCCAAGAAGGCTCTTTCAAAGAAGGCATCTCTTTCAACCAAGGGAAACGCCAACAAGTTGAAATTCGATGACGATGGTGTCGCCCACCCACTCTATGAGTTGGAAGACGAAGAGGATTTCAAGGCTGCTGGTGACGCTGGTGCCCAAAAGGATGCTTTTGTCAGCAAGGAAAGATTAGTAATGAACGAAGCAGACATGGACGACAAGGCTACCGCAAAGGAAAAGAGACAGGAAAAGAAGAGAAAGAGAAAGGAAATGGAAAGAAGAGCATTAGAAGAAGACTATGATTTAGACAGAGACATGGAGCACCTGGAGGAAGAGGAAGATAATCCTAGAGACAAGAAACCTAAGTGGTTCCAGAAGGATGAGAGCGAGGAAGACGAAGGTCCACAACACATTGAGTTGGATGCTCCTGAGACTTTGGAAGACTTGGAAAGTTTGACTGCAAGATTGTTGGAATAGAAAGGGAGTCCCCATAGGATTAAGTGTTGGGAAAATAGAATAGACTCGTAAATATATCAATCTCATGATAAGCTGTAGGCGTAGTGGTTGCAAGACTGCACACCCCCATTTCAACAATGCTGAAAAGCCTGCAATTCAACGATAGTGGACTTTACAAAACAGTGATTCCTGCCTCTTTATAAGTTACTCCTACGAAAGTAATGTATAAGGGATCTTCTGGGGTGTTTTCGAAAGTAGATTCGTCAGCATTGCCAAAGGGCAGCTTGTGCACCCCATGCGAGCAAACTGTGCTTGGCTGCAAAATCACCACACTACCAATAATCTTGCAGGTCACCTGCCAACTGGCGTCAAGACAATAAGCTTCATTGTACTGCTGCGTACTGCATTGCTCGAGCTAAATGCAGTAAAAGCACCTCGTGTGTAGCGGTCCCACATGACCAGTGTCATTGCTTATGTTTACTCTTAATAATAAGCTGATGCGGGGACAAGCGAGACAAACAAAGTGATTATCCCACGAGCACTGTTTACAGATCATATCGCAATGATCGTCAAGATGCAGCCGGTATCGCCTTAGGCTATCACTCTTCGCAGTCGAGAAATGCAAGATAACCTCGACTTTATTGGCTCAATCGTTGGTTATAGACGACGCACGCGGTCCTCATCTTAACGTATGCGGGGGAAACATTTGCATGGCTCCATTTCTGATTACAAACAATGCCTAGAACACCAATTCCTCCCCTTTTACTATTATCAATGTGAGCTACTGTACTACGTCCACTACTCCTTACATTGTAGTCATAACATTATGTATTAAGAACTAACAGTACAAATGGCAAACTGAATTACCAAATCTAGCTAGCAAACGTTTTCCTTATTCTGTCAATTGCACTTCATTCAAGCGGTTCAGTTGTACCGCTCGAGCTTGTTTCTCGTGTCACCCACCAGTTTGTACTGGTGGTAGGTCTATACCCGCAATATAATGAACAAAGCGTGGATAATACCTGGAATATACCCTAAGATGGTCAAAAGGATATTAATCAAGAATTGAGCACCACATCCTCTTTCTAAAAGAACACCCAAAGGTGGCAAGATAACTGCAATAATTAACTTTAACAAATCACCCACTTGAATAGCCATTTTTAAAATATATGAATTGTTAAGTTTGTGGATGAGGCAAGTAGTAGTATTTATACCAAAATCAAGATTGCTATGGTCACCACAAAAAAGGTAAGTGGCAGAACATGGTCTAAGCCCCAAACGGACGAAGGTTATGAATTGTTTCACCTCATATCTGGGGAAGGGTTGACGACGCTACAAGATAGGGACTACGGCATTGCGGTATGGTGTCGGAGAAATGACAGGTTCACCCTGACGTCGTTGCTGCAGGTGTGAGCTGAGAGCAATGATTAGTGGCAAATGCCAAGTTGGTGAGAGTGGCACAGTAACCTCCGGTTTTTGGTGGAATGTTGAAGGGAGCGATTGTGTAATATGGAATGTTGCTGTCGCAGCTCCTAGCGCACTGGAAGCCGTGGTTGCTGTTTTCTTGATACATCGAATCACTTTACGCATGTTTACAAAACTTTGCTGCCAAAGTTAACCTTGGAGTGAGCAACTGTCAGACTGGTGCCATTATGACCTGTGGCTCCTTAAGTATTGCATTGCTGTGGGCAACCGTCCGTACTAAGATGCTCCTCTACACGAAAGCACCACGGAGACCATTGTATACTCCAATTGCACGCTTGTACTTGTCGCATATATCATCTACCGCCTGAAAAATAGCCTTCATTGACAGTTCCCACACGCCTTGGAATTGGTATTTCGTGTAGGTAGAGGAATACAAAAACCCATTATTGCCTAATCCGGCAATTGGTCAGCCGTTGTGTGGCGAGTGATCCTAGCAAAAGCATGGGGAAGCCCTTTTTAAGGATCTACGTGAAGGGTTCACTGACTGCTTGTTTGTTCGTTTGCTAGTTACTATTTTTATAATTCTTTGTTGAGAAATCTGCAAGTCACTGCATTTGCAATTTGCAACCAAGCGTGGGTGAGAACGTCAGGTAACTTGAGTTGGAAATTAACATTGACTCACTATTACATCATCAAATTTCAGGTACTTTTACCTTTTGTTAGCATCGATTCCTTAAGAACCACTGTGTTACTGCTTCAGAGACGATTCTGTTCCGAATCTTCAAATATTCAGGAAAAACTACAATGTCTTATAATGCAAATTTATGTAAACTATTTCAGTAATGCTTCTTTCCATGTTTTGGTTTGAATGGCTAGGTGTTGGATTAGTGTTGGTGCTGCAAGCTTCTATAATAAGTTTTTATCTAGCCAAGTACTGTCAGAGGCACTTTGTAGGTCTAGACTAAATTCTAGGAGTTGCAACAATCTTATCATCAACCTGGCCCAATCTCAACAAATTGCCCAACACTCTCCTTCCGCCGTCATCAGTCATCTCAACATCGCTCTCCTCCTTTTCTTGCAAGTCCAAAACAACCAATTCTTGCAAGAAAGTAGTGGAACTTCCCTTCGATACCAACAAGTTGTTATCATTGCCCAAGTTGATGGTGATTTTACCGGATTGGTGGACGTTGATCAGACCTATTCTCCCAGTTAGTTTGGTTTCTTTGACATCCTTTACGGCTTCTGCACCATCTACCGGTTCGTCTTTCACGCCGCTCTTGCCAGTTTCGTATTTTGGCAACTTCTTTGGCAATTGGAACACCATGTAGTCATCCAAAGACATGTTGTCCAACTTGTTGGATATGATCTCTAACATGCTCTGGTGATCCGCAATTATCTTGTCTGCTTCTTCTCTTTCAAAGGTATCAACACTATTTATAATCTTTTCTTCCAATGTCTCCTTTGTTGCAATGATCTTTTCAAGCTTCTCTTCAATAGGCTCACTCTTGATGACACTCGGCTCACGGGTTGGTACTCTGGTGGTTACCACACTCAGTTCTCCGCTGGTGACTTGTTCTATTTTGATATCTGCAGCGTCATATCTATCAGGTCTGACAGGGAACAAGATGGTTTCTTGATCCTCAAATCTGTACTCTTTGGTCATGTTGATCTTAGTTGGGTCGTCCTCGTCTTCGTCATCTTCGTCAACTACAACAGTACGCAAACCTGGAGTGGAGCTCTTCTCCATCTTCTCTTTTAGCTTCAAGTTTTGTACGAATTCGGGTGTAGGGGAGACAGAATTGAAACTACGATCCAGAGTCAATCCAAGCTTCGAGCCGTTGGAGTTACCCATGCTCACAGACCCAGAGGATAATGGTCCGGATGATACCAAGTGCGTACCAGCATAGTTATTACGGCCTCCTCTCCCGCGACCTCTCGCTGAACCGCCCCTGCCTCTGGTAGACGCAGAAGGTATTCTTACGTTTTCTTCCTTAACGTGAGGTGCTTCCTTTTCTCGTTCTTCTTTTGACTTTCTTGCAACAACCTTAGGCTTGAACTTGAGTGCAGCCTTAGCGGATCCGCTAGGCTTGTTCAATGACTCCAATCGATTATTCATAATGTTCTCGTAGTTGGGTTGGTATGGGTGATCTGGAGGCGGTTGAGTTTGGTGAAGTATTGATGAATTTTTGACGACACACAAAGAGACATTTCCGATGATTTGTGAATTTTTCTCCAGTGAGTGCCGAGCGACATTTTTCATAAGCTCATCTTAGAAAGGTTACATAAAACTTCTTTATAGCCCTACCTTGCCACCATGGACACGGAGATTGACGAGTTTAATGCTAATCAAGAGAAGATTTTGTTGAGTGCTGCTGGGGAGTATGGCAGACGTAATGATAGCGATGAGGAAGACAGCGAAGAAGAAGTCATGGGCTTAGAGTACGGAGATGATGAGGACGATGAGGATGGAGAAGACGACGATGACGAAGACGATGAAGAGGGAGAAGAAGGGCAAGACAAAGAAGGAAGAAACTGGGGTGGGCGTAAAAATTACTATGGTGGTGAAGATGGCAGTGATGACGAAGACGCCAACATGATGACTGAAGAAGCCTTGAGATTACAGAAGCAGCACCTCAAAGACTTGGAAATGGATGACTACGTTGACGAGGAGATGATGGAGGACTGGCAGAAGAAGGAAATAATAGATGAACCAACTGAACAGGTTGAAGTTCTGAAATCCTTGGACTCTTTGGACGATGCAGAGAGATTGGCCATGTTGAAGCAGTCATACCCAGAGTTTATTCCTTTGGTCAAGGAATTAAGTACTTTACAGCCACAATTAATAAGTCTCCAAGAGAAGAGTACTAAGAGCAGGGCCATTGAGGTGAAAATTATTGCATTATCTGCGTACTTGGCTCTGATTGCCTCTTACTTTAGCTTGTTTGCCGAGAACGTCAAGACTGGTGAGGTGTTCAGCATGAAGGATAGCCCAGTGATGGAGAGCATATTGACCTCGAGAGAGGTGTGGAGACAAGCCAATGATTTGAAGGAGAAGGATGGTATTCACACTGATGTTGTCAACGTAGTTGAAGCTGAAATCGAAGACAGCGAAGAAATTGAAGGTGACGACGACGAGCAAATCGAAGGTGCTGACGGCTTTGATTCCGAAGTGGAAGAAGATGAAGAAGAAGTTCTGGCCGACGAAGACGAGGACGAAGATGCTGTTGGTGATGCAGACGAATTTGATATTGATATCACCAAATCACGTAACATCAAGAAGGCTCGTGACCTCGGAGTTTCCGACTTTACTGAAACATCCATACCCGATGACGTCGATATGGAAGAAAAACAACGCCGTAAGAAGTCCTTGCGTTTCTACACTGCTAAGATTGATAAGGCAGCTAAGAAGAAGGATGAAACTTCTCAATATTCGGGAGACTTAGACTTGCCATACCAGGAGAGACTCTTTGAAAGACAGCAAAGATTGATTGAAGAGGCTAGACAGAGAGGTTTGAGCAAGGACGGAGCAGACTTGGACGGTGAAGATTACGATAGTGCCGACGAACATGACGCCAGAGACATAAATCACGAGGACGATGACTACTACAACAACCTCGCCAACATCAAATCCAACAAGAAGGACTCACGTCGTAAAGCTCACGAGGACGCTGTCAAGGCCGCCAAAGAGGGTAAGTTGGCTGAATTACAAGAAAATGTGGGAGAAGATGGTAAGAGAGCCCTTAACTTTCAAATTCTCAAGAACAAGGGTCTCACGCCTCACAGGAAGAAGGAATTCAGAAACTCTCGTGTTAAGAAGAGAATGCAATATGAAAAGGCAAAGAAGAAGCTTAAGTCTGTTAGACAAGTTTACGATGGAAGTAACAGAGGTCCTTACGATGGTGAAAAGACCGGTATTAAGAAGAGTACCATTAGATCTGTTAAGTTGGCATAGGAGTCTTGCATGTATTCTCGATATTAGTATTTCTTTAGTGGTGTATTGCATAATCATAGAAACCTAGGTGAGTGTAAGTATTGTAGGTGATGAGGTTCATGAAATGTTAGTTTATTGATGGTGTGCCATATATTGAACAATTTCTTGAAAAATTTGGAAAAATTTGGAAAATTGTTGTGGTTCCTGGCAACAAACATTGGTTGGCAACAGTTCATAAGCGTTATAGCAGATGTGTAGGGAGATAACTATATTCTATAGGCAATATTCAGAATACATCTGAATACATGCTGAAAGTTGCAAAAATGCTGGGTTCCACATGCAAATTTGGCTGCGAAATTTGGCGGTTTGGTTGTTTGAAAGACCTAGCTTTAGTTCTACGTGAAAATATTATATACCTACATTGATGGAAGTTGAACCACCGTTGATGGGAATATGTTTGTTGGCTACATTCAAACCAATAGGCGAATGCTGAAGTTGAATCTTATTCACTGAAACGCAAAGAGTGCACCAAACATGTGCCAAAAAAACGACCAACCGTTAGTACCATTCACTACGGAAGTCATTCACAGGTCTCCTTTCAACAGGCAACACTCATTACCTTCGTATTTTGCTCTGGTGGTAGCCTCAACGAGAGGGCCCGTGGGGTCTGTGTCGCATGCCCAAAGCATCGCGCTACCATATTTTTTCAGCAATATGCTAACAAGAGTCATGGGGAAAGCTCAAAAGTACTACGCTGTTGCCAATGGAAGAGGCAAAGGGATTTACACCAGCTGGGACGCGTGTAAGTCACAGGTGAATGGATTCGGTGGAGCCAAGTATAAAAGTTTTCTGACCCAGGCTGAAGCTGTGCAGTATTTGAAAAGCAACAACGCATACGACAGTGCTACAACCAACGGAGCTAGCGCCTACAATTCACGTCCAACTCCATACGATAGGCCGCTGCCCGCTTCTTCCAGGGAAAGCAGTGGTTTAAAAAAGAGCTATTCCAAAAGTGTTGCCAGTATAGGCAAGATTGCCGGAAGCATCAACCGTGCAGCACTAATGAGTGTCAACGCTGGCACCAGTAGAGCTATGGGCATAACCAACACAACCACAGATTCAAAAGTATCTACAGCATGCGAAAAATACTATGGTCCACCCAAAAATTATGAGAGCACGGCCACACTGGCGCCATCCTCCGTCCAGGAAATATACACCGACGGAGCTTGTCGAGGAAACGGACAAAAAGGATCTGTTGGTGGATATGGGATTTACTTTGGAGAAGGTAACGAAAGGAATGTATCTGAGCCATTGCTGCTTGCAGATGGAGTGCCTACCAATCAAAAGGCGGAGCTCCGTGCCGTAGACCATGCCCTCACACTCATAGCCAACGAGTTATCCTCCGCAGACTATGCTGGAACAAAGTACATCATCAAAACTGACTCCAAGTACACCAAGGACTCACTCACCAACTGGGCAAACAAGCATGTTGTGAACGGGTGGAAGAACAGCAAGGGAGAATCCGTCAAGAACCAAGCCATTATCCGCGAAACCCTCTGTAAGTTGAACTACATCAACAGCGAGTACCTGAAAAGAGGATATGGTTCGCTAGAAATCCAATATGTCAAGGGTCATGCCGGTATTATGGGTAATGAAATGGCAGACAGGTTGGCCAATGCTGGGGCCGATAGGTATCGCCCTTAAGACCGTACTCGAGGTAGTTGGTATGGAAATTAATAAGCATTTTATAGATATTAGAACAGAGTTATAGTAGAGGTATAGGGGTTGCTTAGACATGTATAAATGAGTAGTCAGCTGCCAAAATTATGTGAAATTTAGATTGTTGACGTGGTAGAAGTAAATTCTGAGATACGCCTGAAAGCAGGAATGGACTGAGTGCGGATGTTGACAGAGTGAGTGGCGATTAACAGTAGGTGGTGAATATTAGACAAAAGTAGTGTTAATTTGAGGAAGGTAGTGCTTGAGCGCAGTTGATAACATAGGTAGAGTAGTGCCTAGAGTGTAGTGCCTAGAGTGAATAGTGGAAAGTAGTGGAGGAAGAGGCCGTAGTGATGTCGAAAGTGAATTAGTGGAGTGTAGCAGAGGTAGAGGTCGTAGAACATATTATTCTTCAAGTTAGAAATGTCTCGAACCTTGGCAAATCTACGAGTAACTAAACATAAACTACATTGTTTGCACATAGCCTTGTGGCCTCTATTACTATACACGCTCAACGAGCAAAGTTGATATCATCAATTCTCAAAATACTCTTGACAGTCTCGGAAGCCAAGGTGATAGCACTTGTACTCACCAAGACAGGTTGCAACACATGCTCATCAAAAGTATTCAGAGCACCGGATCTTCTGACGGAAATACCGGCGTTTCTTTCACCATTCTCATGTCTATTTCTCAACTCAGTGACGACGTTGATTGGGTTCAAACCTGCATTTTCAGCCAAGGTGGTTGGAATGACTTCCAAGGCTTGTGCAAATTCTTGGTATACAAACTGCTCAACACCGCTCAATTGGGTACTTTCCTTCATCAAAGTCATTGACACTTCGATTTCTGGGGCACCACCCCCGGCAATCAAGGCCTTTTCCTTCACAAGACATCTAATGACACACAAAGCGTCGTGGATGGATCTATCGGTTTCGTCCAACACCAAGTGGTTGGCACCTCTGACGACAACACTGACGGTTGGCTTGGTATGCTTGGAGGTGATGCCGGTGATCTTGACAATCTTGGAGCCAGAGCTTTCGATCTCCTCGATCAAATCGGCGTGTCCCAATCTGTCTTCGGTGAAGTTGTCAATGTCAGCAATTGGCTTACAGCCAGTGGCCTTAGACAAGAACTCAACCTCGTCTCTTTCGATGTCCTTGACAACCATAATGTTCAATTTGGACAAGAAATGCAAGGCCAAGTCGTTGACGGCGTCTCTCAAAATGGACTTTTGGATAAGCAACACATTACACTTGGCTTTCTTAATCTTCTTACACATATTCAATAAGTATGCTCTTTCTTCCTTCAAGATCTTATCCATCTGTCTGTAGTCGTTGACAACAACATTGTTTTCCATGTCTGGTTTTGGAGGGGACAACTGGAATTGGATCAAACCGATTCTGGCGCGTTCGATTCTGGTAGGTCCGCCGGCGTTCTTGACAACGTTTTGTGTGAGGACAACCCCGTTGATCAATTCAGTGTCGTCGATGGTGCCTCCCACTTTCTTGATTAATCTGATGTCGTTCAAGTCGACGTTGTTGCCCTCGTCGTTGACCACCTTTAAAACAGAGTCAACAGCAAGAGGCGCCAACAAGCCCGAGTGCTGACTGACAATCTTGGACGATAACGAGGTGGTGGCGGCTCTGATCAATTGCTCGCGGTCGTCTAAGCTGACCTTGTAAGACATATCCAACAAGATTTCGCTTGATCTCTTGGCTGCTCTTTGGAATGACTCTGCAATTAAGGTTGGGTGGATCCCTTTGTTTAATAATCTGTCGGCTGCTCCCAAAAACGACCCGGTCAAAATGGCAACAGATGTGGTACCATCCCCTGCTTCAATGTCTTGGGCTGCAGAAACATCAACCAACATACGGGCTGCTGGGTGCAACACAGCCATGTGCTTCAAAATAGTGGCACCGTCATTCGAGATTATAATATCCCCGGTCTTGGTCTTGATCATCTTGTCCATTCCCTTTGGTCCAAGTGATGTACGGATCGCATCAGAAACAGCACGAGCTGCCAAGATGTTAGATTTACGGACCTCTTGAGGCTTGTCCTTGTTCTTGAAAGTGGCATTGGATGGAGCCACGACTTGGGTAGACATGTTGTTGATGAAATTTTTTTTGATCTATCACGTGTAATAAATTTTGTATGCGACCCGTCAAGACGCTGATGGGTTTTCGAGAAGAAGTGCAACAGACCCGCATTTGGACCAATCTTGGTGTTTAGACCTGCAGCTTGACCAAATCTCGTTGTTTTGGGTGTCTCGGTATACCTATTATTGCCCTGGTTACTCAAGAATTTTGCTTTGGCATGTTTGCCCGCTAAACCTGGTAGCCTGGTTGCAACTTTGCAACAAGTCTTACTGAATTGCAGTTCTCTACTCCCTAATTAGAATCCAATACCTTTCTGACACTAGCTAGTTCGTGTTACCACCATTAAGTTTGTGTCTATTTGAACGATTTCTACAGCTTCTACGAGACTTGGGGGATGGCTGCAATGCAGTTGTACACCTCTTTCAATCAAAAGCACATCCTTTGAAAAGCTCCTTCAAGCATATACACTACTAAAAGGAACTGCTTTTACGTCACTAGTCATATTTATACTCGAAACCTCACCTCTATTCGCCTACTCAGTTCAAATGTTCAGCAACCATTGCATCTCCAACAGGTTCTGAGTCATGTGACCTCCATCACAAAAGACCGTAATTTTTCAGTGATGACAAACTATGACATTCACATTCCAAAGCGTTGAACTCTCTTCGGAGGAGGTTATAGAGTGTTCATTTTCCAAATGGCAGCCGTTGTTGAGTACATACGCTGGAGAATTTACCATTATTAAACCTCTCCCGCAAGTATTTCTCGATTATCTTGCCGCAGATAGCATCAAATTACCTCCAAGCGGGAGGGTGGAGATAGATATCAACAGCGACAACGAATATTCAGATTGGGAAGAGGACCAGGATGAACTGGACAACGACGAAGAGGAAGACGAAAGACCTACTGCTGAAGATTTCAGAGAGATTCACGAGCAAATAGTAGATACACTCCGCCGCTACGATGTTGCACCCAAGTTGAACTGGTCACTGCCCAAAGACGCCAAGTGGATAGCAACAGGAAACACAGTAAAATGCCATGAAGCCAACGACATATACCTTCTTCTCAATGCCAGCGACCATATCGCAGATGACTTGGATGCACCTTTTAGTCAAGTCGAAGGTGACAAGCCAGATCATGTGGAGTACGAGTTGGTGCTAAAGAAATGGATAGACATCAATCCTGCCCTCGAGTTCAGAATATTCGTCTTCGGTAAACGGGTCATCGGAATCTCGCAAAGGGAGCTTAATCATTATAAGTTTTTGGAGGAAATCAAAGGGGACCTTGAAGAGGCAATCTATGAGTTCTTGGACGGATCGGATTTCATCGATGCTTTTCCATTGGACAAGTTTATCATGGATGTTTACATCCCTAGACCCTACAATAAGGTAACTGTGATAGATGTCAACCCATTCAGCAGAAAACTGGACCCCTTGTTGTTTACGTGGAACGAGTTGTTGGAAGGTGGATCTGCGGAGTTCAGGTTGGTGGACCACACTAATATTGGCAGGTTTGCCAACAAAGAATACGGAGAGAGTCAAGTTCCACTTGATGTGGTGAATGCAAGCATTAATGGAGGCGACGGCATGGCGGAGTTGGCCCGGGAATGGCAAAAATTGCAGGAAAGAGGTGGGTAATTACAATAGATAGAATAAAGATGTCACAAATCCACAAATATTCGTAGCGTATACCTCCGGAGAAACTCTACAGTCGGAATTGAGGATTCATGCAAGCCGGAAACAAACTGAGGAGAGGGGGGGACATTAGCTGAGGTTGCCAGCCGTGAATTTTTGTGTTGGGCAACGTCACCGCCAACTGTGGCGTGTAGCCAGGTCCTTAATTCTAGCCCATATGTACAACAAACCTCGAGTATCACATATCGAGTGCACTGACAGCAGGCATTAGGACCCTGTCTTTCTCCTGCGCCTCGTGTAAATAACGACCAAGGTTAGAAGTCTGTGGGTTTCACTGGTCCGCTCAAGTCAACAAAGATCCGGCAATGATAACTGATTTGGAAATATCAAGGAATACTAACCCTTTTGGGACAAGCCCACTTGTATACAGGAGTGTCTGCATTCTATAAAAGATGGGGACTGTGCAGTCACCTCCCAACTCCGGAATTGGAAAATCAAAAATTGGGAGACTTTAGCGACCCCACAAGATCATGACTACTATCCTTGACGAAAGCAACATCTTCTTGCCTGAATACCGTGGTCGCTTGACAGAAGGCATCACCTATAACCCCTCTAATGATACATTGCTCTGGGTTGACATTTACTTGGCCCAGGTTCACAGGGTGAAACTTGGGGACGGCAAGCCAGAAAACCACGAAGTGATCCAGTTCAAAGAACATGGTGAAAGCATTGGTGCCATTGGTCTCACTACAAACGACAACACTATCATAGTTTGTGGGAAGTATGGGGTAGCGCTTGGGAACTTCCAGACGTCAGAGATCAAGTACTTTTTCAAGTATCCTGAGAACCTGCGCTTAAGATCGAACGACGGTACCATTGACCCATGGGGAAATTTGTGGATTGGGTTGATGACTGATTTCCCTGAGACTCAGAAGGGCGGTGTGCAACCAGAAGGTAAACTATACAGAATCAACTGCCATGACTTATCGATCACAGACATGTTGCCTGGTGAGAAGTTATTTATTCCCAACGGATTGGCGTTTCTGGCCAAGGGCGACAAATTCTACTGGACCGATTCCTTAAGATTCACCATCTGGTCCTGGGATTACGACTATATTTCAAACAAGTTGAGCAATAGGCAGGTCCACGTTGACATAAAACAGCTTTACCCAGATCTTGAATCGCCAGAACCAGACGGATTGAGCATGACAAAAGACGGCGATATTTATACCTGTGTTTTCAGTTCGCTGACCATCGCCGTCTTAGGCAAGAACGGTGAGTTGAAACACAAATACGTCTTCCCATGCTCGAAAGTCACTTGTGTGGTCATTGGAGGGAAGGCTGGGGACGAAATATTTGTAACTACATGCAACGACAACTTATTTGAAGGCCCAATCAATCATGAGGGTGCTGATAAGGGTGGCCATCTTTTCAGAATCAAGCTTGCTGAAAAGTTGAACAATCAAATCAAGAATGTGTGGGGAGGTAAGATAGAGCATTAAGGTCGGAGAAATCGGTCCTCTGCAAACATATTTTGTAACGAGAACCCTGAATTGTTCTCCCGTGTGGACCGGGACCCCATGGGGATACTTAATAAACAATTACTTACAAATTGGTGCACCAACAGGCAAGTGCTCGGAATAGGAATGGCCTAGCTTCCTGATTGCCGTAGGAAAGTTGTAGGGTGTTTTACAAGGAACACCATTATTCAATAATCCCACGTACCCTTTGTCAATAGTCCCACGTACCCTTTGTTCTCTTGTCGAAAACAATCGGAGCATCTTCTAACAAACTTTTCCCTGACAGTTTTGAGCTTAATTCTATCTTTCTATTTTGAAAATATATCTTCTTTTGGTCTATTACTTTCCCTTGTTTCTATTATGCAAATATCCCCGTACCTCTGCTTCTTGGCTGACTTTAGACAGCTCAATAAGAGAATAAATTAATTTTAATGTTGGAATCCACTAGTTTACATCATGAACTTCTATAATAATAATCGGATTGGTTTGGTTGGATCGCTTCTGCAAACTTGTAGTGTGCCAAGTTCAGCAAATCATGCTAGGAGTTTGACTTTTTGATCAGGCTCGACCTCCGGCTTGGCATATAACTCTTGGTCTCCACGATTATATTCGCTGGTCCACATCAGGCCCCCAAGAAGATTGAGCAACTAAGCGCTGGAGGTTCGTGGAGTTTTAAGTAAATCTTTCTCAAATTGTAAATGTTTAATTCAGTTCAGTCAACTCTAATTGCTTGATGACACAGTTAACGAATTCCTCAACCAATTCATTTTCTTCGCTGCCGCCCACTCTTAACTCATTCAATTTCATATTCATAATAATCCTCTTGTTCTCGTCAGTATCCTTAACAAACAGCTCATCTTTCAATATCTTCATCAATACGACAAGATGGAATTGCAATGCCGGCTCTTTCAATAACTCCTTAATTCTTGGATCATTCGCGACTTTCTGAAACTTGTTTTCTGTCTGGGTATCCCCCTGTTCCACATTCGATTTCGATTCATCCCTTTCGTAATCTACGGGTATATCAGTATGACCTCTGACGTGTTCCTCGCTCTTAAAACATGCTATTGAACAATAGTGGCTACCACATTTCGGGCACTTGTACTTGGACTCATTCTCACAAAACCCACACTTGACCATGTCGTATAATTTTTTTTTCTTCACTAGAATAACCATTTCTCATAATCCACTGAAATGGGCTGACCACTTGGCAATGTGATCCCGTGCTTTCTTTTTATTGTTGGGAGAGGTGTACATGTTAAGATCAACCGGAGTTAGCGCTTAACCAAAACGTTTTACGAACGTCATTGTTGAAACAAGGTTAACTTTGTGATATAAATTGCGGGATTAGTTGCCAAAACCGACACTGGAGGGGGAATTAAGGGAGCTTGTCCTTGGAAGTATGACAGGAAGTAAGGTAGTATCTGGACTTCGGCGAAGTCAGCGGTAAGAAACAATAAACAGCGGTCAAAAGCAAGCTGCAACTCGTAACGCGTCTGGCGGCTATAATAGCAGCATTTTCAAACTTACTTCGTCTTCGACAATTCGATGTCACAGTGCTGCACACCTTCCCGCTTCACAGTTGTCCTTCTGATCATGATCTCATCTCTCATTCCACCTATTATCCAATCGCCTCGACATTATCATACGAAAGAGACATTGTCTTCTTTGTTTTATTTCTTTTGAGGGTATTGTGTTATTATAAATGCAACATGGATAAACTGTAGATTTTTGGAGCCTACCGACATATAGGTACATGTGCCGTTTTGAAAGGACTGCATATAACCTGTACTCTAATTACCTACAAGCGGTAATAATAGGTTTGGCACTTCAAACAAAAAATGCAAGTTTTAAACTCTGAGACGCTGGAGGTAATACTTGGATGGCTGGGACACGCAGAGAAGCCTGGGCATGGGAAAGAAAAAAAAATGTTGTTAGCCCTGACTTTAAGATTTAATGAATGGTGGGAATGTTGATTGTTAGAGTTGAGATGTGCTTAAATTACTGGTTTGATATTTTAAAGTAACGTAATAGATATTTTCTGGTAATAAACAGGATTGCACCCACTGGCTAAAAAACTGAGTTACAGTTTTTTTGTTTCTCGAGGGTTGGTCGGCAGATGTTCCAGACTTCATGCTCAACAAAGAAATGCAATACACTGGTGCGCAGCTTAATTTGGGGTACCACTCGCTTGTAGTCTCTCTGGGAGCGTGCAACGTCGAATTTCCAAAGTGTCCTGGTATGTCACGCTATTTCTAGCATCTGAAATTAGAAGTGCGGCAGTCAAACTGTTTCACGGTCACATATGACCACGCTAGCGTAATTGGTTTGTGATGGAGGTGGGGTCTGCGTAAGCAAAAGTTAGAGGCAGAACAAGGGACAGAACCATGAAACCAGTGGCTTGAATAAAATTTGTCGGAACTCGGCAAATTATGTGAGCAACTTCTGATATGTGTAGAAGATATGAATAGTTGCATACTCTGGACACACACACAGAGTGAACACACACAAATAGATACACCTGCTATTCTGTAGAAGTGTGAATGTGCCATCCCCCTCAATATTGTGGTGGAGGTTTAGAATTGAGCCTGACACACCTTGTTACGCTTAGAAAGCGTACACGCTTCCGTAGATTTTGAATCGGTGGTTAATTGGGGTGGCCCAAACTTCAACCTGAATGCCGCTCAATACTGTATGATATTCACTTGGAGGTGTAACACCGCAGTAACATACTCATTATATCTCAAAAGGGAATTTTAGGCATATTGCAAGAAGTTACTCTGCAGGTAGCTTGTGGTTCCATAGTCTTGTAATGGCTCAACCACGCCCATTAAGCAGCTCAATTTGCCACAGCCAACACTATTCCGGCGATCTCATTATTGTCTGTGCCAAAAATAAATAAGTCTCTCTACGAAATCATTGATCTACACTACATTTCAATTGTCTAACCCTATATTACCCAACCTATACCTAATTTTGAAAATAATAATAACTCCAGTAAGGAACCTGTGGAACCGGAGTTGGAGTGGCAAAAACCACTGGCTGTTGATGCTGATAATAAACAACCTGTTTCGTTAAAACATCTTGATACAATCTTCTTCTCTTTGAAGTGTGGAACTCATAATTAGGAGTTAATGGAGTCAATGGACTACCAGAACTTGGAGTTCCTCCTCTCATAGAAAGTGGAGAATTAATAAACTTTGGAGTTTGAATGCTTTGACTTGGTAATGCAGGCACCAGAACGACTGGCGCAATAGCAACTGGCAGGCTTGGTACAACCTTGTCCCCTTCGTTCATTAAACATCTGTAACCTGAAATCATAGATGTTGGGAACTTAAACACACCGTTGCTTATGAAAACGTTCCAGAAGTCTCCACAGCTCCAAATGCTCCCAAAGCCTAACTTGTAGTTCAAGCTCAGTAAGAAATGCAGTTCTAAACTATTCAATAATGGCAAATCAACAGATACAACGTCAATACCACCGTTGTCGCCATGCTTAATAGTGTTGTTGATGATGTTCAACCATGTCTTTAATGTGTATGATTGGTCATCGAATGACTTATTTGACAATATCAACAGCATTACCATGAGGTAGATCATCATAGAATCTTCTTCGTCATCTTGGAGTTCATCTCTGTGACTTAATATGCTGTTTTGATGATACTTGAACAAGTAATATAAACTTATTATCAAGTTGGTTTGACTCAATTGTGAATTGTAAATTAAAGATGATAAGAATTTGCCATAGCGCTTGTTAAAATCATTAAACTTCCTCTTTAAATCAAGCTTTCTTGGAGATGAATGGATACTATGCATGGACGTGTTCAGTCTATTTACCACTATCCATGCTAGCTTCACATATTCATTAATCATGATTGGTTATTCTATAGTATTGGCTAGCTACCCTGTTGTGGAGTTTGGCAGCCATTAATCATTATATATATATTAGCTCATTTAAACTTGATGGTATTAAAGGACGCAAAAATGCAAAAACTGCAAAATATGCAAAAAGACAAAATGTAAAATGCAGTCAGAAAAATATCCTTAAATTTTAACATCGAAAAAGAAAATTGAGACATGCGTCATGCATTGATTATGTAAGTCCATTGCACATTTTGTTGTTGAAGTCCTGAAGTTTGGGTTTTATGCACTTGCTAAGTCATGAGGCTACAAAAGAATGAGACTAATTGACACCCCCTTCGTCTAGAAGGATGGACTTTTGAATAGAAGAATATGAAAGGAGAGAGATACAATAAGGAGAATTAAGTAAGGCATAACTATTCACTTTTGAATGTGAACATAAAACGTTGTAAACGACAACGGTACCACTATCAATGGGTCCATTTCATGTCTGCGGGACAAGCTTCCTCATAAGTAACATGCTTCAGCAAATTATACTCTCGTCATTTGCCAGACACATTCAACCTCCTGCTTACCTACTAACCGTACGCCTGACCTCTCCGTAAATGCCTAATTTTTTGCACTGATCACACTCGCCTCAACAACCTAGTCTTAAAAATATACTTATTGTGAAATTTTATGATTGCTTAGCAAAGCCCAGTAGGGTTTTTTTACATGTTAGTAAAGGAAACATATTCCACTTAGCAAGCAATTTACGCTTAATCTCCGTCAGTGGATTAACAATTGCTTATGTAATTTTTTTTTTAGCCTTTAATTATAAGGTCTTGTCGGGCTTAATTACTTGGAGTGTACAGCAACCCCTTGCCAAACAAAAAGAAATTACGGGCAAAAATTAATTGTTTTCGATACGATCATGTGATTGAAAATAGGAGCTTATTGGAAGCCTTGTATCATAACTAAAAGGGGTGCTAATTTTGCGCGGGGAATCTACTGTTGCTGCTTGTAAAAAAAAAAGATCCACTGTACTGATCGGTGCAATTTTCTTTCGGCCCACTTTTTGCATCCGGCATAATAGTTTCAATAACAAAAAATTGTTTCCTGCACAACAGCTCCCGTACATAACTTCCGTACAATACTTACCGCACTACTTCCGGCACAATCCCACTTTAATTAAAAGTATTTTTTGACATCTCATTAAACGTTAATGGCCGCAAACTCTGCAAAAATATTCTTGGAGTCTTATGCACTCCAGCTGCTATTAATGGAATTCAATTATTGTTTATGAAACAGCGTAGGACACAACCTTAATTAGAAAAGTGTGTGGTGACAGGAGTCGACGGGGCAAGTGAACGACAGGAGTCGCCAATTCGTCAGAGTCAAGTACAGTGTTCGTAAATTTGCACACTGGGTAGTTTTACTGTATTGGTAATGTCACGTCATATACCGTCTCGCAATCATTTCTATTAATCTCTTCCTATTGTTTGCAGCCAATACAAGCCCCAAGACGAGTTTTCGTATATCCACTAAACGCACTTTGCGGGAGTGATGTGGGCCGTCCTCTCCTGGGTGTGATCACGTATAGAACACATAAACGATTATTGTGCGCTGTAACTCTCAGGTATATGCATATCCTATTACTTGGTTACAATAATTTCATTTTTGGAAACACAAAGAAGCACAAAGCAGGTTATGATAAAGAAGAGTATGGATTGAGCGTCTTGCCATTGCGCCAGCACGTGAGAATGCCGATCATGCAAAGAAACGAACATGTGCACGGAGTCATCTGATTATTCATCACGGGATTACGTTTCACATTTTGGCAAAATTCCGTGTCACGTGAATTACGGACAATTGCTTTCGTTTCAACGGCCGTCAAAAGTGGCGGAGGGTTTTTCCATGCAGACTCATGACATACCACTGCGCCAACCTTGCCACTCAACTTAGTATATATTTCACTTTTATTTGCTAAACTACAAATTATCCAACATGATGAGATTCAGCTTGTTCCACTACTATCTCATTCCGTTGGTCTCTATGGTCGTTTGGTGGGGCATGCTAATTGCCATGCTCTTGGCTTGGTCGGCCCAAGGCCATCCAATTTACCAATTTATGGGAAAAAAGCATCACCAGTCCATCGTTTACATTTCTGACGTTGGAGCGACTAATCTCCAACCTCTCTTCATAGCATGTGCTGGGTTCCAAGCTATTTTCTTTGTTGGAACCATTATAATGGAGTTTGTTCTCCGCATCCAAAATAAATTGCAGCCATATGTTTCTAAAAAGCAGTACTACGCTGCAATAACTAGCATTATCTGTTCAATAATTGGACAGTTGGGGATCATTTTTGTTTCATGCTTCAATCTCAGGGCATTCCACAGAGTTCATTACTCAATGGTTGTCGTATTCATTGTATTTTGCGGTGTTGCTATCATTGCAAATGCCGTCAATACTTTCATATTTGGGCATTACTCCTCTAGATTGACCCCATATCATGACAAAATCATCTTCGGCGAACACAGATGGGCAAACCTATACATGGTATCTTTCTTCTTGAAGGTAGCTTGGTTGGTTGCTGCTGTAGTATTTGCCGCAATGTTTGGTGCTATGCTGAAGTTGCACAAAGAAAATGCAAGTGCTATCTTCGAATGGATTATCTCATTTTGGTATGGTGTGATCTTGATCATGTGGTCCATCGACTTGTTCCCAAGCGCCGTTAAGGCATATAGACTTAAAATGGGAATGTGGGATGAAGAAAAGCTTGATCTGGGGTCGGGTTCATTTCAGTAGAGAATATTTATAGATGTGTACAATGTTAAATGCAACATTTACTTGCAAAAGAAACATAGTGCTCTCAAGACAATGTATTTTGCCCTTTTATTACATTACGGTTACGTTATGAGCCGCAGCAAACCTTAAAACCCACCTTGTTGCCTATTTCCTGTATGTCGGCTATACTTCATGGGCATTCAATCTTGCTACAAGTACAATTCGCAGCCACCACGACAACGCGCGGGCTCCTCTATACGACACGAGAGCCCTTTGTAGGTTCAACCCTACGACACGATAAGCAAGTAGCCCACAACATTTTTGATACACTAACAATAAAGGGCATAAAATATATCTAATCATAAAAGTTTATTATCCTACCTAGGCCCAGAATTCGGACAAATCTTCACCAGCACCGTTAAAGGCCAAAATGTTTGGAGATTCCTTGTCCAAACCGCTAAGAACGCCCTTGGTACCATACTTGATCAACTTCTTCTTCAATGTTGCAGTGTCGATTAACTCTCCAGAAGAATATTCGGAGGTGGTTTCTGGCAACAAAGATAAGTAATAAGCCAAGAGACCAGTAATGTGAGGAGCTGCCATTGAAGTTCCCGAAAGGGATGCGGTATCTCCGTAAATATAGGTACTCAAAATGTCTTCACCAGGGGCAAAGATATCAACACACTTACCCCAGTTAGAGAAGGATGCCTTGTCGTCATTGATGTTGGAAGCACCAACGGTGATTGGACCTTCAGCAGCTGCTGGAGAGTAGCCACAGGCGTCTTGGTCATCGTTACCAGCTGCAACAGAAAAGTGGACACCAGCCTTAGTGGCAGCATTGACAGCCAAATCCAAAGCTTGAGAAGCACCACCTCCAAGAGACATGTTGGCTACAGAACCCTTGAACTTCTTGCCTAATTCTTTCTTCTTGTCATTGTGGTCAGTGACGGCAAATTCGATACCCTTGATAATATCTGAAGTAGAACCCATTCCAAGCAAGTTCATGACACCAACTGCAACAATGTCGGCCTTTTTTGCAACACCGTAGGACTTGGAACCAATAGTACCGGCACAGTGGGTACCGTGACCATTTGCGTCAAAGTTGACAAATGGAGGGGCGACAGCTTTACCCCAAACAGCTCTACCTTCAAATTCAGGGTGGCTAACCTTGACACCTGTGTCAATAACGTAAGCAGTAACACCCTTACCTCCTTCATTGTCATACAAGTAATCCAAGCTTGAAGGCTTGGTACGGTGAGAAATTCTCAGTAAGCCCCAAGTTGCCTCCTTTTGAACAGAGTATTCATTGACATGAACTATGGAGTCCTGTTCAATGAACTTGACTGCTTTGTTGGTTTGAAGCTTGGAGACCATTTCTGGAGTGAAGAAACCATGGAATCCCTTAAGAACACCAATGTCAAAAAACTGTGCCTTGTCTTCATTGCTCAAAGTTGAGATGGCGTCAGTTTGTAATTGATGGACCCAAGCCTGTTGGGCATCAACATCGATAACGTCGTCATTGAAAACAACGATGTATTTGTGTGGAATGAGTTTATCCAAAGAAGCAAGCTTAAGGAGAGGTGCCACACCAGAGTCGTGTTCCACGGATTCGTGGCTGATAATTGGGACCTGATTTTCTGGGTTCTGGACGAACTGGGTAAAGACCCCGAGTTGATCGACTTGAGGAAGGACCAATCCGGAGACTGTGTTGAGCGCTAAGGCCAACAGGACAATAATGTTAAGAGGAAGCATAGTTAGGGGGGCAAAAGTTGGAATGACTGATAAGAAATGCTCACTTTGTTGCCTCCTCACGTGAGCCTTTAAAGTCACGTGCTGTAACCTGCACCGTTCCGGCACGTGAGCCACTGCCTAATGAAGGTACCCCAGAAATTGCAGTTCTCAAACCGTCGCTCTCCCGAAGATGCACATTGTCCTCTTTTTGACTTGGGCACCGAATAGTCTGCACATTACTAAGATTTGTCTGTGACACGACCAAGTTGGTTAGACACAATACACATCGTATATCCTCCCAGGTATGTAGTTGCAACGTGTAATCTTCACATCTCGGCTAAGTCGGGTAAGCGTAGCAGCCATCTGAAGAGGTCATGCCATCTCCTACTCGCTGCCCTCTGTGCTGCAATGTTTCGCGGGTTTGTGGATTTTGAAAGTTGTTCTCAATGCGGTATTGTACAGCAATAGGAATAGATCGTCCTCGGCGTGAGAAAAGATGAGGTCAAAGTCAAAGAATTCTGGTCGGTGGTTGACGCGCGGACTTTTCCGAGTCACAGAATTGGTCTGCTACATTGAAGTCATATATTGTGCAAGCATGATGGAGACGGAAATAACACACAATCTCCTTGAATGCCCGTCTGCTAATACGGTGGTTGTCATCCGAAAGCTTGTTCACTTGTTGTACTGAATATTCACATTTGGCTGAAAAATATGTAGCTCAAGCCACTGTCTCCGATGTGGCCATTTTGTCACCTGCGATGCTTAGGTGGAATGCCCTCCTGTAGTTGCAACAGTTGTTTGGTGGTGCTGTTTTTTGACTTTGCTGCTGCATCTGCATTTACTACCACGTAAGCACACAAGGTTCTCGACCAGCAGTTTTCAATTAAGTACTCCTGCCTATTGGGTGTGCCTTCCATACCTGTTCCTCACAAAATAAAAGTGACATTTTCTTAACTCATAGGTAAGCTCACATGTATAACGTATACGTTTCTACAACGCTCTTTTTGACTCTAAGGCATTCTACACGATACACAGTATAATGTAAAGTATTCGGTGTTTATCCGGTAAATGTATTTGCCATCGTCAAGAAATCATTACAACTGCGATCCTGAACACAAAGAGAAGAGAATGCGCTTGTTTAGGAAGTGCTTCCATTGTTTATACAATCATCTGCTCAACCACTCCTATTAGAACGACATACCTTCATTTTCTGAGAGAATGATCCGGTGCACCCGCCGTCACAAACTTCGGAACGCGGCTGAAGGACTCCATTAAAACTAAGCTTGCAGTTAAGATTCTGGATTGAGCAGCGTGCCTCCGAAACAATGCCGTTTCTGGGAATGTCCGATCGTTATCCGAAAGAGTAGTCTTATCCGCGGAGTGAAAAATATGTCGAATCACGCAAAGTTGTCTTTGCATGCTTGTGTCTATACCACACCGACCATGGCACAATCTGAATTCTTTGTAGATGTCGGACATACTCGGCAAACAGGCCAGACTTAACCAAAATCGCTCACTTCTGATACCGTTTCTTTTGCAAGCTTACCTTATACAAACAGTATTTTTTCTCTAGTCAAGGTCTTCTGATCCGTCACACCTTCCACAGAAACTGCATGCAATCTTGGATGCGGTCCTCTCATCATCATCCTCCACAATGACTTGGACAACTTAAATTCCACAATGTTCCCTATTATCTCCTTTTCATCAGTCTTTCTCTTCTTCTTGTCGCTTTCAAGAAGTCCTACTTGGTCTTCCTTATCCTCATCCTCATCCAAGCCTAGTAAATCCCTCAACCAGGTTTCTTTCATCACTCTTCCGTTGATAACCACATGCGAATCCAGAAATCCGGTTAAAAAACTCAAAACTGGGCTGTCGGTTCCTAAGCCTTCGATCATAAACTCTTGCTGCATGTCCTTAAAAACTTGCAACATTTTCGTGCATAACTTGTTCGTTATTTGAACGATAGCCATTTTAGTGGTCTTGTTCAAAATAAGCTTGACTTCCGAATAGTCTGAATTCATAATATCCAAATCCAGATCCAACTGGAAGATCAACGATCTTTTTGGTTCATTCTTGATGTGAGGTCTTGCATAGAGCAAAGGAAGCTCGACGGCAGGATCAATCGACTCGTTGACTATACCTTTTTTCTGCAAGTCAAAGATGCTCAACACTATTTCCTGCTTGACAGGACAAAAGGGATTGTTGATAATCTTGTGCTTGAGTATTCTTTGCTCTAACTCGAGGAATCTATAATACTTACATTCACGAACCAATAACTTTCTGTGGTCGTCATTTTGGACAATCAAGTGATTTCCTCTTAACAACTCGAGCAAATCTGCAAATAGTCTTGGAGACCGATTTGATAATGTTGCTGGTCTTTGAGGTGGAGGTCTCAACATCCCTTTGACTTGGATGGTTTTGATATCAATTAATAAGTTATCATATAATACAGTAAAATAATTAGGAAGGTTCCCGGTAGTCTCAAACAAGGACCTGGCAACCTTGAAAGACGTGTTTCCCACAGTTGCAACTATATCCTGACTGGTTAAAAAGTTCTGGAGGCCTCTCAATCCAAAATAGAAGGCATCTGACCAAAGATCCATAAACTCATAGTCGGTGCTAATACAGATACTGTAGCCCTGAAGATGGTTATACATATACTCAAAGATTCGAGGGTTTCTGTCAATGAATAGAACCTTATCTTTGTTCTCTTCCTGACTGAAGAACTTTGTAAAGTAAGAAGGAGCGTCCGACGAAAGCGAAAGCCCGCTCAACTTGAAAAGTCGGTACCCGACCTGAATAGAGTAGATCTTTTCGTGTGGTAGTATAATTGGGATCGAATGATCTACTTCTGGTTGGATTTCAAGACGAATCGGATGGTCGGCCATTGATGGAGTTGTGTATATTATTAATTCGGAACTGAATTTGGTCAGGTGACTGCGTAAAGTTCCAATTTGCAACTTGCATCTATGTAGCAATTGGGTGTTATGTTGCACACACCAAACTCTCACCAGGGTACCGTTGGCTTTATAGGTAGGCAAATTACATGCCCATGATAGTACCGCAGTAGAAATTATAGTTTTATGCTCATTTGTGAGCTGGCACAGTATTTAAATGCACAAAATGCTGATTTTGAGCCTGAAGTGATTGGATGAAAACGGTGGTGCTGGCTAACAAACTTGAAAACCAATTAGCGGAGGCGGAGAGGTGGCAGGGTAAGTTTATAGTTGGTTTATGGTGAAAGTTCCCGGTATTTATTGTTTCTTACAGGGAGGCTGTTGGCTGCGAAAAACCTTAGACTGCTTTGAGCAGCTGTCTCGCTACATTTGCCGTAGGAACAGAATTGAGCAGTTTTTGATTCCATTTAGCTTCTCGGTTTAGATATGAGCAGTCCAATTGGCTCTCAACAACTACGATGGTGCTCCAATTCGTTGTCCGTCGCAGTTTGTGGGGTATCCAAGACGCGAACCTGGTGCTGTTGTCCAAATCCGTTTACCAGTTCAAACTAAAATCGAGTGGTTAAACGATCAGTCTAAACTCGAGTGGTTAAGACGCTCGGTCTTGTTATTTGAAGTGCTTTCCAACAAAGCATGCTAGTTGTCTGTATGAAAGTACTGTACGAGTATGTGCAGTCCATTCAGCGCACTGTCTGTGTGATATTTTAGTACATGCATGGTGTAAGGCGTCCAAGGGAGTCACTGCGTAGGCATTCTCTTTGTAATTCAAACGTGTTGAGGTTTCCATAGCGTTGGCTAGCACCGTAGGCACATCGGTAGGATGCTGGGCTGCCGAGCCAATTTGTTAGTCTAATTGGAAATTCTCCCGCGCTCAATCTAAACAACCGTTGATGTTACGCCGAAGCCGTAATTTCAATGGATGTTGGACATGCCGTCAGCGAAAGGTCAAGTGCGACCTCACCAAGCCCAAGTGCAAGCGGTGCGAGAAGTCAGGACACGACTGTGCGGGATATGATTTGAAGTTGGGGTGGGCCGACCCGTTGGGAGTCAAGGACGGGTCCATGGTCCCACTAGAATTGCAGAACGCTGAGAACCTCGAAGCTTTCCAGAGAAGAAATGTGGAGCTTGTCAAATTCCCAAAGTCACTGCAGTACGACACATTCAAGCAGCTCAATGGCAAGTTGGACGAGCTCGATACCGACACCGAAATCAAAGAGATGAGCCAGGTAGGACCCTTTGGATTTTACACGCTCAAAGGCACGAATCCTGCCACCAGAAGGCACACTTCCGTACAACTGGACTTGTACAAAGTTGCCAAGCCTAAGAAACGTCTACAGCCCCTTACTTCTCCGACCCTTGTTGCTTCTGTAAAGGTGGCTAGTGCCTCACAAGACAAGGTAGAAGCGTCGGCTCTCTACATCCAGCGAGAACCGGCTACCGAAAGAGAAATCAAATTTAACATACACAGGTCGATTTTCGCCCAGGACAACACTTGGGTCAGACCACAGCTATTGGACTTTGCCAAGTTGACGATCCTAGCGATCAAAGGAACAAAGTACCGGTTCAACGAACAGAACATGTTGCACATTTTATATCCGTCGCACTTTCCAAACATCGACTCTGACGAGTGGGTTCCCGACAGCAAGATAATGAGCAGGCTCTTTATCCACGATAGAAAGAACAGGGAGCTCAGGGTGAAGGGGCTATTGCGGGAGTTATTGGGCCTGCTACTGGCCGACACCTTTGTGTTCAACAGGCTCTCGTTCAACGGCAACTACTACGATACTGTATTGATCCCCTACATACACCAGATCTTTGGGGAGTTTGTGTGCTGCGATTTCGGAAGCTGGATGGAGCAGCAGTTGAACCCCGATCTCGATTTGGACATCAAGTCCCTCTTCCAGAGCATCAAGCTGGCCGTGGTGTATCTCGTTCTCGGAATTCTAACCTTCAGAGCATCGCGAACGGTCCAGGTGAGCGCCAATGTGTCCAACGTCGAGAACTCGTACATCTGCGACGATTATCTTCGGATGGCCATTGAATTGAGGAAGCTCAGCCTCAGCATCATTAATTATCATTTAGACAAGTACGACAACCACGAGGAGCTCTTGGAAGGGTACCATGACCCAGGCAGCTATGAGACGTTGTTGATCCTTGGCCTTATTCTCCAGATCGAATTGGATACCAACTTCAGTGTGTTTGAGAACTACGAGCTCATCTTTGCGATTGGGGACTACGTTGTTAAGGGCAAGTTCAAAGGGTTCAGGTGGACCAGTTTGACGAGGTTCGTTGTCAACGTGTTCCGCTTGATGCACACCTTCTATGAGAGTACCCAGTCCATCACCTCGTTCAACTATGCCATTAGTGAGGGCGACGAGAAGACAAAGTACCGGGATTTGAGCGAGAACTACAATTTGTCGAAGGAGGACGAAAATACAGAGAACGGAGACGACAACGACGACGAGTACGACGACGATGACGTCAAGGATGACAACGAAAACGGAGACGAGCACGAGTCTAAGTTGACTGTGTCGAAAGCAGACCCAGCCGCCATGTCATTCACCATCACCTTCAATAAGAACTCGTCTACGGAGGATCGAGTCAAGTCGCAGGTGCAAAGGGCCAACAACCTCTTTGATGTTAACCAGTCGTTCACCAGCGTTGTTGATCTAAACCACATCCACCTCATGTTTGGCATCCCAAGGCTGTTGTTGAACATCTTCCATGATGTCATACAGTTGACTAACCACAAGAATGTGTTCAAAAGACGACAGGTGTTTCCCCGAAACTTCCCAAAGATCTGTGCAGAGGTCGAGGATAGGTTGGTGAACTGGAAGATCAGTAGCGAGTGGCAGTTGGACCCCTCCAGCGTGCTACACCGGTGCATCCTGCTCAATATACAGGCGCTTCAGCACGCTATCCTTGTGTACTACCACCGATTGGTTAAGGACAAGCGAAGCTTAGCAGACGCACTAAAGGCAATCGACTTGGTCAGGCAGGTTGCTGAGCTCAACAGAAAGTACTCGCTCTCATTGAAGCCCCACTTTTGGATATTCTTTGTGTGTGGCAGCGAATTGACCGACCACCAGCAACAGATTGAGCTCGAAAGACTCTACGACGATGCGTCTTTCAAGATTCTGGTCAATTACTGGCGAGCCAAGCAGATTCTCAGCGAGATTTGGAAGAGGCAGGACAGTGGCGAAGAAACTGGGTTCATGGACCTCGTCAGAGAGTGGGATATCGTGCTTTGGTTAGGTTAATAGGGTAAATTTCGGGGGGTGTCTCTGACGGGGGTAAGGTGAAGATTGGCGCAGATGGTGTTAGCAGCGCTCGTTGGATTTACGGAATTCCGCGCAAAAGGCACGGCTTACGGATTAACCATCGGCCGGGGTCTCAGGAGTGTAGCAAATGGGATCTGATGCACCCGCGGTATCTGCGCGCGTATATGCATGGTCCGTGGCTCGCTCGCTACATTGCCAGCACTGCTCGCGCGACGTCACTGCTTGGTATTGGGTTGCTTTGAAGGACGTTCCACTAGGTATTAAGTTCCTCCTATTTCTTCTTTGGGGCATGTTATATTATTTACCTCGACAGAACTGTTAGGAATGACGTCGATTATTCGAGATGACCCAGCATGTTTAGCTCATGCAGATGGTCTGCACGAACTAGTCACGGAGCTCCGTAGTTGCTGGTTGCACCCACGCTCCATCTCAGCCGCCCCTCTAGTGGCTGCGCAACTCCCGGAAAACACTGCGAATTACTACACTGCGAATTACTGCTTTTACGTACTAACGATGAAAGATGCTCGCTGCCTCTCAAGAGCTCGCCCATTGAGAAGACTGTAAGCCACTCTACTTCCACCTTATGTAACTTCCTCCCTATCAATTTGAAATATTTGAAACACATCGCATGACAACCGGAACGAAATAATCCACCGGTGATTCTTTCTTTGGTCCCATTGTCATCCTTCCTTTTTTTTCACCTTCTTGGGACATCCCTTGCCCAAACATGGTGGGGGGATGCAGTAGCGACGGAACAATTATTGCACGTACAATACAACGCATCAAGCATGCATTTTATTTCTCCTATTCAACTCCACACTGGAAGGGGCCAGATACGGCAAATGGTCGATGCAACCCACTGGCATGGGCTAAGAGTTGGGTTTGACTTTGTATTGCAAACCTCTCGCACCCAGCGCCCACTGCAACGTTACATCTCTTCGCTGCGGGGGGGACTTTGTATCCGAAAAATTCTCCCGGGGTAACTCGCCAGATCGTGGGGCTATCACGTGCTTCAATAGGAGAACGGATAAATGGATCGAAGAGGTGAAGGTTACGAGTTGGAGCTCGGGAGGTCTAAAAGGTTTAGGCACTGGCGGTTAAGATTGTCCATCCGGCAGACTGGAACTTTATAAAGTTTGTTATGAGGGTGACCCAAGTTAAGTGTATGCCAGCAAACAAAAATTGATTGGGGAAAAGTACGGGGAAACGTACGGGAACCAAGGGAGAAAGTGGTCCAGCCAGTGGTGAATCTCACACAGTAGTCGTAAACGCGTAGCAAAGATCCAAAACGACAGGCTGAATATTATTTCAACTTCTACCACATTCCCAGCCCTCGTCCCTAACCGTTTCAGTTGTCTTCTTTCTTTCCTTTCCTCATATTGTTCCGCCCTCGTAACCCGATTGTCTCCCTCACTCTTCCACCTTTTTTCGGCACAAATTTAAAAACCCAACAGCAACTACTAGACCCTAAATCAAGCTACAACCAGAGCCCAGATAGGTGTGGGACCAAGTTAATATGTCAAACGAGGAAGCCAAAGTGGAAACTAATGGGGTAAGTCAAAAAGAGCCCGACAATGGCAGCTCAAATGGCGCAGATGGCGCTCATTCATTAATACAAAAATCAGGTGGTCTTGAAAAGTCTTCTACTACTTCGGAAATGGAATTGGTCTTCAAGGACGATCTGAACCCTCCAAGAAAGAGATCTAAGGTTTCTAGAGCTTGTGACTCGTGTCGCCGTAAAAAAGTTAAGTGCAATGCTGAGTTTTCCTCCACTCTTCAAAAAGTTACCAAAATCTGTCACAACTGTATCAAGAATAATGAGGATTGCACATTTCTGAGAGTCCCCTTAAAAAGAGGTCCCTCCAAGGGATATATCCGAGATTTGGAGGAGAAGTTGGACAATTCGAAACAGTCGAAAGAAGAGGATCACTACCACTATTATCAAAATGTGCCGATATATCAACCACATCCTATACACCAGCAGCCACCCCAACAACAACATCCGACCTTACAGCCTTTGCAACAACAACAACAGCATCAGCAGCAATCCCAGCATCAGCAGCAATCCCAGCAACAGCAACAACATGTTCCACAATCGATACACATTCAACCTATACATCAGCCACATCTACAAATTCATCAGGTGCAGCAGGTACCTTCAGTGCAAAGCGTTCCATCCATAAACCAACTCCAAACTCAGGCACTACCATTCCCGCAAGTCAAAACTAATGCACCGATTATTTTGCCCCCATTGGTGGGCTTCCAGTCTAAAATTCATCATAAGCTTTCCCCGGAAACATCAGCATCTTCGTCTCCAATGACTACACTTCATCAACAACATCAAGAACAACAACAGCAGCACCAACAGCAGCACCAACAACATATTCCTATTGGAAACCAACTCCAAGTGGCCTCACAGCCTTCCAACCCATCGAGTCCTCGTAGTTCTACTCTTTCTGGACTCTTGAATGAGAGTAAGACCAAGAACTCGAGTCCTCCTATCCAAGGACCTTTCTGGAAAGTACCGTATGAGATGCCTGGGTCATCTTCAAGCCGTCGTCTGCTGTTGAGTTCGTCGGGCCCTATGAATGGACAGTCCTCGAATGGCTTGGGACGCAGGCGGTCGCTGGTTGATCTGATTCTGTCGACTTCCACAAATGGCTCGAGATTGTTGAAACAAACCATCTCCATGAACAGCGACATCTCCGATAGTGATGACGACTTCTATCTGGTGCGGTCTGTGGCAGCCATGAGGTCAAGAGCCTCGTCGAGAAATCTGTCTAGAAACTCCAACGCTTCACTCTCCCCCAGAAACTCGATTTCTTCCTTGCTGAGCTTAACAGGAAGAATGACCAAGAATTTGCACTTGCAGGGGTCTCCGTCCCCAATAACACAATTTCAAAACCCGAGTATTCAATCTGTGGTTACTAATATTCAAACATACTATGCCCAATTCCATTCTAATTTCCCCATTCTACCTTTTAAGCAACACAACATAATCTCCTTGGTGACATCCTACGGAGACCAGACAATACTTGAACTTTTCAATAATTCTTTACATAATTTGATCAACTTCAGGATATTGAGTGTGCAGGATAATGTTTCCCTCCTTTCAAGAATCTTCCAAATTTACCCGCAGGATAAAGGTGATGATGCCACAGTGGTCTTGTTATTAAGTTCCATAGTCATGCTGAACTATGCCATACTTCTTAGCGGCGAGGTATACTCATTAGGAATTTCGATGGCTTTTTCTATGTTCAATGACTTTAGAGTGGTTGAGAACTTTGTTGAATTAGCCAAGTCAACATCCATTCCTGCCGACCAAGACGACATTAAGTTGTATCTTCCAAAGTTGTATCTTTGCTTGTCTGTTATGGATGACTTATATGCTCTTAGCTTTGGTGTTCAGAAGTCCAACAGCACACCATTGTTGAAGTTTTTGCAGTCGCGGGTCGGACTTTTGGTTCCAACGCACATAAAGGACTGGATAGGTGTTACTATCTTGAAAACCGCCAACGTATGGAACGATTTAGTGAACCTCAGAGACCTTGCGTTGGTTGAGGACTCCAAGCTCCAGATTGTCAGTCAGATTAAAATAGTTTTGGATCCCAGCAGTGACGAATTCACCCAGCAGTTCAGCTGCTTGCAAGTCGAAAAGATTTCCTTGTACTCATACCTTGTGGAGATGTTCAACTACATTCAGCAGTCAGCCAACAGTGATCCCGACGAAGCGTTTGAAAACATTATGGATTATAACGTAAAACTTATTAGGTTGATGAAGAAAACACTGACCACAATCATGAACTTTGCGAATTATGTTTGTTCGACTACTGAGAACAAGAGCGAATCCTTGATTAATCCTTTAGTTAACCTCACTATTGGTCAATTATTTCGCTTAATAAAGTTGAACAAGCTTATCACAGACTCTATTATCCAGCTTATCCAGTCACTGCCCTCCAAGTCTGACCATTTGTCTGATTTGTTGGGTAGATGCACCAAAATCAATACCGACTTGTCGATTTCATTCAATCTATTGAACTTAAACTTGGTCAACCTACAATTGGGTGAGGTCCTGATGGGCCTGTTCCGCAGTAAGATTGGCGACTACAAGTTGAATTTTCCAGCGAAGAACTTGAGCAGCAGCAGTATCAGCTTAGATGGTCTGCCCAAGGATTTGAAGACCTCCTTGAACATATGGGTTGGAGAAATGGAACTCGTCTACAAGTTCACAGAGAGTGAGATTGTTGAAGGTTGGTTTTAGCTAGGTCTTGGTTGTGACTGTTACTCGCCACCACAATGATTAGAATTTCCGCCAGTCAAGCATAAGTTGGGGCCTGGCGAGAGAACATTTGAGAAATCAATTAAAGTATAAGAAACGAAATGCTACATTGGTCACTTGAACAACGTGATTCTTCTATTTATAGTAATTTTATGTATTTGTATAATGAAAGATATGAAATATGAACTAATCAATCTTAATTTGTGCATAGATTCTTCTCACAAAAGCCAAAGCACTGATGAACCCAATAGCACCACAACACAAGAAAACGAGGAGTGACAACACAATAGAGTAACCAACGTAAAGAGTTAATGATGGCAAACCTCCGAACTTTTGACCAGCGGTCAAGAACAAAGAGTGCAAGAACACGTAGACTGCGCAACCTCCTCCGATGAAAACAGACTTCCATTGCCATTTGTAGTTTTCAGAACACAAGGTGTAGTATATCATCATGATGGAGATCAATGCGGTAGTCAGAACCATCAAGACAAAGCAGAAGAACAAGAATCCAAACATGTAGTAGATTCTATTGAACCACAAGGAGGAATAGATAAAGTACATTTCAACAGCAATCAGCCCGAATGGGAATATACCAGAAAGCAACATCACTGGGAGGGTTCTCAAGTACCATGGTTGAGTTGGGATTTGTCTTGGAATTTGGTTTGTTCTAACGGGAACCGAAAGCAATGGTTGCTTCAGAGCGTAGATGGAACCAGCTACGGACAATGGAATGGAGATCAAGAACCACAAGACAATGATGGTAAGCATGGTACCAAATGGAATAGCTCCGGAAGATTGGACGTAGATCAAAAAGAAGTTCATCAAAACAAAGAAAGCAAATAATGCTCCAGGAACAAGAATTGGAGTCAAGATCATGTTCAACTTCCAGCGGTCACCGCCAAAGAATCTGTAGATGTATCCACTAATAAAGGCGGAAACAGAACTGAATCCAATGTAAAGAACAAACATGAATGTGGACAAGGCACCTCTGTTAGATGGCGAAAGCAAACCAAAGAGAGCAAAAATAATGGTAACGAAACACATCAAGAAGATTTGAGTACCACTACCTATCAAAACAGACAATAACAACTTTTGCTGAGGAGGTCTGAAGATATCACCGTGAACTAACTTCCAGCCACTTTCATCAGAGATGTCATCATCCAAGTTGACTTCGTTATACTTAACAATATCATTCTTTAAGGTTCTCATCAAAATGTGTGCGATAATGATACCAAGGATAATCACAATAAGAGAAAAGTTGACAAGAGAGAACCATTGAATCTTTGGATCGTAGACATGTAAGTACTTGTCCCATCTGGTAGCCCAAGCAGTTGGAGAAGAAGTGAATTTTACGGAGTAGGTAAACAAAACCTTATTCTCTTCCTTTTCCTTCTCCAAGTAAATCTTTGGCAATGACAGGGAACAGAAGTCGTCGCCTGGTGAGTCGGCCTTCAATTCATTTCTATCAAGCGAGAATGGTGAAACTGTGACACCAACCACTCTGTAAACATCGGCTTCTCTTTCATGGTACTCAATGTTAATTTCAAAGTGATTGTTGAAGTAGGCACTGTTCTTTTCATCAACTCCCCCAATGTTAAAACCAGTTCCATAAAATTCTTCGTTGGTACTTTGTTCAAGGACATGCTTGGCAGCAGGTAATCCATCGATAATCCAGTTGTGGTTGTAACCAGCACGGACGTTTCTGTTAACAAAGGTGGAGTCAACCTTACCATATTGAGATGTACACAATTTAACACAAGATTTATCTTCTAACATCTTGATCTCAAATGGAGAATTGAATATTCTATCACCGAAGATGATGGAACCAAGAGATTCCAGTTGTTTCTTTGGTCCACCTTTTGGCTGGCAGAAGTGAAATTTAGGGTAATAGTAATCAAATGAGTAAACATAGGTTCCTGACTTGCCCTTGTAGTTGGTACTAGACAAGTGTTGCAATGAAGGAGTTAAATGATTCACAAGTAACGGAATATCTTGACCCTTCTTGTAGTTGGTTGGCGCAACACCTGGCAAGTAGAATGCACACGTCAACCCAAAGTACACTAGAAGTGCTAAAAGTTTGCTTAATACCATCATCCTTAAACTTTGACAATTAAACAAAGATGTTTCAAAATGTAATTGAAGAAATCTGAGTGATGGAGCTGTCTTTCAAATATTTATGACGTTGGGCTTGTAGAAACTCTTTTTTTTTCCCTGATATCCTAAAGCTTTTTTTTGCCCGTTGTCTTGATCTATTTTACGAGCTGTCTAGACCGCGTGTTTGTGAAACAAATACCTGACCTTGTCTCTCACCCTTACACACCATCAACCAACACATTTCACCTGTATGTGAGCCAATCATTTTTTTCATCTCTAATTTTCTCTACCTGCTTTTGGTAGTCGACCAATGTAGACTCCTCTACTTCTCTATGCTCTTCGGTGTGCTCGTCTTTCAGTTGAACCTCAGATTTGTCCTCTAATTCTTCCGCACTTTCATTATCTTGTTCGTCGTCATCAGGCGCTCTAGATTTCTTTTTAGCTAAGTTTACTCTCTTTTGTTTGTTTGTAATAGCACGAATCTCCTTTAGCTTATTGGCCTGTGTTGACGGATCGTACATATAAGCTGGTCGTTTTTCCAGATAATCGCATTCTAGATTTAGTCTTATGCATTGGTTGCATTTCGGACGATCTTCTGGACACGCTTTGTGACGAACCCTACAAGTCCAACACCCAGTCTTAGATCTTGGGCCAAGCTTTCTCTTTTTTTCAGGCATCAAGGAAGAAGTTGTAAGATCCAAGGAGAATGGCATCATATCTGCTCTAGACTTATCGTACCTTCTTTTGCTCCGGCTACGTCTAGGATTATATTCAAAGTCTGCATCCTCATTGTAATCTGCATCCTTATCCGAATCCTCATACTCGGGCTGCACTTCCGCCTCTTTTTCGGACCTGAAAATCTCGTTTTGCGCTGCTGCAACAAGCACATCCTGTTTCTCTTGTTCCAACATGAGAAGTTCCAACTTTGACTTTCTACCTCTTTTCTTGCCAGTGTATGGAACCGTGGATTTTTTGCTCTTTGTCTTGTTCCTCTTCGGCCTTCTTGATATACCTTGACGAGGATCGATCTCTCTCAGGCAGTTCATTGTTTGACTAGGCAAACTCTTGTGGTTCAGATCATGCTCACGTTGACTTCCACATCTCTCGATTCCCAATAAGGATTCGTCAATAAGATCTTGGTCAATCTTAAGACTGGAATCTTCACTCTGTCTCTGGATCCATGAATCTTCTTTGATGATGTTTATTGAATCATTACCATCAATCTCAGTAATGTTTGGATTTGCAACTGCACCAATAATGTTGCTCGTTGAGTCACTGAAGTGCCCACTGAGAGGATACAACATATTCATCAGCACCTCTATCTCAGAAGTTAGAAATACCTTGTCTATTTCAACATCATTGTACAAACACTTGGTGATTTGCGGGGAGCTCTTAGGATCCATTTTGCCGTCTCTTGAGTACGGCCCTTGTGAAGATTTGCCTACTTTTGCATCGCTAGACGAGCTACTAGATAATATTCTTCTAATGTCCCTTTTAAACTTGTTTTCGTGAGGTAACTCCATCTGCGGAGAAGTCCACATGTTCATCCCATATTCAGCTGGTTTCAAGGGACTGTCTGAATAGAAGCCTTCCATGTTGCAGCTTTTCGGCTGCCAAAAATAAGCGCCCTAAAAAAACCCTGAACAAAACAAAATTACGTAACGGTCCCCTCCAATGAACATGGAAAACCGTGGTATCCGAGATGATCAGCATTACCTCCCTGAATGTGCAGCCGTATTCCTACATTATTGGCTTTAGCTCTATTGGTATTCCTGCTACCATTCTCTGTGTGATTGATCCCCCTGAATCTCTATTTACCTATATCCGATATTAAGTTAATGCGCTGGTATAAGATAGTATCCAATTCAAGTTCGTTAGTAAGAAGTTGCAGCTTTGTGTCCACTGGTTGTTAGATGTAAATCTTATGCTCATTCCACCTATTAAATCTCTCTTTGGTGAAATTTTGTAAGGCAATTCTATCTCCAGATCGATTGCAGTCAATTGATTTCCAATTAATGCTACTATATCCAACAAAGCGATCATCCCGACGTCCAACTTGTTGAAGTTGAACAACTTTCCCAAGGAAAATTCATTAGATGTGTACAAATTTAGCACCGTTTTGGTTTGGTTATTGGAAAACTTTATAATTTTTGACTGGGACCCATTTGCAACCAATTGGTACTCCTCCAACTTGATATTTAAGCGCTTGACCAAAAAAGTCAACAACAAAATAATTTGGCCCAATGCTGCATTGATTTCGGGCCAAACAACCTTGTATCCCAAGCGAAATCCATTGATAGTTCCATACTTGTCATTAAATGAAATGTTAAATATTTCGCTGTAAATGTTGAGGTTTCTCAATTTATCTAGATGGTCCAAATTATGTTTGTAGGAAGCTTTGAACTGCTCAAGCTTGTTTAGTTGAGTGTCTAAGTCCAACTGTAATTCATTCTTAAGTTTGAACAATGTAGTGAGTTCCCCTTTTTGTAGCGTTTCGAGCTCTTCTTGATACTTGGAGAATTCATCTTCAAGTTTTAATTTCTCCGACTCCAACAACTTCAACTCTTCTAGCTTTTGCGCCTCGTCTCTTTTCAATCTGTTAAGTTCCTCGATAGATTCAGATAACTTTGAGTCTACATCACTCTCCTCTTCATCCTTTTCTCGTAACTTGCGAATAAAATTGAGATAACTTTCCTTTTCACGTTGACTTTGATCAAATTTAAGTTTGTAGTTTTCTCTCAATAGAGTAGCACAATCGTGTGAAAGTGGATGCTTTATGTCCTGATTCATAGACAAGATTTCGAATATATTATTCAATGCTTTGATTCTGGCTGAGATAGTATGGTGCTCTTCCTGATCGTCCTCGTCTTCCCGGTTGTGGTCCTGATCGTCCTCATCGTCTGTCAAAACGACATAAGAGTTGGTGCTTTCTGCCGACGTGTGCATGTCAAAGTCTTTAGCAGTACTTGAATCGTCGCCACCATTATCATTCTCATCTTCATCGGAATCCTCGTCCTCGCTTTCAATCAAGTTTCTCGTGTGGTATGGGGTTTGATTCATGTTTATAGCTCCTAGTCTTGCCAATCTATCCTTGGGCACGTAGTCATGTGCGTCCAAATTATCAAGAATAGAAACATTGGCAGTGTCATGATTGTGGGTCTTACTAATAAGCAAGTTCAACTGGGCTGATGTGAGTTTTGATAGGGAGGCGTCTAGTTTTATGGGGATGTTGCATTGTTGACAAACAAATTCCGACATCCTTCTGTTGAACAACTTTGCGTTTAAGCTTCTTTCACTTGGCTGCTGGCTTATATTAGTGCCCCTATTGGAATGGTTTCGAATGCTCTGAAGCTCTCGTGTGAAGCGTACTTTCTAACTAACGTCTTAGCTTTGTCTTCTTAGTAACCCTCAATCGCGATAATCATGGCCAAAACCAGTTACCCGGACAGAGAGTAGTTCCTTTATATAAACGAAGCAGACCCCATTTCAAGCTGAGCATTACGGAAAAATTTGATTAACCAATATGATATGAAAGTGTAAGTACCATATGTCTATATCTTTATGATGATAAACAACCTGTTGCTTGAAGACCCAAGTCGCTGTGAGCACATGATTTCTCAATAGACTACAACGGTATCTGATGAGATAAATTCTAGTACAAAGTTACTAACTAATCCATTTAGATGAGTAAACGAGTAAATAAAGCGGCATTATATGCTAGACCACTTCCCTTTGAATTATCTAGCGAGAAGTACGGCGACCTACCTGAGCTTTTACCTCATAATCCTTTGTCGTGGGTATTGTACATTTGGAGGTTTACACAAATTAATTACTTCTGTAGTCCGCCGCATGTAACTTCCCCAAGGGTATCGGTAGAACTCGAGGATGGCGTTTTCAAAGTTTGTGATGAAGATGAAATGCAATTTCTCTGGAGAAATGGTTTCTTTGGAAAGGGAACACTTTCGAGATCGGAGCCGACGTGGAAGCAACGAACTATTCAAAGGTTGAACTTGAACAATAATTCTGCAAACCTGTTACAGCGAGAAGACATTACATCCAAAAGAAGGCAAGAGCGTAAAAAGTTCAAAGACCAACGTACGAAGTTACAAGAATTGGAACTGAAAAATCGTAGGAACGAGCTAACCGAAGACGAAAAGGTCTCTCTCGAAAAGTTGACCCAGGAGGTTTCCAACTTGCGTAATAATGATAATCTGCTTGAAGCAGAGGCATCAGAGACAGAAGCTGAAATTGAGATACTGGAAGAGGACAAAGCCTTGTTTGATCCCGTATCTAAGGAGTTGTACCGGAACTTGGAATTTTTGCAGCTTCAGCCAGTTGAGGTTTTCTTCTTGCAGATGACGCTTGGGGTGTTGAATGTCTCCCACGATGGCATGAAATTAGGCTTGAGAGACCTTTATGATCGTTGTGTCAAGATGGATCCTGCATTTTTGACCAAGTTTGCAGTGTACTACCACTACCGTTCATTGGGCTGGTGCGTGCGCTCAGGTATCAAGTTTGGAACAGAATACTTGCTTTACAAGAGAGGGCCTCCATTTTCCCATGCTGAGTTTGCTGTAATGGTGATTCCAAGCGAGTCACAAGACCTTGATTGGTTCCAAATGGCTGCCTTGGGGAGGGTTATCGGAACCGTCAAGAAAACACTAGTGTTATCGTACATTGACGCTCCATGCGACCAAGAAATAGCCATCCTATTGGAATCTGCAAAACCTGAAAAGGAGATATTTTCTGAAATCTTAAAGTTATTTAAAGTTATAGAGGTATTGTATAAGAGGTGGGCACCAGGAAAAACAAGAGATTAGTTAGCATTGGTTATGTATGTGTATAGTATAAGGGCATGAAGCCAAAATGAGTTTTGCTGTGATTTTTGCAATTATTTGGAAAAATGGCAGGGGTAATAGAAGAATGGTGCAGAGAGAGAATATCAAGAGATACATCGTCATGATGGGTTACTTTGCTTGGAGTTATCGTTTTGATGGGCTACCTCGTTGGGTTTGGTTATCGAAATGGAAGATATAGCTTCTAAAATAAATCGAAATGGAAGATATAACTGCAAAGAGGAATTGGTAGGTTCAGAGCCCACGCCGTATTTCCTGAGGTCACTACCTAGATGAGAAAACAATCCCCCTGTTTTTTTTATAGGGCGGACTAGGACAACTCTAGGATGAGGCTGTTGCCAACAACCGTTTGCCTAACTAGAGTGAAGCTTGTGACCCTTTCCAGCCTTCATGCAAGTAATAGCTGCTAAGTGGGTAGAACATGAACTGTTTCTTGCTTTTATCCTCATGGATAGTGAAAAAAATAGTTGAGCAAGGATTTGCAGCAAGGAAGCTATGCGTCAGGAGCCAGAGCTCGTGTGTTGGAAAGCAGTTTTGATAATTGCAAACGTCAATAAGCCTCTATGGCCAAGTTGGTAAGGCACCTCACTAGTAATGAGGAGATCGTCAGTTCGAATCTGGCTGGAGGCACTCTTTTTTTGCGCCTGTGGCCGGTTACGACGCACATTGGCGATTTGAAGTGGCTCTGTGCCCAGGGCGTGGGCTGGGAGTCGAATGCCCTCCCAGCCCCAAGGTGGCAGCTCGTGCTCGAGCCTGATCACCGCAAAAGCAACAAGTGGTTTTCGCACGACCTCATTTCTTTTAGCGCGAGGCCAATTGATTTAAATATCAAAGAAAATCCCATCAATTGGCCAACCGCCAAAACGCGTAAAGCACCTCGCTGATTACATAAGCAATGTCAAACCTCAGTGATTTAATCAACAAAGAGGATGACTACAGTTACAACTATGGGGCAATTAAGGAGGAGCCCGTGAACACGGGGTACGGGCAGGACTTTGCCAAGGAGGTTGAGGCGGCCGCTTCATCTGCCACTGCAGTTTCGCAAGTGGAAGTTCCTGCATCCTCGTCGACATCGTCACCGGAAACCAATAATAACACCACCGCTGCGGTGTCTACGTCAGCCCCAAACAACAACTCGTCCGATTCCAAGTCCTCAGGCAAGGTGCCCCAGCACACCATACTAGAGAGTTTCGAGAAGATAAAAACGCACTTTCCTGCGGCCAGAATCAAGAAGATTATGCAGCTGGATGATGAAATTGGAAAAGTAGCACAAGCTACGCCTATCATTGTGGGTCGTGCGCTTGAGATTTTCATGGCAAATTTGGTTGAGGCCAGTATCATCGAGGCCAAAAGACAGGGAGTGAAAAGAATCAGTGCGTCGCACATCCGTGCTGCCGTGGAGAACACCGAACAATTTGATTTTTTGGTCGATGCTGTCGATAAGTACCCTCCCTTGAAGAACTAGGAGGACTGCTCTTTAACCTGTATAGTACATTGTATATTAGATTCCAACAATAAGAAAAGAGGGGATGAAAGAAAGATGCGACACCATCTTCCTTTGAAGAAACAAAACTTTTGTAACGAAAGACGCCAACAACAGGCAGTAACTCGCCCGCCTGTACCCCAAGTTTGTGCCACGCAACGCATTGAGTTAGGAGAATATGGGGAAACAATCACTCTCCACGATTGGCCCGCCCCTTCGGGGCACCTTCGGTGTAATCCAGTTCATGCTGTATTGTTTTTCCGGTTAATTTCCCCGGCTTTTTTTTTCTCTGTTATATAAGACAGGGAGTGTACAGCAATCGTGTATCAAATTAAAAATAGACAACAGCAAACTCTTTTCTTTAAGCTATGGTCGACCCATCCAGATCAAGTACTAATATCCAATCTAGATCTCACACTAGTATTTCGTCTAGACCCTCATTTTTCAACTCTCCAATTGCTCCACCGCAGCCGGACGTTTACTATGTTGGGGTTGACGTTGGAACTGGTTCCGCAAGAGCCTGTATAATCGACACCAACGGTATCATCTTGGGACTTGCTGAAAGACCCATCACCAGACACGAATTGAGACCCAATTTCATCACCCAGTCCTCCACAGAGATATGGAACGCCATCTGCTTTTGTGTTAACGCATGTTTGAGGGACTCCGGAGTCGACTCCAGCCAGGTCTTCGGAATTGGTTTTGACGCAACTTGCTCCCTTGTTGCAATTTCAGAGGAAACCGACCAGCCTGCGGGCGTTGGGCCCGATTTCCTTGACAACAAGGAAAACATCATCTTGTGGATGGACCACAGAGCTGAAGAGGAAACTGACGCTATCAATGCCACCGGCCACAAGTGCTTGAAATACGTTGGGGGTCAGATGTCAATTGAGATGGAATTGCCCAAAATCAAGTGGTTGAAGCACCACAGACCAGGCGGAATCAAAGACCTCAAGTTCTACGATTTACCTGACTACTTGACCCACAAGGCCACCGGCTCCGAGGCCAGATCCTACTGTTCGGCCGTGTGTAAGCAAGGGTTGTTGCCATTGGGTGTCGAAGGCTCCGAAACCGGGTGGTCCAAGGAGTTCTTGACCCAAGTCGACTTGCCTGAGTTAATTGAGGACGACTTTAGAAGAATGGGTGGGATCCCAGGCAAGAACGGAAAGTTCTTGAGTGCTGGTGATATCGTTGGCAAGTTGAACCAGACGGCTGCTGACCAATTGGGCTTGACCACTGAGTGTATTGTTGGTTCTCCAGTTATCGATGCCTACGCTGGGTGGATCGGTACCGTTGCTGGAAAGGCCGATGTTGCCGAGTTGGAATCTGCTGGCCCATCCAGCATCGCTACCGCGTGCGGTAGATTGGCCGCGGTCGCAGGTACTTCCACCTGCCACATTGCTATGACCAAGCAACCATGCTTTGTGTCTGGTGTTTGGGGCCCTTACAAGGACGTGATGGCTCCAGGGTACTGGTTGGCCGAAGGTGGTCAATCGTGCACAGGTCAATTGTTGGCCCACGTCTTGTCCATTCACCCAGCTCACAGCCAACTCATCCTGCTTGCTGAAGTTTCCAACGTATCCAAGTTTGACTACTTGAACTTGACCTTGGAAAACTTGGTTTCGTCCAAGAACGCTAGATCTGTTGTGTCGTTAGCCAAGCACTTGTTCTTCTACGGTGACTTCCACGGCAACAGATCGCCCATTGCTGACCCGCACATGAGAGCATCCATCATTGGCCAGTCCATGGACTCCACCGTCAACGACTTGGCTATCCAGTACTTCGGTGCCTGTGAGTTCATTGCCCAGCAAACCAGACAAATCATTGAAGAAATGGAAAAGCTGGGTCACGAGATCTCCTGCGTCTTCATGTCTGGTGGCCAGTGCCGTAACGGTTTGCTCATGAGACTTTTGGCCGACTGTACCGGGAAGCCAATTGTAGTTCCTCGTTACATCGACGCTGCGGTCGTGTTTGGTTCTGCAATCTTGGGTGCTGTGGCTGCCGAGGAAGTCGTTGATGAACACATCAACACTAAGGGTAGGTCTAGAAGATCTTCCATCTTGTCTACTCAAAGATCTCAACTCAACTTGACCGGTACAGGATTCTCACCAAACAACCAACCAGAGGTCCACTCTCCATATACCGCCCCAACAGCCACCACGTCCACCACAAACGTGGCATCCTTGGCCTACGCACACGGACAAACTGGCTCCTTACATCAATTCACGCCTGTCATGGAAGAAGGCGGCGACTACTTTGGCCAACCAGCAAACCCAATCAAGGAAGAGGAATCCGACGACGACGAGGAAGAAGAACAAACCTTGTCCTTTGGCTCCAAACACAAGGTCCAGCAAGACTTGTCCCACAAACTCGGTGCCCTTGGCTTGAAACCGTTGACTGCCATCAAGCCCCGTAGCAGGTCTTCCACCCAAGATTCGCACCCAGGCGACAAATTGTGGAGAGTAATGGAAAAGATGACTGGACCAGGTAAGGTCATTGCTCCTTCTCCAGCAGACCACCCTGACCGTCTCTTGTTGAATGCCAAATACAAGATCTTCTTAGAACAGTGCTACAAACAACAAGAATACAGAAAGTTGGTGGATGCCGTCGAAGCAAAAAATTTGCAAAAATAAGCGTTTTCACGAGACATGGGGTATGATTTCCATATCAAAAAAAAATACATCGAACGGAACATTCCCCAGAAATAGGAATTCAAAGAGCATCTGTTACGCAAATGCTTGGACAGTAGCCACAATAAGCAACGGAGTTGGAGTGTCAGTGGGGCAAAAATATAGAGTTGTGCGTGGCTTAATAGTCGGTCTGAGTGATAAATATCCAATAAACGTAATAGAATTATGACCAAGAATACGTAATAGTTTATTGACCAAATAACGTAATAGTTTAATAGAACAATGGGGTATCTTCACTGGGTGTACTGGTAATCATGAGAACCTGATTTCTGCACCTCGTAACTCCTGGACCCCTAGGGGAAAATTAGACGTACCACAACAGTTTCAATCATGGCATTTCGCCTGGTAGTAGCACATGTGTAGCTCCAACAGTCACAGTGCATGGTCCAGCTAGATCGGGCATCGCCATATTGCAGCTGTGTCTGAGTCTCCATACAGGAAAGAGCGCACTGCGGATTGCAACACGTCACGTGACACTTCGAATATCCAGCGCACATTGTGGAAGCCGGTGGAGGGACACAGTAACCAGATACTCCCCAAGGCGGCGGCACCAGAGGAGCCGAAAATTCTTGAATGTGCTCTTTCGTCTGCTCGTGGATCAATGGAAACGCCTTTAATTTAGGAATCAGCGAGGTATGCTATCGTCTGGAATTGCTTGGGTAATTGTGGAGTCGATTGCAACATATTATACGATTGCGTGCTCTCTATTTTGATCGCCACAGCACTGAAATTTTTAATTAGCACGGCTGATACACTATTGCTTATAAAGACAATGGGATATCATCATCGTAATTAAAGTGTATTAGAAGAAAAACCTCTTTTCATTACTTGCAATGTCTGAACTTCTTCATAAGATAGCTAGTTACACTTCAGACCATGGCCCAGAGTCCCAGATTCCTCACTTGCAGGAAGTAGGCGACCATGAGGTTCGTTCAAACCATTCTAATTACCAATCAGGTACCGACCCCTCGGTCGTTGTTCCTGAATATCACGAAAAGAACCCAGACGTTTGGCACTGGGCTTTGGACGTGATTGGCAACCCTTTGCAAAAGCTCAAGGCTTACTTGATATCTTTGTTCCCAATCTTGCAGTGGATTTTCCACTACAACGGGAAGTGGTTGTACGGTGACTTGGTTGCTGGGATCACGGTCGGTGTCGTTTTGGTCCCACAGTCCATGTCTTATGCTCAGTTGGCCGGCTTGCCTGCTCAGTATGGGTTGTATTCCTCCTTCGTCGGTGTCTTTATTTATTCCTTCTTTGCAACCTCCAAGGATGTTTCCATTGGTCCCGTTGCCGTCATGTCTATGCAAGTTGGTAAGGTTATTGCCAACGTTCAACACAAGGTTGGTGACAAGTACCCTGCACCAATCATCGCTACCTTTGTTTCCCTTATTTGTGGTGGTATTGCCGCTGCTATCGGTATCTTAAGATTGGGTTTTATCCTTGAGTTCATTTCCATCCCAGCCGTTATGGGTTTCATGTCTGGCTCCGCTTTCAACATTATCGCCGGTCAGGTTCCAGGTTTGATGGGTTACAACTCAAAGGTCAACACTAGAGCTGCTACCTACAAGGTTATCATTGACTCCTTGAAAGACTTGCCTCAATCCACTTCCGATGCTGCCTTTGGTTTAATCCCACTCTTCCTTTTGTATCTCTGGAAGCACGGTTGTGACTTTGGCCAAAAGAGATTCCCTAAGCTCAAGACTCCGTTGTTCTACTTTCAGCAATTGAGAAATGCCGTCATTATCATTGTCGCTACTGCCATTTCTTGGGGTATTGTTCACCCAAAGCTTGTCAAGTGGCGTCTGGAATCTCACAAGAAGGGTGCAAAGTTCACTCCTCCAATCACCATCATTGGTACCGTTCCACGTGGTTTGCAACACACTGGTGTCATGACCATTCCAAAGGGTATCATGAGCGACTTGGCTTCCGAGATTCCCGTCTCCACCATTATCTTGCTTTTGGAACACATTGCCATCTCAAAGTCTTTTGGTAGAGTCAACGACTATAAGGTTGTCCCTGACCAAGAAGTCATTGCTATTGGTGTCACCAACTTGATTGGTACCTTTTTCAATGCATACCCTGCCACTGGTTCTTTCTCTCGTTCTGCGTTAAAGGCTAAGTGTGGTGTTAGAACTCCTTTGGCTGGTATCTTCACTGGTGCTGTTGTATTGCTTGCTTTGTATGCCTTGACCTCCACCTTCTACTACATTCCTAAAGCAACTTTGAGTGCCGTCATTATCCACGCTGTGTCTGACTTGATTGCTAACTATAAGGTGACCTGGAACTTCTGGAAGATCAGTCCTCTCGACTGTGGTATTTTTGTCATTGCAGTTATCATTACTGTATTTGCTTCCATCGAAGACGGTGTTTACTTTGCCATCTGTGCTTCTGCTGCTGTTTTGTTGTTCAGAGTTGCCTTTCCAAAGGGACAATTCTTGGGTAGAGTTCAAGTTGCCGAAGTTATCAACCCAACCATTAAAATTGCTCCAGATGGTGATTTGAGCTCCCAAGATTCCTCCAAGGATATTGAAATCCACCAAGTTTTAACTTCTCAAGATAAGGATAAAGGAAAGGTCCTGGTTGTCGACAATGGTTATGTCTCAACAGTCACTACTCAACAATTACTTCAAAGCCACCCTCAAGTTAGATTCCATACTAGATGGGTACCGTTGAACAACGATAGCATCAACCAAGATCTTAATGTCCTCCCTCCTCCTCCAGGTGTCATCGTGTTTAGACCAGTGGAATCTTTTGTGTATCCAAATGCCTCCAGATTGGTGGATATAATCGATGATGAAGCAAGAAAGTTGACCAGGCGTGGTAAACCATACAACTTCACTGACACTGGTTCTAGACCTTGGAATGATCCAGGTCCATTAAAGTGGAGACTTCCATTCGGTAAGAAGAAGAATGTGGAACAAAAAGAAGAAGAGGACTATAGACCAATCTTGCGTATCGTGCACTTGGACTTTTCTGCCGTTTCGCAAATAGACGTTACTTCAATTCAAGCTTTGGTTGATTTGAGAAAATCTTTGAATAGGTATGCTGATAGAGAGGTTGAATTCCATTTCTCAAGTATCGTCTCTCCTTGGATTAGAAGAGGTTTGCTCGAGGCTGGTTTTGGTTCTTATGAAGAAGACGGGTTGGTTAGCGAAAAGACTTACGTCAACATTGCTACCGAAGGTGACTTGGAAACTGGCTTTGGTGCCGGTTACTTTTCAGCCGTTTCCACGGACACCCCATTCTTCCATTTGGATATTCCTGATTATAAGTGATTGGTTTGGGTTATATATAATTTATTAATGATAGGATTTATGATTGAATAATTGTAACGAGTAGCGCAAATCTGTGGCAGGAAAGGTGGTTGTGTTCGTCATTACCAATTGGTGATTGTTTTCGGTTGATTCTTTTTTGAGCATGAAGTTTTTCTTTGGTGTTGATGCGAGAATCATAATACAAGGAGGATCACCACAGGCGATTAGTATGGCTGCCTTAATCAATACCTGAACATTCAGATTATGCCATGATCTTGTAGTTTAGTATGCAAGACATGTTCCAACAATTATTATAATGCCACGCTTCAATTTATTGAGGAAGACTTGAGGTTGGCAAAACAAAGAACCAACTTAGAACGTACCTGAGATAGCCGAGGAAGCTTGTGGATTACAGCAGGATCAGCAAACCTGAAACAAAGAGCTTTGTCTGTACATAGCATCTAATTGTAGAAGGGTAATCGTTCGACTGGTAGAAAGTAATGAGAATTGTTTTGGCTGCAAAAAAGAAAGTTGAGGGTGGCATTTACCGGAGAAATAAATACACCAACTGCAAACCCAACACATTTCCTATTGTGTGTCAATCCAACAATACTTTGAGATAAGAATAGAGTGAAGCAAGCTAACGCTAACTTCTTAAGTTCCATAACTTGATTGAGAGTTAAAAAGGTTGAGTATTCAGAGTAATATTTATTCCAATTATTCAATGCTATGCAAATTAAAACGCTAGAATAAGAACAGACCTACTGGTACTGTATTATTGGGATGTTACTTGGCTACTCACTTATCCTGAGTCATCTTCTTGCCTAAGATTTTGGTACGCGCGGTTGGTGAAATATTTTGGATTTAACGCGCATCAAAATAAACCAACGCGTACATCAGCTATTATGACTATCCAATCCCCAGTGGGTACATCCCCGCTAGAAACAACCCCTATTCCACAGGAGACCCCGGCTCTGACCCCAGATCTCACTGATGGTACCACTAAAAGAAAGCTTGGTTCTCAAACTGATGATGAAGACACTCCTGCTAAACGAGCCAAACTCGAAAGAGAAATGAAGAAAGAAGAAGAAAGATTAGAGAAAGAAAGAAAGAGGGAGGAAGAACGCAAAAGAAAAGAAGAAATTGAACTTAAGAAGAAAGAAGAAAGGCTAGAAAGAGAACGTAAAAAGGAAGAAGAAAAGTTGGAAAGAGAACGTAAAAAGGAAGAAGAAAGGAAACGGAAAGAAGTCGACAAGAAGCAAAAGGAAGAAGATAGGCTCAAGAAGCTAGAACAGAAGGAATTGGAGAAAGAAATGAAGAAGAAGAAGCTCGAGGAAGAGAGGCTAGAAAGGGAACGTAAAAAGGAAGAAGAGAGGCTAAGAAAAGTGGCAGCACAAGAAGAACGTGAAAAGTTAAGGTTGGAAAAGAAGAGGAAGCAGGAAGAAGAAAAAGAACGTAAAGAAGAGGAAAGGAAAAAGGCGGAGGAAGAGAAGAGGAAAGCAGAGGAATTGAAGGAGAGGAGTCAAATGAGAATCTCATCCTTCTTTCAGAAAAGACCAGAATCTGCTAAACCTCAGATAAACACTCCTACCGTCAAAGTCGCTACCTCCTCTAGTGACTACAGTCGTGATTTTCTTCCATTTTTCCAGCAAACCAACGTCATAATGTCTGAAAATAGCCAAAAGGAACTGAGTGAGTTAGCCAAATCTATTGAACAGTTCGACAACCAACTTGCGTCCAAGGCTGGCCCTTCATTGAACGAGTTTTTCAGCGGTTTCAAAGTCACTGATGTGAAGATGACACAATTGAGTCCCGAGGATATTGTTGCAGCTTTGAATAGTGCTTCTACTACGGAAGCTCAAATCCAAGACATGCTAACTGAAATTCCACCAATTAAGTACATTAGCTTCTACGAGAACGCTAAACCTCCCTACATCGGGACGTGGTTTTCCAAGAGCCACAGAATAAAGTTACCTAATCCTACTGATACCGTTGCAACTGGATTTGACTATGATTACGACTCAGACTTGGAATGGAACAAGGAGGAAGAGGAAGGAGAAGATTTGGACGATGAAGATGAAGATGAGGAAGACATCATCGATGACGACGACATAGATGATTTCGTTGAAGAAAACGACATGAACTTGAACAAGAGTAAGATCTACCTGATGGTGGTCAGCAGCAAGTTGAATGACGGAACAAATGACGACATTTTTGCTTCTTTCAAGACTACTGTCATGGTAAAAGACATTAAGTTCCCACTTTCGATAACAGAAGTCGCAAAGCAAGAGGTCTCTACGGCTGTGGACGCTTCGCCTTCAAAGACAGCAGAGCCAGAAGTGAATGTATTAGTGCCCCAAAAGAAGACAATTAAGGACCCGAAGATTGTGGAAGGTCTAGTTGCATTTATCAAGAAGAATCAAGACTTTTCGATCGGAACTTTGGTTGAATTGTCGAAAAAGGAATTCAAAGACTTTACCAAAGGATTGTTGAAGAACACGATTCAGGATATCGCCGTCTACAATAAGAAGACTTCGATATGGGAGATCAAAGGTGAACTTGACGGAGAGACTGAGAAACCTATTGTTTCTGCAGAGAGTGAAAAAGGCACACTGACTGCACTTTCCGGATGATATTCATAATCTACTTTGAATGGTATATTTTATAGAGAATTGATTCATGGAACCTGACGTATTCTGAATTTAGAATTACTGTAATTCTGTAGATGTACTGTAGACTCCATCCAGCTAAGTATACCTACGATATCCGCACTGTGGAGTGCGGAATACTCTCACTTCTTGCATGTCTGGTCGCTATGGATCTTTGATCTAGAAATACGCGACGCGATCTTAAGTCTAGTCAATCCCCACTGCCATGGCAGAAGAGACTACACATTACTTCACGTCGACGCAGATTCAGGGTCGGCATGAAGATACACTACAGAGAGAGAAGCAGGAACAGCAGTTGAAGAAAAAAATACCGCTAGTACGTGCCTTTTCAAACGAGCTAAACAAGCTGCCCATCAAACCTATCGTTGCCAAGGCCCCACGTCGTACTCTGAAACCCAAGAGCACCACAACAAAGAGGAGACCCCGAGCGAAAAGACAAACACTAGAGGAACTTGTGCGGAGTCAGTACAGTGAGAGTAGGTTGTCATACTTTGCGGGCAACCAAAGTAAAATCGACCTTTTCTTGAAGAATATAAGGAACAAGTCCGACATATCCAGAATTGCTTCTGACGAGACATCTAACGTATACACTCGAGAGGAATGGGCGCAAATCATAAGTCACATCAAGCTGAGGTTCCCTGACTTGGAAAGTACGGGTAAGCGCAAGCTTAAGTGGATTACCACCTTGATCAATAACGAAGAGGGAGAGGAGCAACATGAAGGAATGTGGTTCCAGGCGTCTGCCAATCCAGAAACTCTGTTCTCCGAGGAGGATTTAAAGTGGTTGTACGACATAGAAGACGAAAACATGGATATGGACCTAAATACTACTTCCTTCGACGAACTGTCCTTGTTTGTGCAAACCTTGTCGCAAGATGTGTTAAGTAAAGGCGAGTCTACAAAACAGTCTTCCAAGCAAAATCAGGTGGATACTCTAAAATTCACGATTCCCTCAACGTCTGAAGTATGTCTGTCTTCACAGGACTCTCCTACTCCGCTCCCGTCGCAAGCATCGTCACCTGTTCTGATAGTACTGGATCTGGAGCTGGAGGCAGAGGAGTTGAGGGCTACAACCCCTCAGTTGCCATCACATCAACAAGAATCTGAGCGCATGCCGTCTTTCTACAGCTTCCCGTTTGCAGAAACAAACAAGAGCCAGGATAGTCATTTGGTAGAGGTTGAAGACAGCATGGACATACCGAATAATAAGGCAATACGAGAGATTATCGAGAATTCTCAAAAATCGCCGATGCTTTCTCCTTTTGTCAAGCGAGGTTCACTAAATATAAACTCTTTTGAGCCTCTAGATGGTGAGTACATGTCTAACACGAATGCCTCACCTTTGGTTTCTCCAGTCAAGGTGTCCACACCCACTCGAGGAAATCACCAAGTGCCGAAAATGGAAAACGCTGAAAAGGTTCCAATAGTACTCAGCTCTTCCAATGACGTTACTCCCAAGAAGGCCAGGGTCCCTCCCGCATCTCATATGAACCCACCACTGTCCATCCCATATGTTGTGACGCCAAAGAAAGGAGCCAATTCAGGCGGGAGAGAGGTGGGCTCAGTACAAAGCATTCGCAGTGAGGTTGTGTTCTCAGAAGATGAATACTCTACAGCAAAGTCCAGGCTCTCGCAAGACCAGCCGCTCCCGTCATCAATTCCTATTCCCTCACACCCGCCCAACCGAAGGAAACTACTCCATACTACACGGTATCAGGTCATGAGTAACTTACTGTTCGCTGATTACGAGGACACGGTCAACAAGATTACGGTAAGACGGTTAACTAGCGAGCCTGTAGCAACGGCAAACTCAGACGAGGAGGTGCCGGATCTGGAGGACGACGAGGATAACAACGTGAGCATTATTGAAATCACAAGAGAGGTGAGCGAAGGAGAGGATGACCACAACACTTCTGTTCTCCAAGTTCCATCCAGCCCCAACAGTGATGGAATTCTTAAATACTTGTTGGATGGACTGGACGTGAGTGTTGACGATCAAACTTACGCTGAAGAGGTCACTTCCCCGGTGAAGCTGATCAAATCCCCCCAAAAGGTGAGAGAAACGTAATGACAACCAATCGCCTTGGCTGTGTGGGGTTTTGCAGCAAATTTCCAAACTCAATACAAGATTCACCTACAAGCACACTTACCATCTGATTGAGTTCATTTCAACTTGTTAGTCTATAATTGCATTTATTTTAATTCCGGATCTCATCTTCTATATAGCAACCGCTGGTCAAAATCATAATCAGTGTGTCTCCAGTGTCAAAGTCCCTATATATACTTTTTATGATCTGCATCAATCTTATCTTCCACGAGCTTCACATTTATGTATGAAACTATTCTCAAGGTTATTCCAGCATTTGCAATCAAGGTCCCTGGCCCAAAGATCAAGTTGTTGAGTAGGTTCCCATACGGCCTATAATACATTACTTGAATGGCCCATTTAGCGTGATGATACCACACATAAAGGAGCAATAAGGTAAGAAGTGTAAGGATCACAGCGTTGAACGCACGCATCTTGGAGATTCGTTCATCTGGTTTGTAGGTTGGCTTCTTCATAATGTTGTGTTAATTTTAGTATCTGAAAAAACGGTGCGCAGCATATTTCAGTGAGTGAGATGTACATGTCAAACACAGAGCTTTCGGTGCACCTGTGAATTGAAAAGTAGTAGAGTGGCTGTTGATCTGAGAGTTTGAACTGTTGAGTGGCTCTTGAGTTGATTATCTTAACAGAATATATGAGGGGAGCTTCGGTTGCTTCGAAGTCTGGTAAGCTTAACTGTCGATATTACCTCGACAGTCATCATGCTTTGTTTAAATAAGAGCAAATATTAGAGTTGGGTGTGTGTACGTAAACGTATTTGAACTACTCAGGTCTATATCCCTGGAAATGCTGGTGTAGCTCCTTCCTTATCAATGGTCTTCATTCAATGTCGCATGTCGTATTTTGTCACCAAATTCGTTCTCAACGTCATACAAAAAGTGACACCATGAATAGATACAACAGTGACCCGCTAATGGTGACACCAGCGTACTATGACGGTGGAGTTCCCGTTTTCAAACCCACAATATCAGAATTTGAAGATTTTTATCGATACAACAAAGCCATCAATAGCTATGGAATGCAATCAGGAATAGTCAAAATCATTCCACCAGCGGAATGGAACAGGCGTTTGGACGGAATCTATACTAAAGAAGCGTTGGAACAGGTCAAAATCAAGAATCCTATTGTTCAGCAAATCAATTCTGTTAGCAGTGGGGTTTTTACTCTGCAAAATGTGGAAAGAACAAGAACATACAACATGAACCAGTGGAAGGAGGTACTGAAAGCAGCCAACTACCAGCCTCCTGTGCCCCGTAAGAAAGCAGAAGAAAAGCCAAAGACGACAAAGGAGCAGGAGTCTAATGGCTTGGACACACCCAGCGGACACACTCCTACGAACGCAGATGACAGTAATGAACCATTTAGCAAAGAAAGATGTGAACAGCTAGAGAAGAACTATTGGAGAACATTGACATACGCAGCACCGATGTACGGGGCAGACATGTTGGGCTCGCTATTTCCACCCTCGTTTAAGTCGTGGAACGTTTCTCAGCTTCCAAACATCCTCGACCTCATGGATGAGAAGCTTCCTGGGGTAAACGATGCATACTTGTATGCAGGACTTTGGAAAGCAACGTTTACTTGGCACTTGGAAGACCAAGACTTGTACCTGATCAACTACTTGCATTTCGGAGCGCCCAAGCAATGGTATCTGATTCCACAGCTGGACGAAAAGAGGTTTTTCAATGTCATGAGAGAGACTTTTGCCGATGAGTTTAAGCACTGTCTGGAATTTTTGCGTCACAAGACATTTCTAGTTCTGCCACAATTTTTGGAGAAGAATGATATCAGGTACAATAAAGTAGTTCACAATGCCGGAGAGTTTATGATTACATATCCATATGGGTACCACGCTGGATTTAACTATGGATACAACTTGGCCGAATCCGTGAACTTTGCATTGGACGATTGGTTTCCAATCGGTGCCGTTACCAAAAAGTGTGAGTGTGTTCTGTACTCCGTTGGGATCAATGTTAAGCAATTGCTAAGTAAATTCAATCGAATTCAAGACCCAGATGCCACTGAGGATGAAGAAGAGCCACTTGAGCATGAGCAGTTGAATTCACTTGAGCACCAACCAATCCAAATTTTAGAGCAACCTCCACCTAAAAAGAGAAAGGTCCACAGAAAGCAATCCGAAAAGGTTAGTGTTAAAACACAGGATAACCAACCTCCAAAAAGTTCATTTGTCACAAACATAGCACTTTCGTCCACTCCAGACAAATTCCAATGCATACTCTGTCCGAACAACCTCGGGTCGGAGACCACTTCAAACTACCGATTTAACCTTCTTCAGTCTGATCTGACTTATCATGGAAAGACTTTGACAGCTCACAGGATATGCACAGAAGTGTTTCCAGATCAGCTTCAGATAGTTGGTTCCAAGGTTGAGGGGTCTCGAAACATATCGAAACACCAAAAAAAGCTCAAATGCATGCTTTGCAGCAAAAACGGAGCTGCGTCACACGGTGCATGCTTCCAGTGTTCCCACCCCAAGTGTGCGCGTGGGTACCATGCAACATGTGCTCTCAGCGACTCTTTTTATTTCAACTTTGATAGAGGAGACCATTTATGTAAATACCATCGACCCAAACAAAACAAATCCAACCTGGGGGTCATAGAGACATGGGGCACAGGGGTGTGGGTCCAATTTGTATTAAACGCAAAGTCCTTCCTTGGAATAATAGAATCAAATAACGTTGATGAAGAGACTCTTAACGTCAGCATATATCCTGCTTTGAAGGACGTTATTGAAATAGGGTATAACATGGTAGTGGTAGGAACGAACCTAAGCACACTTCGCCCACCAACCAATCAAATTCAATTTGATGTGCAAATGACGAGACAGGAGAGAACTGAGAGAAAATCGGTGATAAGTTATGATATTGGCCAGGATACAAATTATGTGATGGTGAGTGAACGAGTTCCAGAAACAACGCTGATGACGTCGGAACATTTGGATTTTCCAGTTCGAGTGAGCGGTAGCCATATTCAAATTTGATGATTAACGAGAAATATTATTTTTCCAATGTGTAGGTATAAAAGTACGTGGGTGTACAAGACCCAAATTCCGATAGGCGGTAGATTAAGAGGTTGTCATTGTAGAGTATCATATATGTTCCTGAAAATAATGATCAAAAACCAAAAGCGCGAAGAATCCAAAACGCGTTATGGTGAAGCGCTCAGACCTTCACTCCGACTCCGACTCAATTGATGACACAACAGAAGAGGAGATTGTGGTGAAGAAAAAGACTAAGGTTGTACTGTCTTTACCATCCCAATGGGTAGACAAGTACCTGCCGCGCACGGTCCAAGACATATGCATCAATCCCCAGAAGCTCAAGCAGGTTCGACAAGCCCTACAAGAAATGCTCTCCGGATCCAGGCACAAACTACTTATTTTGACTGGTCCAGCAGGGAGTTCTAAGTCAACAACAGTGAAACTATTGGCCGATGAATTGGTACCAAGATTCACCACACAGCAAGACGGAATCTCTTTTGAGCGGCCCAACTGGATCGAGTACACAGATTCGTCCATCCCAGGCATCAGCCAACCCGACCAATTTGGTGAATTTCTTAAAGATTGCGCCTGCAGAGTACGATCTAACCTTTCAGTTATCCTCATTGAAGAACTTCCGAACGTGTTCCACCATCAGACATTGATGAAGTTCAGAAGCGCTATCCGCGAGTGGATCTATTCAGACTACCCCAAACCTCCACTTGTGCTATGCCTCAGCGAAATAGAGTGGGGAGAAACCAACTATTCGTATAGCATAGAGAACAATCTCTGTATCGACACGCTCTTGGGCAAGGCAATTGTGAATCTTCCTGAGGTTGCACACATTAAGTTCAACGCCATTGCGAAACGGTTCATGACTAAGACAATCAATTCCTTGGTGAAGGAAGAGGGTACCATTTTTTCAAAGTTTAAATCGCTTGCATTTATGGACGAATTGATTAAGCTAGGTGACATCAGATCTGCCATATCAAACCTACAGATGTGGGCAAATCACCCTGAGTACAACTCGATGCTCTATGTGCGAGAAAATCAGCTCGGTTTGTTTCATGCGCTAGGAAAAGTATTGTACCTGAGTTCCGAGTTTGAGGACAAATCCTCTGATGAATCGGACTTTTTCTCTGTGGGCAAGGTCCTAGAGTCATTTAACAACTACTCACTACTTAATCTCTCAATTTTGGAAAACTACCAAGTTTTCCAGGACTCCCAGTACCCACTTGATATTGCCGGCGATATTGTGGACGGGTTGAGCTTAAGTGACACCATACACTTTGACGAATATGGGTTTAGCATGGGTGAAAAAATGAAATTTGAAGAGTACGGTATTCGTAACACTAGGTCCTGTCTTCGCCAGGTGTCTGGGAGACACAGCACAAGTGCGCCGTTGTTCAAAGTTAAGTTTCCAAGGCATTTTAAAATGATTAGAGAGTACAACCAAACTTTGAGCCAAATAAAAAATTACCAAAGGTACATAGATGGCATGAGGCATAACGTTGATGAATTGAACATGATTGACGGGTACTACGTACCGTTCATATACAACACGGCACACAGGAAGAGATTTTTATATAATAGAATTGGAGGAAGGTTTAAAGAGATACATGCGGATATGGACTTGGGAGTTGAAGACATTGACGAAACTGAAACTTCAAACGGTACCGTGGACCAATTTCACTTGGATATACAGAGAGCAATGGCTGAAGAGGACGGTGGTGAAAACAGCGAAGGTGAGTTAAGTGATCCTATCGATGACTCGGTAGACGAAGATGACGCAGATGCAGATGTTGACTGGAGTGACGATGAATTGGACCAGTTAATATCTCAAGGGGTGGTTTAACCTCTTGCTGATAGAGAATTATAAAAAGTTTGGGACTCTGCTAATTTGTTGTATATAGAGTACTAGTAAACCATAATGAATCCTCCCAAGAGATCGACCAATTTTGGTTGACCATTGAATTAAATGTAGGTGCTCGATTCTAGTCTGTTCAAGTGTTGATATGCAAACTTCGCTATCGCACAATCTCATCAGGTGGTAAACTCTGACAAATCCTACATCATTTAAAGCATTTCGCATTTCATTATATTGCTATTAAACTGCTTGTCTTCTTAACATACCTCTCAACACACAACCTCATTCCAGAGCCTTCAAGGCATTTTCAAAAAAGTGTTCATCTTCTTCAATAGATTCCTTTATAATATCCAAACCACCTTGAAGCTCTCCACTGATGTATAACTGAGGGAAAGTAGGCCAGTCAGAATACTTCTTAAGTCCCTGTCTAACAGAATCATCCTTTAAAATATCAAAAAAGCCGAATCTAACTTGATGTTCTCTCAAGATGGCAACTAACTGTCTGGAGAAGCCACATTGAGGTGATGATGGGGAACCCTTCATGAAGAGCATAACAGGAGCGGCATTAGTGAGCTTCTTCAATCTCTCGTTTAATGCTTCCTCGGATTCTTCTTCCACTGCAGTACTGGATGCTGCTGCTGGGGCTTCTGGGGCTGTAGGAGCGGCAGAAGTACTAGCAGGGGTGGTGGAACCACTGAACTGGTTCAATGCATTGATGAATTCTTTTGGATCAGCTCCCGACAATTCCTTCAAAATAGTGGAGTTTCTAATGAGAATGAAGTATGGAACGGCACTGACATCAAATACTTCGCTGATGTCAGATAACTCGTCTGCGTTCACAGAAAGAAAGAGGATGTTAGGATCCAGTGCTTTTGAGTCGGCCAAGGTCTTGAAGACGCTGTTCATAGTCTTACATGGCTCTGCCCAAGGGGCATGGAAGTATAATGCAATTAACTTGCTTGGATCATTCTTAGTCAACTCAGTAAACTGAGCTTCGGATTCGATTTCGATGACACCCATTGATGATTTTGATTTGTAAAGTTCCACACTTTTTTTTTGACTTCAACGCATGCAAAAGTCACGTGAGATTTCAAAAGAGGGCTAACTGGTAGTAGCTGCAACAATCACATAGGGTGTATACGGTTGCAAGTAGCAATACAGGATTCTAATACTTGTGATCCAGCATTGGTTAGGAAGTGCGTCAAATCTCACGAAGCATTTGACGGACGCTGTTTCACCTCGGTTAGACTGCACGTACACAAATCTACACTAGTAAGAAGGTCTAGCACCTACCCTCTAAGGACGGAGTTAGGTAAATGCACAATGGTCCCAAATTATTATAGACGTGTTGGGAAGTCGGCCGCCCTGTAATGGTGGCAAAACTCAAGATTTTGACATGGAGATCTGCAGCAATTTTATGGCTGCGAAATGTAAAAATCTCTGCCGCATTCGGATATCAAGAAAATGACATCCACTAACAACAGACAAAAAGCAAAGGTGGAGTAACTGGAGGAGACACCGCTTGTCTGGTACAGAGCTACAATTTTGTGATGTTTGTTTGAAATGCCAAGTTTAGCCTCATCTGATCCTTTAGACAAAGGTGGGGCATGTCAGACTGTTCGAGGCGATCAAGGAGTTTGTATGTGCGTACATTCATTGAAACTACCATGCTACCACGAGTCATGAATTTTTTATTTAGAGTAATTAGTAGTAGACTAGTTGTATGATGACTCTGGCAGAACTTGAATTGCAGAGCATCTCAGAAATTCCAGTCCGCCTATCCACAAGCGGCGTTCGATAACTGCTCCCCTTGAGGTTTGCGCCTCGTTCTCAGCAAGTTGCTTGCCTCTAAGCTCTAGATCTATATATGTTGCGATTACCTACCTGAGGACCTCCTTTCCCTACTAAAGTGGAAACTATCCGTATTGACCCTCCTTAATTTTCAGCACAGGGCTATAATCAGGCACGCACACTTTTGAAGTCCCTCCAAGAAATATTAGGACCCGTGTGGTTCTAATGTTTCACAAGACAACTATGGTTCCTCTCAAATAAAGGAGACTCATTTCCAGCTGGTGATTCTTTGGAGCCCATAGTTACTTATTGTTGAAAGTTACTTATTGTTGGCATTGACTGCAGTTGTATGTTGCTGGGTGCTGCATAGAATAAACGTACATGAGAGGGGCAGATCTAGCCGCACATATCGCTCTCTTGCAATGCATCATCAAGATCTCTGGGAAGTTCCCATTACTAGTCCTTGTGTCTCATTCGAAGAAGTTCTTCTCTCGCAATTTAGCATTTTCACTATGTTATGGCCAAAGGGATCTACATACACCTATGCTCAATTAGACTAATAAGGCTAGAGAGGCTCAGGTATAGCGCTGTACATTACGATGACATTGTTTGAGTTAACTAAACATAGTATATTAAATAGCGGTATGGATATGCTTGAATGCGCTTGTTTAGGAATGACCCGCTCGATCCGCTTCGAACAGTGCCACGGTGCTATTGTTTGAATCACCTCAAAATCAAAGCCCAAGGAATTTATCTCCGAACAAACAGCAGTTCGTATCTGCCGCTGTTAAATGCGCTTCGTACTACTGCACCATCAGTGAACGAGTTAACCACTGAGTCAACGTAGGCTGGGCATTGCCGAAATTCAGTAAATATCATCGTTTAGCACTATTATTAGTGACTCAGGGTCGTCGTCGGTGGTCCGTTGCGTCCCCCACACCAACGTCATAAAACATTAATTTTACACGTGACGCACGCTTCATAACCGTTAGGCAAAACATGTGACTGACCATTTTACCGGGGTAATGGAAGACAATACCCACCGTTTAAATCAGCGCAGAATCAACGTACGTTGATATTATCTTGGTATTCTTTCCTTAGATCTGGATACAAAGCTTGTTTGAGATCTCAATAGTAGATTTCTGTGATTATTAAGTCCGTTTTCTCAACGTTTTCCGTTGCTTCGCTACTTCGTTCCTCTCGTTCAGACCTCGTTTTGTGAATGATTACCCCACAAAAAAAATAAAGGCCCAAAATGCCGCGGTCCGAGACCTACATGGCACATTTTTCATATGTGTTGTACTTCCCTTTCCGTGCATTCATTACACCAATTAGCAATAGGTCACCTTCCTACAATTGACTGATCCCACCTCTGGTTCACCTATCTTTCCACGGTGAACACATTTGAAAATTGTTGGGTAAAGAAAAAATGTAAAACTTAAAATTCGTTGTGTCTTTCTTTCTTCTTTTCCTTCTTAAAACTCTTACTTCCACTCCTCCTCCCCCCCCCACACACACACACAAAATCTAGCTAAGTACAATATACTCACAGATTTTAGACCTCCCGTTTGTTTTCTAATCGCCTCCCAAAAATTATAGGGCAGGAAAAAACTGGAGTTAATTAGTCCGCATACAAATATGTGAAGAAATGGGTTTGGAGTTTTTTTCGAAGGACTGGCCCAAAAAAAAAATGTTGTCACAGTTAGGAGGATTTGAACCTATTGAATCTATTAGTGGGCAAAGTTTAATATCAAGAGATAGATTAGAGAAAGAAGTCAGTGATAGTCAGAAAAAGCTTAATAGTGATTTCAACATCTTAAGAGGAATCACCAAGAATCAGAGCAATAGGAGAACGAAATCAATAAGCGAATTCAGAATACCAACAACTACAACAAAAGGAACTACCACGCTAAACCAATCAATCAGTTCGCCTGTTAATAAGAAGTCACATTTTCGGAGCAAATCAATTGATCTTACTTGGAAAATGGAAGCTGATAATGGATCTCCGGATAGTTCTTCTCAATCTCCAGGAGGAGGTGCTGGGAATGGGAACGGTGTTGGTGCGACCAATGGTAGAAAGAAAAATGTTCCTTTAGAATTAACAGCCTACGGCACAACCCCACTGGGGAAGCCAAGACTCTTCGTATGTCAGGTATGTACTAGAGCTTTTGCAAGATTAGAACATTTGAGAAGACATGAGAGATCACACACGAAGGAAAAGCCGTTCAGTTGTGGGGTTTGCCAGAGAAAGTTTCTGAGAAGGGATTTGCTTCTAAGACACGCTCAGAAATTACACGCTGGTTGCTCAGACGCAATCACAAGGTTGAGGCGGAAATCAATAAAGAGATTGAACAAGGATGATGACGACGAGGATATGGAAAAGGATGACGTGGATTTCAACGTTAACGTCTTTAGTAAGCTGGGGCTTGGCCAACAACACGGTGTTCCAGACACTCCTCTTTCAAACCAACACCTCTCTGGGTCTTCCTCCAACCTCCCACCAATCCCAAACACTCCTTCAATGAACTCAACTCTCCAAAACTTTAATAAAAGAAACCGCCGTGGTGCTTCCTTTTCGGCTCAGTCCGGTCAAAACTATGCGGTGAGCATACCAGAATTTAATGACGTATATCCGAACCCTGAGAATGTTGAGTTCTCGACTCCCCAGTTGTTGCCTCTGACCATGAACGATGATATGAACTGGTTGAACATATCGCTGATTCCAGGGATATCCTTGGACAGAAAAAACCTGGGGAACACCATTCAAAACTCCATCGAGAACTCAATTCAATCCATTCAGAACATCGGAGGCATGGATATGTTCAAGTCGTCCTACATGATGCCTACTGCCACCATCTCTGATCAGGAAATGCAACATGGGATGTCCCAAAACATTCATCCTGGTTCAGTGAAGGACTTGGATTATGGTTATTCGTTTTACGATATTCCAGAGTTACCTGCACAAAAAGGGCAACCCTTTCCAAAGACCTTGACTCCAATCAAACAGGAGTCATCAGAAGACGAAACAGCAAACAACCTTGGTACTGTCGAGGAAAAGCCTAATTTTGACATCAACTTCTTGAACGACATGGACGAGTTGGCTCATGAAATAGACGCTGGGTCCAAGTTTTTGCCAAACGGATACTTCTTCTATGGTGACAACCCACTGGTTTCACTGAGTGGCTTTGATGCCAACTCGCCCTCGATCCTTTCACCTCCTCCAATGCCCGAGAAATGGATGAACACCAAGTACACAAGAGCCAAGCTATTCACCAACCACATCAGACATTTAATTAATAAGGCTCTTGACAAGTACCCCATTAGCGGAATTATGGCACCTTCAATTCCTTCCATTGACAAGTTGGAACTATACCTTGACCGGTTTGTTCTGGTATTTTTAGGACATTTCCCATTCATTCATAAATCAAAGTTGAATGAAGCGGAAATCATGGAAATGACTAGTAATGAAGATACGAGTAACGAGGCTTCTAGAGTTTGCTTACCATTGTTGGTAGCCACTATTGGTGCTCTATTAGCCAATAACAAATATGATTCTGAGCATCTTTATGAAGCTTCTCGTAGAATCATTCATATTTATTTAGAATCCAGAAAGAATTCTGTTGGAAAAGACCCAGCACAACAATTGCACTCCCAACAAAACACCATCAACCCACTTTGGTTGATTCAACTGCTCACTTTATCTGTTATCTACGGGTTATTTTCGGATAATGAGAACAATGTGTACATTGTGATCCGTCAACTAAACGCATTGAATCTGCTTGTGAAGACTTCCATCAAGAGCAACAGGTCCATTTTGTTTTCCATGAACATCGAAGAAGAATCTCTTTATAACAAGTGGAAGAATGGTGAAACTATGGATGAAGAACAAAAGTTCAGGTGCAACATCAACATGCAATCTCAGACACGTATTGTGTTTATGATTTACAGACTAACCAACTTCCTATTGATGATGTACAACGTCCCATTGACATTGAGCGTCAATGACTTGCAGACATTGAGCGCTCCAGACTTAAAAGATGAGACTTTGTGGCTGTTTGAAACGCATGCTCAGTTCAATGACGGTGGATATCAATTAGAAGAGTTCCTCAACAAGAAAGTCACACCTTACAAGGACTTATTAGGGGACTTGCTTGGAGGCAAAACTCCTCATAACTTGAATCAGCAAAGTAACTACTGTTTTATTTGCTTGGTCCATGGTATCTTTGAATTCCAGCTGTACAAGGCACAACAGGTTGATTCTTGGAAGATCTTGGACACAATGACTGTGTACTTACCACCAAGTCTTAATAACCTTGAGAGAGTTGACTATGCATTGCTCGTTAACTACTCCAAGATCTCCTCGTTAATTGACTTCAAGTTGGTTAAAGAGCAGAGTTGGTTGCGAAACTTTGATGAATTGCTGAGGAACTTTTCCCAGTTCTTGACGGAAAACGTTCCTTCGTCCTCCAACAAGGTTAGTGATTTAGATTATTTAAAGATAGTTGACTGCTGTATCCTGATATTAAAGTTGCTATTGTTCAAGTCCGAGGATACCCAGTCGTCCTCTTCGTCACACCCATCGAACCTGTTCAATGAATTGAATAATTTCTTGCTGACCTCGTTTGATCCTAACAAGCAAGAAATGAATGGAGACTCTGAAAACACTCTTTCTGACTTTGAAAAGCACCTTAGCCTCAGAGTCGGAGAAGAGTTTGACAACCTGACAAATCTGATTCACCTGCAGATGTTGTTCCACATATTTGCTGTGTTGGCTGCATTTTCGATCTACATTTTGAGAAAGAACAATGGCTATCAAGACAGCAATTCGGCTTATTTGTTGTTTGAATTAAACCATAGATTTAGTCTGGTGTTGAAGTTGTTGGACAAGATTGAAGGTTACTTGAAGATTAGATACAGAGGGAACTTGGAGAGTTTATACACCTCTGAAGGAGCTAGTTTGGAAAAGACCTTATACATTTTGAGAATAGGTGAGGTGGTTTTGAACTATTTATTTGACATGAACATCAAGGTAAGCATCTTCAAGAAGTTAAGTGGAAGCTTGGGTCAGATCAGAAAGTTTGTGATTGACAATGAAGACAAAATTACAAGCACGGCTCCTACAACATGAGTTTCGTGAAAGATATTCTTCGTCGACTTTTGCTAGGCGAGGATGTAGGCTTTGCAGTTGCTATTACTACTACCGCTCGCACGCAACTACTCAACCAAAGTTCATTTCTCATCTCGTGATCATTGGTTGGCTGCTCGATCAGTTATGCGACTGCCTTTGGTTGTTGCAAATTGTCAATACGACGTTGCTGTGCTTAGTTCTTCTCGATTTCCGCGTTACTGTTGCTGGGCAATGGTATCTTTTGTTATAAAATGCGTTTATACAACCTGAATTTGTATAGCTAATTATTTATTTTGTGATCTGGATTGTACCTCGTGTAGTAAATTTGTAGGGTGTTGTTGGTTATGAGATGCGCTAAAATTTCTCGCGGTCTCAAACAGGAAGAGCCGTACGGGCATAGCGAGAAGCATGGGCGTTTAGTGGCGATGCCTTTAGGTTTGTGTACAAGGAGGCAACAAAGGGTCTATCGGAATAGCAAGTGGCACAAACAGGTCCTTTGGCTCTCTAATACAAGATACGGGCTTGAAATTCCAGCGAGAATGCCACCGACATGACTTCTCGTAGGTCAACTGCATGAAACTTTAACAGCCTATACTCAAGCTGGCAACGCCTATCCATAGCACTTCCAAGTAACAAACATGTATGGTCCATGTGCACCGTAATTATTGCACCTGATCACTCTAAAAACGAAGTTACCGGGTGGCCATCTAGACTTAGGGGTACTGGGTACAAAACGAATTTATGCGGAAGTGGGGCTCTTAGTCGTAGAACGGCTTTTTTTGCTTACAGGGACCTCATCGACTGAGCCCACCGGTACTGCGTCCAACAAAAACGTTTGGACCAATGAAAATACTCGGGTAGGCGCGGCAAGTACCAGCAAGAACTAAGACTACGTGTCACTTGGGTCATGGATATTCCTGCTCCGGTGCTGGAGTTTGTATTGAGCCGGCCGCAGATTGTTTCGGTGGCTGCGAAAACGCACATGCCCGTGCTAGGGTTACTACGCCGAACGCCACCAAGAGAATGGATGTACATCTTAGTAAATTCCAATTGTACTGCTGGTAGAGAGGACCATCCTCGAGCTGGTTATCCCTGTTCGAAGTAATAGCGCTGAAACTGCAGCATCGTCTTGTGCCAAATGCTCTTGAAGCTTACTACGCTTCTTAACCTTAGTACCTTTCGGTGTCTAACCTTCCATTAAATTATTAATAATACATAACACCAATCACCGGTTACTCTCCTATGCTATAAATTATTATCGAACAATATGTCACTTGTTCCAATATTGTACATTATTTGATCAGCCTTGCCCTCTGTGTTTCTGGACTTATCCAGCAAGTTTTCTTCTGAAGAATTAAAATTCAGAGGCTTCAGTGGTGCAAAAAACTGTGGGAATTCAAGGAACAGCTCTGGGTTTTCAAGCCCTTGTTGAGTATGAGCAGCTGATACCCCGTTGGTCTTAGGCGTTGCTTTTTCACCTTCAAAAGACTCATTCATCCGGTCAGGATAATCGAAATTCTGCTTCAGCTCAGAGTCCACTCCCTCTTCATTGTGACCGGCAGGAGTAGCCAAAGCTTCCTTTTCATCTTCTCTAATCAAATCGGGGTACTTGTCGATGAGGGCTTGTTTCATCAAGCCCACAATGCGGCCGAATCTCTCCGATGTAGGGCTTATGGGTCCCATAATGGTCAACAAGTTTCCTGCTATCTCCAAATGTTTCATCAACTCTCTGGTACTGTATTCGTCTTCAAAAGTAGGATCCTGCTTACGGTGTATAATCAGAAGAGCAAGAGGAATTGCAGCCAGAAAGCAGCAGTTGACTGCTGGGTACAGCTCAACTCTTTCCAGGTACTGCTGCATGTAGAAGTGCATCAACTGAATGCTCAAGATCAGCAGCTTAACGCTTGCACGGCAGAAGTGAGTCATTATGGCCTCTCCTCTCTGAGCTCTCAATCTTTCGCGGCTGCTCATGTTGGTAGGCAACAGATCCTTTTTATGTTTGAAAGCAATATACATCAAAAATGGACGGCTCAATAACATAATCCCATAGAATTGCGCAAGGTGCAAGGCAAAAACCAGGAAATTGTCTCTGGTGATTTCCTTCGTATGGTTGAAGATCTTGTCAATCTGGATCTCAGGAGGCAATGCCATAGACCACATTTTAAACTCCACGGCCAACTTTTCGGCCCTCCAAGGGTCGATTTTCCCGCTGAGGTAGAAGTTGTGCACAGTCTTCCCGTTCAATGTCGCAACCCTGCATATTTCTATTAGGCACTGCAAGTTTATCCTCATGTCTGGGTCCTGCTCGAGTTCAACCAACTCATCCATGACGTCATGGTCGTCCCAGTCGTAGTCAGTGATCAATAGAGGACGTCCAAGTAGAATCAGTGATATCCGGTCACAGACATACAAACTAATCCATAATTTTCTTCTGTGAATCACGTACTCTTTGTCCTTGTAGCTTTCGTTGATGTACTTTCTGTGGATTCCAAGTGCCTGCGCATTTCTGATGGCATGTCCAAGCATCAACCACAGTGTGCTTCTATTACAATTCAGCTGGTAGTAAAAGTAGCATAAAAAGTAGGCCTCTGTGATCCATAATCTGCCGTCATCCACCACGTTTCTCAAAATACTGAATCCACTCTCTAAAAAGGCCTTCAGGTTGGACGAGATAGGAAGCTGTTCAATGAGAGGACTGCGCGATATCTCTGCGAAATAGACTCCTAATGCTAAACTCAAATACAACAAGGACATTTGCTCCAATGCTCCCTCTGTAGCGCCCTTTTCCACGGCATCGTATACACGTTCCACTATGTGGGTGTAAAAGTACTCTTGCTTGAAGATGTACCACTGGTGGTTAATGTTATTTTCAAAAATCCTCAAAAACTTGTCACACAAATCACGAGGTGGCAAAGGGACTCTCGAGCGGTGTTTGAATTGGATTGGCTCGTCTATGATGTTGATTCCCTGGGTGTCCTCTGTAAATTCTGACTCGCCTAAGGTCTTTTTAAAGATGTTTCTTGCTTCGAAAAGCATAGAAAGCGGAGAACTCTCTCCTATATATCTAGTTGAAACCTTGGAATCAAACAATATATGGGAATCCTTAGCCTGAGAGTCGGACGTGACGTCACTGTCACGACAGTCATTATCTTTTTTGGACTCGGAGCTAGGTTCTGTGCTGCTCCTTTCTTCTTCGATTTTGTATGCAATCTTTTCTTCAATCTTGGGGGTCAGGATCTGCGGTTTATTAGTAGGAAATGATAACAAAGGTTGTAAACTTTTTGGGATATAGGTGCTTTTTAGCAATTTTGAGGCTGAAGGGAGTTTTGTTTCGTGTGATGAAATCGATCGTATTGGGGGTAATGAAGGAGCCGACGTAACTTTTGGCGTCAAAGACGGATTTTGGTTCGAAATCAGGTTATTGGAAGACCCTGAGTGAGACCTGTCCATTTGGGTGGACAGCAACTGGTGAACTTGAGGATGCGCTGGTGAGTGAGGGTGTTGTGATGGAGTTTGAGGGTTCAGCGCACCATACCCGTATTGAATGGGAGCCAACGGTTGAATGTGTGAGTTTGGCACATGTAAGTATGGATTTGAATACGGGTTTTCGTCGTGAGGATGGAGTTGGTGCGGTTGAGGTGGCGCTGGGGAATTTAAGTTCAGGCCCATTCCTCCGTGCACTGGTCCTGGGTTCGGCACGGTAGCAGGAGTACCCGGGTGTGTTACGCCAACGGCACCTTGGGGAGTGCCCTGTCCTGTCGGCTGATGCAATTGCTGGGTAGGCGATTGTTGATTTTGTGGTACGTACATTTGAACGTACGCCCCATAATGCAGTGGTACAGGCGGAGGTAGCTGCGGAGGAGGAGCATGGTGAGGCACCTGGTGATGTCCTTGCTGTATTCCCTGTTGTCGTGTATCGTATCCCCGGTACTCTTGGACTTGCATATATGGGTTTATCGAAGTGCTGGGATTTAAAGGTTGTGTTTGTTGGTTTAGCTGGTGGGTTGAGCCGACCATTGGTTGGTTTGCCACAGGGTTTGGCTGCAGAGGTGCTTGCTGCGTTGTCGCCACATTCACGCTGTCCGTTGCCTCAATTTTATACTGAGTCTTGTCCTCTGCACCATCAGTCTTCTTCTTGGTGGTTCTTCTATCAACAATCAGAAACTGGCAAACAATCCCCTTTTTCTTGCACAAGTCACACGGCGCTCTTCCAATACACTTGTATTTTCTTTTCTTGCAGTAGTCACAAGCTCGAGTCACCTTCTTCCTCCTCTCATGAGGAAGCAGGTTAGGTAGCTTCTTATCCATAACTCAAGGGATGTATGTTTTTCAAATTTATTTTTAAAAGAAAAAAAGATGAAATGAAATGAAAAACTGACTGCCACAAACAACCCAAGTATCTGGAAATATCACAATAGGATAAAGGAGTTCTAGTGTGCCCTTAAAAGTAGACAACGGAAGTATACTTGAGGCTGCTCTATGGTGTGTCTTTCAATACTCTCTGGGCTTTCCAACTCTCACTTGTTTCTGTATCTCCCTTTTTAGTCTCACTTTTTTCTTTTGAACCCTCAAATACGCTGAAGATCGATGTTCAAAAACTAATCTAAATATCCGTTACAGGCAAAATAATGCATCTACTGGTAAGTTGAGTATTTATATGAAACATAAGACCCTTTCAAATCCCAACAGTTACCCCTTTTAAAATAATATAAGAAATTTCCGAGACATGACAAAAGCCCCCCCCGCCCCGATAGAAGAGTATCTGCAGACTCGAAACGCATTCGTACACATAAGTTTGGGTTGTTAGAAGTAAATCCACCTTTTGTTTGTAGCTAAGATTACGAGATTTGTGTTCATAATTTCAATAATATATGACGTGAACGAGAGTGCTGTTGAAAAAAGGCGTCGTAGATGCAACTTTGATTATATTTATTTTTTAGCTCGTGCCAGATTTCCGGGGGGCCATTGGAGCAAGGGAAGTATACAGCCGTGAGAAAGTGAACTCGAAGATGAGCAACAAGAAGAGAAGAGAAACCTTCGGAATATCTTTGAATCTGACCATTTATCGAAAGCATATGAATTTTATTATTTTATAAGCTTCATCCGTTGTTTGGGGTGCTTGTTCGATTTTTTATACAGGGGTGTTAGGATGAAATATTGCCAGGAAAACTCTTCACGCTTCGGCAATTTTAATTATCGAAATGTTTTTTTGGAGAGTTTTTCGGAACGGCATTTAGATGACTCAACGATAAGGTCACGTGTGTGTTTTGGGTTGCAGGTGATCTCCTATTGACTGAACTTCTCGTATTACACGTCCAGCGTTAGTCTGAATACAATGAGATGCTATGATATGGTTTGTAGTTATCCTCTTGATTATTCTCAGTTAGGCGTTACCCTCCAAGCCGCAAGAGCACCGGAAGCATGCCCTTTTCTATTTCGTAAGCAGTTCCGCATGCGTGTCTTAAGCAGTTCCGTATGCGCTACTATGCAATGCTGTACCCTTAAATTAAATAATTATGATAAGCCTGACAGTTAGTTCTTGTGAGCGATTTAAACCTTTCCAAAGACGTGGTAGACGTGCCGAATTCACTCAATTTCCGGTAGACCAATTACTGCTCAAAGTAGCAAATGGTGTCCCTTTAGGATTGTATAGCCGAATTTTTGTAGAGCCGAACAATAATATGGTATGCGCTCCGGTTTACAGATTGTAGCACGTTCTACAGAATGCCCTAGGTAGAGTGCCGAGGTTCACCTTGGTTGCTTTTCAATGTTTATTTATACTTCTCAAGATTAACGAGCACGCAAGAATTCATTCGTCTCAAAACCCACTAGAAAGTGACTGAACTGCTAAACTCCTGGCAGGACCATCCTTGGACAAATGTAGAAGAAATTTAGCTCTCAAATGCTTCGCTGGAATGCATTCTTTAGATGATCGAATGGCCCATTTCAAGTTCCTTATTTGTTTCCGATGCATTCCTTGATCGGTGCAAAACACCCTGTATATATTGTATTTCCGTAAATGTACTACATGCACTTTAAACTAGCTTAGGAGCCTTAGAATGTGATTAAATAAAATGCGGATATCCATTTCACTTACTTTTTGAAGACGCATTTTGGTAGGACTTGTGCAGCAGGATGCAACTGTATGGTGCCCGTCCAAAGAGCGTTTTGCAACCGTCAATGCGACTGCGCCAACTACATTTTTTATTTTTACAGCGAAAATGCTCCTGTCACACAAAGGTAAACTTTCTAACAAGAAATCTAACATTATCGGTACTGCTTAAGGATATAACGGGACCTTCGGGTAAGATTCTCTTGAGAAAGGTAGAACACTGTAACAAATAAAAAAAAATAGCTAGCCTTTTTCTTTGTACTTTCTCGCCTGTGCTTGACAGCATATTTCCCTTTCTGAGACGATTTTGAATTCACTTGCAGCACTCTTGCGCTGCCCCCCATAAAAAATATTAGGAGGTACGTTTCAATATTATGTGTTAGGAACAGATGGACCCATCGCCAGAATAACCACAGCTCCCACATGAAGTACTCAAAGCATCACAATGTTGCCACCTCACTCATGTTAAAGAATGTAATGGGATGCCTTGTTGCTTCTGTAGACGAAATACTAAATTTTGGAATTGCTCTGCCATCTATTTTGTTCCCCACTCAATCACTGCGGTGCTTTTCGCTCCCTAACTCGCTTGGTCGCACTCTATGTGGTAGTTCGCTGTGAGAACCTTGAGCACCACTTGTAGTTCGCACAAGTGAGGCTCATGTTCGGACTCCCAACTTCCTAGTGCTAAGTAACCACACCAGGGGTATTTTTATATCTATGGAATCTCCAACCTTCCTCCATCTGAAGTAGCACACGGGGCCCTTTAAGCATATTGTCCAAGACACCATTTAACATTTCTTACTAATATAAACATTATTTGTTCAATTAGTAATCACATTTGTGATGATACACTCAACTATTGGTCAATTGAACCTAGCAAATACAATCACACCTCAAATGATGACGTTATCAAGTTGTTTTTTTGATAATTGTGATTCCCCACAGTAATTTTGTTGTGCTTGGGGTCTGATAATTCACCATCTGTTTCCTTGCGCTGGAAGTGTGGCGTTGTGTTTTAGGAAGTATAAAAGGGAGACTTTTTCCGCAAGTTATGAACCATTCACTTTCACTAACTTAAAATGGCTAGTGAGTAAATGAAAAGATCTTACTTGCGGTCCCCAATTAGGGCTGTTGAATTGTGTGACAAGTACTAACAGAAGTAGAACCACTCCAATTGTACTACTGGCCAACTCCAAATGGTAAGAAGGTCAGCATCTTACTTGAATTGCTTGAACTCCCATACGAAGTTCATCATGTGGACATCTCCACAGGCATTCAGAAGAAGGAGCCATACGTTAACTTGAACCCAAACGGGCGTATTCCAACTATTGTTGACCCAAACACCGGAGTAACCATTTCCCAAACTAACGCCATTTTGCTCTACTTGTCTGAAACTTATGACAAGTCTCACAAGTTTTCTTATGCTCCGGGAACCAAAGAATACTACTTGCAATTGGAAGTATTGTTTTTCCAGGCATCTGAGCATGGAGCTGCTCAAGGTCAAGCTGGTCACTTCACAAGGGTTGCTCCTGAGAAGCTTGACTACGCAATTAATCGTTTTACTACTGAAGTTAAGCGTGTCTACAGCGTCTTCAACGAGTATTTGAGAAGAAACGGTGACAATGGCTTTTTTGCTGGTCCACATTTGTCAGTTGCTGATATCAGTGCTTATGGTTGGGCAGCAAGTCTTCCAAGACTAGGACTTGACTTGAGTGAATGGCCATTGTTGCAAAAGTGGTTTGATAAGGTTGGAGAATACGAAGGTGTTAAGAAGGGTTTGAACTTACCATGAAAGACAACAGGCCTGAAATTGTGAGATTCCTATGTTCTATGGATACAACTAGCTGGATTAGTGTAGCACCTGTATTTCATGTTCAATGTATGTCGCCTTAGTTAGCAAGAATGAAAAATGTGTCTTAAAGTTGTGTATTGAGAGTGCTTAGTGTCTTTGGATTTTGCCCACAACAAATTTCTTCAGAAAAAGAATGATTTAAATCTTTCTTTCACGCTCTGTTACGTGTAACTGTGAATTATGTAAAACAATCCTTAATGGAAGCGCTGACAGTATTTGTTGTCCTTGTTCTCGATGCTCATTCTGTGAATTCTGCGCCTGCTCATACGCTCTTGGTTTGCAGCTTGCGCGACTCTTTTCGCAGCCAAGCGGATTTATAAAAATGATCGGCATGTCGTACAGAATCGAATGGACCCAGGGTTCTTTCCTTGGTACAGGAAGATAAGTGCGAATTGGGTTGGAATAGGATACTACCAGACTATTTGGTATAATGCTCCCGAAGACAATGTAGTACAATTTAGAGCCACTTATAAATATAGTTCAAGTTTCTGTGAGAGAAAGTCATTACAAACGGACAGGTAGTTTGGAGGCATCTTGGTGTTTAGAGATTAGGAATAGGCACTCTCTGGAGCTTGAAATATTGGGAGTTCAGTGTACACGTATTTATAACGGCTAATAAATAATCTTTTTGCATATAATTGATCTGCTAATACTTGAGAGATGTCCATTGCGGTACGGGTTTTCAGTGTCCCTATTTTCTTGTCCAATGGGCATTATTATATGTTTTACAAGCTTCATTCTAGGAAGGCATAGTTAGGGACACTGATAGTTGATAGTCACATGTGATTCCCAGATTCCACATGTGGTACTTATTCTGTTTAAAGGTAAATGCGGAAAAGCTTATCTGTGATGTAGAAAAAGAGCTCAAAAGATGTGCTAATCTTCTAAGTACTATGTATACCAAAGCTATCAATTGAAGTCACTCACCGATAAGCTGCTCCTGGTATACGCATTCTTCTATTGTCAGAGTATATTTTATTAAATATGCAGTAGATGCTATTTGTGCGAGTTAAATGTGCAACCGCAATATCTACAGTCGGTTACTATCAAGAGGTACTTTTATTGGGTTGTAAAGTAAAGTCGAGAAGATTGTGTTATCCGCTTACATATGTTTCCTCTTTGAAGGATGTGACTCATTTCTAAGGGAGTAACAGCCGCTCCTGGAGGATCTGTCATTGGCACTTGAGGATAGTGCAGCAATGCATATTATGCACTGGAGCCTGGGGGTGCTCGGGTGTGGTGGTTTTTCCGAAGTCTGGGTGAGTGCCCTGAACTGCCCATTCACACGGGTCATGTGTGAATCTTCTACTCCCCACTGCCCCCACATCTAGGCCAGGCTCCCGATGGTGTGGCATGCAAGATAGACATCTCCAACCGTTTTGGTAGCGTATGCGTCAAAATCGTGTGGCTCACGAGCCCAATATTGTGGAACTGGGCCGCCAGAAACTACCTGTAATTACGCTGCCACGCTTCATACTCCGTACCTGTTTGTAGAAACCTCAAGTTCACAAATGTTTGAAGGAACCTCCTGTAATGTGATATTTCGAAACAACAGCTATTCTTGAAATATAAAGGGTTCACTTTTGTATGCCTGCCACGAACTTCTACATCTAAAGCTTTGTGCAGATCATGCCAGGGCTTGGGATAAACAGCCGCTGATCATTAAGGGCTGGTAAATATATGGCCGATCCAAAAAGGTTCCACAGTTGATGCGATTTCACTTGCGCGCACCCGCAGCTCAGTACTTGGTTACACGGCCGCAGCACAGCGACACATGTTCCTCTCTACATCCTCGTTCCTAGAGCTTAATCTCACTGTCACTTACAAGACGTTGCCGTATTATAACTTGTATTCTATAAGCAGTACCAGACTGCAATAAATATCACACCATACCCAACCCATTCCTTACAACTAACCCAAAAAATGCAAATAAAACAACTACTCTTAAGACTCCAAACTTCCTGGTCAACTCATTGGCGAGCCTTTCGCTCTTGGTGACTTCTCCAAAAACCATCTCCATTTTGTATTCTACACTCCTCATCTTGGCTATTCTTTGAGGCAGAATCTTTCTTTCTTCTCTCTTTTCAATCTTAATTTCATTCAACTGTGATTTAAACTTCAATCTTTTTGGCTTTTCTTCAATGGTCACCACTTCATCATACTTTGGAGGACTGTGGAGGTCTTCGTATTCATAACATTTATCGTCGTCAACACGTGAGATACATAATACAGCTTCATCTGATGGAATAGCTTGACCCACCTTTTCCAGTCTCTTTTCAATAATTAATACTGGTTCTTTGACATCCTCCTCGCTCTTTATGCTCAGCTCGTCGCTGCTGGATATGTCTTCCTTCAAATGACTTGGGCGGCTACCATGACTGATTCGTCCAGAGCGACTCCATCGCCTGTTGTTGAGCTTATTCTTAAGCTCCAAGAGTTTGGAACTCCTAGTTGGTTTGTTTTCCACCTCCTTCACTTCTTTGTTCTTGGTCTTTCTCTTGTATTTAAACATGGCTAAATAAGGAAAGACCTATAGATTCAAAAAACAGCTCTGCACTCCCCTATATATATATATTGTTTTATCTTGCTACTGCTTTTGTCACTATTTTCTGAGGTTTCTTTTTAGCGGCTTACAAATCTAACGCTGAACAATCCGGGTCATTTTCCGAGAGCTTTTTCGACCGTAAATTGCGCCGGGTTTGCCGGAATTTTGTGGAGAACAGGAATGTCAATTGTACGACACTTGGTGGTCTGAAGTTAAGGGGTTCCCGGATGACTACTTCCCTTTGTTGATAGTCATACGATGTAGAAGTTTGGGTCTTCCTGATACTGGAAAAAAAAATAGCACTTCCGAATTGGGTAGTCTTCGTAGCACAAGACATTTACAACCACTAAAATGAACGTTAACAGATGCAGTTGATTTCATCATTCCGTTGCGGGAAACACAGAAGCACATACGTCTGCAGTCCCTTGAACCGACCAAAAGAAATTCCCCCGGTCCCCCCGTTTCTCTATCTTGCTTTTGGTCCAACCCACTACTGCCTGTCGCTGTCCACTCAATAAGGGGTAGCAAGGTTGACTCATCCGCGGTGCACCGCAATCGCACTCTTAAAACCTATTTCACACATGGCTACAGGATTCCAAAACCATAAACTCTCGTTCCTATCCGGGAATTGCTACGGAAGGATGGGATGCTGAGAATCGGTTCTTTAGTGGCTTCATGGGTGCAAATCGCTTCCTCTACTGCTATCCTTTGCCGGTCCCACGAAAAACAATCTCAACCATCCGATAGCTAACGGCTGAAGTGGGAATTTCATCCGCTTCGCAATCGAAAAAAGGGCTCCTACTTTGACAGAATTGACATCAAAATCCTCCAAACAATAGATAAACAATAAAGCAAGTATAACCACGTATTTCTGAAATAAAAAAAAAGTTTAAATGGACAATAAGACAATACGTCATTAATAATCTGGAATAAGGGAGAGTCCGGTAGTCTGGAAAGTTTACGGATTGTTTCCGCACATGCTTACGCAGCATCTGTGGCTCAATTTTGCATCCATACTTTTCTCACTTGATTGTCGGTTGAGTCGGCGAACTCAATCCTGAGTGCACTTAAAATAGGCAAGAATAATGAAGAGGGTCAGTGAACAACCAGCCATTAGATCTTGATCTTCTCCCGGACTTCACAGTATATACTCGGAAGTGCATTTTGTGATATCCTGGATTGGTACTTTGGACCGGATCACCGATTGTGTTATATTTGTCATTTTTTGTAAGAAGACTGAAATTTTAGAAAATGTGTATTACATCACCTTGAAACGAGAAGAGATGAGTCTTGAACAACCTAGATGAAGAAGTTTGCATACATGACCAGATTGCATCGTTTCTGAATCGATTTGCCAAAAAAATGGCTGCAGCTCATCGCAATATTTAATAATGATAGCTGATCTTTCTACGAAGTATAGAGGTAGTCTTAGTAGGCTCACGGTGCTCATGATGAATAGTACAAGTTTAGACACCACGATTGGCTGCTTATAAGGTGGCACTCGACAGCACACAACACAATGACTCACGTTTACGCCTATTGTAAGAATATCTTTGTACCGCTGACCTAGGGGTGTTATATATGGCTAAAGTGCAACTAAGAATATGGTGCAAACTTATCCCTAAATCATGTTATTGCAGCACAATAAAGGATGTCACCTAATGTATTATGTAACATATAATGAACATGGTGAAGTCCAAATGAAATTGCCCTTTTAGCTTAGTGGTAGAGCGTTGCACTTGTAATGCAAAGGTCGCTAGTTCAATTCTGGCAAGGGGCAATTTTTTTTTGGTAATAATGTTACCACAACTAACAGGGTCTCATTTGCTAGACACATACAATTGCTAATATATCGCCAGCTTCTCTCGATCGTGCCTATTCTTGTTTCTATTGTATGCTTTTATATGGGATCTGATCTCTCGTAAGGAAATCACGTTACTATGTTTATTGATGCGATTTTTTTCCCTTGCCACCAGTCATTCAATTAAGCAATTCCCAATGTATGGCCGTCACTCTATCGTCCTAGGACGGCAGATTCGCCATAAGGGCCGAATTCAAGCGTCTCTTGGCTTAGTAAACAACCTAACCAAGAGATCACTACAGGTCCCGACTAAATTCAATCAACGTCGCCCGCTGTTAGTGGTGGTGCCAACGCGCAACATAGGGTTCATCAAGATAATGGCTAAAGCTGTCAGAATTCCAGCGTACGTGGGAGGAACAATGGCAGCCGGTGGTTCATATATAGCTTACAAAGTGGAGCAAGCTTCAAGCTATACCCAAGATACCCTATCTGGAATAAGCGATTTCACTAGCGGCATGTTTAATAAAACCTCCGAATTCTTTAAGGGATTTCTGGGTCAACAATCTAGTGACGGCGGTGGTGCTAGTAGCGGAGGAAGTGGCGGAGGAAGTGATACCACTGCTGCCGTTGGGGCCACTGCCGCAGCTGTTGGCTTAACTCCAGATGATGAAGATGACGCAATCAATGAAGACGAGGAAGACGAAGAAACTTTGATTGACGAGGATGAAGACGAAGATCTTGAGAACGATGAGACCGACGATGAAATGCTCTCTTTGACACGTCAAATGATTGAAATCAGAAACTTATTGGCCGCTATTAACCACGATTCTCTCAAGTTGCCTTCAATAGTTGTAATCGGTTCACAATCAAGTGGGAAGTCCTCCGTCTTGGAAAGTATTGCTGGTCAAGAATTCTTACCAAAAGGCTCCAATATGGTTACCAGACGTCCAATTGAATTGACTTTGATCAATACTCCAGATTCCGCTGCAGACGTTGCTGAGTTCCCAGCCTTAAAAATGAGCAATTTGACCGATTTCACCCAAGTTCAGAAAATCTTGTTTGATTTGAATATGGCGGTTCCAGAACACCAATGTGTTTCGGAGGACCCAATTCAAATCACCATTAGATCTCCAAGGGTGCCTGATTTATCACTTGTTGATCTCCCAGGTTACATTCAGGTGGAAGCTGCAGATCAGCCGGTCGAACTTAAGCAAAAGATCAGAAACTTGTGCAACAAGTACTTAGAAGCTCCAAACATCATTTTGGCCATCTCTGCAGCTGATGTCGATTTAGCCAATTCGGCTGCTTTGAGGGCCCTGAGGTTGGCTGATCCACGTGGTGAGAGAACAGTTGGTATCGTGACTAAGTTAGATTTAGTTGAGCCAGATGTTGCCACTTCTATTTTGTTGAATAGAAAGTACCCATTGAAGATGGGCTACGTGGGAGTTATCACCAAAGCTCCAAATGCGTCAAAGAGTGGACCTGGTCTTTTTTCCAGAAAAGTTGTTTCTGGATACCAAGCATTTGTTCAACAACAGAATTTTGAGCACAATTATTTGAAAGAACATAAGGAAGCATTCAGAGGTACCACCACTGGTACAAGAAATATGAAAAAGAAGTTAATGAAAGTATTGGAGAAGACAATGGCCACTTCCTTAAGACCCACACATTTAGCAATTCAACAAGAACTTGAAGAGACTCTGTATCAATTCAAGGTTGAGTTCAATGATAGGCCATTAACTCCACAGACTTATTTGGCTGCAAATATTGATGCTTTGAAGTTAGCAACAAAGGAGTTGAGTCATAATTTCTCTAGACATGAATTGAAGGCTTTGCTTAAGAATGAGCTTGACCAAAAGGTGTTGGATTTGATGGCTGAGAGATACTGGAACAAGCCATTCAGCTTAAAGTCAAAGTCTCAGATTGAGCCTAGTCTTAAAGAATTGTCACAAATTTCGAATTTGGACGACGATGTGTATTGGCACAGGAAATTGGATTTGACATCTAGTTCATTAACCAAGTTGGGTGTTGGAAGACTTTCGACTAACATGGTGACAAATGCTCTTCTCAAGGAAGTAGAGAACCTTGTTGATAACACACATTTGCAAAACCATCCAATGGCTAAGGCTGCAGTAAAAGATGCTGCTCGTTCCGTTTTGTCGGCAAAGTTCTACTCTACAGCCGACCAAGTTGAAAACTGCATTAAGCCATACAAGTACGAAATTGAACTTGAAGATCGTGAATGGCAGGCAAGCAAAGTCAACGCTGTGGCATTGCTTAAGGAAGAATTAACACAGTGCGAGGAGTCTTACAACCAATTGAAGAAACAAGTTGGCGGAAGGAAGTTGCTGCAAGTGATGACATACTTGGAGAAGTTGAATCAGCACCAGTTGGAGGACGTCGATTATAGCTCAAACGAAGCACTCGGGTTTTCGTCCACTTTAATTCAAAAGGGTAAGGATGCTATATTTCTCAAGGATAGACTTCTGTTGCTTAAAATGAGATACCAATTCATCAAGGGATCGAAAAAGTGCCAGAAGAAGGAGAACAAGTATCAATGTCCTGAAATTTTCTTGGATGCTGTGACCACCAAGATGACCTCAACTTCTGTCTTGTTCTTGAATGTTGAGTTACTCAGTGATTTCTACTACAACTTCCCACGTGAATTGGACGCTAAATTCTTCACCAATCTTAGCAGAGATGAGATAGAGAAGTTTGCCAAAGAAGACCCTAAGATCAAGAAACATATTGAACTCCAGGAGAGGAAGGACTTACTTGAAAACGCATTGTCAAAACTCGAGAGTGTCATGTCTATCCAGAGAAGCAAGATCAGCAAATTGGAAAAGGAAGAACCAAAGTCTCTTTTCAGTTGGTGATGAAGAAATAGTTTGAGTTCAGCTTGTATATACCTTAATGAATCGTGAATATAGTCAATGATGTAGATTTGGTTTCGATAAGTAGTATGGGAAGTTCTACAGTCCCCCTTTCTGGTTAAAAGAACTCTTCGGCAATTCTATCTTGTTCCTGATAATTTTATTGTCTATACTTTATTCTATGGTACATCAATGTACATGCTCTATCTGACAACTCTCATAATCTTTTCAAATAACATATCCAATTGGACACCCTCAACGTTTTCAAAGATAGGCTGGAATGAACTAAGGTCTAAGACTCTAGTTGCTTCCACACCTGCAGTTGATGCAACACCATTTTGCCCTCCGGCTCTAACATTAACGTTACGGTTACTGATAACATCTGCAGTTGCCTGAGCATTGGCCAACATGCTCAGAATTTTCAGGGAGATATCACCTTCATGGGTATCCTCACCGAATGTAGAAGTAGGCTGAACAATTCCCACTTGAGAGTTCATATCGACAAAAATGAAAGATGAGTTGAAGTGGCGGACACCAACAATCGCTTGGTCATGCAGTTGGATATGTACCGGCTTCAACTGATCCGGCTTGAAAATGAAAATCTTTGAGTGAATTTGCAAATCAGACTCATTGGAAACGTAATAATTGACCACCAAACAAATTAAGTTATTGACCTGGTCAATGGTAATTAAGTTCTTGGCGCCAACAGTAGTATCGACCTTTGCAACCAATGGGTTCAAGGACCCAGTCAACAAATTGAAGGATACTAATCTGGTCTTTGACAATATAATTAAGTTGTTATCCACGATATGAAGAGCTCTGATATTGGAACCTGCAATGGAAGGTACTTTGAAAGGAATTTCTTCAAATGATTGAGAATTAATAGAAGAAACTGTGGATTCATGAGCCAGGAAAATCATCGACCCATCGTCAGACCAACACACTGACACTGCCTGGGAAGAGAGAGATCCGGCAGGCCTTGATTTTCTCAAGGTCCATGCAGTTTGTTGTAATTTTAACCCATTCTTAACTTGCTGATAGATTTCTTTTGGAATTCTAGGTCTCCAAACTCTCAAGCCTCCTTTATCGTCAGCAGTTAAGAAGGCAAGTCCATTATGATATGAAGATGGGGCTGGTAAAATAGATAAGATATTGTTGCTATTACCGTGAGGATCAATAATCTTGGTTGATAATTCCCAATAACCAGTCTTGTTATTTAAAGAGTTTGTAGTAGACTCGTTTTTCCCAGACTCATTAAATTTCCAAAACTTTAATGCATATTGTTTGTCATCTCTTGAAAGTAAGTTGTCAACATCGGACGTGACGATGCTGTCAAAAGTACACATCCATTCACCATCCTCACTAAATGCTACTAGCGAAACCGTTGGGTCGATCAACTTGGTTTCAGATCTCACCTTACCTGTCAGTAACAAGGGAGCAACGTTTTGAATGAAGCTTTGTTCATTCTTTATTAAATCGTAAGCTTGAATAGTGGATTCATTAGGAAAGTAGATATTCTTGGACTTTGGATGAACTTCGAATTCAGCACTGTAGTCGTACTTCAACTTATCCAATGAGGCGTTCTTCTTCTTTAACTTTGCAAGAGTAGTCTTCAAGTTGTTTGAGAACTTTGGTCTGATAGAGTTGACAGATAATCTCAGAATTAAGTCAACGGCTGAGATAACCAAGATTTCATAATTGTCGTACTCGTCAACCACAGTCAATCCGCCTTCTTGATGTGTAGATGAGTTGACCTTCAATTGCAAAGTATACACGTCTGGCTTATGTGGATCAACAGCAATCTTATCGATCAACCCACCAAGACGCGGCAAGAATTGAGTCTTTTCTGTCTCAAGGTTCCAGAAAACAAGCACCTTTTCTAACCCCCCAGAAATCAAATAGTTGTTGTCAGGGGTGAATTGCAAACTCCGTACTTGATCAACGTGCCATTTAAATAAACGTTGTGGTTTTTCATTAATTAATCCCCCATACAAGACTTGGATAACACCCGTGACAGTTCCCAATGCAATGACTGAATCATCGGACACTGCAATACTAATAACTGGACTTTTGTATGGAAATTCGATGACTTCACTGGTGTTGGAATCTAATGTATAAAGAACAATCTTAGATTCTTCACTAACAAATGCAATCTTGGAGTAGTTATGAGAGATACCAAAGGTCTTAACTTCTGGCACCAGAAACAATTCAATAGCTTCTTCTTTATTTACTTTGTAAATATATCTCGTAGGTGGAACTGCACGTCTTTGCTTTCTTCCACACACCACATAGTAATGCGATGGATCCATCGATATGACGGAAACAAGTGGATGTTCCAAGGATAATTCCTCTCTCGATATGATAGGCTGTTGTAACTTATCCTTCCAATTAATAGTGACTACTTCCCCATCACTTGTGAATAACAATAAATGGTTTTGCTCATCGATTCTGGCATCCACAACTTGAGTGGCATCAATGGAGATGCTTTTAATACATTGTCTAGTGGATAAAAAGTAGACTCTAATTTGGAAGCTCAATATAACAATATTATATCTCCCATCCTTCAGAAAAACGTTGGACCCCAGTGTTGAGTAAGGAAGGAATACTGGACGCCCTCCCGTCGCCAACTTCATGGACCAGTCGTTGTTGGAACTCATGATGGTGTTACTGAAAGTGTTGCAAAAGATTTTTTCGAATACCAAGCGCTACGATGAGATGTATCACGTGCCATTTTCTTTGATTTTTTTTTTCTGTTCCTTCTACTGAACCAGTTTGTTTTTTCAGAAAAACTAGTCTAGAAGCCAAAGATGATCATTCCTATTCGTTGTTTTTCATGTGGTAAGGTTGTCGGTGACAAGTGGGAACAATACTTGGAATACTTGCAAGACGAATCCATGACAGAAGGTGATGCCCTTGATAAATTGAAGTTGAGAAGATACTGTTGTAGAAGAATGGTCTTGACTCACGTTGATTTGATTGAAAAGTTCTTGAGATACAATCCATTAGAAAAGAAGGAAATCTCCTAAGCGAGGGGGTGTTAATCAAAGAGAAAAGAAGCATTTTCTTTAAGTTTGACTGAAGTGGCTTCAAACACTGGTTATATTAGTTGCCCGAGACTAGTTTGTGGATAAGCGTTCAACTGTATGCGATGCCAATAGTGATGACACTATTCATTCCACCAGTTGATTTTATTCGTAAATTAAAGGTGCCTCCTAACCTTTAAGCAGTTTCCGTTGCCACTACTCAAGCTCAAGTAAGTATAAGAAGGATGATTGTGATAGACTTATGAGATACTGGGAATCACAGAATAGCATGTATTTTAGATAATAAAAGATATAAGGAATTGTGTTTTGTAAGACAGCTGAGCATTAAGAACAGTGTCAACATATACTTGGGCTTCTAAATGATAATGCAAGAGATGCTTGCATTACAAATGCCTTGAGTGCGCACACTTATGGTCGTTACTCATGTTCAGATCATCCTCTGGAGTCAACTCTTACATAAAGGACCTGCTGATTTTAAATAGAAGATTTTACAACATTTTGGGTTCAACCTGCTACAAGTATCAACTCTACGTACAAGAAATTGAGCTTTCATACATGACATGAATTTTTATTAGACAGAGCTATACAATTATCATTATCACCTACGTAAAGCACCGATTACTTTAACTCACAGACTACTGAACTTCATCAACTACTTGAATGTATTGATAAAGCCAGGCCAAGAATTGCAAGTGAGAGTCGAAGCTAAGCTTTTCATCGACACTGTGGACACCGGAGTCTTCGAGACCACCTTCAAATTGAGGAGTAAATCTGTAGATGTTCTTGGTCAAGTTCCAGTATCTTCTGGTGTCCGTATTGGCAGGAATCAACATTGGAGTGGACAAAACTGGGTACTCCAAATCAGGCCAGACCAAATCTTCATAGATGTGTCTAGTGACACCAGCAAGAACCTTCCAAGGTTCATCATTGAAAGGAGTGACAGGAGCAGCTTCCAAGGGATCACTGTGTTCGTTTATCTCAAAAGAGCCAACAGGGTCTTCAGGAGAATAGATATCTTCACCAAAAGCGGACACAGAGTACTTGTGCTTCTTGGCAATCTCAACGACTCTGGAAGAAAAGTGGTGCTTGATATCAGCAACGGACTTTTCCACAGAAATTCTGTGGTTCACAACTATGGAAGCCGTTTCTGGCAAGGAATTTGACTTTTCACCACCAACAACAATATCAATTGCCTGAGAAGTTTGGAGGAAGTACTTTGTAACTGGGTTGGCAACCAAGGTTTCAACCAACTTAGAGTTTGCAAAGGAGTTCTTAGCTGCGCTCAACATGCTCTTCTTAGCCATTGAGCCAAGTTTGTGCTTGTAGTCGTGAGCAGCCAAACATTGCATGAAATTGATAGTTGGGTTCTTGGTGGTCAAGAGAGGTTCGAATTGGTCATGTTCAATCAAAACATTAAGTTCCGAAATGACACCAATGGCAGTGTGGTCAGGGGGAACAGAAGAGTGACCGCCCTTGGTCTTTACGTCGACCTTAACGTCCAAATAACCCTTCTCACCAGTGGAAACAAGGGCAACAATGGTGTCAGTAAGCTCATTAGGGAGCAAACCTAATCCTTCGTCAACAATTGCGTAGATTGAATCGTGACCATATGTCTTTTCAAGGTACTTTGCAAGGTAGTAGGCACCGTGAACACCACTTGCTTCCTCATCAAAACCAAAAGCAGCAAGAAGAGTTCTCTTTGGTTCATATCCCTCTTGCAACAAGATTTCGAAACTTTCCAAGATACCAACCAAGACATTCTTACAGTCCGATGCACCACGTCCATAGATGAACTTACCGTCATAGTGACCGCTGAAAGGAGGGTAAGTCCAATCGTCCAAAGTAGCCTTTTGTACAGGAACCACGTCCTGGTGGGCGGTCAACATCAATGGCTTGAGCTTCTTGTTTGCACCCTTCCAGGTGTAAACCAACCCGTAGGTATTGACCTTGGTGACCTCCAAGTGCTCGTGAACCAATGGGAAAGTCTTTTCCAAGTATTCATGGAACTTGCCGAATTTCTTCCATACCTCTGGGGCATCATCCACAGGAGGTTGAGCATCCTGGATCTGCGTATCAACTTGAATGGCACCAGCAAGACGTTGCACAGACTGCAATCTGAACTTTTCATTGTTCAAAATCTTCAAAACTGTTGAATTGTCACGGTAGAAGGATTGTGGAGCGGCAATGTCCGCCAAAGGACAAATACTTGGATCATTCGTGGAGGTGAAGAGAATCCTTAAGATGTTGACAAAATTGGTAAAGAACAAGACAATTATGAGTAGCAAAGTACCCACTGCAATCGCAATTCTTTGAGGGGTGAGCCTCTTGAGTGGAGAATCTTCAACCGGAAGTCCTATCATGGAGGTGTAATTGTTAATTATTAGAGACATATGCTGTTCGCGCGGAATTTCTGTTCGCCCAAATCGGAACGATAATTACATGCGGATTATACTTAATTCCGTTCCGAGATGTTAGTTCGAGGCCAATGTGACGCGGAATCGGTTGAGAAAACAAACCACTTAAGCAAAAAACGACTATGTTGAGTGTTACCTGAGTTACTCGACACTCTTGTGGGCACACCGAGCAGCCATTGACGGGTAGGGGACGCGTTCTAGTTTTAACTAGCAATAGCAAGTGTCCTAAAACTTGATATCTTCCCCCCCTTCCATATGACAAAAGCGAATCGAAGCCAACGGTACAAGTCACGTTGCGGTGAGCATTAAATCTGAGGTGAAGAGCCCGATTAGGGGTCTAGCAGCTCCAGCGAACAACCGCATCACGTGTCAGATCAATTGAGATGTTGTAAGATGTAAATCTAGTTTTGTCAGCTAGAGGCCGCCCTTTTGCCGCCTTTCTTTTGAAGTTGGATTTCATACTCAAACAACGGCCCATTTCCAGTTGAAACCCATATTTCAGATTACCCTCACTGGCTTTGTGCGGTTTCAGATTTTTCGTTTAGAGTCGCGAGAAAAGCTCAGAAAATGGCCCTTGGGAAACAACATCACTAAAGCAACCTCAAACCACAGCACACAGTGGGAGTGTTTTGGGTCCTGCTTTATTGGGTTTTGCATTCTCATGTTTCCGCCCTCTTAGTAGTCCATTCCGTTGGGTCCGCTCTTTCGTTCCGTTTTCATACATCGCACACCCTCATCGTCTACTACATTCACCTGACACTTACCCTATTTGTTGACCTTTTGTATTCCCAGAGAGGCTCATTGGGTCCTTTAGCATTCCTGAAAGCCTTAGTGAGTAGGTGCTTCAAATACATACCAGCCGGCCGGACGTAATTGCTCATGACATCGGTGAGGGCATGTGCATTTTGTATGGTTGCATTCTCCGCACGTCGTGTAGCATTTCACATCATCGCTTGCAAACCAATTGTTTGAGGTGGGCGCCCATTCTCGCACTGCCTCATGGATTCTTCAGCGCACCATACCTCATCCACTACCCAACTCAATCCCTTGGGGATGCTCTATTTCTTGGTATTATACCTCCTATCAATGTCCTGCACGTTACCTGAACACCTCCTTATTAAAATCTAACGTAAACAATCCAAAACAATATGGAAGTATTGTGAAACATTATTTATGCACAACATAAAAATTTGGCATCTGTGCTTTATTTTGGCGTCTGACGGGAAATGGCGTTTTCTTGAGGTTTGGCGTCTGGGTACGCAACCATTTATATAAGACGAACAGAAGTCCTATATTTGGGAATTTTTAGATACATCCAATCTTAACTCAACCACCTAGCGAATTATAATCGCGTCCACTCCTTTCACCCAATTGTGTTCAGATTTGATAAACGTTCGTTATGAAAATTGCTACATTGATTTATTTGGCAGCCGCAGTCAGCGCCTTGCCAATGAAGAGAGACGATTCCAGCTCTGCTGTTGCCAGTAGTGCTCCAGCAGCAAGTTCGGCTGCTCCAGCAAGCGCAGCCCCAAGTAGTGCAGCTTCAGCTACCTCTGAGCCAACCACCGCTGCCCCAACCACTCCAGCTTCTGAGTCTTCCGCAGCACCAGCTCCTTCTGCAGCTGAAGGTGAAGCTGCCCCAGCAGTTTCTTCCAGTGCTCCAGCTTCCAGTGCTCCAGCTTCTTCCGCCCCAGAATCATCTTCTGCTTCCGAACCAGCTTCCAGCGCTCCAGCTTCTTCCACTGCCTTTGCAACTCCATCTTCCAGCCAACTTGAAGGTTCTTCTGCTCCAACTGTTGCAGCCGCTGCTTCTTCTGTTAGTGAACCAGCTTCTTCCTCTGAAGCTCCTTCCGCTTCGAGCTCTGCTGCTGCTTCTTCTTCTTCTGCAGACCCAGCTTCTTCGAGTGCTGAACCAGTTGCTTCTTCTTCAGTTGCTGCTGCTTCCTCCTCCGCTGTTGGAACCACCACTCCTTCTAGTGCCGAGATCACCTCAAGTGCTTCTCAAGCTGAATCTACTGCTGACCCAGCTCCTTCTTCGTCTGACGACCAAGACACTACCATCACTGTGAATGATTACGTGACTATTACTTTGCCATCATCCACCTTGACCTTCCCAGCCTCTGCTTCCAGCGCTATTTCCTCAGCTGAAGCCGAAGCATCTGCTGAAAACACCACCATCACCTCCACCATCGTTCAGTACGTCACTTTGACTTCTGACAGTGAAACACTCCTTTCTGCTACCAACACCGTGACCAGCACCTACCCAGGTGAGCTCACCACTGTTACTAGCGGTTCTTCTACTTATACCACTGAAGTTGCCGAAACCGGTGCCTGTGTTCCATCTACTGTCACTGTCACTGTCACTGCTGCTCCTTCTCCTTCTGCAAGCAGCGCAGCCGACGATCAAGATGTCACTTTGACCCTCACTTCCTACGAAACCCTCACCTCATCTTTCCCAGTCGAAGCTACCTTCACGCTCTCCGACTCCACCACCACCCTTACCTCATACGTGCAAGTCACCTCGACTTTGACTCACACTACTGAATCGGTATCTACTCCATCTCCATCTGCAACCTCCTCCGTTGCTGCTGCTGCTGTCGAACCCTCCGCTTCCGCCTCCATTGCTCCTTCCAGTTACAACAATGGTACATACTACACCGCGGTTTCCCCAGTCCCATCTTCTTCTTATGCTTCAATTGCAACTGAACCTCCTTCAAACTCTAAGAGAAGATTCTTCTGGTAAAGACTATGTTTTTCCAAACAATTATCCCTTCTAGGAAAGTGGATTATTTGGAGAACCAAGAATGTCTCAACTTAAAAGTAAAACTTTTATTTTAATATTACAAAAACCAACTATCAATCCTGATTAGTTGCGTTTTACGTTTATGGTCGTTATGGGTCTACTTCTCTTCTCCTCTATTTTTATATCACCTTTTTTTTATTTTATAAGTTTATTTATGTCAAAGCCAATACCTACTGGAAAGTTGAATTGTAACGTTGATCGATTTTTAGATCCGAACCTTAGATGGAATTCTAATGAATCGTAACGAGAGAAGCCACTTGCCTCGACTCCTGCTATGCAAACGCCTCCTTTGTTTGTTTACGCCGAAAATCGTTTAATATGTAGGAACCCTCCTTGGAATTTTGCATCCATTCTTCCCTGAAACTTTAAGCGACAGGTTGCGCACCTCGCGTAAGGGGAAGCAGGTAGTCACGTTATAAAGCACGTGATATCTTTTCTGTTGGTTCCATTACGTCTCACTGAGTCGCCCTTGAGTCATGTGAGTCAACGAGCATCCCAACTTTTGGGTCACTGGGAACCGTTCCAGTGTGCTTGAGATGCTCGGTTCTGTGGCGCAATAGCAAACGAGACCTTCAGTTTGAGTACCGCTACATTGCCGCAGCAACAAAAGATCTCTCAGCTCTGTAGTTCTTCTTATCGGCGTTGTATTGTCAATCTACCCAACACAGGCTCGCTTGAAAAATTGGGATTTGATATCCGATATAAATTACTACCAGAACTGCCCGATAGCTAAATGAACTGATCCACCTACAACTATTAGGACTTTATCATACTAACTTCATTCCCCTTCAGCTTGGTAGCTTCCTTTTGAGCAATCCACAAGATGAACGTATTGGTGTATTCAGACTTGGGAACCACAAAAGAAACCGTTCGGCAGTGTGTGGACTCGTTGAGACTATACTTGTCCCCATATTATGCTGTTACTCCTGTGAGCGCCGCCACGTTAATAAACGAGCCCTGGATCAATAAAACAGCTATGGTTGTGGTACCTGGTGGAGCGGACTTGCCATTTGTGCGATTGTTAAATGGCGAAGGTAACAGAAAGATAAGGCAATTCGTTAAGAAGGGTGGAAAGTACTTGGGGTTCTGTGCTGGAGGATATTATGCTCTGACAAGGTGTGAATTTGAAGTCGGAAACCCTATCCTTGAAGTTACTGGGTCTCGTGAATTAGGTTTCTTCCCGGGAACTTGCAGAGGATGTGCATTTAAAGGGTTCCAGTACAACTCGCAATTGGGTGCGAAAGCTGCAACAGTAAGTGTTGACCACAACTTATTGAAATATTCCACTTCCAAGACAAGCATAAAAGACAGCATGTACGTAACCTCTTACTATAACGGAGGTGGCATGTTTTATGATGCATCTTCGTTCAAAAACGTTGAAATTTTGGCAAGATACAACGGTGGTACTGACGTGAGTAGTCCCGAAGATCACGATAATGCTGCCGTGGTACATTGCAAGGTTGGTGACGGAGATGTGATCCTTAGTGGAATACACCCAGAGTATAATCCATTCACAATTAGACAACCTTTCCCTTCAGATGAGGAAGAATACGCACATTTTAAGTGCTTACTTGAAGACTTGACTCCTGGCGACCATGACCGACAAATCCTTTTAAAATTGATGCTTATGAGATTAGGTTTGAAGGTCAACGAGAACTCACAAGCTGCTCCAAAGCTTACTCCCATAAATATTACTTCTCACTTGGATTTAGCAATGGTGGACCGACTCATAGGTCGGTTGCAAAATGATCTGCATCTAACTTCCGGAATTATACTTAAAGATACCCAAGACAACTTGATTATAGAGAGAGAGTCAGGAACAAAGGTCTACATGATCCAGACAACCGATGACAACCAAGCACCGAAACACATAAAGATCTGGGACAGAGGAGGTTTACCATCATTTAAAGAAACACCCCACTTTGATATTCATCTTTACTTTAGAATGCTTGAAGAGTTGTCAAAGGGCAACCCAATTCAATTTGGTTCTCTCCTCGGATACGGCGAATCGGTCACGTCAACCAGCTCAATGCTCTATAGAAATCATACACTTCTTGACTGCTTGCCTAGCGGATTTGTGCTTACAGCGCATCACCAGAGCTCGGGAAAGGGCCGCGGAGGAAACGTTTGGGTTGATTCAGACGGCTTGCTACCTGCGTCGGTAGTTCTAAAAATCAAAGACGATATGCCCCGTACAAAGCTAATTACACTTCAATACTTGTGCAGTCTTTCCGTGCTCGAGGGAATATTGAGTTACGGGACAGGGTACGAAGATCTACCCATCCGACTTAAGTGGCCAAATGATCTCTACATTTTGAAGCCTGAACATCTCACTGGTTTGAAAGACAGAGATACCACCGACCTCTTCTCCAGTAAACAAGAACGATATGCAAAAGTATCCGGGAGCATGATTGATATTCACCAATGGAATGGCTTCTACCATTTAGTGTGGGGTTTTGGGGTGAACGTGGACAATGACTTCCCAACTACTTGCATCAACAAGGTCTTGGATAAGTTAAACCAGATAAGACAACACAATGGACTTTTCCTGTTACCACCGTACAAGAAGGAAATTTTATTGGCAAGAACTATGCACGTAATGAATAAGCATTACCCCATCTTCGAGAAAGATGGGCTCACCCCCTTCCTAAATCAATATTATGAGAGATGGCTACATGATAGTCAAAAGGTGTGTGTTGAGCTCTCCGGATACCAAACACCATGCACCATAGAAGGTATTTCAGACAAGAATGGGTCGCTCATGGTTAGCGACGCTGAGGGTAGTATATACAGCGTGCATCCAGATGGGAACTCGTTTGACATGTTCCGTGGGCTAGTCTATAAAAAGATTGTATCATAGTTTTGTTGCTAATTAAAGAACAGCATCAGATCCATTTTTGCAGCGACTTCCTTGCATTCTCTCACGCATCCTATACATGTGCAGCTTCTTATGTGTAGTTTACAAAACACGATTAAACTTAAATTGTCGTGTTACAAGTGAAACCCAAAAGGGTTAAATTAAATTTCGTGACGGAGGACGGATTGGGAAAAACGTGATCACGTGATCACTTAACTGCCAGAACTGAAAAACTGTAAAACGTGCAGCAAATCACCTGACAATCTACAGGAGACGCGAAAAATCAATAGTAAACATAAACTACACGTGATTGTTCGACTGATACATCAGACAACATGACATCCCCTCCCAAGCTCAGTACGCCGAAGTTAGACCACGGCAACCCAAGTGCAAATGGTTTGGACTTGGATGAATCGTTTTCTCCAGTAAAGCTTCCGAACTCCGTCACGCCTAAGAAGCATCTCACCCACAAATCCCCCGATCGAATCATCATGCATCCACACGGTTTGACTTCCAAGCACGATAATCGAAGAAACACAATCCATAGCTATCGGAAGCTAGTCAATACTCCATTGGTTAACGACTCGTCGAAGTTGAAAGAACCAAATACAGTGGACTACCCAATGTCATCGCCCCTGTTTAAGGATAAAGAGAACAGTGCCAACCTCGAGAGTATTAAGCGCTCCAAGGAAGATATTGAAATCAGAGTAAAGAAGTTGAACAATCCTTCAAAGAAAGATCCCTTTCAAAGCTCTCCCAATTCCTCGATTATTGCAGATAGTTCACCCTTGAAAAAGCGTGCTTTGGAAAATGCTTCAACTAATACAGGTAATATCACAAAGATCGCAAAGGTCATCACCAACGCCAATTCAGATTCCTTGGTCAAGGTTAACGATGTGTTCTACAAAGAAGATTTAATTGCACAGCTTAGCAAGAGTTCACCAAGAAGATCTACCACATCTACAATCAATAAGCCGACAACTGTAATTGATAACGACAGTGATAGTGACCCAGAAGACTACGGTCGAATTGAAACCACCATTAGCCAAACAATAATACCTCACACCAAAATTGGTGTTAATTCAGATCACACTCAGATTAGTAAGATAATCAGGTTGGACGAATCAAAGGCAAATGACTACATTACCCCACAACGCCCCACAGAGCCTGTCGCAGTGAGCCCTGCAACCAACCAGCTAGTCCGTATTAACGAGAACCTCAACTTAGAGGAGGAATTAGATGAAAATGAAGCAGAGGAATACCCTGTTGAGAAAGACTCAACCAGTCCTTTGAAAAACCACATGAGGAAAAACATTGATGAGTCCAATAGAGTCGAAGACGAGTACGACGATGAACAAGCAAAAGTTGAAAATGAACCCACAATTAACTTTTTGATGTCTCCAAACTCTAAGCCAATCTTTTCGCTTGACCAGGTTACTCAGTTACAGCAAGAGGACCAATCCAAGTTTAAGCAATTGAAGGATATCTTACAGGAGAGAGATCAAGTGGTAGTAAGTTTGGAAATGAAGTTAGGAGAATTACGTGCCAAGTTAACTCTGAAGGAACAGGAAGTAGTAGCATTGAAGGTTGACCGAGATGCAATTCTTAGAAATGAAGAGATATTACTGATTCAATTAAAGCACAATGATAGAGAGTTGGCCTCATTGAACAAGAATTCCAAGTTGAAGGATGCTACAGTTAATAGTTTGCGTTGGAAATTGAAGAACAAATCTGACCTATATGATAAAACCTTGATAGTGGTGGAGGAGTTACGTTCTAGCATTGATTTGACCTCAGGCAAGATAGACAAGTTGGTCAAGGACAACGAAGACTTGATCAAAACCATCGAAGAGTTGAATGAAAAGCAAGATGAACTCACTTCTACTAATGAAAACTTGCAAGAAATAAACTCAAAGCAAGAAGAATTGTTGAAAGAGCTAGACAACTTGGAAGGCTTGGCAAATGATAAGATCTACAACTTAGAAAAATCATTGTCAACACTGAAGATTGCATTACAAGATAGTACTAATGAACTTGCCAAGGAGAAACAAGAGTTCAATAACAAGATCAACGAGCTATCAAATCAACTTTTGCATGAGCAACAAGTGCGTACTTCTGCGGAGGAAAAGGTAACTGAATTGGAGGAAGAGATAAATTCGATCAACTTTTCAAGCAAGAAATTGAACTTGAAAATAGAGAGTTTGGAAACAGAAGCTCGTTCTTTACAGTTACAGCACAGGGAAGAGGTGGACCGCTTACAGGCCACTGTCCGCGAAAACGAGTCAATCATAGAAGAGAAGGAATCTATCATCCAGGAAGATATTACAAAGTTGAACGAATTGGTTGAAGCTATAGAATTGAAGAAGCAGTCTTATGAGCAGCAAATATTAACATATAAAGAACAAATTGAAGCATTGCAGAATGAGACAGCTAACGACCAATCCAATAATGCCAAGGAGGTAGCTTTTTACAAAGACCAGTTACGAATGCAAGAAGATGACGCTCAGAAGAAATTGGACGAGGTGGCCGCGTTCCTTCACAAGCTGTACGCTGAGAAGCACACAAGAAAACTTGCTGAAGTTAGGGATCTGTATGAAAGAGAATTGAGCAATTCTAGTTCTGAGCGCAAGAGTTTGCAAAGGGAAAATGAGCTGTTGAAGCGGAAGTTAAATAGAGCGTTGGAGGAGGTCCAGAAAATGACCGACTTTGTCCATGTACACAAGTTGCAATACCCAGGACTGGATTCTCGAAGATAACATGAGTGTTCTACGATGAGATTAATAGGTTTCATAGCTGATAATATATAATATGAGTAGATACTATAGTTTGAGCAATATATTATTAATAGTATAGACTACTGGTGCAAATTGAAAGTGCGCACATAGATGTCCACTTTATTGCAACCAATTCTCTGTAGCACAGGACTAACGGTAGTCAAACTTTCTTGCATAGATTTGGTTGTAGTTTAATGCTGTTAGGCCAATCATGGTGTACGACTAACTGTAGCTGCATATGGGCATGGGACGGCTGTGAAGGAGGGCCTCTGCCCCCTTACTGGAAACTCACGTGACAGGTCTGAGTATAAAAACGAAAAAAAAAGTGACCAACAACAACAGCAACAACATTCTTCCAACACCAATAGTTGATTATAGTTCATGCAAGCATAGAATCAATCATCTATTAATCAAGGAGTTTGTAAACCAGAGATCGATAAATAGTAGGGGAATAAAAAATCATGTCGAATCACGAGACCACCAAATTGTATGAAACGATCATTGAGGATGTGATTAATGATTCCAGACAGGATTTCGAAAACAACGGGATTGATGAGGCTACTTTGCAAGACTTAAGAAGAATTTGGTGTGAAAAGCTTAGTCAATCGCAAGTAGCCAAGTTTTCGTGGGATGAGGAGATTGAAGATGATGGAAATAACGGACATGGAACCACTGCTGATGAAAATTCAGGAGTCTCCATTGTTGGAAACGATGTTCTTCATAGTGACCCTGGACTTGTTGCTGACGACTTCAAATACCCTCAGACAAACGACATTGGTATAGAGCTTCCCAACATACAGGCCGGAGGCAATGACGTTAATGATTCTGGGTTGATGTTACCTAATATCGGACAATCAGACGGTACTTTTGAATTCACTGTGCACACTGACGATAGGGAATTTATAAAGCGCATTAGGAAGCTGCGGTCTAAAAAGGTTAAACAGGTTGATGGGAGTCTTGATGACGAAGAAGACGACGATAATGACGAAGGAATTTTTAATGACTCGGATGATATCAATTCTGATCTAGATGATGATTTGGAAAGTGAAAAATCCGATGACGAGGACGGGGACCAGGAAGGTCAAATCATGTTATGCTTATACGACAAGGTTCAAAGAATTAAGAATAAGTGGAAGTCGAACTTGAAAGAAGGAATAGCGAACATTGACGGTAAAGACTATGTTTTCCAAAAGGCGACTGGAGAGAGCGAATGGTAGTCTTTTGTGAAGCAAGGTTTGGGAGTCGATCAGGGGAATGAAGAGAGCGGTCTAGAGTAGTAAGAAGGGACATCTTGCTGAATAGATATAGCTTGAGTTGGTTTTGGGGTGTTTACATCAATTTGTTGCCACCTAATTTTTAGCACTACACTCTCTCAAACATTTCGGGAGTTACTTATTTAACTGGTGGCAGATATTTTCTCGCCAATTGAATATTTTTCTCCTAACTCCACAAGGGGTGTTGGTTTCAGTCTAGATAGGAACGTGAAGAAAACAAGAACAGCTATGTTATCCACGCTAACAAATACATTAGAAATCAACTCCCGCTTTAGAGACATCTAGTTTTTCGCATGTGGCAGAATATGCGGAAATTGACTCCATTAGTCCGTCTGCCTTGTATATTACACTTTAGCACTGTATATTCAAATCGATATCTCTTAATTTATAAAACTCTAATCAATAAACACTTAAAATAGCAACCAGTACCCTTGGAAACAGTCCTTTTTTTTGATAAAAAAAGTAAAAATTGCTTAATGGTGGTGGTGACCATGGTGGCCGTGATGGTGTCCGTGGTGTCCGTGGTGGCCGTGGTGGTGGTGTTCTTCTTCATAGTAGTCATCATGGTGGTGGTGGTGATCGTCATGATGGTGATTGTTATGGTGATTGTTGTGGTGATTGTTGTGGTGATTGTTGTGGTGATTGTTGTGGTGATTGTTGTGGTGACCATGCCCATGGTCGTTGCGGCCCTCAAAACGGTGTTCCAATTTATTTGCGGCAATTGCACCAACAATTGCACCCCCGACAGAACCTAAAGTCCCGTGGTTCTTAAACAACTTATTACCACCAAGAGCACCAGCCGCACCTCCACCAACAGTGGCAAGGAACCCCCTCTCGCCTTGCTCACCTTGTGGGCCATTGTAACCACCTTGGTTGTACCCTTGAGGAGGGTATTGATTGTTGTAACCTTGATTTGGAGCGGAATAACCTGGGTTTTGGTTGTTGTTGTAGTAACTGTTATTAGACATCTGTAATTGACTTGTTTGCAATAAATAAATTCTAAATCAAGACTTTATCTTCCTTTAAATATCACTTCCGACAAAGTAGCACCTCAAATTTTCTTGGTATTCTCGTAAATGAAAAATTATGTGCACGGACGAGGAACATCACTCGCGATAGAGAGCCGCAGTAGTAGTCATGAAGGTGCCTGCACACAGCCTTACCACATTCTGGCACAATGTTGAAGGCTTCTATGCTGTAAACGGATCTGTGACGTGGTTGGGTGGCTGACTTCAGCCGGTGCGTGATACCGTTCTTCGTCCCTGGAGTTGCTTGTGGCACCTTTCAAAGCCTTCTGAATGATCTTTCTTGTGCATGATTCTAGAAATAAGTTGCTGCTAGCAGACAGTTACAGCCACGTGCAGCATAGCTGTGAACTGAATACAGAGTTAATGGGGTAGTTGGGGTTTCTACTACGGGAACAGCATGTGCTAAAGTGTCTTAAATGGGGGATGGCCATAGATGAAGCGGGGACTGCTTAACTCGCGATAGAGGGTAATTAAATTATTTGAGGCAACCCAAACAGCCACTAATGTCGATATGTTCAATCTAATGCAAGCGAATTATTTTCCAATACTCTACCCCCAATAAGTAGACAAAGTCTGAATAAAGGCTATGAGGAGAATGATGGAGTTGGTGCCCTGTGCATTGTTTCATGAATGGACAAAAATCCGTGCTGCAGCACAAAGCCGCAGATCACCAAGGATTGCAAGAGACAATTCCTGCCGCAAGCAAGGACCACCACACAACGAACGCATTGTCCAATGAGCCTTCACGAGTGTTATGTTCTTAAAATATAAGTGTTAGTTCGTTACATTTCTCTCACCCCGAGTCGAGAGTTATGTGGAGATTTGTGTGGGGATTCGCGAAGACCCGTTTTTTTGTGTGATTTTGATCTCGTCCATTCTCAAAGTCCTCTCTCCCGACCGCTCAACTACAGTTCAACAGTAGTTTACATATTATTAAATTACTTAAAACCCTGGAATCTTGATGTCCAACACTTCTCTTTCAGAATCCGGAACTGGAACACCTCCTTCGAACACACATTCAAAGTCTACTAAAAATGTGGTCAACACCTCCAACGAGATGTTCAAAGTAGGAACAAAAACGATACACAAGTTCCTCAAGTTCATTCTATTATTGGCCTGATGGGCAATAACTTCTCTTAAGAACTTGAACAAAACGTAGCATACGTCATAGTGGATCTTATCGACTTTTTCTGGGTCGTTGACAAAGTCTCGGAATACTGTTGCCATGACCGACGGGCCCAATGAGGAAGAATTCTGAAGAACAACGTGATTCAAGTGGTTGTAGGCATGCTGGCCCAAGATGGGGTTAGGCAATTCTCTTAAATAGGTCTTGAGAAGACCAGCAACGGTGTGTATATCTGGGTGGATAGACAGTTGAAACAAGTCCAAGTCAAATTGAGTGTTGAACTGGTCCTTGAGTTGACGAATGTTCAGTGCAGACCCACTCAAACGGAAGATTCCTTCTTCGTATACGGCTCCTGTCTTGGCCAAGTAGTCTATGCACCTGAAAAATACACTTGGAACCTGGTGTCTATCAAAAGTGTGACTCGATAACAAGAATGCTTCGCTGATATCCCTTCCAAAGACCTGCTTCGTCTTTCCTTCGTCCAAGTCCAACTTATCCAAGTACTGCTTCATGTCGCCCGCTTGAGGGTTCGTTGGATGGATGGAGTGCGGTGGTGGTTGGTGGTGGTCGTTAGGGTGGTGCTCCTCATTGTTGGACGACGAGCCTTTACTTCTAAATGGGAACAAACTACGTTTCTTGGACTTCTTGTCCTCGACAGGCGGAGCAGGCGCAGGTGGTGGCTGTTGAGCCTGTGGTTGCGGTGCTGAGACTTGGAATTGTTGGTTTGGTGGGTACGCTGCTTGTCCTTGCTGTGGTTGTTGTTGTTGTGGGTAAGGTTGTTGGTTGTAAGGCTGTGCAAACTGTTGGTTGTACTGCTGATTTATTGGGTGCAGGATCTGTGGATTCAATTGCTGAGGCTGAGGAGGCTGAGGAGGCTGTTGAGGCTGTTGATGCTGATGAGGTTGCTGCTGATGCTGTATTTGCGGTTGCTGCTGCTGATGGTGGTAGGTAGCGGATGAAACCCTTTGATTTACTGGAGGTTCCAAATCCTCATCATAATCGTGTCTACTTCCGGGCAGAACAACGTCCGAATATGCCATTGCCTCTTCTTCGTTGACTTCTAACAAGACTTCAACCCATTCATCTCTCTCCTCGTCTGTCTCAGCACAGAAAAAATGCTTGGGGTATGAAGAAGTCAACTTCGACTTTGTTTGTGTCTCCATGATCAAAAATGCATGTCTGTACCCTTTATCTTCGGCGACACTGTCGTTCAGCTGTCTACCTATTTGAGCGCCATGAAGTCTAACTTGCTCCAAAAGAGCACCTCCTGGTGTTTCATAGATTTCTAGCGATGGACCTTCTACTTGACACCATCTTACCTTCCACGACGTTCCTAAGGCCTTGTATCTCCTCACCAACCAACCTTCCTTACGGGCTCCCAGCTTGTAGTCATCCAAGGGATTGACCAAGTCTAGCGACAAGAAGCGGCAGATTCGGAGAAGTACCATCTGTGGAATGTGTGGCATATAGAATAACGAGTTAAAGTAGTTCTGTAATCCTGCACGACGTGTTTCTATCTTGTTCGGTGTTACAGACAAGTACAACTGCTTTTCAGGAAGTGGAGGCAAACCAAAGAATTCGATGATGGGCCTGACGTCGGAGTCAAGCGCAAGCAATTGTCCAAAGGTCTTTCTTATCTTCCACATCTCCTTCTTCAGCTCTCTATCAACAACAGTTAAAGTCACGTTAGGGTCATCCAGACGGCTTCTTTGATTCTGTGGGGTGGTGTGGATTGTGCTCGAAATGATAATGTCTATGGTATGGAAGTCCTCTGGCTTGATGAACAATGTGATGCTATCGTAATCGTTCTTCTGATGCACTTGGAAACTCGAGCTGGCACTGGTGAAGGAAGCACTTGTGGGAGACTTCAAAGATTCGTGCTCCTCGCGAGACATGGACCCCCAGCCAGCTCCAACCTCTGGTTGTCTTCTTTGAGAAGGTGCGAACTGCTCTGGAGAATGCATTTGAGGGGTACTACCAGCCAGTGGTGAGCGCATCTCCTGTCCTCCTTCTTTCTCTCTTCTGTCATGCTGTTGCTGTAAGGTAGGTGGTAACTTGATTCTTGACTTGTAGGAGGTAAAGCTGGAGCTGCTGGTGTTTTTCTGGTGTCCAAACCTTGCGTCTTGCGAGCGAACGGTTCTAACTTCAGACATGCTGCTTCTAGCTGACACATTTCTCTCTGGGTTCTGGCCATCACCACCTTCACCGCTCGACACCAAGGTTTCGTCTTGGGAGATCTGTGGGGTAGGAGGCAGTGGTAAGTTCTCGGACGGCTGCACTTCTTCCTCGCGTGGGTATTGTTCGGCAATGTGCTGGATTTCCTGCGAAGCAACAGGCGAAGCACTCTGACTGTAGTCAGAGGAAGGTGAGTGTCCATTTTGCTCAGGGAGAGGAGGAGCCTCCAACAGGTTTGGAAGAGAAGGAATATGCTGAGGTGTTGATTGAACTGCGTCGGCAAAAGCTGCTGGTGGTGAATGGTCATCTGCTAGTGGCGTCATTTGCTCGTCTACGGACAACGATCTGTGCAATTCTTCGTGCGGTCCCGATCTGAACAGTTCGTCGTGCGGTACCGATCTGTGCTCGTCGTGCTGTAAACTGTGCTCGTCGTGCTGTAAACTGTGCTCATCGTGCTGTGGAGCTACGTCCAAGGCAGGAGACTGGAGCTCCTCGTGGTGGAGGCGATCGACCTGGAGGTGTTCCCTCATGCCGTCGTCTCTGATTGGCTGCTCTATAGGGTTCAGATCTATTGGATCGATTGGTATACTTTGCCTTACTGGAGAAGCAGCGGAGTCCTCGTAGTGTTCATGCTGTTGCTGCTGCTCTTTCTGGAATAATTGTCTGACAGGGCTCACTACTTCAGCATTCACGTTGTCATTGGGATCTAAGAACAGGTCGTTCTTCACACGGTCAGTAACAGCAGAAGAGATGCTGTGGGCCGACTCGTTGACAGAGTCATCATCGTTGTTTCTTCTTCTTCTGGTAGATCTAACTGGTATTCCAGGAGAAGGTGGATGCTGAGTTGGATGGGTGTCCTGAACATGCTGCGGAGGCTGGCGCTCGCTATTGAGGACCGATATCAACCGATCTTTCTGCAGAATGATAGACTGTAACTCTCTATTCTCAAACAACAACTGCTCGATAAACTCCTGATCTGTTAGCTTGCTCCTGTCAAAGTCTGGATGGGAAGGAGCCACCACTTGGGTTGCGTGGCGACGTGCCACCGACACTGGAGGAACACTGGGAGAGACGCCGTTCGGAGACTGAAAATCAGACATGCCTGTGGGGTTTGGCGTGGTGGTTGGTTGTTGTGACGTGTATGCTTGGGGATTCGGTGCTGAATCTGGGTTGGGACTGTACTGTGGTCTTGGCGTTGAGATTGGATTTGGCGTTGAGTGCATGAGGTTCTGGGGCGACGTTTGTGGGGGCGACGGGTTGGTCTGGATGCCCAAGCCTACGCCCTGCGGACTTCTCGACGGCTGTTGGACAGCAGTTTGTCCACCCTGCTGGGGCCTGCGTTTCAGTTTTCTGCCAACCTCCTGTGTTAGTTGCTCGACCTGTGCGGTGGATACTGGCACTCGCATTCCTGGGGACCCAATATCTAAAGTCGACATCATTGTTAGCGTCGACGTTGTAGTCTTTGGCGAATCCAGTTTGTTAAATTGAATCTGTTTGTCGTATTCGTGGAGTAAAGACATTTTCGAGGTGGCGGTCTCCAGCAGGTAGTACAATCCGAATCTAACCCTCTGATTTTAGTATCGGGTAAAAATAAAACAAACAAGAAATAAAATTCAATGCTCTCTATCTCTTGTCTGACCTCGTGTTCGTTACAATAGGCGGGTATGGTTGTTGCTTCCCTTGTAACGTATGCTGCTTGTGATAACTAAAGTGCCCCTTTTAACGCTGTATATTATCGAACTTTCCAAGATACGTGTTTCTCGCTCTCCCTTTTGATATTTGTTCGTCTCTTTTTTTTTTTTTTGCCAAACTTCCTCATTCGTATTTTTTTGTATGTCTTTCGGCTGTTTGCACACTGGACAGTTGCACGTATAACGTACGAGCTGTTAATCTGCTGGTGAGGTCAGACGGTGACGTGGGAAGATTTTGTCAAGCACGTACGAGGGGACGCTTTTCCAGCTCCAGTAACTGGAGAAACTGTAGGCGAACAGCGTGCTTTCCAGAAGCGTACAATCTACAGCTGGATTGGGGGGGAATGAGATCTTTTTGAAGGCAGGGGTGGATTTTGCGGAGGAGCGAAAAAGAACGCAACAAAGGCAGGCCGCAAAGGTTCATACAGTGGCAAAAGAAGTCCAGTGCGTGCCTGACGCGTGTATTCCAAGTCGTCGAGCACCCAGGCATGTAGGTACGCGTTACAGTTAAGGTTATGGTTGCATTGACAGGTTGAGTATAAGGTTATGCTTACATCTTAATGGGGGGACAGAGGGGCTTTCCTCGAAACAAAAAACGTGCTGGAGCATCACCGGTGGTGGTTAAGCAGACGTAATACCTGAAAACAGATGAAAAAAATGAGATGGGGAGCTGGGTTGTTAAGGCAACACCCATAAGACGTTTTGTCCATCGTCGATTTGCCGATTTTGGAGGGTCATTTGAGGGAAAATACGTGGTGGGGCTGATGGGTGCATGAGGGCGGATCATTTGCTCAAAAGGTAACCTCACTGCTCTACGAGGAGCAAATGATAACGAGAAGGGTGCGAGTTCTATTTTCGCTCTGTGAGATGGAGCTACGGCTATACCTCTGCGTGGGGTCACCTGATGATCGTCCCTGCTTTGGTGCGTAGTCTCGGCCACTTGGCCCGGCTTTTGGCCCGGCTTTTGTAGACCCAGACACCAACGTGTATATACGGATTTATTCCAATTTCAGGATGGTCCGTAATTCAATTACGTCTCGATCTAATGACATTCCTAATTACCTATCTCGTATATTTAGGTTTTGGATACATTCCGATCCATTCGTCATAGCACCCCCAATGCGGTACTCGCCTTGGTGTGTCTCCTGCCGGATCACAATGTATATCCAGCCGTAACACAATATTTCTCGCCGTTTTCGAGATTGCTTGGGTTGCAGCGGGGTCTGACCAGCTGAGACTACAGACAAGTTGGGCTCCCTGCGGCTCAGGTTCGCTATTGCATTACCGTCAAAGTACTTGTTTCAGAGGGTTTGAGCACTTGTGTGTCCGATGCCTTCGCTGGCGACTACCGCAACCTCGAAGATCAGGTGGCTGCAAATTTCTATTGTGTGTTGCTTCACCATTGATTCTCGCAGCCATTCACATTGTCCGGGCATAATATCTGCAATAAGCTCTCTCTGAAAATAACCAGCATTGTGTCGTATTTCTCCTAATCCAAATGTTAGTAAACTCTACGCAAGCGTTCCCCTTCTATTATAGTATCATCCCAGGTATGTCTAGATCACCTGCTCCCACAGATATGTAGAATCACCTACTCCCAGAGGTGCGTCAAGTATAGTACTCCAGATACTTCTAGTATAGTATCGCCTCTCCACAGATAAAGTCTACTAAAAATTTAGATCGCTACTGCACAGATAATGTCTTCTAATTATTTTAGATCGCTACTCCACAGATAATGTCTAGTAACTATTATACATGAGTTCGTATTTAGTAATGTCAATCTTCAAAACGCCTGTCAAAGGCACGAATAGTACATCGATCACGGTGCAAAGCGTGCACATTGTTATGGTGCCGCAGAATTCGTTCCCGTAGAGAGTGCAGATGCAAGATTCCAGTCACAAAACATACGGTCTGGTTATTGGTTGCTATCTGCGTGTCTGCTTCTCAAGTAGGACCTTGTGTGTCTCACCTTCCTGTCTTCTTCCTTGGGGCTGCTCAAGATTTGGTCTGATCCAATCAATTCCTTCACCATCTTCTTCACTTGCGGCTTGGACTCTTGGTAGTCGTACACGTAGTTCTGCGGTAAGATCGCATTAGGCATCATGGACCGGCCCAATTTGATGACTTCGTTGGCCCAGACGGTCATGTCGGTCAGTGGCTTTTTGTAGGGTGCCCAGTTCTTCTTGCATCCCTTGCTCAACTCCTTCATGACCTGTTCAGTACCCCAGGTGTCATTCCACAAAGACCCATCTTCGTCGTCGGCGTGGTTCAACCCTATCAAATGCGAGAAAATACCCGTTATAAGCGCTCCGTCAGAGTACCCACCTTCCAAAAAGGAAATCACCTTACCGTTTGTGTGTATCTTTGCCAATTTTACCACATCCTTGGTGAAAGTGGAGTAGAATGAGGTAGGAACGTTTATGCCGTGTCTTTGCATCAAAGGGTTTTCAAACTCCAGCGCATCAAAACCTGCGGATATCATGATCAATGGCTTGAACGGTGGTGGTGGTTTTGGTTTGCTCATGGGTTGTTGGTTGTACAAATGCGGCTTGAGCAAGAACTTGTTGTACTTTGAAAGTAATGCCAAATATTCCAGATACTCTTGTTCATAGTTCTTCTTTGCTTGGTTCAAAAATTGGTTGGCTCTGTTCAAGATGGCAACGTACTTGGTCTGGTAGTGCTTGTAGAATTCTTCCTCCGTCTTCCACTCCTGCAAGTGGACATTCCAGATGTTCAAGTCGTGGTCCATGATGCAAGTCAGCGCATTCTTCACGTTTTCTTTCGTTGCGTAGCCCAACTCCGTAGGGTACAGCTTGATGTCATGCAAGGAAAAGTAGCCTACTTTGGGGTATAACGCAAAACGTTTGCCGTACTCGTCTCTAGGGTGTTCTTTCAAATGGCCCAACTCGTCGTCTTCGTCCTGTCCGTAGTCTCCCTGGAACCCTGCTCTTTCCCAGCAAATGTCTTGCGACCCATCCCCATGATGCAAATCTATGTCTAGGATAGCACAGTGGGTCACACCGTACTCTTGGAATGCATATTCAATACCTATCTGGACGTTGTTCAACAAACAGAACCCGCTGGGAAGGCAAGCATGCGAGTGGTGGCCTGGTGGGCGTAACACCACAAATGCTAAGTCATGCTGCTCTGATTCTCTGCCACCGTAGAGTGAGTCAACAGAGGTTTCTATCGTCCCAATGACACCTTCAATGGCGTTGATAGTCTTCGGCGTGAGGTAGATGTCTCCGGTATTCCAGTCTTCGGGTACTTCAACCTTATTTTCTAACAACTTGTCGTGGCTTTCCAAGCAAAGTTCGAACAATCGCTTGGGCCAGTTCTTACCGTGAACTCTGCATACATGGCTAGCAATGACAGAGCCTTTCTTGACAGAATTCACAATCTTGTAAAAGTAAGGGTACATTGTCAAAGCTGCCGAAACACCAATACACAGCGCCAATAGTCTTTGCGGTCTCTCGAAGATGGTAGACAAGTATGACTTGGTGACCCACTTCCTACCAAATGCATGTTCTGCGGAATACGGTGACAAGATCACTAACGTTTTGTCGGTTTCCTTGAGGAACCGTGGGGATTCGGTTTTGATGTGAGGGTTGCATTCGATGAACTCGGCAAATGCCTTGGAGAACTTGGTTAATGAAAAGTCAATTAGCGTGGATGGCTCTAAAACTGATAAGTACTTGGGATCAATGGGTATCTCACCGCCAGGTGAAGGCGACTTTCTTTGACGAATTGCGTTTTGAGGCTGCAAGCTAATTCGCCTCTTGGTCTTAAATTTGGGTATTTGTTCCAGTAGCACCTCTTCTTCTTCTAGCTCCGTTATGTTGACCATAGACTGATCTCGTGTGTAGTTGAGGGTAGTGCTATGGAGGACCGTGTGGTCTATTGAGATGTCATTTGCAAGCTCCTCCACGTCATTGGACGTCCCTCGAATGGTGAGGGTTGTCTCAAACTGGGACACCAATGATTCCTCACTATCGTTAGCCTTAGCAAGGGTCTCCTTCAAGTTGGCCATTGTGTGTTTTGGAAAATTTGATTTGTTGCGATCACGAAGTTGGATTGTGCAGAAGCGAGACCTTCAGCGGAGGATGTCTTTAAAGCGAACGAATCAGTACGGGTTTTGGCCGAGTTCATATACGGCCGGCTACTGGTAATTTAGCTATTGCAACTTTCTATTATCTTTCAAAGAAACCCAAGCCGAGGTGAATGATTCCTCTGTTTTGGTAGAGCGTGTGGGAGCTAGCGCGGAATCTTCAAAGGGATGATCTCAGAATGGACTGAAACAAAACAAACCTAATTGATGACTTACAGGCAGAATGTAGACTTGATCTGGAATGCTTGTGATAAGCATGACTGGTCCGCTTAGCCATATCTTAAAAAAGTCTTGTGATAAAGACGTAAGTGGCCTAAATATTCTGCTACTCTCAATGTTTACAAGACACAAATGCGTGATCGACTCGATTTCAAGCAATTTCGCAGCTCACCTGGATTGGAGTCACATAGATGCTTCTTCAATGGATCGTGGTTGTAATCCTACCTATGCCACTGTGCCCAAGGCTTTACTAAATTCATTTCTTTGTCATCTTCAGATTGACTAAATCAGCACCCTTTCTCTAAATACACTTTGCCGTCAAGGTTGCTAGCATGAGACTAACATCGCCTTTTATTATTCCCTTAAGCATATACTTCTCTTTCAGCTTTTCTATCAGTTTCACCAACATTATGTTTTCTCTTTCTAAGAACGTTTTCAATGAAAGCCTCCCCAGCCTTGTAAGAAGATCTGACCAAAGGACCACTGGCAACATACAAGAAGCCCATTTCTAAAGCAACGTCTTTCCAATAATCAAACTTCTCTGGCGTTATGTATTCTACCACCTTCATGTGTCTCTTTGTGGGTCTCATGTACTGTCCGAATGTTACCACATCACATCCCACCTCTCTCAAGTCCTTGAGAGTTCGAAAGATTTGCTCATCATTTTCACCAAAACCCAACATAAGAGAAGTCTTGGTTATCAAAGAAGGTCTAACCTTCTTTGCATGGTCGAGAATGCTCAAGGATTGTCTGTAAGTAGCACGACGGTCTCTAACGTGTGGCGTTAAGTCCTCCACAGTCTCCAAGTTGTGTGCGTAGACATCCAAACCCGATTGGGCCAAAACGGCAGCCTGGTCCAAGTCACCTCTGAAATCTCCACTTAACACCTCAACCAAGATGTGAGGCGCCTTTTGCTTGATTTTAACCACTGTTTCTGCCAAGTGGTTGGATCCTCCATCTGGCAAGTCATCTCTGTCGACTGTGGTGAGCACCACGTACCCGAGACCCCATCTACTGATGGCTTCGGCGGTGTTTTCTGGTTCCATTGGGTCTGGCTTGGCTGGGTTTCTGTTGGTCTTAACGGAGCAGAATCTACAACCACGGGTACAGGTGTCACCTAAAAGCATAATGGTGGCAGTTGCTTCTGATTTCTTTCCTCCCCAACATTCTCCAATGTTTGGACATTTGGCTTCTTCACAGACGGTGGCCAACTTAAGCTCACGAACATCGTTTTTCAAGTTGTGGAATGACTTTCCCTTGGGTATTGGCACCTTTAACCACTTTGGCAAACGGGCGTCCGGGTCTTTTCTAGCCAACTCCAATGGATCCTGGCTCATTGTGGAGGCATTTCCGGAAACAAAGTCTTCAAATGAAGGTCCTTTGTTAAGAGCATCGGTAAATAATGTTGGCTTTCTTTTCCTGGTAGCAGCCTCTGTGGAGAGGGCCCGAACGGTACGAATTGATCTAGGAACAAGCATAGTGCAAGTGATGCATTACCAACCGGAAAAAAATGTTTGATATTGTTGGTGCGCCAGAGTCAGAAAAAAAAGTCCGGGTCACAGTGGACTCTGGACTCTACAACGAAGGACTATGCCACACTTCTCTACATGGAGTGATTGCAAACCATCTGTCATGGTTCCAGTGTTGTTCTCTCGCAGCAGGACTTAGTGATTTGAACAAAAACTATTGTTTAGGTGTGTCGGTGTGTCTCTTAGCGAGATCGTGTATGCATAAGATAGGGTCCCGGAAGAAAAGGACCGAGACCCACTACTCCTTCCACATCCTAAAAGACCGTCAAGAACGAACCTGCATTGAGTCGTCGTTTTCTACAACGTTGGAAGTATCATTAAGAATACTGATTTTGAAGTTTACGGTTGTGTAAAAGCTTACTTATTGGAGCAGACACAGCACCCCAGGAACTAAGCATCTTCGGAACTAAAGGAGAATTCACCGTATTCAATGTAATCGTCTATACGAACCATATTTGACTACACTAAGCCAAACCCGTTTGCAATTTTCTAAACTTTGTTGGGTTCTTACTTCTTGTATGGCTGTTCTAGCTTCTTTTATCGCTGTTCTTCTTATGTGGCGTTCTTCTTGATGGCTGCTCTTCTTGTATGGCTATGCTAATGTTCGCAGCACTCGCCATAACTAATGAACCCACAAGATTATAGCTACTATACTACAAGTTGGTGATTAGGGCCAATTGGCTATCTTCATTAATTCGGGACCTTTGTATGGGCACTCATATTTACAACATTCTATGGATCTTATCGTCAGCAAACTCACTCAAGTCGTCCAAGTGACTCCACCACTTAAACAAAAATGATTCACAAATCAACTTGAACCAAGGAGTGAATACAAGGTCCTTGTTTCCAAACATGGTCTTCAATTCTTCTTGACTGACGAACTTGTAGTCCTTAACCTCGTTTGGACTGTGGTTGATGGTAATGTCATTCTTTGCCTTTAAAATCAAAATATAGTCGATTTCATGTTCACCCCACTTTGGATCTTGACTTGGAGACTTGTAGTGGATTCTGGTCAAGTAGGAGAAGTTTTCCAATGGAGAGTCTGCATAAGGAATACCCAACTCATGTAATAATTTTCTTTGGGCAGCGACCTTGGCACCATGGACAGCGACATCCAATCTGTTAATGTCGGACGTGGCGTCTGTAACACCCAATTCCAGTGGAACACATAATGGGTGAGAACAACAAGTGTTGGTCCACATACCTGGGAAAGTGATCTTCTCATCTGCTCTCTGTTGTAATAATAACTTTCCGTCTTCGTTGAACAAAAACACAGAAAATGCTCTATGCAATAACCCTTGGTCAATGTTGGTCATGATATGGCACAACTTCTTGGTACCTGACCCTATAGGCTTGTCGTCATTGTCCAAGACAATGCACAACTCTTCCATCAACTTGATCTGTTCTTCATCATGGCCCTTGAAGATTTCCTCCGAGTGCGATGTGGTAGATTCAGAGGCAGATGTAGGAATCCCGGAGATCTTACTGACCTCGGTGACTTCTGGCCATTTTCTCAAGATGGCTGGTCCATCAAGGCTAGCAACAAGTTCTGCGTATGACATGACTTTATTAAATTTTTTCGTGATTCTCTATACGATATATATTACGCGAAGCCAGGCTCGGAACGAGATAACCAAGGTGAGACCAAAAAAAAAAATAGGGTAAGTGAGAGAGGAGGGTGTGCGCAGGATGAGGTGGAGAGTAGCACGGTATGGTGCAGGGTGGTTGCCCTTAAGGCAATCAGACATCTAAAGACATAAGGTGATTGAATAATATTGGGAACTGGAATTAAACCTCCCTGAATTTAGTCGTATTTGTAAAAAATCAGAAAGAAACGTTTGGACGTTGGAGTGGCTGCGAAAATTAAGCTTGGGAATGGGCGAGATAGGGCAACGTGAATAGATGCGATCTTTGCGCTCAGAGCTACGCAGTAGAGCTGCCAACGTGCGCATATAGTTTATCCAGGAGCTAGGAACATCTTAAATCTGGTATGATTAGCGCACATACGGTTGAATTAACTTTTAGAGCGATGGGGATCCGAGCAGTTCAGTTTCATTCCAACCTGATTCAAGATAATCAAAAACTACACCCCGGGCTCACAAACATTATTAATTGCTGTAGGGATACCATCGAGGAACAGGGAAGAACGACACCCAAAGAAGACCTCCGAGGGCCACACACTCTTACATCGTGCTCTAGATCGGCACAAGGTCGACTGTGTTGTGTCGACGTCGACACGACGTGAAAAATTATCGCGTGTCCTTAACAGAAAAATATATCAGTCAAAAGTTTTTCTTCAAGGTTCAACATCAAAAAGTCTCTAGTGACTCTTGTACCCCGCTCCCACGTCTGCTGTTGTTTGTCACTCTGTTTCTGTATTTATAATGTCTAGTACCACTACTACTCAAAGACGCTTCATCAAGCGTCCTGATGACAAGGCCATGAAAGCCAAGGTTGAAAGTTTGCGTGCCGAAATTCACAAGTTAGATTTGACTAACAACGAACTTAACGCTCAAATTGAAAAGACCCAACTTTCTGGTGATGTTTCATCTAAGAGATCTCAACTTCAAAAGGACTTAAAGGTTTTAATTAACAAGCAATCCACTTTGAAGACTGAAAGAAACGCTGTCAATGAGCAAATCAAGGCCGTTGATTCTCAAATGAAGAAGCGTATTTCTGAAATCCAGGCCCAAACCTCCAAGAACAACTTCAAGAACGTTGGTGAAATTGATCAAAGAATCAACTACTTGGATGGATTGGTTGGCTCCGGTTCCCTCAAGTTGGTTGACGAAAGAAAGTACGTCAAGGAAATGTCTTCATTGCGTAAGTTGAGAAAAGACTTTGGTCAAATCGAAAAGATCCAAGCTTTGATTGACCAAGACAAGGAAAAGGTCACTGAATTGAAGAAGAAGTTGAACTCCTTGCAAAACAAGGAATTGAACGCTGAATTCGACGCCAAGAAGAAGGACTTGGAAGAATTGAACGACGGCAGCAACGCTTTGTACAAGAAGAGAAGCGACTTGTTCGACAAGAGATCTGCCATCAAGAAGGAAAAGGATGCGAAGTACGATGAAATCCGTAAGTTGAGATCTGAGTTTGACGACCAATTGTCCAAGTTCAAGACCACCATCGCTGAGGAAAAGAAGAAGAGAGAAGAAGAAGAACGTGAAGCCAAGGTCGAAAAGAAATTGAAGGCTAGAAAGGAACAAGCTGAAAGACAATTGGCTGAAGCTGAAGTTCCAGCTTTCACTGAAGAAATCAACTCCATCCACAAGTTATTGAGCTACTTTGACCCATCTTACGTCAAGCCTGCCAAGAAGGAAGAATCTGACGCCGACTTGAACGTCAGAAAGGCCAACGGTAGAGTCATCGAAATGCCTTCTGACGCTGTCGTCATCAAGAAGGAAGCTGACGACTTCTTTGCTGGTTCCAAGGGCAAGAAGGGTAAGAACCAAAAGAAGGTGAAGGCCAAGGGTTTCTCCGTTGAACCTGAAATCATTGTTGCTTTGAGCGACTTGTCCATTCCTTTCCCAACCAAGGAAGAAGAAGTCGATGGTACTTTGACTGTCTTGAAGGAAACCTTGACTGCCTTGGAAGAAAAGCAAGAAGAACAAACTAAGGTGAACATTGAAAGAGCTAAGGCCAAGATTGCTGAGCTCGAAGCTCAAGAAATCGAAGTAGACGACGACGAAGACGATGAAGAAGAAGACTAAAATATTTTAATAGAGGTGTGTTATTTGTAACTTTTGTAGGCGTTAGCAATGTGCTTGATCTGAATATATTACCCTGTAATAGGAATGCAAAACTAACTGAACTCTATAATAAGCAAATTAAACAGAGTGCTCAGAGACGTACAGAATATGCCAGTAGGGTGCATATCTAGGTTACTGTGTCTTTCGAAATTTACTGGGAGTTCTCTAGCGATATCGCTAAATTGATGAGCACTGGCAGGTGCCATTATCAGCATCGCGCATTTTTTTTGTAAAACTCATCACCAAATGGCCAAGCGTAAGAACGAAGCAGAACAAGCGCATGCTACCAAGAAACCATCCAAGACTGGTCCAGTGGAGGGTACTCAGGTTTCCATATGTATCCCATCTACAGTGATTTCACCTAAAAACGCTCGCAACTTGGAGCAAGCCACGTACATAGCATATCAAATCGCTAGAATTGCAACAATTTATTGCATCAACGAAATTGTTATTTTGGACGTCCCAGAAACCAAGAATGCTGAAGAACAAGATGAGGTTGAAGCATTTGATGGGGGCAAGAAGTTGAAATTTAACTTTGACGAAGCACAACCAAAGGATCAAGCCGAGCCTACTCCATCAGTGCAAGAAGAGGAAACGGAGACTGCGTACTCATTAGCAGCACTTCTCCAATACTTCGTGACACCCCCATACATCGTGAAAACACTTTTCAACTTGACGGGTAAAAAGGGAATTCTTCAAAAGTTCAAATATGCTTCGAAGTTACCCAAGATCACTACATTACCGTTCATGAGCAACAACAAGGTGTACAAGGACTTCAAGGAAGGGATCACTGTAGCCAAAGAAACCCCAAAAATCAAAAAGAAGGGGCAGGATAAGAAGGTTAAGTCACAGAATAAGATTGCTGTGACCAAGTATGTCAACATTGGGGAGCCTGAGGTGGTGGAGTTAAAGATTAGCAGGGAGGTTCCAGTAAATTCTCGTGTCACAGTTGATTTAAAGAACAAAACGATTGTGCCTCCTGAGCAGGCATATGGGGTAAGCGGATATAAGTCTTCTTTTGGATACTACATTAGAATGTGCAAGAAGCTTAGTAATGTATTTGCAGAAAGCCCTGCCCCAGAAGGGTATTCGCTGACAGTGTATGTCAAGTGTGATGATTATTTCGGTGTTAGTGAGAAGATTGAAAGTTACGGAAAGATTCCTAAGGTTGAAACCTTGGGCGATCGTGGCAGCAACGTTTTGATGGTCTTTGGTGGCTACAGAGACTTGGATAGGTCTTTTAGTGAAGATAAGAGTTTGGAGGAAGTCGGTAGCATTGGTGAATTGTTTGACTGTGAGTTGAAGGTTCCTGAAGGTGTCAGAATTGAAGATGCCTTGGTTATTGGATTGACCAAAGTTGCATAGGCTTGGTGATAGCGATAACGTGGACGATAGCCATGGAAACTATGGTCGTACTAATATACACTATTGTGACTTTCCGACAAGCTAGGCCAACGGTCATAATGTCTTAGCTGACTTCAGTTGTCAATTGTGGGTATGTTTTAACCACATGTACCTCATTATTATTCCATGATTTGAGATTAGAGTGTCATCAGGTTCCAAATATGTAGCATTTCACATTTTAGCAATAATTTTCAAGCACTGTATAACCTTTCCAGTAGTCCACTTAGGAAGTTTCACAGCTAGGCTCACGATAGACTTCCGCTCCAAAGAAGCGATTGCTGATGTTTTCAGCCAGAGCTGCTCTCAGACAAACATCTTTATGTTCTGAACAGTCCAATATGGGTTCTTCTCTTCTACTTTAATAAGACCGTACAAATACTCTGTTGATCTGCTAAAACAATAATTAGAATTATCTCAGGTTCGCAACCCAGACTCGACTATTTTGGTTAGTTTGCTGCCAAATCTGCTCAAAAAGCATCAAACTTAAAAAAGATTAAACGAAAGGTTGAACGGACAACCAACTACGCGTCGCTACATACGTCCAGATCCTCTTGAAAAGCACGTCAACAATGATATAAATACATCACGAGACATGCTGTTACAAAGAGCGGTGGTTGAGACGGTTGCATGTGCTTGCATCGCATTTCCGTGCTTCCGCAAAGCTCGCTCTCGACTCAGAATGTTAGCCAAGTTGTAGTTGTTTTTCTTGAAACAGCACAGTTGAGACGGGATTTAACTACAAACAGTATTTCAAGAGCAAGTATGAGTACTACCTACAGTCAGGACTTTAATTTTATGGTGAACGCATGGTTCCATAGAGCGTGCAACAGTCCTGGGTCCACCCAGTGTCCAAAGTACAGCAATTCTAGACCTCGAACGTGATTTTCTACACGTGCCAGGGGCACTTGCTCGCAACCTTATTGCCTGATTGATCAACACCCCATGCCTGCAGGAGTCACATTCTCTTCAAAGTTGCCAAAAATAGACTTTTTCGTACTAATTTCACTTGACTTTGTTTGTAAACAGTCCGAGGGCTGCGCATCCCCCGGTGGAACGTAGCCAAAAATCGCACAATTACCAAATGAAGTAACCTCCGCTTTGGGATTGCACTCAAAAATAGACGCCCATTCGAAAATTTGGTGATTTGTTCGGCAACAAATAAAAGGTAGTAGATTTTTTTTTTAATACCACACACTCTTTTATTCAATAAAGATGCAATTTAAGTACTTGACTGCCGTTGCTGCTCTTGTTGCAGGTGCTACCGCTATTGGTGATGTAAGTAATGAGAAGAAGAAGCCCACGGAAAAGAGTGGGATTTGATTTAGATTTGGGTGTTTTATTTGTTGTGAAGGTTCAATCTTTAAAAGCCCATTTAATGAATTTGCTCAAAATATGACCAAGGACTAGTTACTAACAAATTTAGCTTGCCTTTAACTTGGGTGTCCAAGATAACAGTGGAGCATGTAAGACTTCCTCAGAATACGCTTCCGATCTTCTGACTTTGTCTGGATACGCTAAGACTGTTAAGACCTATGCAGTTTCTGATTGTAACACTTTGCAAATCCTTGGTCCAGCCGCCGAAGCTGCTGGTTTCCAAGTTGTTTTCGGTATCTGGCCAACTGACGACGCTCACTTCCAAGCCGAAATCGATGCCCTTAACTCTTACTTGCCAACTATTTCTGTTGACACTGTCAAGGTTTTCACTGTTGGTTCTGAAGCCCTTTACAGAGGTGACTTGACTCCTCAACAATTGGCTGACAAGATCGGTACCATCAAGAAGTTGTTGCCAGGTATCAAGGACAAGAACGGTCAATCCTATGGTGGTGTCCAAGTCGGTACCGTCGACTCGTGGAACATGTGGGTCAATGGTACCAACACTCCGGTCATTGAAGCTGCTGACTTTATCTTTGCCAACGCTTTCTCCTACTGGCAAGGTCAAACCCAACAAAACGCTTCTTACTCTTTCTTTGATGATATTATGCAAGCTTTGCAATTCTACCAAGGTGTTAAGGGTTCCACTGACATTAACTTCTGGGTTGGTGAAACCGGTTGGCCAACCGATGGTACCAACTTTGAAGACTCTGTTCCATCTACCCAAAATGCTGCTGCTTACTGGCAAGAAGCTATTTGTGCTATGAGAGGTTGGGGTATTAACGTTGCTGTTTTCGAAGCTTTCGATGAAGCTTGGAAGCCAAACACTTCTGGTACCTCTGATGTTGAAAAGCACTGGGGTGTTTGGGACTCCAACGGAAGCTTGAAGTACAACTTGACCTGTGGTTTTGAATAATTATACCCTTTAAATTGGCATTAATCCGCATTTTGTATGATACTAGAATGGGATTACTAAATAAATGAGAAATAAGGCACGGGTTTACCCGCACAATTATTTGTGAGGTATTTATTGTAGCAAACTGTAGGACGGCTGGTTTCAGCTGAAGTGTTAGCGAAGTGGATGTCAAAACCACTTTCATTTCGATCTGATAACCGGCAATGAAGTTAACAGCTTTACAGAACTGCTTCTCTAGAGAGACTCTCCTATTTGAATCCAGCACAGCTTGAGGTTGATATTCAATGCAATGCACAGCAACCTAAATTAACTGATTCTTTTCTTGAGTTCACGTCTGGGGAATTATACGGAATTTTATAAAAATGCTGCTTGGGAAAAGCCGCACCACACTGCGCTAGACATCAATCGTCAGCCTTTTGCAACAAGCATCTAAGTTGTGCTGGAACCATTAAGGGTACTACGCCATGCGCGTGTGGGAGCTCCACAAAGATTGCAAGTGGTCGTCAGTAGTTTAACTTCAAGAATAATTCATTGATATACTCGTTTCCAATGAAAGTTGGAGTCGCCAAAAGAGTTCATACTTGTGGCTTCCATCCACAGCCCCTTTCCCATCAAACAAAGAATAGCAAACTTTGCAACCTATAACGCTCTTAATGAGCAATGTTACATTTGGGTATTCTATCATTGATCCTGGAATTTCTACCCTTTTTCCACCTTCTTAAACTATGGGAACTATTCCACATTGGTACTTGCCAAGATCACAATGGATAAGAATTTTGCAAAGGCACACCACTTCTTTACACAACTCCGGGACCCAGTTATCGTGAAGGGTAAATTATGTTCCCCACACCGGTTGTGTGGGTCGAAGTTGGGGAAATATGGGTAGCATACCAGGATACTTCGAGCTACACCATGACAACTACCGATACACTAAGAGTTGTATGCCGTAGACACCTCGCTTTCTGTTGTAGCAACTTTCAACACTTACGGGAATATTCTACATGTTAAATGCTAGTGGGAATAGAGGGAATGAGGTGGAGGTGAAGAAGATGCGCTGCCGTTCACTCTCAAGCCAAAGGATGTCAAAAGAGACATATTGTGAGCGAAGGAAAAGTACAAGCTTTTTCAATTATAGAATGGAAACATATTGAGGGGACCTGTGTTGGGTTGCACTATGTCTATAGCTTTACACTCCTTCGTTGATCGAGTTCCGTAGCAAAACATTGGCATTCAAATATTATATTCTCCTGCAATTGTGCACCTTAATCCCGGATATCTTTACTCAAGTCCGCCTATAGGCACAAATCTGGCCATCGGTTTGCTCAAATTCGAGAGTTTTGAGGGCCAACGGTCAGTATTATTTGGGGCATTGGTTGCTTCCTGTTTTTGGCGACGTAGATGCAACAGCGTGGAGTTAATGCGTTGACCTTCCATTGCTTACTTCTCAATTTAACAGCTACAACTTAATTGACTAACAAATTTCCCCACCTGAATGACTTCCGAAAAGGTAGTAACAATCCCGATATTCTTAGCATTGGTGGAAGGTCCAAGAAATTTTGAATAAATTACCCCGGTCCAAGACAAAACGTGAGTGGTGGTCGCAAAAAAGTATTTTTGCATCCAATTTTAATTGCAGGCCAAAGGTACTAAGAGAGCACTATTTAAAGACCAACATTTTGCTATCTCTTATCCTACTACTCTAACAATCGAGAATGTCTAGTAAGAAAACAAATCTTGTATATGACGTGAACTCCAAGCCCTCGAGCCAGGATGACTTGCATCCTCCATCCGATCCTCCTAAGAAAAAGTACAGATGGAGAGTTGTTGACGACCATTCCCCCAAGGAGATTTACAATGCTACTTTATACTTTACAGTCTTTATTTTCGGGATTTTGGGTGCTGCTCGTGGTTATGATGAAGGATGTATTTCTGGTGCCATTTACCAGAAATCGTTTCGTGACTTGTTCGGGCTCAACAACCCCAAGTTGAGCAAGGCCGAAGTTGCAGATCTTAAATCCAACATTGCAGCCATGGTGCAATTGGGAGCAGTTGGTGGCTCTTTATTAGCAATGTACACTGTTGATAAGCTTGGAAGAGTTAGAGCCTTGCAATCTGTTTGTCTTATTTGGATTACTGGTGCGGCTATTCAAATTACCTCAAAGCATGTCGGACAATTGTATGCTGGGAGATTGATAGAGGGATTGGCCATTGGTCAAACCACCACAATTGGTCCTACTTTTATGTCAGAGGTGTCTCCTCCCGCTTATCGTGGTATGTTTGGGTGCTTGTTTAGTGGAGCTGTTTATTTTGGAATTTTGACCTCGTATGCTGCAAACTATGGGTCCGCCAAACACATTTCTGGGTCGTCAAATACCCAATGGATCATTCCTACTTCTATGAAGATTGTTTTAGCCGGTTTGGTGTTTATTGGATCTTTTTTCTGCGTAGAGTCTCCTCGTTGGTTGCTCAAGGTCGGGAAGAATGAAAAGGCTGTCAAGAACTTGTGCAAGTTGAGAAGGCTCCCTGGGGACCACCCGTACATTGTTTCTGAGATTGCCGATGTTGAAGCCATGATCATCGCAGAACGTGAGGCTAACCTAAACTATCCTATCTGGAAGAAGCTGAGGGATTTGGTGACTGTAAGATCTATCAGATATAGATTCTTCATGATTGGTGCTATGTCGCAGCTTTTGGGTCAATGGAGTGGTGCGAACGCTGTTACTATCTACGCAAACGATTTGTTCTCATATGCCGGGATTAAGGGTGTCGAAGTCATGAAGATGACAGTTATCTTGGGTAGCGTCAAATTCTGCTCTGCATACTTCAGTGCCTTTTTCATGATTGACTTCTTGGGTCGAAGAAAGGCTCTTTATATTGGAATCACTCTCCAGGCTATCTCGATTTTGTTTTATGCCTTGTTCCTTCAAATTGTTCCCGAGGCCACCAAAAAGGATGCAAAGTTAACAACTTCACAATTACATGCTTCCAGGGCTGCTATGGCAGCAATATACTTGTCTGGGGTAGGTTGGACCATGGGATTTAACTCAGTCCAGTATTTACTTGGTTCCGAAATCTTCCCTCTAGGCTTGCGTTCCTTTGGGCAGTCGGTCATCATGGTCTTACACTTTGCCAATCAATACGGGAACTCGAAGGCTGTTCCGAAGATGTTATTGTACATGAACAAGTTTGGAGCATTCTACTTTTTCTTTGGAATATGTCTCATGAGTTTGTTCTGGTCGTGGTTCTTCATTCCTGAGATTTCAGGTAGATCTTTGGAATCGATGGAAGAAGTCTTTAGCTTGCCATGGTATGTGATTGGAAGAAAGGGAGCTTTTTTGTGTCCTGATCACTCTGAAATCAACAAGATTAGTCATAGTGCAAGAAGGGGAAATGAGGATCATTTGGGAAAGCCTGAAGTTGAAATGATCGAGACTGCAAGTGAAGAAAAGAGTAGAGTTTAGTCAATTCCTATTTCTATTGCTATCATATTCTACTACCTCCTACGATATAAATATGACTATTAATTAATGAATTGATCAGCGATCTGTAGGCGGAGCATAAGGAGGTTGCGCGATATCAGCAATTTGCAGCCAACAACACGGTATGGGATTTTTTTGAAAATCCTCCTAGAACTACGAGTAATTACATTTCATTATCATAATGTGCGGCAACGAAGGCACTTGCGACGTTAGGTAACTATGTATAAATATGCTAAAGCTGAGTAATGCAAGCCAAACTCCCAGAGTTGGCACCTCGTTTTATGTTAAAACATAAGAACTGAAACTAAGAATGTAATGAAGCTGAGAATTTGACGGTCTAATGATCTGATCAAACCCAAATTTTTGGACTTGAAAGACAAAGTGTAAGTACCAAACGAGGAGAAGTCGGAAGCTTCAGCTGTGATTGGGTGGTTTAAGTAGGATGGGCCATCCAGACCGGAAACTGTGATTGGAAGTGTATTCCCTGGGTTGTAAGTGGTTCCACCTATGACGATTGGGGCATTTGCCGTGATTGGCGCAAAGCTGCTCGCAGTGGTTGTGGAAGATAATGAGCCCTTTGGAGATGTGGTTTTTGTGGATGCAAGATTAGTTGTCAAGGTTGTAACTATTGTGCCCTCAAGAGTTGCAACGTAAGTCAAAATCTCATTCGTCATTTCTGCTGAAGGGCAATTGGTTGTTGAAGGTTCTGCAGTAAGGATAAATGTTGTAGCTGGGTTTGTGTCAATTTTGCCTTCCTGCAAGGCTTGGGCACCGGTTGCACCTGCTGTTGCCAAGAGGACAGGAATGGGGTTTGTGCCAATGGTAGTCTTTGCAACAAAGGTGGTTGAGGCAACAGATTCATCAGACCCACCTTGAAGGTCTTCGAACTCTTCGTCTGCAGCTTGCTGTCTGCCCATGACCTCACCTCCATTAGAGGAGATCAGGGTCCAGTTACCGGAGTTACCATTGTACTGGTATGAAGATCCGGAAGAGTAGTCTGCAACAATGATAGATTGAATTTGCATGGTAAAAGGGGCTTGAGTAAAGTTGGTTAATCCCCCAGCCCAACTAATGGTACCGGGAGCATTGTCAGGGTCTCCACCTGCCCACACACCTGCATATATTCTCATTGGTGATTGAGGGAATCCCTGAGGAGAGTCCAGATTAAGTTGTCGAACGGTATTTCCATCCAAAGCCCATGTCAACTGATCAGGAGTCCATTCCAAAGTGTACGTGTGGAAATTTAATCTTGGGTCGGAAGACTCTGGGTGGTAGCCACCCCTGTTGTAGTTGGAAGTGTCACCTTGGGAAAAATAATTCGATTGAAATTCGTAAGGATCTCCGCCAAACAACTCAATATCAATTTCGTCCAAGTCGTCGGATTGTAAATAGAAACTTGAAACAACCCCTGTCCCCAAGGCAGCTTTCATTACAACTTCAACCTTACCGAAGAAAATGTAAAAGTTGGAAATAACGGTGGGATTATCACCTTGCTGCTCCAAGGTAAGAGAAAGGCCATCTTCTCCAAAACTCACATTTCCAGGACGCTCAGGAACAGAAAAGTAGGAACTTGAGGACTGGAACTTATCTTGGAAAGTCGCTGCCAAAGCTGGATCCGGCGAACATTCAGTCTTGAGAGGATTGCAGTTGGCTGCGAAAACTGGTAGCGCAGCTAGCAACAATGGGAATAACATGATGAATATCTGAAGTAGAAGAATTTGAAAGTAAATTCAAATAGATATACTGAATTAATTTATCAGAATTATCGGGCTAGATATCAGATGATTTCTCAGGCTATTTATATATCTATTAGGCACACTAGTTGTGGTGTCTACGAGCATGTTCTGTGTGAAAATTTTCGCCCGAAGAAGAAGGCACAAGGAATTTGACAAGTCAGACACATAAAGTTTGTGGAATGGCATTGTACTAGACAACAGGTTTATTCTACTACAGAATACGAACTGCCGCTGTGAAGTCTTCTCTTTGAAACCGAATCAAATTGTCGAAATGGCTGGCACTAGTTCCTAAAACGCGCGTAAGCCAGGTCAAGTGCAGGAACAAGGGTATAAGTATGGAGTACGCCAGTTACGCCTGTACACCAGATAGCCGAGACTAAAACAAGTGCGAGCAGAATGCTGGCTTAATTATGCCGGAAATATCAACCAGTTGCAAGGAAGTATGTGCAGTATCTGGTATGGATGGTTAGATATGAAATACCTTTGGACAACTCGAAAGGGGAACTTTTCGCTGCGAGTGAAGAAAAATTGGTTGAGATTTCCTCCACAGCAGCTCTCAATGTGGTTAGGGCACAACCATACTACCCGGGCTTACCAATCGCCACCTATCTATTTATACATATTTCGTGCCCATCGTACACTCTGATCTCTGATTTCGTCTACCTAGTTTCCAAATGCTCTAATTAAGGTCGGTCACTTGCTGGTAGCTACCTCTTGCAAGTCAAACTTTGACTTCACGCAGAGGTATTTCGGTGGTGACATACATAGCATACCTAAACGAAAGTTAAAGTCCCGACGAGAGTTCTTAACTCAAGGGACCTTGCTGGAATCTCCGACTCAGTGACCGCAAGGAACCTTCAGGGGTGTCACATGGAAACATACACGTGACAAGAGAGCTAATCGCACCAAGCGTCCGATTATCAATCTTTTAATTTCAGTCACGCTTTCTATTGCCATCGACCATGCCGCAGGATACCATCATAGCGCTCTCGCTTGTGTTTTCGGCGCTAACGCTAAGCTTCGTGTCTATTATCATTTTCCTTGTTGTCCGCAGGAGGTACATTTTGCTTAGTGATGATGAACTCCGCCGCCAAGAAGAGAACCAAGTATATCTTGAGCTCAACTCAGACGAACAAGAGCTTTACTTCCAAAGTCGTGAATATTTAGAGCAGCATACGCCGGAAGCTGGAGACTTAACGACCACACAGAAGTTGATGATTCAAGAAAAAGGAATTTCTGCCTTTGAGTTCCAGAAGGACATCATGATCACCAATAATGATTTGATTATTATTAACAAGACAGAGTTGAATTTCTTCAAAAAGTTCGAATGCAGTTGTACGACAAACTTGCCTATTCCAATGAAGAATGACGTGTATTACTTTGAAGCTAAGATTTATTCCTTGACGGATCCTTCTACGCTCATTTCAATAGGACTTGGGATCAAGCCCTACCCTTGGTTCAGACTCCCTGGTAGACACCAAAACAGTTTCTCTTATGATTCCAACGGATACCGTCGGCTCAACCAACCCTTGCCACACCCTGGAGGAAAACATTTCGGTCATCAAACTGAACCCATCCCACCGTTACCTACCTGGTCTGAAGGTGATGTCATAGGTATCGGTTACAGGACTCGCAGTGGAACTATTTTCCTCACTAGAAACGGTAAGAAGATCAACGAGTCAATGCTTGGCGGCCACATAAGAAGCTTTAAGCCTATTCACGGTTTAGGACAAATTTTTCCAATCGTAGGGGCTGTGGGATTATGTTCAGTACACATTAATTTGGGCCAAGCTGGATTTGTCTTCATTGAGGCCAACGTCAAGAAATGGGGTTACGCTCCTTTGGAGGGCAACGGTCCACTGCCTCCTGCTTACAACAAGTTTAACAGCGACATATTACTTGAGAGATCAGAAGCCGACGAAGGTGATTTAGAAGAAAGACAAAATGATTTCCCCCCTGATTTCTGGCAGATCAACTCGAACTTTGACAAACAAAGTTACAACGCCTACTCAGAAGTGAGCTCTTCTGACGAACGAATCAGTTTGCACAGCATCCCCAACACACCACCGGTATATGACGATTTTGATGAAGATGATCTTGACGTCAGCGAAGTGGATTTCAGAGGAAATGAGTTGGAAGTGACTGAGGGTACCAGTGCTCTGCTTGAGCAAGCCTTCGATCAAGTCGCTTCTGATTCACAGGAAGAATCTTCAAACAACAATACCTCAGTCTTTTCGAATGATGCGCCCTCAAGCACTCAAGCGTCAGGCGTTCACACCTCACTAGATACCTCAAACGACGCCTCGAACGGAACAAGTGACTCTTGAGTACGCCTCGAATACCTTCACCTCCACTTAGAACCAGTAACTCTGAAATAGTAATTACTGGCTAATTATATATGGTTTACAGATGGAGAATGAAACCACAGACTTCATAGACTAATACGACTTAAATATGATGACAAGGGAATATTTGTAGAAGAAAAGTGAAGATGAGTATAAAACTAAATCAAGACAGTTCTAGTTCTTGGAAATTTGTTCCTCATGGTAAGGCACGGGAAAGCAAAAGCGGCCATGCATTTAATGAGTCCTGACTTCAGAGCCTGACTTCGTTCGCATTGACTCGCTCTACAATAAAGCAAGTCAAAAGCTCACCCGTCCCCTCTCTACGATGAGCTGCCCCACTTAAGGAACAATCCGGAACTTCGGAGTGCCATCTCACACTTCGTATAGGTTGCTTTCACATTCATCCTTAGCCAGCCAATGTTTACACAATCAGGATATGGCTGTGGAGAGCGTTTTGTCACTAGCACAGCCAGATCTCTCGGCACACCTTTGTACTCCGACATTGCTTACAATGTCATTGTTTGTTAGGCAGTAGATGTAACATGAATGCCATACGTCTTGCTCACGATCATTTTTAGTGAATTTCTGCTACTAGAGAATGCTGGTTTCAAATACAAGAACCCTGAGTAGTTGTATAGAGATGTGACTATACGACTAGACTTCGTAAAAGAAGGGCTACTTCAAAAACCCGGGGAACCTTAAAACGTGTTACAAAATTTCACAGCCCGTGTTCCGTAATGTTGCACTTGGTTCCTGCTTGTGCCCCAAAACCGAAAAAATCTCAAAAACCGAAGTAGAGTGGCAGACGGTATAATTTTGTGAAGGTCAAGATATGGTGCAGCATCGGACTTGGTCCCCACAAACACAGTTTGAAGTATTTGCTACTACTAAAGAGTGAGACCCTTGAAAGTAAACAGACTTGGTTGTTGAGTTGACTGTTGCGATAGAGCACAGTGTTGGCTTTTAGTTCGGCAACTTGTTTGGCATGGGCATCTCGACCACGAGCGCTTACATTTTAAGATCTCAATAATCCACAAACCTTAGACTCAAATACCACAGAGTCAAACAATAGCGGAGTAACATGTAAACCGACATAGCCTAAAAACATTGGCGTTGACATGTGTGGTGCGCGAATGGACTAATTGTTGGGCACGAAAAATACCATATGAAGAAATAGGTACGGACCCAGCGCAATGAATTAACAGAGAGAATCACCTAATTCTCCTCCTAGTTCAAATACTTGGATCATGCTACCACTTCAAAAAGGTCATCTCGACGGAAACTCATCTCCACGGAAGCGTAGTTTCCTCCACGCTTTTCACGGTTATTTGCACTTCACCTCACCATGTCATTCGATTTTGTAAATTTCCACACGCTAATTTCTTTTCTCTCGCGGCTCAAAATCCCCACAAATCATCGAGTAACTCCTATAACGAGATCATTTGCGAAAAAACGGTCGCCTCTTTGCCTCTTCCCCCACACATTGGTGAAAAAGTGCAATTTGGAGCCAAGTTGCACGATATGTCCGTGGATATTGTTGGCTCTTCTTTGTTTTACATCATAATGCTTCTCAAACAGGGCAGGAATTTCAGTGGTTGCTTGGCCATCCACGAGGGCCCGCCACCACACAAGGCATAGAATACACGAAGAAGAGCCACAACCACGACTTAAGACGTGGTATTCGTTTTAATGTGTACGAGTCATTTGAAGTCATCTCCGAAGAACGTTCAACGTCAGCAGTTATGTGTTTGATATTTCTCCGCAGCCACCATACTCCACACATGCAACATCACCCAACGTGTTGCATGATATCATGTAGTGACAGTTCGCTGCTTCTCCTTCCGTAGTCATCCAAGATTCTAGGAAGTTTCGCGCTGAAGAAAGGGTCTTTCGCCTTTGTATGCCACATAGATCACAATGCGGCATCCCAAAGTGTATGGCCCGGCGGCCCGTATTTTTTTGTGTCGTCGCACCCCACACTTTGAAAATTTTGACTTTGTTGGCCAGAAGTTGGGGTTTATATAGGAAAACCAAATGAGGAGTATATATATATAAGGCAATTCGGGCATTTCTGATATCTTGATAAGTTATCAGACCAATAATATTCAAGTATTCCAAATCCCAATTAGAAAATGATTCAAAAATTCACTTGTATCCCTAGAGCAGAATATGACGTAATCATCGTTCTGAACGGCCAGTTGGACCAGATCGATGGCAAGTTACTGCTCTTGAAGGACGACATACCAGAAAACTCAAACTTGACCTACTTGTCGAGCTTTGACGAGTTGATTCAATCCTTGAACAAGCGTAAAGAGCCTTTTAGAGGAAAGGTGATCTTCATGTTTTTCAACGGTATCGATTTCATCCAACAAATCTTGTCAAACTTGATTGACTATACTAACACCTTCACATTGATCCAAGCTCTAGGCAGCGCTGGATTTGTCAAGGGCACTAAGGTTGCAAACCCTTTGGTGGAAAACGCATACTTTTATTTCGACTCTTCTGTTTCTGCTGCTCGTAATGACGAGTTGTTGGACGTATACTTGCATAACAATACCGTTTCCTTCATCACCTTGGTGAACCTTGTTAACGATATTCTCAAAAAGATGACCTTTATGTTGGGCCGTGTTAGAAACTTGTACATTGACGACGCCGAGGTATGCGGCGAACGTGAATATCCTTTGAAGTGCTTGTTGAAGAACTTCCCGACAGTTGAAAAGGTTGTTTTGAAGTCGGGGGACGTAAACTTGTCTGGTATGACTTACTTTTAGATTTGCATTTGATATGTTTATGACGGTATGATAATAAAGTATAGGTATAGGTATTAAAAAGTATTTGTTTTGCTTATTGTAATCTTGAAATGGTTCGTGTAGACAGCTAGGGCTACTTCAGGTCGTGTCAGTGAGTTTCGATCATCAAGGGTCATGTCAGTGAGGTCCAATCATCATCTGGAATACCCATTTCTGTTGAATAAAGCCTAGGTCTGGTTAAGGATAGTAATCATTATGTTATTTTGAAGGAGGATTTTCCGCATTTATAAGAAATTTTTTGCAGTTACTGATAAGATCTTTGCGGCAGTCCCGCGCGCATCCTCATTGGGTCCAGATAAAACCGAACGGCATATTTGATGGGGAGTACAGACGACGTATGAGTAATGCTTACAAGTGCAAATCAGGAAGTACTGCACATTAGCTTGATGTCTATTGCTGCAACTGCTGAAGCCAACCAAGGATAAATAAACCCGTTTCACCCTCAAGTGCCCCAGGGAAGTTCGGCAAGTTGCATTCCTCCTGCGCTGAATGTACTGTGAAGCCTAAACTGGTACATGGGCCTCGATAGTTCATATTCCCAACACTACTAACCATATACTTGATACCGAGCCGACCCGCTACCGCGATTACCTCTTATAGTAGTACGATGCGATATCTTGTCAAATATAAAAGATCAACTAGAGAAACTAAAAGATAACATAAGACTTATAAAAGCAGACTTGACATTCCTTGAATTACAAGATTTAGGTCCACAACTGTCATTACCTACGTCCAAGTGAAGAATCATACCCTTAACACTTGAGTTCTCATGTTTTTGTACGTCTTCTTTGGTCTGCTCCTCTTGTGCACTTACTATGTGTGGAGCAGGAAAACGAAGAGCTCCTTGGTAGTTCATCCCTCTAGAGTACCCGCAGTCGATCCAACGTGGAAGTGGGACGAGCAAACTCCTTTACCATTCCGAGTCTTTCGAAAGAAAAAGAACTTTAACGTGCAGATGGGAATCAAGAACATCAACAGTACCCCAGAAGACTGGCTCTTGATCGAGGACTCGTACAAGCGTATTGTGGAGTTACGAAAGGGAATCACCCTGAACCTAGCAGACAAGACGTTGTTGGTAGACAGAACATTCCCTGGAAGCGCTGCAGCAATCAAAGAAGCGTACGAAGCCGTAACTGGTTACATGACCAAGCGCTACCCTCAATGTTTTGAGATCAGCAAAGGTACAATTCATAACCTTGTCACCAGTGACAAGGTGCCTCGTTACGCTGGATCGACCGATCCTCAGGAATTGTTGCAGCATTTGACTTGTATGATAGAAGAGGACATCATAGTGTTGCTTCCCAACGAAAACGGCGAGTACGTTGCTCGTGGCGCAATCACCGGATTTCCTGCTGGTTTTGACCCTTCGGTACTGTTAGGGATGACTATATCTCAGATCCACGAGGTAGTTCCTCAGTACAAAGAACGGTTGAAAAAGCCAATGGCTAACTTTTTCACCAAATTGAACGCAAAAGACTTGTGGGTAAGAGGGAACTGGTCCATTCAGACCCACGAAAAGTTGTTTATTCTTGACTTTAACCATGGAAGAGATGGCGAGGAGTTAAAGGAGTTGACTTTGGATGACATAGATTTCGATAAGGGCTGCTTTTACAGATCGGAAAGGCAATGCTTCATGAGACTCCCCAAGACTGGTGCTATTTTCATGACTGTGAGAACGTACTTGGTTCCGATCAAGACAATAGTCGAGGAAGGTGCGGCTGTGGAGCTAGCAGATGCCATTGATTCGCTTCCTGATGTCATTGCCTTCTACAAAAGGAGACCAGCATGGGGTAAAGCACTCACCAGGTTCTTAAGAACTGGAGAGGAAAAGGAAAACTAAAGCACCACACACACACCTTTTACTCATATTTATTCATGAAAACATATCTTTTTTTGAACGTACTTGTAGAAACACATTGTGGAAGAGCAATCTCTATGCCTTGCAAGAAGTTGACATGAACTAACTTCCCCTCACATGCTAACTCTATTACTCATTCAACTTGACATAGTTGGCAGGGAAAACACCCTTTTCACCAGTAGTCTTGTGAGTTCCGCTCCACCAGTCATCGTCAACAAATTCAACGTCAATAATCAAGTCACCTTCGGCAAAACCAATTTCATTGTCCTCGTCCTTTTCGTAGTCGTATTCAGCAGTGGCAGTTGGACCAGAGGATTTTGGAGCAGCAGTAGCAGCAGGTTCTTCGACAGCAGCAGGTGCAACAGGTGCAGCAGGCTCGGAAGCAGCAGCAGCAGCACCCTCTTGCAATTCGACGTACGCACCAGGGAACAAACCCACTTCACCAGTCTTGGAGTGCTTACCGGACCACCATTCTTCGTCGTCAAATTTGATATCAACAATCAAATCACCCTCAGCGAAACCAATTTCGTTTTCTTCATCCTTTTCATAATCGTACTGAGCAATAGCAGAAGGTCCTGAGGAACCACCACGAGCTGGCAATGATGGTGCTGGGGGTTCTTCTTTAGCTGCAGCAGGTGCAGGTGGTAAGTTACGAGCAGGTAAGGATGGAGTTGGAGCCTCTTCTTCTTCCTCTTCTTCCTCTTCTTCTTCAGGTTCAGCCTTGGCTGCAGCTGGTGCTGGTGGTAAGTTACGAACTGGCAATGACGGAGTAGAAACAGCTCCTGCAGGTGCAGGAGGCAAGTTACGGACTGGTAATGATGGTGTTGGTTCGGACTTGACAGTAGCAGGAGCTGGAGGCAAAGAACGAACTGGCAAAGAAGGAGTTGGAGCTTCTTCTTCCTCTTCCTCTTCTTCTTCTTCTAGTTCAGCTCCTGGAGGTGGAACATCGCGTGGCACTTGAGATGTTGGAGTAGGATCGTTTGAGGACTTGACGACTTCCCCTGATTCAACAACCTTGTATTGACCTCTCTTTTCGGCCCAGATTTGAGCTGGAGTCTTACCACCTTCGGCAGCAAAGTTTCTCAGCAACCCACCAACAACCTTGTCCTTGCTGGCTGGAGAAGGAGCACCAAACTTTGGCTTAGCGCCAAAAGATGGGCCACCTGAGGAAGTGGATGAAGTGGAGGGAGTGAATCTGGAAGCAACGGAGTTAGAAACCTTGTGCTTTGGCAATGACGTCAATCTGCCCTCAGATTCGTTAACGGTGTAGGTCTTCATTCTGTCGGACAAGGATTGAGGTTCTGGAGCGTCCGCATCAGCTTCAGGTTCAGACTTCTTAACTGGAGTCAGTGAGATAGTGTCTGACTTTTGCTTTCTCAACTCATCAATGTTAACCTTTGTTGGCTTGTATGCACTTGGAACATTTTCCAATGGTTGTTTGGTCAAGTCACGGACTTGAATTTCAGCTTCTCCACCCCACTCGTCTTCGTCACGTTGTGCTTGTGGGAGCTTTGGAGCTGGTTTGGAAACATATGATGGCTTTGGAGTACTTGAGGAGGCCGATACCAGAATTGGCTTACCAGTGCTAGAAGGAATGTAGGATGGTTTAGCGACAATTGGCTTGGCAGGCTTGACGGCCGGCTTTGGAGGACTTGCAACCGACGATCCCAGCAGACCCTTTGCGTTGGCTTGAATTGAGTATCTTGCACCTGCAGCAGCGCTAACTCTGTTCAAGAATTCGTCAACATCCAAGTCGTCCTGGTCTCTGGCGGTGATCTGGACGTGGTACCCGTTCAACACCTTAGAAACGTCTGCAAAGTTAGTGGCAAAGGACAATCTCAACTTGGCGGGGGCATTGTCCGGACACCAACCCAACAACAAGTTCTTAGAGACGTCAGACCCAGGAACAGTGACCCTGGCTAACCCGAATTGGACTTGGCCGTCGGAAAAGTGTTCGACGAATTCATCCAAGGATCCGTTGCCTGTGGCGTCCACTCCAAGAGCGGCCTGCTTATCGACAGAAAACACAGCGTAATTGGTGGATTCATCGCCACGAACAACCTTATCATAGGCGTCCTGGATACTGCGTGAGTTAGTAGAGAGATTGATTTTTTCCATTACTGTTTAGTAACTTTAGAGGGTCTTTAATGTGCTGGAAATTTTGGTTGCTTCACCGCGCTCGCTGGAGATCACGAGTAGCCAGCGAATATTCGCAAATTGGCGGCATGACTAGGGCTATGGCAAATACGAAAAGTTCGGAGATTTTTCACTAACCATTGACGAATAGGGGTTCCTACAGATTGCAGGAAATCCAACTATTTGGTTAGTATCCTTTGTATACTAGCACTGTAGAGTGTATTCCTGGTCGCCATACCTACTTGAATAGCAGGATCATTGCCCAAATTGGGTGCAATTTAGGTGGATGATCGGCATAGTTGTCTGACGTAATTTCAAGTAACAAAAGTTAGTGCAATCAAGTAAGGAGTCGAGATTACGTTGCAATAGTAGCGCCCTATGAACATATTCAGAGCAATTGATATAGCGGGAGTGACCGCTGTTAGCGTTTGTGTGTCACTTTCTCCATTTTACAGATATCCGTAAACTCAAACCCTCATCCTTCTACATGTCAATGTCGTACAACTTTCATTACTATCTATCAAGACTCTTATGAATTCAGCTTGACCAATGCAAATACCAAACACCACATCATCACAAACCCTGGAATGTCCGTTATCACACCATCAAAGAAGATTTCTTGTTTAGGATTGACAAAGTACTTCTTTGGATTTCCTTCACAGCAAAGTGTCCAAAACAATATGTTGGTGAAAAAGGTTCCTAATAAGTAGAACCCAAACCCAAAGTAGGATTCCAATGTTAAGATGCCCGCACCGATCCCCAACGCAATGGTCGATACATCACGGATATGTTGAAGCTTTTGCTTGTTCACCAAGATGTTGGGTGTATATATGATTGCCTCAGTCATTGATTGAATATCAGATTTATTTTAGATTTTGATTCACTTCGCAGTCTGCCTAGGATACGAGAATGCATCGATATTTTCAAAAATGAGGTCTTGCAACATGTAGACCACCAGAGAGCATCCACCTGTAAGATTTATGCTCCTCCAAAGCCACCCCTATTATTGGAGATAACAATGCACCTGATTCTGGACTAGAATTTTGGGTGGCCAGTCATTCCCACTGGGAATTTTTTGCCACTGGTAGCGCTCGAGATACTCCCCATATTAATAACGCGCCAACTTTTCTTGTTACCATAGACCCTCAATGACTACAGAACTGGAGTCCACTATCAACCTCAAGCGACTCTTGTATAGGATAGCGAGGGATTCCAACTACACATTTACCAATGAGATCAGGCAAACAATAAGAAAAGCCGTTTTCATGGCCGCCACCGACAATGGACACTATCTCGATTGGTTGTTGCCTGGAGACGAAACCTCTAGTGAGGACACAGAGATGGTGGACGAAGAGTCCAACATCCTGCCACAGCTACTTCTTGACTCTGCGTACTTCCGCCAACACATGTCTACCAACTCTGCTCACTTGCATGCCAATTCCAACTCCATCATGCCCTGTGCTCGTATATTCCGCAAAGGTGAGCCCATATACAGGTGTTTGACATGTGGTTACGATGAAACCTGTGCAATGTGCTCCGATTGTTACGAACCTGAGAACCACAAGGGCCATAAGGTCAACGTCACTGTCTGCGGACGAGAAAATGGCGGCGTGTGCGATTGCGGAGACCCTGAAGCTTGGGTCCAAGAGTTCAAATGTAGAAAGTTTAAGAACCAAAAAGTTCGTGCCAGGAAAATCAGTGTGGACGAGGAATTACCAGAGGACTTCACAAGATCTCTTTTGGGCACTTTGGAAGCTGTCCTTGACTTTGTCATCGACGTGATGGCATGGCTGGACATGCAATACGATGCCTTTGCATCCGACAGGAAAATGGAGATTAGCAAGATTTTGAATAACACAAAGAACAGCCGATTAAGTGGAAACAAGTATTTTGACGATACCCCAGATACTCCAAGTGAAAAGTACTCCTTGATCTTGTTTAACGACCTGATACGACAGTATAGAGATGCCGTGCAGCGTATCCATCTTGCGAGTGGCAAAGTTAAGCAGTTTGCAACCATGGTAGCTGATAAAGTCCAACTGTACGGGAAAGGAAAGGTGGTAACTTCTTCCAATCTTGATACTTTGTTTGAAAGACAAGTCACATTATCAGCCACTGGCTTCTCATCCTGCATTCGTAACAACCGTGACTTATTTAGAGAAGATATGTGTGACGAGTTACTCATTTGGATCTTTGATTTCACCGAATGCCAGCTTTTTAAGATCAATACCCATACCAAGAACTTGTTTTGTATGGCATTTTGCAGAAAGTGGGACACCGGCCTCGAATATTTCAGTGTCGAATCCACTCCATACAAGTGCGGACGCTTAGATAATTTAAGAATTCCAAAGATTCCAACTGACTCTTCTGAAAGAAACTCCCAGAATATATGGTACTTTAAGCCATCCAAGTGGAATTTATCGCAAGACTTGGAAGAAAGCTGCAATTACAATCTAAACGACTCGGAGTACGAGCTCCACTCATCGCACATGGGGTCGAGATTACAATACTTTATCTATTTGGATATTAGATTCTGGAAAGGTATTCGTGTTTTGTTGCATGATCTATACTCTACCTCTTTAATTACCAACTTGAGGTTCAAAGAAATCATTTCATATCAGTACGTTGACATCTATCCTGTTATATCTGACATGTTCCTTACAATCGACAGAGAGCCAGAATGGAATATTATGGGGGTGTTATCAACTCAGCTATTTACTTGTCCGTCTAACTCTACAAAAATCCTTCAACATGGTGATATCTCCCGTATATTTGCCCTGATATATGGGTTTTTGACAGTGGGAGAGATTAAGTCTCCCGAAAATGTGAATATTACAAACGAAATATCTGTGAACAGTTTGAAGAATAGAAGGTGGAGTCAAATCTTCTTTGATATTGGCTATATACTAAGCAGAAGCACAGACCCACAAACCATATTGACAACCAATATTATTCCTATGGCCTGTGACATCTTGGCCTTGTTTCAAGGGAAGCCAGTCATGAAAAGAGAAAAGACCAATCATGTGGAGTATGAGTCACCAGACTATACTGCCTACTTTCAATCAATTATTGTTATATATCAATTCGCTGAGTCCATCGCTCAGTCTTTGAACTCGCTTGACGAACAAGAATTATACAAGAAGACATTCGCTACCGGTGCTATAAACTACGTGGTTAAGTTTTTGTTCAGTTTGGAAGAAGGTAACTATCCCGGTTTAGTGGATGATCTTATTGATATAAACCTCAGCTCAAATAAGAAAGTCGCAAAAGACTTTATTGGAGGCGATCTTATTCAACAATACAGCATAAACGAGGATAAGGTTAGTTTTTTGCACCCAATACATTCTTTTCTCTGCTGGCTCATAGAGTTATCAGGACTTAAATCACCTTCTGAGATCAAAAGCGTCTTGGATGACGCAGTCATTGAATCTGGAACGACTTGTCCTGCGACTACCATTTTTGATTTCCCCATAAGAACTATTGTGTTAATGTCTCAGATTAAATCAGGGTTCTGGGTCAGAAACGGTTACAGTGTTAAGTATCAGCTTCAATTCTATAAGAATACATTCTTGAGAGAAAGTGGTTACATGAGAGATTTATTTTTAACCCAGATATTTATTACTTCGAACGCTCCGAATTTGGTTTGCTTCTTGATCTTTAATAGATGGATGTTTATGGATGGATGGATTGTCGACCAGGGTATCCCATGTCCGTATGATCACAAGACCTTGGTCTATATGTTGGAAGAATGTGTTAACTTTTTCATTCATGTGCTCACTGAAGACCTTCTTTTGCAATCGTTGGACGTGGATACTACTAAGGAGACTAGAATTCGGAACGAGATTCTTCACACCTTGTGTTTTGGTCCTATGAATTACACCACATTGTGTGCCCCAATTGCAGACCACATTCTCTTGGAAAAGAAGTTTGATTTGATTTTGAAAGAGATGACCATCTACTCTCCTCCGAAAACAGCGACTGACACTGGAATTTACAAATTGAAACCAGAATACATTGAACAGGTGAACCCTTACTTTGTTAGCTACACTACCAATACCAAGGATGATGCCATAAAATTCTTGAAAGAGAGAATTCACAAGGCAACGGGTAAGCCTTTAGCAGATATTGTTCTCGAGCCCAAGCTCCGCCCACCTGAACAGTTGGGCATTTATAAATATGTTGGTAACTTTTCGACACTGACATACTTTTCTGACTACTTGATCCGTACTTTACAGTTTATCAAGACTGAAGGAATTGATAAAGCCGAGTCTCTAGGCGAAACTATTCTCGATTTGATTCACATTTGTTCATACGAGCAAAACGTTGATATCAATGAGTATGGTTCCTTTTATGATAGATTCGTGAACATGTCAGACAGATTCGGAACATCTATTGCTAAAGAATTGTATGGCTTGCTTATAGAAGAAAAGTTCAAGCAATATCATTTCAAGATTAGGACAATCTACAAAGTTTTTGAAAACAAGTATGGAACCTTGGCCAAGATATTGAATGACCAAGTCGGTCAATTTTGCACTCAGGTGTTTGAGGTTGATGTTGCCTCAGAAACAGATGAAACCGAGTTGAAAAAATTGAGAGCACAAGAGCGGAAAGATAAGTTGATGAAGAAGTTCAAGAAGCAACAATCACTGTTTCTCAAGCAATTTGGACTGGATGTAATTGAGGACGATATGGAGATTGACAGTAGCGGAGAAGAACATAATGGTTGGTTGTTCCCAGAGCCACACTGCATCTTGTGTCAAAATGCATCTGAGAATGCAGGTCCATTTGGAATAATTAGTTACTTTAGCAAGTCCTCCGAATTCCGTACGATTCCTTTTGATAATGATTACTGGTTTTTGAAGGCCTTTTCCAGCCCTGGAGATACAGTGACTAATACCTACCAGGCATATAATGAGAGAATCAAAGAAGAAAACGTAATTGGACCAGGATTTGTGAAGAAATCTGTCAATAGCAGACTTGTTTCGCTGAGTTGTGGCCATGGTATGCACTTCCAATGTTATATCAACTACCTCAGCAATAACAGGAGTAAGCTGACCCAAATTACAAGAAACTACCCTGAAAATACTGAGCACAAGGAATTTTTGTGCCCCTTATGTAAGGCCATTAACAACATGTTCATCCCTATCATGTGGACAAACAATAACAGAAGCTTAACAGAGTTCTTAGAACCTAGTCTTGAGAATCCTTTCAAGAACTTGAGCAAAGAATTATTACGCAACGAGCAGTGGTACAGTAATTTTGTTGAGACCTCAGATAATGATATCGAAAACTTTGTTGTTTTAAATGGCACAGCTAAGGAGATGATTACCGATACCAACGGGGACCAGAAGAGTTTTAAGGTTTTACTCAGTAATATGTTCCAAATTTCCTCATTTTTGTCTTTCCCTCAGGTCTTCAAGGCCGATTCTACTTTTATTGTGGTGAATACAATCAAATCTACTGAAATCCAATTAAGAGAGACTGAAGGCTTCATTCTTGAACTGTTGTCTAACAACGCCTTAATCAACTTGAGAACTCTTAATGAGTTCAGAAACACAAGTGTGTTGATGAAGGTTAAAAACTGGATCCACTCTATGAATCCTAAAGATGATGCATATGCCAAAATCATGGCCAGTATTTTCTCGTTATCTCCAGAGATGATAAACGGGACTATTACGGAAGCAGATTTTTTTGCATTGTTGGTAGACATATTGCCTATCAAGTCAAATGGTTTCCTGTTCAATGCAATATTAAGAGTATGCTTTTTCTGTCATGTTATGCAGTCGATGGCTGTAATTGCAAGAGAGCTCACAAGCAACAAATTCTACGAGAACTCACCTTTCAGTATCTTAGATGTCCCAGTACTTCCAGGTGTTACTGGAGATGTTATAGAAAGCACTTTGAAGATATTTGGAAAATTCATTGATTTGGATGTCAAACGTCTACAGCTGTACGAATTTGGGAGTGTCATATATTCCATGATCGTGAAGTCTAGTACCCCATTCTTGAGGAGAGCAGCAATATTTGCCTATGTTCAGTGTGCCAACATGGACAGCACCGACATTAAGATGGACTATGCCTTAGAAGCAGACAATTTGTGTGCGTTTATGAACATTCCTTCTATTAGTAATGTTTTTACTGGGATTGTGAACAATGAATTAAACGAGTTTGAAGGACACATAATAAACTCGTTCACTGGGGTCACCGACGAGTTGGTAAGGACGATGGAGTACCCCGGTAGCATCAAATTGATTGAGCTTCCGCAAATGTTGGACCACTTCTTCAGTGAGTACTACTACTCAGCTAAATGGGGAAATCCAAACACCAGAATAGAAGACCCAGCCGTTTGTCTATTCTGTGCGGAGGTTGTCGATGCTCAGAAGGCTGCCATTGGATGTAAGGAAGGGCAATGTACAACGCATTACTTAAAGGAATGCCCTAATGAGATTGGTATTTTTTTGCTTCCCAAGGACAGAACATTATTATTGTTGCATAAGAATGGAGGCACCTTTTATAATATTCCCTACGTGGACCCTCATGGTGAGCTCCATAGCGAAGCCAAAAAGTCAAAGATTATGACGTTGATGCATGCAAGGTACGAGGACTTCATTCGAAATGTCTGGCTACAACATAATGTGGTCAACGTGATTGCCCGTAATTTGGATAGCGTCATGGATGTTGGTGGCTGGGAAACTCTTTAGTTTGCTCGGATATATAGTCTATAATGCTATACCTGCTATAGTCATAATCTATGTATCAGTCACGTGAGCACTATAATGATAGTAGTCCGTAGATTGGAATCCCATCGACATAGAGAGCAAAAGAAACACCCAAAAATAGGCACCTAGCTTAGTTCTCGGCCATGCTATTTGCAATTCAGGGCCAGAATATGAGGCATGGCAGCTACAGACTCGGTATCCCTCTCCTTCCCGTGTGACTCAATCGCGAATTTTTCAGACGGCTTCGTAAATTTTTTTTTCTTCAAGATTCTATCACCAACTATGGCCACTATCACTGACCCTACCGAACAATACAATCTTATTACTAAGAACCTTCAAGAAGTCCTCAACGGACAAATTATCAAGGATGTCTTGAATCAAGGTAAGACCCTTAAGATTTACTGGGGTACTGCCCCAACAGGTAGACCTCACTGTGGGTACTTTGTTGCAATGATCAAGTTGGCACACTTCTTGAAGGCAGGATGTGAAATCACCGTGCTTTTGGCTGATTTGCATGCCTTCTTGGACAACATGAAGGCTCCTTTGGAAGTTGTTCAATACCGTGCCAAATACTACGAACACATAGTCAAAGCTATTTTGCGTTCTATCAACGTTCCAATTGAAAAGTTGAAGTTTGTTGTTGGTTCTTCTTACCAACAATCGCCACAATATATCTTAGATCTCTTCAAGTTGTCTAACGTTGTCTCCCAAAATGACGCCAAGAGAGCCGGTGCAGATGTTGTGAAACAAGTTGCCAACCCATTGTTGAGTGGTTTGATCTACCCATTGATGCAAGCATTGGATGAAGAACACTTGGGAGTTGACTGTCAATTCGGTGGTGTCGACCAACGTAAGATCTTTACTCTTGCCGAAGAAAACTTGCAACTGATTGGCTTCAAGAAGAGAGCACACTTGATGAACCCAATGATTCCAGGTTTGGGTCAAGGAGGTAAGATGTCTGCTTCAGACCCTAACTCCAAGATTGATATTATTGAAGACCCTAAGGTTGTCCGTAAAAAGGTCAACAGTGCCTACTGTGCTCCAGGAGAAGTGCAGGACAATGGTCTTATTGCCTTCCTTCAGCACGTTGTTCAACCAATCCAAGAATTGAAGACCGAGAAGGATGGTTACTTCCACTTGGAAATCAAGAGACCAGAGCAATACGGTGGTGACATCACATACAACAGCATTGACACATTGAAGGAAGATTACGCAAACGGTGCTTTGTCTCCTGTTGACTTGAAGCTGGGTGTTGCTGACAGAATTATCGAATTGTTGGAACCAATCAGAAAGGAATTTGATGCTAGCCCTGAATTTAGAGAATCTCAAGAAAAGGGTTACCCAGTTGAAGTCAAGGAAAAGAAGGTCAAGAAGGTCAAGAACAAGGGTACCAGATACCCAGGTGCAGGTGCTACACCAACTGCTGATAAGGCTGTTGAAGAAGCCAAGGAGAAGGTTGAAGGTCTTAAGGTTAGCGAGTAGATTTTAGATAAATGGTAATGAGAGAACCTGTAGTGGGTCTGTTATAGCGAGAGTAGAGCGAGGAAAGACTTCAGATATAGAAAACGCGTCTGCAGTATTAAAATAGTTTATCAACAGCAGTTTGGCATGACAGCCTACTAGGTTGCTGATTCCCACCCCAGCCCTTTCTGGGCCTGGGCGTGGGCACCGAGTAGTTTACTGCCACAGTCTTAGTTCGCTCGAACATAGGAAAAATGTACCGCCTATTACAAAATTCACTATATAATTGGGCTTACAATTAAATGAGCAAACGCTATACCCTAACAAGTTACTGTCCGTGTACTGGAAGCCATCCAAGTTCCAAGCTACGTCTGCAAATAAATCTTGCAACCTCTTTTGTCAGCGCTTACATAAGCACACCAACAACCAATCACAACCCGATTGAAAAAAATCAGCAGTGTGAAAACGAAAAAAACCAACCAAAAATCAATATTAAGAAATAGACACCGTCACAATGGTAAGTAACACTCCACGAATATGAGATATAACAACAAATGATTTTTAGATTACGGCTTGTACGCCTTGAGAAAAATGAGGAATATTGTCAGGTTTCTACAGAAGGAAAGTAGAGACGTGTTTGAAGCCGGGTATTTCGATCCCAGAATCATGATTAAAGACAAGTAGCTGTGGCCACCATTATTGAGATTACTTGAAACAGACCACTAGAATGATGTATAATACTAATTTTGGAATGGGCATGAAAGTTGAAGCAACATATGCTTTTGGATCCTCATGACAGCTTAGAAACCTTGACTATGTATGGAGTACTCCTCAATTAAATCTAGGACCAGTTGAAAAACGTACCATTTGTATAATTAAAGTCACTACCAAAGTTCCTCGTACTGAAGATTATCTCATGACTGAATTCCAAACATTTTTACTAACTCAATCTAGTCTTTAGCCAACATTTTTGCCAGAAACTCTGTCTACGTTGCAACCATCTTCTCCGGTGCCTTTGCCTTCCAAGCTTTCTTTGACGTTGGTGTCACCAAGTGGTACGAAAACCACAACAAGGGTAAGTTGTGGAAGGATGTTAAGGGTCAATTCATTGAAGGTGGTGACGATGAAGATGACGAATAGGTTTAGAACATGAACTCTGTATAGTGTATTGCATAAAATAATACTTGTTATTAGTGTAGAAGAGTTGGTGAAGACCTGAAACAGATGAGAATGATTGGGTCCCAGTAAAGATTGAGTCGAACGGCCCCGGTGCCAAAGAACTGCTTCTCCAAGAGCTACTATGAAGCTGACATTGTATCTAAAGCTTTTGCTGCACCTACAAGTATTTGCTTCAAAGATAGTGTATTAGTAAGTAGAAAGGAATAATGTCTGCATGCAAGGAGGAGCTCCCAGAAGGGCTGCAACTTTGGCTTTGATAAGCTTGGGACTAAACGGTTGAAGAGCGCACACGTGATTTTTTTGCCTCACTTCATCTTGAATCACCACGATGGCGGTAATCAACCAACCCAACAGTCAGATCAAACTTACTAATGTTTCGCTTGTCCGTATGAAGAAGGGCAAAAAAAGATTTGAAGTTGCCTGCTACCAAAACAAAGTGCAAGATTGGAGACTGAAGGTGGAAAAGGACCTTGATGAGGTCTTACAAATCCCACAAGTATTTATAAACGTCTCCAAAGGGCAAGTTGCAAATAACGATGACTTGATGACAGCATTTGGAACCACTGACCAGAACGAAATTATTGCTCAGATCTTGAACAAGGGAGAAATCCAGTTGAATGAAAAGGAACGTAGTGCCAATTTACAGCAAAAGCAGAATGAGTTCCTCTCCATCATTTCCACCAAATGCATCAATCCTAGAAGCAAGAAGAGATACCCACCTACTATGATTCAAAAGGCTTTGAACGAGTTGAAGTTTCATCCTAACCCTTCGAAATCTGCCAAGTTGCAAGCGTTAGAAGCTATCAAGCTTTTGGTGGAGAAGCAAATCATTCCTATTGCTAGAGCACAAATGAAAATCAAACTTGTGTTGACCAAGAAGGCATATGCGAAGGTATATGAGGAAGAGATAAAAGACAACATTGATAAGGTAGAAGACGAAAACAAGGATGGAAAGTTATACGAATGTGTTGCAATCATTGATCCTATCAACTACAAGAAGTTGGTGGAGGTCTTTGAAAAGGTAGGAAGCGAAGGCTCAATTGAGGTTTTAGACATGGCTGCAATCAAAGAGTAGGATGTTTTATTTTAAGTTGTGCACTATGTGCAAGTTTGATTGGATAGGAGGTGCTTCGCAATGCTAGGCTAACATATATACATAGAAGTTAATATATATCATGAAGCAAATATGAGAGTGAAACAAGGAGATATACCAAAAACTGTAGGTAAAGGGTATTCTGAATTGAACAGAGGGTGAAATAAGGGATTTCTGCGGAGCTTCTGGGTATTCTTCTGCAAATGGAGGTTGCTGGAATTGCTGCAACACTGCAATCAGTGACATGAAGAAGTAGCTCAAGGGAGACCACTCTATTTTAAACTTTGCTGCTTATGTACTTCAGTCGTCATTAAACCGCCTAGAAAGAGTTTAGACTATTTTGAAGGTCAGCGTAAAACGTGGTGCCCTTTTTGGTGCAACCTGTTGCAGGATCAACATCGCAGCTGCAACGAGCGCACACTTTGATCGTAGAGATTTATCGCACTAAAAATTTTCACACATCATCACCGCTATGTCTATCGTGTTACCAAGCTTACCATCCGGCAAGACCGAGAGCTTCAAGGCTGTCAAGCCATACTCTGCTGCCGTTCGTCGTCCGATTGAACCAGTTGGCCGCTACTTTTTAGCCCACGCCTCCAGAACCTTGAGGGGCCACACCTGGTCTGAGTACGAGAAGTTGGAAGCAGAAAAGAACGTCAAGCAAATCGAAACCAACGAAGACGAAGACCTTGGGGACGAAGAGCAATCGCAGGAATTGTTGAACCACGACCCAAGAGAATGGAAGACTGCTGATTTATACGCTGTTCTTGGATTGTCTCACCTCAGATACAGAGCCACCGAAGACCAAATCAGAAGAGCCCACAGAAAGCAAGTCTTGAAGCATCACCCAGATAAGAAGTCTGCCTCTGGTGGATTAGACCAAGACGGATTCTTCAAGATCATCCAAAAGTCATTTGAAGTTATGTTGGACCCAGTCAAGAGACAACAATATGACTCTGTTGATACCAACGCCGATGCTGTCCCACCACCAGCCAAGTCCACCTACGATTTCTTTGGAGCTTGGGGCCCAGTGTTTGCCGCAGAAGCCAGATTCTCCAAGAAGCAACCAGTTCCTGAATTGGGTACCTTGGAATCTACCAAGGAAGAGGTTGATGCATTCTACAAGTTCTTCGGTAACTTGGACTCCTGGAAGACCTTTGAGTTCAAGGATGAAGATGTTCCAGATGACACTGCCAACAGAGACCACAAGCGTTACATTGAACGTAAGAACATTGCTTCTAGAAAGAAGTTGAAGCAAGAAGACAACAAGAGATTAATCAACTTGGTTGAAAGAGCACACAACGAAGATCCAAGAATCAAGCTTTTCAAGGACGCTGCCAAGGCTGAAAAAGAAAAGAAGAAGTGGGACAGAGAAGCTGGTGCCAGAAAAGCTGCTGAAGAAAAGGCTGCTGCCGAAGCTGCTGCTGCCAAGGCTGCCGAAGAAGCTGCTGCCGCTAAGGTTGACACCAAGAAGGCCAAGGAAGCCGCCAAGGCTGCTAGAAAGAAGATGAAGAGATCTGTCAGAGGTGCCGGTAAGGATTTCGAATACTTTGGTGACGCTGGTAGCTCTGCTGCCATTGACGCCGATTTGGAAATCTTGGTTGAACTGTTCTCCGAAGACCAATTGATTCAAGTCACTGACAAGTTTAAGGCTGGTGCCGCTGCTGCTAAGGAAGCTTTGACTGAAGCTGCCAAGGGTATCAAGGGTGTTAAGTACTTTGTTTAAGGAGGTCCATCACTCAAAGGCATAGTTCTGCCCATAATAGTAATTTATTTCTCCAATGGAGAAAGGCTCGAATGAGTATTAAGAATAAAGTTTACTCTAAGTTTAGATTTTGAATTGTAGATAGTTGAGCAAGGTTTCTATTAGTTTATTAGATGGTGGAGGGAGTTTTCCGTTAGTTTGCTAGATGGTAGAGATGTCTTGTGTTTATGCTAGTAGAAATGCTAGCGCTTCACTTGTTCCTGCCGTTCCAGTGCAAAAGAACACCTTTTCAGTATTTCTCTCTCTACAATACATAGAAGTGCCTACAATCTTGCTCATCCTACAATAATTTCAGATATATTTCGTTACTATACAAATATGTATCAATTGCAGACTCAAATACCAGCTGCGGGTCGAGTGATAGTGGCGAAATCAAAAGTCCGAGAATGCACACCAACTCATTGCTAACAGTACAGGCAAGTTCCCCAAGTTTACAGTTCATCATCGTCACTCACCAGGATCTTATGATGTAATGGATTTCCAGCCAAGTGGTAATGCTTTCTTCTAAGCTCCTCGAATCTTCTGTGTCTCTCCTCAGCGGATTCCTGTGGAGCGTCGTCTTCTTCAGCGTCGTCTTCTTCAGCGTCGTCTTCCTGAACAACATTAGCCTCGGCATCATCTTCGTCAGGAATAACCTCGCCACCGTGAAGAGAGTCTGCGGCCTTGGATGGGTCCACCTCAGGTTCACCCAACTCGAAGTCTGGGATTTTTTCATCGTCTTCTTCAGTTTCTTTGTAGTACTCGCCGTTAGGGTCAAAACCTCCCTCGTATGGGGTCTTTGGCTCGTCAATTTTCATGGTGGCACTCTTTTCCTGTTCGGCCTTATACAAATTGAGTTCATCCCATTTCAAATGTTCACCGTTGTTGGACGAGTGCTCCTCATGTTCTTTGAGTTGAGCAATCTTCGATCTAATCTTGTCGCCCTTGGAGTGGTCTGCAAGCAACTGCGCGTTCAACACAGTGTTCTTGATGACCTCCTGACGATCCAATTCTGCTGGAAGTTCTCGTAACTCCGCGCTTTCAAGCTTATTTCTTAATATTCCTCTTGGTTGGTCCGACATTATAGTTTGTATTGGTCTAACGCATGACGGAATTGCATGATATGGGAGGAGACGCACACGTGACTAACGGGGAAGAGCCTTTTCTAAATTCTTGTCACGTGGGATCAATACCTTGAAAATTCCTTAAGTGCAAACGTTGCAGTGGCCGCAAGATGCTCCTCTCTGTGTGGAGGTCCTCCCCTCCTCCAGGTGCATGCACGCACCACTGTCTTCATTTGATTTCCATCGGAATTCTCATTGATTAACGGTTTGCTTCACATGCATCCACCTATCTTCTCTGTATTACACTACGAGTCTTGAGCGCTTTGACGTTTGGGGCCAAGCCTATCTGTCTCGGCGGGAAAGTACCAAGTAAGTTGCGTCACGTGCGACATTGAGTGACTTTGCTGCTGCCGCTACCAGCGGCGAAGGTCAAGAGCACATCGGAGGTCTGCCCAGGCTACTTGGAATCCGTTAGCGTCTTCCAGACACTTCTGTCACGCTCTCTTTTATTTCTAAGCTCATCTATGACAGCGTAACTCCGCCATGTGGAACGATCGGTAAATCTGGTTAATGACCGGTTCACGTGACTTTATCCATGTGAGATTGGAATCGAACCCACTAGAAAATCAATACAAATATCTCTGGACACGACGGCAACGAAAAGGTAATTCAAAATGGGTCAAGCATTCAGTTTCCAAAACATATTTAATAAGATCTGGGGTGTTGACAAAGAGATCAGAATTTTAATTTTGGGGTTAGATGGTGCTGGTAAAACCACCATCTTGTACCGCTTACAAATGGGTGAAGTTGTCACCACCAAGCCAACTATCGGGTTCAACGTCGAAACATTAAAATACAAGAACTTAACACTCAACATATGGGACTTAGGGGGGCAAACATCTATAAGACCTTACTGGAGATGTTACTACAGCAACACAGCAGCTGTCATATTCGTTGTTGATTCCACAGATAAAGAGCGTATGGACATCGCTTGTAAAGAGTTGCATACCATGTTAAAGGAAGAAGAATTACTCGATAGTGCATTATTGGTTTTTGCCAACAAGCAGGATCAGGCCGGAGCCTTGAAGGCTGCAGACATTTCTCAAGCACTTAATTTGGCAGAATTGAAGGATAGAAGTTGGAGTATTGTTGCTTCCAGTGCTATCAAGGGCGAAGGTTTGACCGAGGGTTTGGACTGGTTGATGGACGTGATTAAAGAGGAGCAATTGTAAGTAGTTAATGCATTGTATAGACGAGGGTGTAGCAGCGGTCGCCTTTATGATCTCTGTGACAAGTTTGAATCCAACTCAGAACAGTGTTGGCACTACTTCATAAGGAACCTGAAATGCAAGCCCTGATATGACCTTCATTACATATATATCGATAGAGTATCTGTAGGATGAGATATTAACCTTGAAGTTTGCTTCGGCACAATTTTAAATCTACAAGTTCCGACCCGCGCATAACACCGGCGTCACAGATCAAACTCATGCACAAAGTACATGAGCATTCATCCTCCTACTTAAGACAACTTGACACTTCTTGAATTATTTTGATTATACTAATCCACTTACACTATTAGAAGAAGGTTTATCATTTGCTAAAATACTTGAGATTACATATTTAATGCATATTAAATATTTTTATTAGCAACTTGCATGTTCTGAATGGAACTGAGTCACAGTGTCCACGATTATGGCCCAACCTAAACATTTACATACACCACAAGATGACTGTAACTGTAAATAACCGTCAGAAACCAAAATATATCCAGACTTCATTCCTGAAATGACTCGATAAAATTAATGGCATTTAACTTGGGCTTCGTATCAGACATATTGAATAAACCAGGTGATATTACATGACCAATACTGTTAGGTAACCAAAACCAATTACTGTCTACTTACAGTTGTGTCACTACGTACTACATATGACCGCAAACATCAAAAGCATCGAAAGCAAATTGGGGTAAAAAGAAAAGCAAATTGTATGGCTGCAAAAAAAGAGTATGTGCAGCACAAGAATATACAAAGCAGCACACCTCTCAAGACCTCACAATATCAAACTCTAAACTTATATTCATCTCCAAATTCATTTCATCATTATCAAAGTACTAAATAGCTAATCAGCAGGTTATATAAGTAGAGGCTACCACACCTCACTCTATTGGTTGACATATCCTCCTTCTCAACTTCATGATTCTCTCTCTTTCACTCTCTGCAAAATGGTCTTGATCATTTCATTACCTATTCTATTTGCATCCGCAAACATAGGTCTGAAGAAGTCTTGAGTATTTTCAAACTCTTGCTTGTACAATTCAAAATTTCCAAAGGATATGATCTTAGACCAGTTTCTCGCAGCAATTGTAAACTCTAAATCATCGACTCTAAACTCCAAGTTGTTAACAGCAGCATCTATAGCCTTGTCCAATAAGTCCAGAGTACAGAACAAGTACTCAGTAACACCAAGTAAAATCCTGAAAAGTGGAGTCAGGCAAATTATGTGATCGTATGGAATAATTCCTAGGTGAAACCAACTGTCGGCGATGGCTAACAACGATAAGTGAGAATTTGGCTGGTAACCTCCAGGAGGAGCCTTTCCAAGGGAAAACTTTTCTAATATATCGTCATCCAACAACAAGTCTTCATGCTTAATGTGCTCGAATACGAAATTACGAACCTTTGTCAACCTCTCTTTAAGCAACTCCTTTTCACCCTGAACCATTAAACGAAACAATTCGGTAGTGGATTTAGAGAACTGTAAAACTTGCTCATGGGCTTGCTTGTTGGTAATTGCTAGGCCAGCGTAGACATGCCACTTGTTGGAGAAGATTCTGAGTGAGATATTGATCTTAGCGTTTTCCATCCCCCCAATCCATCTGGGTGTCTCCCATGGGTACTGATTCACCGATCTCCAAGCAACACCCATGGAGAGAAACGCTGCATGGGTAACTGCCTGGGTGTCTGCGGTGATTTTGTCATGCTCTTTTGCCGAGAGATAGACTATCTTGGACTTGAGACATGAAACAACCGCCTCAACAAATGCAAAGTTTTCATCAGTGGCTCTATGTTTAATCAACACTAGTGGCTGTCCAGTTGTGTCCACCTTTGGCCCGTGTAAGGAATGGAGAGTGACGATCTCAGTATCCGAAGGCAAGTGATCTTCGAAGGCTTGCACTTCTGGCTGTTTACAGGACGTTTGACCACCCACAATAGACCCGTATTTGGTGGATGGACCATACATGGACACTATTTTCAGGATGTTCTCTGCTTCCACACTGTACACAATATAGTCGGATATACGAGAAACATAGTGTCCGTTCTTCAAGATCTCGAATGATTCATCTTTGTAAGTTGAGCGGAGAGACTCGTACAATTCTTCTCTATCACAACCCACGACCTTCCATCCGGCCTCACTGAACCTCCGTGCATAGAGCAATCCCATATCACCAAGCCCAATGATACCAATTATCTTGGTCTTCTTAAGGGTTTCTATATCAGTCATAGCGTGTGGATAGTTTTTGTCAGAAAATTTGGATCGCAAAGTGTTTAGAGAGAGAGCAAATAAAGAGATCTGAATAATCATAGGGAAACTCCATTAAAATAGCTGAAACTTTGTCCGGCTACTGTGACTTTAACAAGAATTGCGGTCATAGTGTACATAATTATAATTTATGCACTACTGTAGAACCAGGCTTGCTGCAACCTGCTGGCCCACCAGGTTAAGATCGCACCGTAAAATTTAAACGACGGTAACTTTTCAAGAGACCTTTCCCAGATACACTCACTTTAGAAATGCCTGCGTTCAGTGCTACGGGTAAGGCTATGCTTGTTGGAGGGTACTTGGTGTTAGATCCTCAATACAACTCGTATGTGACTGCATTATCAGCAAGAATGCATGCCATTGTCACCGAACCCCATCCAACCAACAACGCTCGAATCACTATCTCATCACCGCAGTTCCAGGACGGCCAATGGGAATATGTCATTGAAGATCGTACGAAGATTGAGGAGGTTAACGGCAGAAGAAACCCATTTTTGGAGCTGACTGTTGCCACAGTCTTGCATTACGTGCAAAAGGAGAAGTTTGACATTGAAGTAACTATCTTCTCGGACCCAGGGTTCCACTCGCAAGAGCACACCGTTTCCAAGGTCAGTGCCAACGGCAAGAAAAAGTTCTTGTTCCACTCCAAGCCAATCACCGAGGTGCCAAAGACAGGGTTAGGGTCGTCAGCATGCTTGGTAACCATAGTTTCTGCTAGTTTATTGAGCTACTTTGGGATTCACAATAGAGACTACATCCACAACCTTGCCCAAATATCACACTGCTTGGCTCAAAAGAAGGTCGGATCAGGATTTGATGTTGCCGCAGCAGTTTACGGCTCAATTGTGTACAGAAGATTCGAGCAGGAAGTTATTAATAGGGTTTTGAATGCTGATCCTGCCACCAAAGATTACGCGGCTGTTCTCAAGCGCACAGTGGAGGAAGAATGGGACTTCAACCACACAGTGTGCACGTTACCCCCAAAAATCAAGCTCTTGATGGGTGACATTGAAGGGGGATCTGAAACTCCCAAGTTGGTCGGAAAGATCATGGAATGGAGAAAGAATCAACCTCAAGAGAGCGCTCAGTTGTACCATGACCTCAGTGCTGCTAACGAGGAATTCATGAGCTCACTAAAAAAATTGCACCACCTCAGTAAGACCGACGCAAAATCCTACAACGACGCCATTGCGTTCTTGCAAAACAGCCCGTTCGATACCGCCAAGGTCCCTAGCGAGTTTTCCGACTTGGTCACCTCCATACAGAACGTAAGAAAGAACTTGAGATTACTTACAGAGTACAGTGGAGCAGCCGTAGAGCCAATTGAGCAAACGCACCTCTTGGATGAGTGCTCCGAGGTCACAGGGTCTTTGGGAGGGGTTGTTCCGGGTGCCGGGGGGTATGATGCAGTGGCACTATTGGTGATCGAAGGCGCAGCTGCTCACTTCAAAAAGGTTGACAGCGTTTGCTGGTTAGATCTTCATGAACAAGAGGAAGGCTTAAGGGGTGAAAATGAAAAGGATTACCAGTTTTCTTAGCATGCGGTTTTGCGTAGCTTCTATCTTTGATTTGGAGTGATGCCGATATCACGCGGATCAGTTTTTTGGTCCTTCATACGTAGTATTACCGCCGATTTCATGTCGCTGCGGACCTGCCAAACTCTCACCTGTGCTTGGCACTTGGTCACATGGCAGACAGAAGGCAGATAGCTTATCACGATGCAAGTAGATTAACTTCTAAAACAGATTTTACTGACCATAGCATTCACTTGTAAAACCCTTATACCATGGCACTATCTGCACTCCATGATTTAAACGCGATATTTCGCTTAAAATATATAATTAATTACTCAAATTCAAAAGTTTTCCCCCTACTCAAACACATTCATTCATGACAGATAACTTCTATAGCTTTGCCAGCATACGAGATTCGCGAGCGTATGAAGGGGCCGCGCCTACTGCCGAGTCCATTAACGATAGCATATATGACATTGGAAGGACCACGTCACATCTTCCGCTTAATGCGGACATGGGTAGTGCAGAGAGTTTACCGATGAAGGATGATGACAATGAATCGATTATCCGCAAGGACGAGCTGAATTACAAGTTCAATTCCTTAATCTTCCTTTCAATCTCTGTTGTTTCTGCTGCGTTGATCTTAGCTTTTGAAGCCTACATGTACGCTGTCATCAACTTGCACAAGGACGCTGCCGTACTGAAGGAACGATACTCTGAGATCTCCATCTATTTGGCCCTTTTTATTTTCTCTGGCTTCTACCAAGTCATTTTAACGATCGTTGGATTAAGGACCAAGAACATGTTGTTGCTCGCTATGCTTTGCGTCTTCTATGTTGCCATGTTGATATATACTGGGATCCAGTACGAAGAAGTGTCTGTGCATTTTGCAAAGGCCTTGAAAAACCCCTGGAAAACTGCAACAAAGGCAACGAATATTGCTACCATAGCCGTCTTGGGTGTCACCTTTTTCCTGCAAGCATTTCTCTTGGTGTTTGTGCTCAGAGAAAACGTCAAGTGGTTTAGATTCAAAAAGATTGGGGCAGACTTGAAGATCAGAAAAATGTACACTGTTTTCCAGATCCACCGTTGTTTGCTTATTTTTGACTTCTTCTTCTTTGTTGGTTTCACTGTGCAATTCATTGTCATTATGATCAAGGACAAGGGTTCCTTGGAGTTTATTCTTACTGTGTGCGTCTTGCCATTGACGATTTTGGTTTTGGTGCTCAGTGATTTCGCAGCCACAAGAGAAATCCTTGCATTGACCATCGGAACTTTTATTATATTTGGCTGTGGTTGTGCATACGTTCTTTTCAAGATGATTAGACTTTACACCAAGTACTCCTCTGCCTTTGACATAGGTATCAAGCCTGGAAGCTACTTTCCTGGTAGAAAGTCCTTGATTTCTTTTGGGGTAGTCACCCTTGTCTTGTTATTTGCAACCATGGGCTTTGAGATTTGGGTCTTGACCAACTTTAAAAAGGGATTGTTGCCCTTAGTTAGCACTTATTACAGGTGGTTGCCGGGTTCGACTGCCCAAGTTAAAGTTCACACTGAAATGGTCAACGTGGAGGAGAAGGATGACGACTTGATTGATTAGTTATATAACTGTCTGTGTACACATCAAGCCAAGCAATTAAACACTCAGCTTTTCTTTGAGCTGAAAGTCATAAGTATACCCACCACTGTGGATTAGTCGTTGTGTTTTCACACTTCGTACTCCCTTGGTACTTTTATACACACCTTACATATGAACTAATTTTGTATACAAGGCGGCCCTTAAATAGGAGTTATACCTCCCGCATGTTTCAAGAACCCTTTTTCGAGATGCCATTTTTGGACTAGAAGATTTCATCTTCTGTCATCTGCCTTGGATAGTTTTGTGTCTTCAAGCCCTATTGTGGACTTGTGAATGCGTACTTTCGATCGACTTTGTTCAAGATTTGGCCACAGCCAAGTTCCACGGAATTTGCTATGCACTCTGGGCGACGGTAATGGGGGACTTTAAAAATGTGTATGTACAGAGAAAGGGGTCCAAGGAAACGTGCTGCGTCCCCTTAAGTAAGTCTCGCCGTGCTCTACCTCGTCCAACATGAGATTCCAGGCTTCTAGTAATTTCATGTGATGAAGCTCACAAAACCCAATTCTTGTAATTACATGGGATGGCAGCAATGACTAGGATGGCAAACATATCGCCGGGGTCCCTATGACTAAAGCTGTTGGTGAATGATCTCGTGCTACGGAACAACAACTCCGTTATCACCTATATCATCTAAAACAGCGGAAAAAGGTATGCAAGTGACGCCGGAATCAATAAGTCACGTAGTGGCGTTATGGGCTTCGGAAATTTGCAACCGCCGTTGAAATCAGACAAAAAACAGATACTCATCGCCAACTGGCTCAATTGCACACTTGGTGCGGTTTGGGGAATCCCTTCTTCCCATTCATTTACCCAACAGTGGCCCAATGCAAGTTGTGTGCTCTCTCCTCACTTTGCTTGTGCCTCTGCAGCACTGCATGTGTACTTGCAATACAGGCTCAAAAATTCCTTTTGTGTAATCCGTGGAAGGATTTTTTTTCCAGCACCCTATTCAACCCGACGCTTGCAAATGCAATTCGAACCCGATTTCACGTCAGGACCACAATGCCCCGAATTCTCCGTCCCACCAACCATGCAAAGTTTAGAAGGGGGAAAAACAACTTCCAACTACAATGCAGATCATATTTCGGCTTAGATGGATTTGAAACCAGGATGAACGGACGAAAGGCTGCTTGCTCCGTGTAGCGGAACACCCAAAGGCCACGCTCACCTCTACCACTACCGCCTGATTGTACTGAATTATAGAATTCAATCATATGTTTAGTCCGTTAAAACTGCTGATGACCCCCTGGCTTAAGAAAAAGACACAAAATAGTGCGATTTGTTCTGTATGGATGCGGACTCGGACTTTGGCAGCATCAGGTGATTAACCCATACTTTAAAGAGCAATCGGCTGACGCCGCCCCTATTAGTATATAAAGCGATTGAAGTTTTCCAAATTTCACACAATTTTGCTCTATAGAAAACAAAAGAAAACAACAAACACTAGTAATGTCTGAAATCACCTTAGGTAAATACCTTTTTGAGAGATTGTACCAATTGAAGGTCAATACCATTTTCGGTGTTCCTGGTGACTTTAACTTGTCCCTTTTGGATAAAATTTATGAAGTTGAAGAGGCCCATGGTAAGGGATCATTGATTTGGGCTGGTAACGCCAACGAATTGAATGCTGCCTACGCCGCCGACGGGTACTCTAGAGTCAAGAAGTTGGGTTGCTTGATCACCACCTTTGGTGTTGGTGAATTGAGTGCCTTGAACGGTGTTGCTGGTGCCTACGCTGAGCACGTTGGTTTGATCCACATTGTCGGTGTGCCTTCCATTTCCTCCCAAGCTAAGCAATTGTTGCTTCACCACACCTTGGGTAACGGTGACTTTACTGTCTACCACAGAATGTCCCAAAACATTTCAGAAACCACTGCTTTTATTTCCGACATTAATTCCGCTCCTGCTGAGATTGACAGATGCATCAGAGAAGCTTACATTAAACAAAAGCCAGTCTACATTGGTTTGCCAGCCAACTTGGTGGACCTCAATGTTCCTTCCTCTTTGCTTGAAAAGCCAATTGACTTGTCTTTGCCAGCAAACGATAAGGAGGCCCAAGAAGAAGTTTTGGAGTCTGTCTTGAACTTGGTGAAGAGTGCCAAGAAGCCCATTATTTTGGTTGACGCTTGTGCCTCCAGACACGACTGTAAGGAAGAGGTGAGGAAGTTGGTTGAAGTGACTCAATTCCCTGTCTTTACCACCCCAATGGGTAAGGGTGGTGTCGATGAAGGTGGTGTTGACGACCACTATGGTGACAACACTCCTTTGGCTCAAAGAGTTGCTAAGAAGTTGGTTGGCGGTGACACTGTCTCTGACAGATTTGGAGGTGTCTATGTTGGTACCTTGTCCCACCCAGAAGTCCGTGAATACGTTGAAGATGCCGATTTGATTTTGTCTGTCGGTGGTCTCTTATCTGATTTCAACACTGGTTCCTTCTCTTACTCCCTTAAGACCAAGAATGTCGTTGAATTCCACTCTGACTACACCAAGGTCAGACAAGCCACTTTCCCAGGTATCAAGATGAAGGAGGCCTTGCAGCTCTTGAATGCTGAAATTGGTGCTGCTGCATCTGCTTATGTCAAGCAACCTGTTCCAAAGGTCAAGTTGGTCAACACCCCAGTCACCAAGGCGTCCAAGTTGACTCAAGAATGGTTGTGGACCAGAGTCAGTGGTTGGTTCCAAGAAGGTGATGTCATTATCACCGAAACCGGTACCTCTGCATTTGGTATTGTCCAATCCCGTTTCCCAAATAATGCCATTGGTATTTCCCAAGTCTTGTACGGTTCCATTGGTTACTCTGTGGGTGCTACCCTTGGTGCTGTCATGGCTGCTAGAGAAGTTGATCCAAAGAAGAGAGTTATCTTGTTTGTTGGTGATGGTTCCTTACAGTTGACTGTTCAAGAAATTTCTACAATGATCAGACAAGGTACCACTCCATACATTTTCGTCTTGAACAACGATGGTTACGCCATTGAACGTTTGATTCACGGTGAAAATGCTGGTTACAATGATATCCAACCATGGAATCACTTGTCCTTGTTGCCTGCCTTCAACGCCAAGGACTATGAATCCATTAGAGTCTCCACTGTCGGAGAAGCCGAAGACTTGTTCAAGAACAAGGACTTTGCCGAAAACTCCAAGATCAGATTGATTGAAGTCATGTTGTCCAGATTGGATGCTCCAACCAACTTGGTAAAGCAAGCCCAATTGAGTGCCGCTACCAATGCAGAGCAATAGTGTATATACGAAATGATGATGATAGAAAAGTGTTATGGTGTAGTCCGACAAACTGTATGATCATGCGGTATTATTTGCGACGTTTCGAGCATATGCAATAATGTAGCGACGACGTTTGGACCGTATACTATATTGTCGATTGGAGCATATACCATGAAAGTCGACGTTTGGAGCATGTGCTGCTCAAAAGTTTAGACCTTACATTGTGCTCGGAAAACTCGCATTTAAGTCAGACTTGTATCGTCCCACTTCTTACAGTATCATATGCATTGAATCATCTTGACCAATGGCTCTTATCAAGGTTGTATCAATTCACCACCGATAAGCATTGCGTAAGCCCATTTGATTGCAGCCGTTTCTTGAACAAAAGCCAGGTATGCACAGCTAGTGCGCTAGATGCATAGGTCGGGGCATCTGAGCTCTTTTAAGCTTGGAAGCAGCAGCAACCTTAGTTTACCCATTGAACAGCCAACGTCCTCGCTGCTACGGTACGTAAGTATTACTAAGCATTGGATGCTATTGTGTTTTGGTTACACAAGAAGAGGTACCCCGGTTCTGTGACCGGCTTAAGTCTCCGGATTTGGTGCCGTTTCTGTATGCGCACCGCAATCTTATCGCTCAGCACCACACCAACAACTACGAGAGGACAATGGTGTACTTAAGTGACGAAAAACCAGCCAATGGAAGACCCAAGGCATGGCTCCGCAGTGCCATGTTGGTCTCCATTGCTTGCTTGCTTGGATTTGGGTTTATTAAGAACCTTCCTGTTGAAACTTTCAAGCTCCCACCTGTAGACAACCCAGATGGGTTATGCCCAATTGTCCCCAAGTTGGACCTTGAAGAGTACGGAGTCGACAGCAAGGTAATTGACACCATCTTGCACGATGAGAAGTTTAGGAATGCTTCTGCAGCAAACCTCCAGGCTGCTGTCCAGTACCGTACTGAGATTTTCGACGGAATGGTAGACCCTCTGCTTGTGGACTCAATAAAGGACTTGGTTGCCCAGGAACCAAGGTGGGAACAGTTCATCAAGTTGCAAGAGCACTTCAAAGACAGATACCCATTGGTTCATAAACACTTGGAGCTTACCAGGGTAGCCAAGTTGGGCTTGGTTTACACTTGGAAGGGTTCTGATGAATCTAAGAAGCCAATCTTGTTGGCTGCCCACCAAGATGTGGTTCCAATTCAAAAGGAAACATTAAACTTGTGGAAGTTCCCTCCTTTTGAAGGTGGCTACGATGGCAAGTTTGTTTATGGCCGTGGAGCTTATGACTGTAAGGACTTGCTTGTTGGACTCTTTGAAACGGTTGAGGTTCTCTTGCAACAGAACTTCAAGCCTATGAGAACTGTCGTGTTAGCCTTCGGGTACGACGAGGAAACCAATGGTCAAGGAGCATTCCACATTTCCGAGTACCTCCAAGAGAAGTACGGTGAGGATTCCTTTGTCCAGATTATAGATGAGGGTAGCGGAGGACTCCAAGAGATCGAGGGTGTCAAGATGATTATTCCAGACGTTACCGAAAAGGGATACCTTGACTCTATTATTGAGTTGAATACCAAGGGTGGACACTCGAGTGTTCCACCAGATCACAGCTCGATTGGTATTGCAGCCAAGTTGGTCAGCTTGATCGAAGACAACGTTTTCTCTAGCCAACTTACCAACATCAACCCTATTCTTCTGATCTACCAATGCGCTGCTGAGCACTCTGACCTGATCGACAAAAAGCTCAAGTCTAACATTTTAAGGGCACACATGGACACCAGGGCCAACTCGCAGGTCCTCGACTACTTGCTCGACAATGCTGGTGACGACGTCAAGTACTCTTTAACCACCTCCCAGGCCGTTGACATTTTCAATTCTGGTGTGGCTGCAAATGTGTTGCCTGAGCATGTGTACCTCTTGGTGAACCATAGAATTGCTATCGAAGAGTCTGTCGATTCCACTGGAAGCAAGATCTCTGACGAAATCATCCATATTTCTGAAAAATACGGCGTAGGATACATTTGGAACGGCGTGGAAATCATTCCTCCAACTGATTTGGGTTACTTCAACTATACCTACAACGAGCCTTTGGAACCTGCTCCAGTGTCTCCTACCAACGGTGGCAGCTGGAACTTGTATGGATCCGCTCTCCGCTACTTGTATGAAGACTTGATTTACAAGGATTCTGACGACACAATTATTGTTGCCCCTGGTATTGGTATCGGGAATACCGACACAAAGTCTTACTGGTCTCTTTCGAGAAATATCTTTAGATTCCTTCCAGGAGAACCTGGATCTGGCGGTATGCACACAGTTAACGAAAAGACTTTGATCGATAGCCATTTACAGACCATTGCCTTCTATTTCTACTACTTGCAAGTAGTTGATGCAACTGATGACGACCATTTTGATTGAGCGTTTTAGCGGTCGTGCTTGCTCTCTCGAAGAGCCAAAAATAATTAAAACATATGAATGAGACAACTAGTGTACTTGTAGGACCTTCCTCACAAACGTGATATCTCGAGATACTCACGTTTGCTTGCTTTTGTTGTTCGTAGGCACCTACTCACTTGCCCTGCGCGGTTGCGAAATGCAACACTCATCGCATCTGACAAATGCATCCAGTGCGCAGATGCACTAATTAGTTAGTCCCACCATGAGGAACTCCGCCAACCTCTTAGTTATCTTTATTTCTAGATAGCTAGCAAAGTAAGTAGCGTCGTAGGAGCGTTTTCGAATGAGTAGTCAAATACAAACTACGGTTCTTGGTAGATGTTGCCTCACACTCAGTTCATAGAGGTTTGTCAAGATTCGCATCAAAGCTGTAACATAAAATTTTCACTCCACCATGCCTACCGAACTCGAAGAACTCGTGGAGTTATTGCACTCGCCTCAACCAGCTGTTGTCCAAATTGCTTTGGATAACCTTGTTGGGTACTCACAAGGTGCCCACCAGCAGGTTTTTGCATACGGCAACTATGAAGCAATCACAGACTTGAAGAAGCTTTCAAAGGCAGAAGGAAAGACTACTGTGAACCAATCTGTCACCATTTTAGCCAACTTGTGTGACGATATCAAAATGAGAAACTTGATAGTTGAAGATGCAGAGTACTTGAAGTGGTTGGCCAGTCAAGTTATCAACCTTCGTAACTCCAACGCAGACTTGATGTGCATCTTGTTAACCAACATGGCAAAGAACGATGCTATCACCAAGATCCTCGACTTCGCTGTTGAGCACAAAGAAGACCACCAGAAAGAAGTGTTCAAGTCCAACAAAGTCATGGACTGCTTGATGGACTGTTTTGTCAAGGGTAGCGACCGTTCCTTAAACAAGTATGCAGACTTTGACTACTTGGCATACTTCTTTGCAGACATTTCTAGATTCGAACAAGGAAGAGCATACTTTGTTACCGAGCAGTCGTACGACAACGTTGTTCCTATTTCTAAGTTGTTGGTATTTACCGAAAAGTACGACGCTAAGATTAGAAGAGAGGGTGTTGCATCCACAATCAAGAACTCCTTGTTCGACACCCAAAGACACCAGACTTTGCTAGAGGATGAACGCATAAACTTGTTGCCATACATCTTGTTGCCATTGGCAGGTCCTGAAGAGATAGATGAAGAAGACATGTTCAACTTGCCAGACGAATTACAATTGTTGCCAGAAGACAAGAAAAGAGATCCCGTCAATGCAATTATTTGTACTCATTTAGAATCTTTATTATTATTATGTACAACCAAGCCAGTCAGGTTATACTTGAGAGACAAATCCGTTTATCCAATTGTTAGAGAGTTGCACAAGGCTGTTGAAGATGAAGATGTTGCTGTTGCTATTGACCGTGTTGTCCAGTTGTTGATGAGAGATGAAGCTCCCGAAGATGATGTTGAGATGGAAGATGAAAGTGACGACGATGACAAGATCATCGAGGTCTTGTAAACAAACTTCTCCTTCCCTCTCTCAGCATCTCTTGTCTTTGTATTTATAGTATAGACCAGTCCATTATTTTCTGAATTTTTCAAATGCATGTTTGCATTTTCTTGACCTTTGACAGTACAACACCAAACTATAGCTCAAATACACTCGCATTCATATGTTCGTATGCTTGCCTGACTTATTCCCTCAAGTACATCTTTCCGTCCATTAACCTCAAATTCTGCTTGACAATAGAAACAATTCTCAGCTTGTTATCCTTGTGCTCGCTGACTCTTGACTTCAAGCTTACTAATAATTCCTTCACAGTAAGTGGGTTCTTTCTAACAATATCCAACACCTCCTTAACAGTGACCAAAGTCCCATCAGAACCCGTTGAGTTCAAGTCAATATCACTTGCGGTACCGTTTGCAGGTGTAGGGGAGACACTCTTAGCCTTTTCTTTCTCGATCTTGATCTGTGCGGTTGGAGATTCCGTTCTAGGGTTTTTACGTGGAGACAAAGCAACCGTAGGAGCTGGCCTTTTACGTCCATTTGGTACCCATTCGCCCTTAGGGAAAGACTGCAAAAAGTTGGAAGGAGCCTTGATGACAATAAACCCATCGCCTTCATTACGTGCAAAGAAGTTTCTCACAGCAGGTCTGTTCAAGTCAGGCACTTCGTCAGTCGGCTCTTGCTTGATCTCAGGCTCACTTTCGTCATCACTCTCCATATCAGACTTGGACAAGTATGGGTTGAGCTCGTCATATTCGTCTTCACTGTCATAAACACCACCCTCAGTTTTATGTAACACCTTTCTCAACTTCTTACCCTCCTTGTCAACCTTTCTCGTTTCCGTTTCAAACAAATCATCCAAATCATCATCGTTACCCTCGTCGTTCTCAAACAAATGAGCAGCTTTCAACATATCCTTTTTCATTTTCCTTTCTGAGAGCTTGTTCTCATCTTCGTCTCCCTCCATAATTGGAGCCTCTTCATCATCTGCGAATTCTTCATCAAAATCTAAATCATCATGGTCTGAATCTCTATCGTTAGATTGACTGCCTCCAATCACAGTCTTCAATCTTCTGTTGCTATTTTGAGGTGCTGGTGCGGGAGAAGACTGACGAGCATTCTTGTGGTATCTCTGGTCTGTATTTTCTGCCTGATCCTCCATGTGCTTCATAAGCCATCTGGGAACACTCGAATTTTTTTCCATTTTAGCTTCTGCTTCCTCTAATGTCAAAGTTGCGTATTTGTTTCTTGGAGTAAATCTATAAACCTTCTCGGCTGGGACCATTTTGAAGCCGTCCTTATCAAACAAAAACAAGACGTGCGTAGTGTCAGAGGACCCAGCTTCGTAATTCCCAACAAACACGTTGGTCCCGTCATAATCCTCAATAACCCATGGGTAGTGTTCTTCATATCTCAATTTTCGTTTGGTTTCATCCATGGAATTCACTTGTCTAGTTTTACGTTTAAATAAACTCTTCTTTTGCTTACGTGCTCCTCCGTCTGGAGCAACCTGACTTAAATCCATCTGCTCCCAAGTACTTCTCTCTCCTCCATTGGGATCCAAAGGATTTTCACCATCTATACCGTTGTTTGGCTGCCCGTCAATACTAGCGCCACCTCCCTCCTTCTTCAAAAGATCTTGCTCCTTCTTTCTCTGATCAATCTCTGCTCTGGTCAACTGAAACTGAATGTTTCTGGGATCTTTCCTATGCAATCTAACTGGGCGATGAAAATCACCCAAGATATCAACCTCTTTGGTGCTTTGAAACTTCATGATGTGATATCTAATGTCCTCAACCTCTTGAGAAGAACAAGCTTTGAGAGGGATGTCTTGCCATCCCGAATCTGCCTTGGATGCCCCGTTACTGACTGATGGTGTGCTTGATGACGAAGATGGTGGATCAATACCTGAGACTGGCTCAAGCTTAACGCTGACTTCTTTCTTTACAGGAGAAGTCATGATGTTGATGATGAAGATTTTTGATTTTCCGCGTGGAAAATGTACTTTCACCGGAACTCTGAGAATCTTGTGCAAAAACTAGCGATTTGAGGGGAGCCAGACATTTGTGCGTGGAGAAGAGCCTTCATTTGGCTCAATTTGACTGTGACCTTTCCCAAGACCATTTGGCATTGCTATACGCATATCGATGGTAAAAGTTGATTGAATTTATGCTTTTGACGATTGCCAATGAGATGGCTGCAAACAGGATAGATTATCATAAGGAAGATGAATTCCGACCACTAGGCTGGTAGATGACCAAAGTGAGAGAGACATCTTGTATTGAATCAAATGGTAGTGTGAGTATATTCTTATTCTCTGGACATTGGTTGCAATTGCCTTTATTGCATCCTTAAGTAAATGTCAATATATTTCCGTTCACACCATGCTACAGAATACATTTTTTAGCGAGGTTCCGTCAGCTCGAGCTGCATTGGAAGGCGAGATAATTCCACTAAGTCATCGGTAATTGGGGTATACTGACTGGGCAGTTAACTAATATAAAGTGCTTAGAATCTTAGCTAAAGCAGAGGCTGGCAGAGGACATTTGACAATCACAGGCACTGATTTTAGACACTCAGATCTATAAACTACAGCAAGCTGGTATTGACTCTACTTCCGTCCACGTTGAGAGATTTGCAATTGCTTGGTATATTCCATCAAAGTCATATATAGATGTGAGAGTAAGCTGGTCCCCAGAATCGCCCTGGCTCATAACAGACACTTACACAAAACGAGAGTTTTTCACTCCGGTTCAGGCCAAAGATTTGAATCATAATTTTCATACAACCATGTCGATCGTAGTTGAAGATGAAAGAGACCATTTGCTTGATTTAGAGGAAAAGCACGACCCATCAGCTCCTCCAAAGTACCTAGGCTTTGTTGCTGGTGTTTTTTCGGGAATAACAAAGAACGCCGTGGGCCATCCTTTTGATACCATCAAAGTCAGACTTCAGACAGCTCCCGAGGGAAGGTTCAAAGGACCTATTGACTGTCTGTTGCAGACAATTCGAAACGAAGGTTTGAGAGGGTTTTATAAAGGGTTTACTCCACCATTGGTGGGTTGGGTTTTGATGGACTCTGTGATGTTGGGCCTGTTGCACGTGTACAGACGTCTTGTGAAAGAGAACTGGTTTCCACATGAAGAAAAATTACCATTGATAGGGCACGTTATAGCTGGTCTAGGATCGGGAATGACAGTTTCGTTTGTTGCGGCCCCTATTGAACAGTTCAAAGCCAGATTACAAGTTCAATACGATGCCAAAACCAAGGTGTACAGTGGTCCTATCGACGTTGCATTCAAGTTATTCAAAACTTCTGGTATCAGAGGTATATATTCTGGGTTGTGCTCAACCATGGTCTTCAGATCCAACTTTGTGTTCTGGTGGGGATCTTATGAATTGTTCACTAGGTGGTTCGAAGAGAACACCAGGCTTTCCAAACCATCTATAAACTTCTGGAGTGGTGGGTTATCAGCAACAGTCTTCTGGATTTTTGCATATCCTGCAGATGTGGTCAAGCAAACCATCATGACCGATAACCCAATTAGATCTGAGAAGAAATTCCCAAGGTGGAAGGACGCTGTCAAGCACATTTACAAGGAGAGAGGTTTGAGAGGTTTTACCAGAGGTTTTGTTCCTTCCATCTTAAGATCGTTCCCCGCCAACGCAGCTGCTTTGGCTGCTTTTGAGGCCGTGATGAGATTCTTGCATTAGCCGGCGTTTACTTGAGATCCGGCTCTTCTGAAAATACTCTTAACTTACGCTTTCACTTTTCCAAAGGACGGCATGTAGATCTCATTGCATGCACCCTGACAATCCACTTTTGATCCTCTACATGCGTTTACGCTAGGATTTACATAGACAGGTTTTCATTATCATTAGCATCTATTGTAGTGTCAACCTATATAAACGTTTGACTGAGCGGAAGAGGGATTCGGTTCAGCTTACTTTTCCCAAGGCTTTAACCTTTGCTTTGCTTCGCTTTTGGAAGATTGGTCCTCCAAAACTGTATTTGGAATCTCTTTAATACCTGGCACTGGTTTCCCCGATACAATGAGTTCCACTAGCTCTTGGTAGTTGGAGGAGTATGGAGGTGTGTTATCATCTGTGTTTGGAGTTTTCTCTTCCTTGATTTCGTGGATTTTGGCAGATTTGTCATACTGTTGACCGTATCTTGTCTTCCACTGAAGGTAGTCATCGAGGTTAAGGATGTTTCCGGTCTTGTTACAGTAGAAGAAGGATTTGGCTTGATCGATCAATTGTTGCTTGTCCAAAGCAGGAATGGCAGTGATGGATTCGTCTTGTTCTTTTAAATTCTCTAGGAAACTGTCCAATATTTCCTTCAATCCTTCCTGAAACTCAGAGAACGAGTCCCAGTCATAGTTTAGGTAGTCGATGTAAACCAGTTCTTGATCAGCCATTATTGTTTTTTCAGTGAGAGAGAAGCTGTGATTTTAAGTAGAAGAAGTGGTGCGGGGGACCAGTGAACGATCAACAACATCTAACCTACATATACACTATTGTGGTCCTTATTGGCTCTGCAATCTTAAGTTTGTCATATAAAATTGGCACATGTTGAGAGAACTGGTACCAGAGTCTGAGAGAAGCTAGTGATGGAGTTGAAGGAGCACCGTGGTTCTTGCGATACAGGGCTGTCGCTTTTGGATTCACCGAGACATGATGTATGTTAGCACTCACTAGCTTGCTGAAAGAGTTCTACTTGAGAGTTTTGCTTTAGTAAACGTACCGCTGTCCAAGTCGCTAAAACCTTTAATGAATCTCGTAAATATTCTCGATCTGAGTATTTCTCAATTTTCAAAACTACACGCTCTTTACATGGGTCTCCCCACAATCTCGTTGGAACACCTTCTAGTGGTGTCAATCCTTCTTCGGATAGGGTTTTTTGGTTTTGGACTCTACCAGGACGCGTTCATGCCCGTGAAGTACACCGATATTGATTACCTCGTGTTTTCAGACGCAGCGAATTTCGTCTACCAAGGTAAATCTCCTTACGCGAGAGACACTTATAGATATACCCCATTGCTTGCGTGGATACTAGTACCAAACTCGTGGGGCCCAGTATGGTACAGCTTTGGAAAGGCGGTATTTATGGTTTGTGATTTGATAACAGGCTACTTCATTACGAAAATCCTTCAGCTCAATACGTGCCTTTCAAAATCAAAGGTCTTGATCTTGTCCTCAATTTGGTTATTAAACCCCATGGTTATTACAATCAGTACCAGAGGATCCAGTGAGAGTGTTCTTACTGTATTGGTCATGTCTTCCCTATATTTTTTGGTCAAGGGTAAGTTGACCTTGTCAGCGATCATGTTGGGTTTGTCCATCCACTTTAAGATTTACCCAATCATATATTTGCTGAGCATACTATACTATCTTTCCGGCAGGGACTGCTTTGTCAATTTACCTATTGTCAACTTGATCAACAGAACCAATTTGAAATACTTTGTGGTGTGCATGCTCACATTATCAGCTGCAAACTTCGTCATGTACAAGATATACGGGTATGAATTCTTATACCACTCATACTTATATCACTTGACTAGAATTGATCACAGGCACAACTTTTCAGTGTACAATGTCTTGCTCTACTACAAGTCAGCATATGAGGGAGCCGCTTCATCTGTTGAGAGGTATGCCTTCATTCCACAACTAGTGATATCTGGTCTCTTGATACCTTTGGTATTTTCAAAGAAAAATGTGATCAACAGTGTGTTTTTACAGACTTTTGCATTTGTCACCTTCAATAAGGTCATTACATCCCAGTACTTCATCTGGTTCCTCATATTTTTGCCTCATTACTTGTCCCAGTCAAAGTTGTTGCTGATGAGAGGTATCCCTGTGTTGGCTGCGTGGGTATTGGGTCAAGCTGGTTGGTTGTATTTTGCATATAATTTGGAGTTCTTGGGTGAAAGCACTTTTGATGGGGGTTTATTGTACTCTTCTATTGGCTTTTACGCTGTCAATTGTTGGGTCCTTGGAGAGTTGATCCTGTATGCCTAAGTTTTTGCCTACTTACGAGTCGACAATAGTTTGATGTTTCATCTGAAATGGAGATAATACCGAAACGATATAAATTTTCCAACATTACTCTATCAGACATCACTTTATAGAAGTAAATAGCCAATGAGCTCAAAAGAGTGATACAATAATAGAATTGTTATTTGCTACGTAGAATTGTTAACGATACTAAGAGAAAGTAACTTGAATCCTCTGAAAAAAAAACGGAATATACAGCTGATGAAGCCAGATGTTGTAAAAACTAGTAGTGAGTAGTTCAACTAGGAGTAACACTCTCAAATCGCAATATATCGAAGATTGCAGTCGCATCGACTTGTGTGGGCCTCGCACAACAGAGTATCTGAATTTTCGATCTCTCATCGCGCTTTTCTTCCATTAAAACAAACCAACATGCCTAGAAACGAACTCTACTCGCCGGAAGGATTACGTATTGATGGTAGGCGATGGAATGAGTTGCGTCAATTTGAGTGTCGCTTAAATACTCACCCTGACTCGCTGGATGGGTCATCATACGTGGAGCAAGGTAATACCAAGGTGATGTGCATGGTGCAAGGTCCCATGGAACCTACCTTACGTTCTCAGCAGAATGCCGACGCTGCAACCATCGAAGTCAACTTGAATGTGGCATCTTTCTCCACTTTCAATAGAAAGAAAAGATCTAAAAATGAAAAGAGAATGGTGGAGTTAAAAGCTACATTGGAGAAAACGTTCGAGCAAAGCATAATCTGCCATTTATATCCTAGAACCATGATTCAAATCGATGTTCATGTGTTGAACCAAGATGGAGGTTTGCTAGCAAGTGTGACTAACGCAATAACGTTGGCTTTGATAGATGCTGGGATTTCCATGTATGACTATGTCTCTGCTGTGGCGGCTGGGTTGCACGACCAATCTCCTTTGTTGGATTTAAACACCTTGGAGGAGAATGACATGAGTGTATTGACAATAGGGGTTATTGGAAAGAGCGAAAAGTTGGCTATGATGATGATGGAAGACAAAATGCCCTTGGATAGATTGGAAGACATCTTGGGTTTGGCTATCGCTGGTAGCCACCGCATTCAAGAACTAATGGATAAAGAGATTAGAAGGTACGGAAATAGAGCAGTTGCAAGGAAGTAAATGTATACTTAAAGGCTTAAACACAATAGTGACGAAAGATACAAGCCAATGGCTGTGCAATAACAGCTAACTCAGCAAATCGCACAGCTTGAAAGGTGACAGAATGTAAATCATTACAACCTGCAGCATGCTTGGATGAGTCATCATCTACGCCTATGACACTTTAGTTTCTTATAATTACAGTTATATAAGCATACGTAATTTCAAGGAGTTATAGAAGTATATAAGAATCAAAGTAATTTTATTAAGGTGTAAGAATGCATATTTGGGTATCATGTAAATTTGCGCTTGTGGCGATAACTACGACAGTAGTGTAATCACTGTTATGCTTATGTCTACCCTAGTTCACTGGGTAACCACTTGTCGTCAGCAAAGGCCTCGATACTAGCAAGAACACAGTTCAACGTTTACTAGTATCGTTTCCTAGACGGTTTCTTGATCGCGACAAGGCTAACAACTCTTTTTTTTTTGCAACCTTCCCACCATGAAGTCAGCACCTAAAGACAGTCGGCGAACACGTAAGTAGAATTGTAGCAATAACATTGATAAAAGCAGAAATGATCACTAATCACATAAAAACGATTGTAAGGTGAATATCAAAGGATATAACATGCATGTACCAGAAAATTAAAACCTTAATAGCTTGTATAGTCATGAGCAAATACGAAGTAGAGTAATGCCGGTATCTATAAGATAGTCACATTGAGCAAAATTCATAGGCGTGACCACACCATAAACTGCAAATAGGAAGAACTTCAGGCGTTAAAAGTGTAAGGAAAGAGCCAAAGCTCAACTTTGGGGTCGCTTGCGCAGTCTGAGTGGGGATACGACAACAACCTTGTTTCGGTACCAATGTAGATTAAAGAAGAAGAGAATACGTAGCAGTACAAGCATCCAGAGAACGGACTAACCGTGGAGTTAGTTAAAAAAAGGTTGACACTGACAGGAATCGAACCTGCAACCAATGGATTTGGAATCCACTACTCTACCATTGAGCTACAGCATCTGAACGGTGGCTTCTCAGACCCTTCACAAAAATAATACTCAACGTGATCTGCAAGTTTATCCGGGGGAAGGACCGTGCGTATTAAGCCATAATTTTCATTGAGCGTGAAGAAAGAAGTGTGAATGGTTATAAAATGTTGCAAATTGTCACTGGTAGCATTGGATCATTACTGCTATGTGTATTTGCTAATTCTCTAGTTGCAAAAGTGAGTCATTGGACTTGCTGCCGTTTTGCCAATTCTTTCCCCTCTGTTCCTGAGTGAAACGCCTACAAAAGTTTTCTTAGGGAAAAAGTGATTTGCGTGTCACTTAGAAAAAAGTTCCAAAAGCGCTATAAATTTTGTAAACACCCACTACAAAGTTAACCGTGAAGCAAAGCAGCATAACGAAGGAATAATGTCGTATCGTGGTCCTCAAAACAATCAATTTAACAACAACTTTGCGGCAGGTGCTCCACCAAGCAACCTTGGGCCAGTGAGCCAACAGAAAACCCCACTTGAACAGTTTGAAGCAGTCTCGCAAAAGGTGGAAGATTTAATCGACGAACATTGTAAGCCTTTGAAGCCTTACGTGCCAGCTATTGGTAGAGCTTTCATTGTTGCTACATTCTATGAGGACGCCTTGCGTATGTTCTCTCAATGGTCTGAACAAGTCTACTACTTGCACAACTATAGACACATTTGGCACTGGTTGACTGTTGTGTTCTTGTTGTCCAACATTATCGTGATGACCTCTGCTTCCACCCTTTTGGTTTTGAGAAAGCAAACTATGATTGCCACTGGGCTGCTCATTGGTGTTGTTTTTTTCCAAGGTTTAGCCTACGGTTTAATAGTTGACGGCCAATTCCTCTTGAGAAACTTGAGTGTTGTTGGAGGTTTGATTTTGGCCTTCTCTGACTCTTTGGTCAGAGACAAGAGATCTTTGAGCATGCCTGGAATTCCTATGTTGAACAATGGCCAAGACAACAAGAAGTACTACCTTTTGGCTGGAAGATTGTTGTTGGTTTTCCTTTTCCTCGGGTTCGTCTTTTCTGCTTCCTGGTCTTTCACCAGATTGCTCATTATCCTCATTGGTTTTGTTTCTTGTGGTTCCATCATAGTTGGCTACAAGACCAAGTTTGCAGCATTCGTCTTGACCGTCTTGTTGTTCACCTACAACGTGTTTGCTAACACCTTCTGGAAGTACGGTGCACGTGACTCCAACCGTGACTTTTTGAGATACGAGTTCTTCCAAACCTTGTCTATTGTTGGAGGGTTGTTGATTATTGTTAATGCAGGTGCCGGTGAATTATCTATTGATGAAAAGAAGAAGATCTACTAAGCTTTCTGAGTTTGTATTATAAAAGTCAATTTGCACAATACAGGGACAAGAATCAAGTTAACTATGCCTGTAGGAATCAAGCTAGCTTTCCCTTGTGAAGTGTACGGGATTTGAGTGTTTGTGTTTATGGAGAAGTAATGTGTTTACGCTTAGTACATGTAGATTGAATGTGTGCCTGGTAGGTGCCATGCGACTCACTTGATTGCGGCACTCCAATTTGTGAATTCTTGTACAACTATCGATAAGTCCAATTCGAAGACGTGTTCTTACCTAAGGTCCTCAATTTTAAAAAAGGATACTTCAGCGTAGCACCTCCACATTATATCTCTAGCTGAATTGCTTCACCTTGGTGCTGGCTACGCACATTACTTACTTTGCATTGTCTACCATTGGCTGCAAAAGTCAATCTCACGAGCGACACCTCTCAACAACCTTGTGTGTTTACTTCAAACTTGTTTACTTCAAACTTGTTAATATTGTCCAGAAGATTTAATACATAAACGGTATGCTGATATGTTGCATTTCTGGGATTTTCATTATTTGCGTTGCAACACACCAATGCTGCTACCTAAATCTATTTCCGCTCGTTCTCATATCAAAGAAATTTTATCGCTTACAAACCGATGCCAGAGGATCAACCAAAGTGTCCTGTGGACCACGAAACCAGGAATACATGGACACAGAAGCTAGGACTATGGGCATCTAAGCCTGTTCCAAGCTCAGAAACATCAGTTGAGGGTCCAACCCACAGTCCTCATCCAAAGATTTCAGAAAACTCGGAAGGTGCATCAGCATGTCCAGTGGACCATAATGCTAGAGCAAACTGGCTCAGCAAGGTTTCTGTTAGTGCCGTGGCTCCAGAGGCTATAGAGCAGCCTAATACACCAGATGGATGTACTTCTGACCATCTCGCAAACACGCTTGCAGACACTACCAAAAGCAATGTCTCGTTACCTATAGAGAGAGAAATCAGCTCCATTCCAAGAACTGGCCATGAGACAAACTGGATATACCCATCGCAAAAGCAATTTTTTGAAGCCATGCAAAGAAAGAACTGGAACCCTGAAGAAGTGGACATGCAGACGGTTGTTCCAATCCACAACAACGTCAACGAGCGTGTGTGGCAACATATCATGTTCTGGGAAAACCCATTCCAGAAACAAGCTATTGAGCAGTGTGGAGGTATCTCGTTGACGAGTTTCAAAGGTGACCTGAAGGCTTTAACCCCAAGAGCTTGGTTTAGATCAACTTTCCTTGGCTACGACAAACCTTTTGATAGACACGACTGGGTCGTAGACAGGTGCGGTGTCAAGGTGGGCTACGTGATCGATTTTTATGGCACAGAAACTGGCGTTTTCCTTGACGTTAGACCTAAGTTGAATAACTGGGAGGGAATCAAGTTGAGGGCACTGAGAGCATTCATGCTGTAAGAAGTAGTGACCGCCTCCTTCTTACCAAAACAAGCTCTTGACTTGGTTCTGTAGAGCTCACTAGTTTCCTTTGTACAGTATTGTTTGAACTAAAGGGTGATGTCTCTATTGCATCGGATTTACTTGTATATTTATGTATATATGAATTAAGATATGTAGCTCCAGACTGGTAGGGTTCGTCATGGACATCCGTCGTATATTAGGTTAACCTTTCCCTGAGCACCAGCACTCACGAGTTTACTTAAGTGTGGTATGGGTTACCTCGTACTAACCAGATCATAAAGGGCAACTACTTACACAGATCTGGGTCACATTAGATTACAGATCTGGGTCACACTGAAGCTCAGAAGGTCCTACTTCCCTTATTACAAACAGGCACAGAAAGTGTGGTTCCCGTTAGATGGTCCTGCTACTTTTCTCTAGCAGTTTGCATCTTGACTTGCAGTGAACTTGCAAGAGTTCACATCCAGAATAGTACAAGCACTGGAGCTGTTCGCGCTACCCCACTAATTCAGCATTTTGCCATTGGGCACCAAGAGGCAAACGCAAAGAACACAGACAAGAGCCTCCAGTGGACACCTGAGCTACTCTCCTATAGTTCTATTGTCCCCTTCGCCTTAGAAAAATGTGCTCAACTTGATGTCAGCGTTTTTCCGACTTAGTTGCCCCCATCTACACTTTCATTCAATAGTAAAATTTCATTATGTACAGATCTCTAGCTATCAATCCCCTATTGTCTACCCATGAAAGCACCGGACTGACCCAATCTTTGCATGTTTTCACCAACCTTCACATTAGTCTCGAAGTACTTGGAAACACATCTGTCCAAACAGACGGCTTCTTGCTTGTTAACTTCACTTTCATTGTAGGCCTTGTTGATACACTTAGCATGACATTGGGAAACCAACTGGTTGAACATACCAGTGACCATGTCTAACTCAGCTTCAGCAGCTTGCAACTTTTGTTGAGATGAAATTTGAGGAGCAGCACCACCTAAACCGAACATGTTGTAATGATTGATGGTTTTTTTTAGGCGTGAAAAATCTTCATAGCAATGGTGGTGGGTTACGTAAGCGGGATTTCATGGACAAAATGCGTGGCCCAGATACTGCAGTGCAGCATGTACAACAAAGGCAGGAGACTGCTTCCAGTTCCTTCGGTACTGCTCTTGGATGTTGTTGTCCACATGTTGTTTCAAAGACGAATGTAGTGAGCGCTGATTTTGACCTTTCTTGGTACCATATTGCCTGCAACAAGGGCTGCGAAGAAACACAACGAGATCAATTTAAACAGTAACCCCGCAAAAAAGACCAAACCTGTGTATTTCAGTGTATGCATACTCATGAGTCATGTATTTAACTAAACTAGTCGAGAACCTATCTCTCGGAGCACACCAAGCTCATCTATATCTATAAAGTGGGGAAGCTGAAGTGTACGTGAGCTCCCCAAAGAATCGAACCAAAAGGTACTTCTTTGCCCAATTCCTCAAAATCTTCTGCCTTGTCTGGGCAAGGTACGGTCAAGCCATGGCAGACAGTGAGGATTTTCCCATTCATTGAAATGGACCCTCCGTAGTTGGCAATACGAGAATTTAACCAGATCAGACTGTTACTGACCCTCTTAACGAATTTTTCACTTAAGGCATCTGTAATGTCATAGTAGTATCTCATGAAGCGCCAGGTTTGTGTTTGTAAGTTAAGTGCTGGAATACGCAAAACGTTGGTGTTGTTTGTTACAAACATGAACTTGGCAAGCCTTGTAATGTCAAACTTGTCTGAACGGTAGGGAACAGTATCGAAATGTTGCAAGAAATCATTTCTGAAGCCTCCCAAGAATAGCAAGTAGTCTTGGTCGTAAGATTTATAGTAAAGTGCAGTGTGGTGACAAGCCCTCAACTCTGCCTCAATCAAAGCTGGGTTGGGAACTTCACTGCCCCTGCGGAATGCTGAGACATCGTCGTCTGGGTTAGAGGTTCTGTTGGCTGTGTCGTAGTAATCAAAGCAGTATGTCGCCATGGTTTTCCAAGTACCAGTATCAAAAATAAACAAATAGCAGTCTGCAAATGTTTCACCTTCGCTGCTACACCCTCCTTGTACCACTAGAGCTTTGCTCCTAAAAAAGTCACCGGTTAGGTAATCTCTCTTGATTCTCTTCTTTTTACCCTTATCTTCACCGGATGGCTGTGACTTACTAGGTTGTTTAGTCTGGTTCTCGGTTGGTTCATTCTCAAGAATATCAAAGTGGCAGCTGATCTGAGACTGCTTGTGATTAATAAGAGCCAGTGCAAAATATCCTCTAGGAGAGGGCCATTTAGTTTCACCGCACTTTTCTATTAACTCGTCCTTAAGCAGGTGAATGGTAGCATTATTGTGGAACCCTATCCCTTTACTTGCATCCTTACATGTTAAACAGATCTTAAGAAGGTCATTGGAGGAATGGAATGTTTGGTAACCTTCCTCGTCTTCTTGGATGGAAAATCCTCCAAACACGAAAATAGAAACACACCTTACGCCAGTCTTAAAAATTCTGTCGTTGAAAAGGATGTCTTGGGCAATTTCAGATATTGGAGAGTCGTCCAGATCGTCACAGTAACAGCTAGCCTTCGAATCAGACGTAGAGCTGTTGACATCATTTGGAGTTGCATTCACTCCACCGCTGTCACTACTGGCATTCGTGCTAGAAGATCTCCCGGAGCTAGGAGAGGATGCTAGTGGCAACGGAGATATGGATGGGGAAGTGTCGCGGAGTTGTCGAATAGGCAGACCAGTCCGGATCTTAAGCTGCTCCAACTGCCTCTGTTCGCTTCTCAAAGTATCTGCTTTCACTTTTTGCGTGAGCATGTAGACCGGTGAGCTCGAGTTTGAGTCGGAGGCATTGTATCTATGCTGGTTCACTTGGTTTGAGTATGAGTTTCGAAGGGTGTGCGGAGACTTTGGAACGGGTTGTTGCAAAGTTGTTTGCAGCTGTTTTGCTTCTTCCTTATGGTGCCTGTGGAATATTCTCGATGACTTAGACAATACGCTACTCATTTTGGATTTCGAATTAGCAGACGAAGGTGAAGATGACGATTGGGAAGATGATTGAGATGACGACTGGGAAGGGGACTGAGACCCTGAATTCGAGGAAGTCTGTAACGCATTCAACTTAGGAGTCCCATGTCTGTGCTCTCCTTTCTTAAGAGGAGTTGAACTTGAACCTTTAAGTTCAGGCGCTATGATGCTCTTTGGTGTGAGTGGGCCACGGGTGGTGGACGAAGTAGTTGAAGTGGAAGTCATTGTTGTTGTGATGGGAGTGACAGAAGCTTTTGATGAAGTTGCTGCAGACAATGCAGCAGAAGAGGACGCCAAAGTAGCGGATGCAGCAGAAGACGTAATCGTAGAAGTGTTGTCCATGACTGGCAGGTATTTCAGCTTATCCGCGCTAGGCTTATCTTTCTCTGAACCTTTGAGATTATCCGAGAAGACAATGGGCAGAGGTATGCGAATGGGCTCATCTTGAGTAGCATGCAGATGTTCCAAGTTTTCATAGAAATTCGAAGTGATAACACCACCCAATCTGGTAAAGTCAAAGGGCTGGTCTTTTGCTTTTATATCAACTCTCAGGAATTGCATTGTAGTTGTGTTTAGGATATACCCGTTCTTGTTTAATTCGATGTGTCTCTTGATTATCCACCTGTTTAACTCCGGATTGTACAGGACGTCATCGTTTACGAGACGGAACCCACCGTAGAAGAAAACGTGCTTCGGGGAGATTTTGCAACTCATGAGAGAGTTTATGCCTAGAGGTTCATTATCTGAATCCAAGGTTCCCAAGTAGGTGAGCGAACCTCTGAGGGGATTAAATTGGAAAAAGTGCGGGTTGGGCTGCATCAATGGATTAGCTATAATGTCCTTGCTGAGGAAAGGAGGAAGGTCGCAGGGGAAATACACTGAAATCTGGGATGGAGAAACGTCTTTCGGTACTCCCAAGTAGTCCAAGCATGTGTTGATAGAGATAATTAAACCACCAAAGGTGTATGAGATGTCACCGTCGTCGTAGTGGTTCTGGAAACACAACTTCGGAATGTTGTCCTCACTCATACCAAGTTCTGCTTTGGCCGGTATGTTCAAGGCCATTCTTGGAACAGTGTAGTAGCCCGAAAACACGCCCTTGCTGTTTTCCTTTCTCAAGATGTTTTCATCGATGGTGGAGGTGGAGGGTAGCTGGTCCACGTTGACGTCACCACCGCTACCCTCGAATGCAGAGTGCTTGACCTTGTCCATGACCAAGACAGCCCTGATCATGCCCTTGTCGTTTGACTTGTTTAATCGGCTTCGAGTACTGACGCTCTGGGCAGACTGGTAGGTAAAAACAGAATAAGGAGTGTTGACGCCATGGATCCATCCTTTTTGATGTTGCTTGATAAATTCCTCGTCCTTGATATGACTCAATGGAATCGACTTGGATTGCTCCTCGTCCTTGATCCCGCCCACTATGGGCTGCTCTTTCACTACTATCATAGTGTGTACAACAGATGTCAAGGATTCCGTTGTCTTTCGAGGTAGGAGTGGACTTTTCTGACAAAGTGCGCTGAAGAAATCCTCACTACAACTTTTTTAGTTTTTCTTTTTACGGGGCGTATCTGGGGCATAGACAAACTTCCTCGCGCGCTGGGATGATTAGATAACGAGTATTGTTAAGTATTTCCATTTTGGGGAATGTTCGAGGGGAATGGGTGAGTGCTGAGGGGAATTGGCGTTGTATAATGACCTAGGCATACCCCAGAATAGGGGGAGAGGTGCGTACGATGAACGTTGAATGCTCCTGGGGATCGCAAACAAGTTGCGAAACAATAAGAGATCGTTTTAGGGTCGATGGGTGTTTGTCAGAGTATAATTGCTATGTAATTGTGTAGCGAGGAACTATGTCCGGGGAGGAGGTTCGCGCACGGTGGAGCGGAAGAGCGCGGCGGAGACACCAGCGGAGACGCCGGCTTCCACGAGGAGACCTCATCAACTAATTTATTGACAACACATTAAGCGGGACGGGGCAGCAAGGTGCGCATGGCACACCGTTGGTATGCCAAAGCAAGACCGCTCTAACGGCCGCAAATTTGGAATGACCCCATGCAGCTCTTTTCCCACACTGGAGGGGCTGCCCGTAATTAGCTGGAAAAAATACATTATTTGGAGAGGGCCCTGGGCACGCATTGGCATCACGCTCGCAACCAGTTACCTGTTGACATACCAGTGATTTATTGCTCTAAAAATAATTTCAAACTATACATTTGGACTCAACATATCTGCCTTAACCAAGGCATGAATGTCTTGGATAGAGGCGTTGATGAACTGTCTGACTTCCAAAGCCAACCAAACCTTGATCATTTGCAAGGAGTCTTCGTCCTTGAGAAGCTCTCTACCCTCTTTCAGGACTCCGAGTTGACGCAAAACAGGAAGCGAACTAAAGATATTGTTAGTAATTATACTTTTAACACAGTATAGCGTTCCCAAGAGCACCATCACACCCTCTCTCCTCGTGCTGCACCACTCGGAAGGGAGGATAATCAAAAACCCTTTTATCCCCGCTAGTGCAGCATCTCTGGACATCTTAACACCACCCGTAGTACAGATATCAGGTGAAAAGAAACCCCAAATCATTCTCAGTTGGGAACCCAAACAAAAACGCGTATACGAACCTTGCAAATAAGTCTAAATCAGGATCCAACAGCCTTCCAATGCCTTCCAACAACAATATCGCAACAATAACCGTGATGAAGTCTCCCTCCATACGGACATGGTGCGTTCTCACCATACTCAACACCTGGTCCAATAAGTCCCCGATACTTATATTTCCCAAAGTAAATGTTCTCTCCTTCATTCTGTCCACCAACTTTTCAACCTTCAACGCAAAAACTTCCTTGTCAATAGCAGTTTCTGGGGTCCTGGACCTTTCCACCATCAACTCACCAGCCTTGTAACCATCAAACTCACTCAATGAGCGGAACAAGTCAATGAAGTTCACCCGGTCCTGGTGGTTCAATTCTGTGATTAAACCAACATCAAGGAAACAGATTTCCGCATGGTATCCTTCTTGGTACAACTGGGATAACCGTGAGCACCAGGCTTCACTGTCATCTCCCAACTTCAACAACTCATTGGTGATCTTGTTTGTCTCTTGCTCGTTGCTGGATTTCACAATCTTGTACTCACGTTCATGCTTGTACATTTCATTCTTGTAGAACCTCACCATCATGTTCCCGGGATGTAAGTCCGCATGCACAAAGTTGTCTAAAATCAACATCTTCAAGAACGCATCCAATCCCTTGTCACTGACTTCTTTGGAAAGGTTCTTACCGTAGTTGTCCTTCAAAGAAAGTAACTTGCTCATCGGAATAGCGTGCATGAACTCCTCTACCAAAACACTTCTAGTGGTGAAATTCAAATACGGCTTGGGGAAATGGATGTCAAGACGGTTTTTAAAGTTTTGACGGAACCGGGCAAGGTTCATACCTTCAATTCGTAAGTCCAACTGCAACTTCATCAAAATCAGGAACTGCTCCACTTCGTCTGGAAGCGATAACCACTCCATAGTTGGGATTGCGTCAATCAAATTGGCAAAGAAGCTCATAATCTTTAAATCTCTATTAATCTTTACTTCAACATTTGGATGTAAGACCTTGATAGCAACCTTTTGGTTGGTGGCTATTGGGTCAGAAGGGGTAGTGACCAAAATTTTGTCCAAGAGTCTATGGGACTTGTCGTTTTCATTCACCTTCTTTTCCAAATCTTCATCTTTTACTTTATCAATAACTTTTTGGGAAAGCTTGGCAATATAGACCTGGGCAATTGCACCAACGCCAACTGGCTCTTCTTCGAATTCATCAAAGATCTCCTCAAATGGCATCCCGCCAAAACTTTCACTGACGATGCGCTTGGTAGCTGCGAACGAGTGGGCACTCACGTTCGAGTGCAAGTTTCCTAACTCATCACACAACTCTTTAGAGAAAATATCACTTCTCAGAGCAGCCCATTGACCCAATTTAATGAAAGAGGCACCTGCAACCTCGGCAGACCAACGGAGGTACTTGTACCAGAGCTTAGCTCCGGTTCTAACACGGCTCTTGGTTTTCTTGTCTTTTCTCCCAAACCAGCAAATAGGACTGGAAAGAAGAACTGGTAGAAAAATGCACGACAATTCAATGAACCTGCTGATGGTCACCAAAGGGTCTATCACCCAATCATCAATCTTGAATTTTAGGTAGAAGAAAACACGGGATAGTATGTTCCCTTCGTGAGTCCTCGAACGGCGGTGTGCCTGGAACTGCTCAAGCTCCTCATTTTGCGACGAGTCATACAAACCCATTTCATACGTCTCGGATTCCTTAGAAGGAGTGAGTTGGTGAATTGATGTATCGATTGCATGCACATCGTTGTTGATGGGCAGCGAATTGACAAACCCAACCAAAGCGCCTCCGGTGATGAGGCCTATTGTTGTGATCCTGACAGGTTTGTAATGGGTTATATGGGACCTTAGGACCCGTGTGGCAGGCCTAAATGTTCGAAGAGGTATTCTGAACATGAGTAATGGCCATGAGTTGATTGCTATTTTTTGCGTAGCAAGCGAAATCAATTTATGTAGCATGCATCTTGGTTACAAAACGGCCGAGGACCAATACCACGAGCAACACATAAGAAAATAGGCACTGCTGCCGAAGACGTACACTATAGAAGTAGCTTGATAGATGCTACCAATGCCCAAGGTCAGATGCTTGTATTTTCAATCTGGACCATGTGGTGCCACTAAAGTGACCTTGCTTCAGCCGCAACCAACCGTTTCGGAGGCAAATTCTAGAATTCCACACTTGACCCGCTCCGTACCTCTTGCGGAATTAAAGGAAGTACTACATGCGAGTAGTGCAAGACACGAACATACTGTTAACCTGCGTTTCTCTTGCCAATGTAAAGTAATAATGGTCTTGGCTTCGCAGCCATCTGTGCAGCCAAAAATCACAGGCCCGCGCCAAACCTATGTCAATAATCACATTTATGGCCGCACCAATTGCAAAAACCGTTGATTACGAGAGAGTCACAGCGATGCTGTCAAAGGCGGAGCGATCCCGATGAGTTCACGGAAGCTACTGAAGCATTGGCCTGGGCCCTGAGTAAGGGTTCTTCTCCGATACGAGGCTTAAGATCAACCTCTAGTACATATATCACTAAAATGCACTTATTGCGCTGCTAGCGTCTTGTTGATGTTTAAAATCATCTTTGCAATGCAACTACATTACCCGTATCCATTAACCATATAAACATCAATAATATTAAAAGTAGACCTGGTGCGTCCTATTACCATCCAAAGTCACTGCACCATCTCATGAAGAGTAGTCGAGAAGAATGTTGTTTTCTAAATCTATCTCTAAGAGCTTTTGAACAAATCAAGCAGCCGCGTTTTGCAGCCAAATAAAATCAAACTACTCGGACGACAGTTCCGTACTACCGCTGGCCGAAGGCACTGGCTCGTCCTTACTTTCAAGATGCACTCTCAAAATAGAGCACCATAATGCAATCGTTGACGTTCCTCTTGGAATAGACTTCAATCCTCTTCTGCTGACTATTCCAGCGTGAGCGTTCAAACAGTCCAAAAAGACTGGAATCTTGATCCAGTCCAAGCTATTCAAATTGTCAATAATAAACTTCTTCTCCTTGCCGATTTTCAAAGAAGACTGCTCCGTAAACAACGGGAACTTAGTGACTTCTTTCTCTTGCAATTTCGAGAGATATTCTCTGATTTTGACGTCATTCTGCTCCGCGTCGACTTCCAAGAAAGAAAACAATTCGGACTCTTCGTCATAGGAATCCTCGGAGAGAGTATCGTCTTCTACAATGGTCTCCCCGGCATCAGTCTCGTCACTAACCGAGCCTGCTCTATTCCACCTATCACCAGGAATAAAGTTTTCTAAAGCGTTTTCAGTCAATTGAGAGGTATCTTTCTTGAACGAATCGTGTCTGGCCATATTGAGTCTTCTCTCTCTGGCAGCCTCACCGAACTTAGCATCTTCCTTGCTGATAGGGTCACTTCCGTAAACCGAGTTCAAAACCTTTTTCCAGTGTTTCTCGATCGTAATGGTTCTGTAAAAGCGCCTCTTGATAAAGCTGTAACATGAAACAATTGAGGACGTAATTAATACAAAAGGAATCCAAACGGGTACTATCAATACCACAAACACTGCCAACATGACGTACCTAAGGACTGCGTTGCCCGACCACACAGAGTTGACCTCCTGAGCATTGCCGTGGAATGCTTCCAAGTCATCTTCCAGAACTTGACAGGACCTCTCCAAGTCAACAAACTTGGGCCGGACATAAGACTTGTGAATCTTGGAAACAGGCAAGTCTTTCAAGTACTTAATCTTGACGCGGTCCCAGTTTTCAAAAGGAGAATAAGCTGTGATAAATGACGTGAAGAATGAAACTGTCCTATCATATCTTACGTTTGCTAACAAGATATGTTTTTGGAATTTTTTCAAGCCCTGGTAGTATTTGCCTTCCGGATCAGCCATATCAACTAAAGTCTTGTCGATAAGAAACAATTCCAAGCCCGAGGGTCCGAAGAGATACCCACCTAAGGTGTTTGCAATCAAGTCAAACCACCCGTCTTTGAAGAATTCGATACCAACGTGGGGAGTAGCAAAAGTTGAGAAAATTACAGGTTTGATCTCCTCAAAGACCCCCAATTCCTGGAGTAACCCGATGGCAAATCGAGCTATCAACCCACCCAAAGAGTATCCAATGACACTGATCTTATCCACGTGTAGCTTGTTTTCACTCTGGAGGGTCTCGATTTCATAGAGAATCTCATTGACCACTTTTTGGGCATTAATCTTCAATCCGTCGTAAGACTTCCACCACGTGAAACTATTCACCTTGAGCGTGACAATCTTGGACTGGGGATCCTTCACTAGCTTCTTGATACAAGTCTCGATAGACTGCATGTGGCTCGGTCCTCCCCAGAGTCCGTGGACAAGCACAAACAAGTGTGCACTGTTGTTGCTGGTGTCTTCAGTCATTTGTCCGAGGTATATATTTACAATTGAATTTTGGTGCAGCGTATTAATTTATATTTAAGGTTATCGAGGAATAGGAGAGCCTAAAACTGCAGGAAGGTTAGGTATGAAAGCCGAATCTACACGAAACTTCTAGAAGTGCTTATTACAGTTAAAACCAAACCTAATAATACCGTTCGCTGGACGTTGAGTGTCCTGGAAACTCGTTTGCTTGCGCCTCTAGCTCTCAAGATCACTGTTCCGCTTTTCCTAATCAATCTACAGCTGAGACTCAATTGCGAAAAAAATAATTTTCATAAATCTCCACCACCAACAAAATGGCCTTCTTTGGTACTTCATCTCCATCTGCTGGAGCTGCTGTTACAGGTGATTCCAAGTCGGAACAGCTCAAGAAAGACATTCAAGATCAAATAAGTCAGGAATTGGCTGTTGCCAACGCAAGTGAGCTTGTGAATAAGATCACCGAAAACTGTTTCGAAAAGTGTATTACTCAACCATCCGCCGCCTTGACCGGCTACGAGGATCTGTGTGTTAATCAATGTTTGGAAAAGTACATGAGATCTTGGAATGTTATTTCTAAGGCTTACATTACTAGGATTCAGCAATCAAAGCAATAGTGTAAATAGGTAATAGACTTGACGAGCAGTCAACAGACTGTGACGGCGATGCCGTGGGTCTGAATATTGTTTGATTTTCATCAAAACTGATTATAAAGACAATGTAGTTGAACCAAGTGTTCTCTCCGAAGCGAATTTATTTGAGTACATTGGGATGTGTGGTCGCCTGGAATATCTCTTTCCGGAGCGGTTCAGGGTTTGAAGAGTATGAACAAGTGTAGATAGGTGTGCCTGAGTCCTGGAGCACCCTGCTTCTTTGTAGCCCAAGCTAAGCCGTGCAATTTACGAGCACTTGACCGGCAGACACCACCAGCACGGATTCCCAGCCAGATCTTGTCTGGCTAAGTGTCACGTGACACGTGTCCAACTCCCGACCTCCACCGTAGCGTACGCCAGTAGGAAACAGTTGGCTAGTTAAGGAAGAGTATTCAATGAAACTGGTACCGCTAGAGGCTTGCAAACGTACCACCTTTTCTTTGCTGTGCCGGAGAAGGGGCATGGGTGGTGGGATCGCATTGTTTAAGAGAGCGTAGTGATTTCTCGCCCCAAAAATTAGTGGCAACAACATCATGAACTCGACCGTAGCCTCAGAATACTCCGCCGAAAGACAGTCAGTCCCAATTGAACATAGATTTAACCCATACACCGACAATGGTGGTACGGTTCTTGGGATTGCAGGAGAAGATTTTGCTGTGTTGGCGGGTGATACCAGACATGTTGAAGGATATAACATCAACTCTCGTTACGAACCAAGAATCTTTAACGTTGGAGATGATATTGTGATGACTGCCAATGGGTTTTCGGCCGACGGTACTGCCTTGATAGATCGTTTTAAGAATCAATTGAAATGGTACAAGTTTGATCACGGTGGCAAGAAGTTAAACATCAAGAGTGCTGCCAGATACATCCAACACTTATTGTACTCCAAGAGATTTTTCCCATACTACGTTTCCACATTGATTGCTGGTTTAGATGAAGAAGGGAAGGGTGCTGTGTACTCATACGATCCAGTTGGGTCCTACGAAAGAGAACAATGTAGAGCCGGGGGGTCTGCGTCCAGTTTAATCATGCCTTTCTTGGATAACCAAGTCAACTTCAAGAACCAATTCGTCCCAGGAACCGACGGTAAAGAAAAGAGGCCATTGAAGTACTTGACATTGGAGGAGGTTTTGCAGTTGGTGAAAGATGCATTCAGTTCTGCCACTGAAAGACACATCCACGTCGGTGACGGTTTGGAAATTTTGATTGTCACCAAGGAAGGTGTTAGAACAGAATACTACCCATTGAAGAGAGATTAGGATTGGCGGCCACCATTGAAAACTGCAACTATGTATGGCATTTTTCCTTTAAATGATAGATCAATTACATGTTACTTCAATTTTTTGTTAATTATCAGAGACGATTTTATCTATACAGGCAACTCGAACTTCTTACCCTTCATCACTTTGGTATAGTAAATGTAAAAGAAATCAGAATAAATAGCAGTTTGAGCAATACCAGCCAAAACTGAAATGTAATCAAAGTGTCCTTCAACAGCATATCTATATATCCAGTTTGGAATGTACAAAGCTCTGTAGACACCCAAAGCAAAGATGTAGTGAGTGGTGATATTCTCTGCTTCCCCTGTCTTCTGCAAGATAAATAATTGAGGGATGATGGCAACTGCTTCCAACCAGAGAGAGAAGGACCAGAGCACCTCAAGGACTTGGAACTTGTGGTTGAAAATAAGAGCCAAAACAAATGAACCTCCAACCAAGTACTTGACTGGGAAGTTGTCAAAGTCCCCTTGAATGGATCTGTTGTACTTTTTGGTCACAACATACACCGTGTAAGCGGAAGATGCAATGAAGAACACCTTAAGAACGGAATTGTAAAGTGAATAGAAACGGGTAAACAAGTTGATGTATCTAGTGACGAAAACCAACACGTAGAGTGTTTGTGTCTTCAATGATATACCATTCACCGACCTGTTCTGCTCAATGGCATATAGTAAGATGAAGATACTGGCCAAATGGGAGAGATCCCCAAAGAAACTGAAGACGTTCATGTTTAATTGTTGATTAACACGTAATGAAAATTTTAGTTGACCGCGAACCAAACTCTACGCAGCCAGAATGGGGATAGGGCGAGGTTGTGAGTTGGGGAAACCATTTTGTGGCGCGACCTAGCACAGAAGAAGATTATTAGCGACCGGGACCAACTATTTTATGCAGTCCTACCTAACCATACTGGTACTTACATCTTGCTCTACTGAGTTTGCCAAATACTGGTGTTGCACCTGCCTACGCACTACTGCCCTCGGTTTGTTGCTTGGTGCGCTTCCCACAAAGGCTTGGTGACACATAGCGCAAAACGCGGCTGCCCACAGAGACCCTGCCGCAATCCTGACGAGACCGCTCTACATCTCAGCATTACGTGAGGGTTTCAGAGAAGTAACTGCAGCCATTAGTGCCTTCAAAAGCACACAATTCGAATGGCTGTTCTTAATACAGTTGAATGGCAATAGTTTAATTAAATGTGGTGGTGAAAGGCTTCCCCGTATCTAGAATCGCGCATGAACTCAGGTCTAGATTCCACTGCCGTTATCGCAACAGCAGAAACGAGATATCAGTTCCGGCAACCCACAAACTCATGGACAAATGGAAACTGACTGATAGCTATGTACTAACTCTTTCCAAAAAGTAACTTCAAAAAAAATATCTAATGTGACGAGCTGACTTCTATTTTCTGTTTGGTTTGTTATCTATACCACGGGATGGATCTAAAATGGTAGACAACAACTTATATACATGCTTGACCAAGATGCCGTTGGGCATTCGGAGCATCGCCAGCGGCTACTCCTTTGCAGTTACCTCATCAAACATAAAATACCACCTCATAACTCTATACTCTCAAGCATCTTTTCATATTCCTCCACCTCATCTGCAGCATCCTCATTGTCACTCTGTCTAAACTTAACACCATACACGGGCATATTCTTGTGTCCCTCGTACTCTAGTTCATCGACGTACGTGTTGACGTCATCCAAGCCTGTAAACCATTGGCCATGAATGGTCTCTTCGGAGTCCAAGTTCTCAACAAACTGCAATACCTCATCCCTCCCAAGTCTATCATTAACCAAATGGTTTTGAGAGTATGTCTTAAACACCTTGAACTTGCCGTCATTTACGTAAACAATCGACGGAAAGTTGCTAACCCTCAACTGGCTCACTATGTCATTGCTGGCAAACTCACTCATGTCTATTATTCCAAAGTTATAGTCCAAGTATGTTGCAGCCAATTCATTGTAGAAGTGGGAGTTAAGCTGGTACTTCTCCCAGTCACGCACGTAAGTCATCGTTAGAACAATCACTGTATTGTTCTCTACTTCGTCTAACCTTTGGTTGTTCAATGTGCGAACTCGGGTCTTGAAATTTGCATAGTTCGGATATAGCTTACAAGCAACATTGTCTTGAACAAACGTCAAGATGCTGTCAAAGTCCCTGCTATGCCCGTTGTGCGTGATAATCTGCATTGTCTTCGAATTAAGCAATTTTATCGTGGGGTACTTGTTTATGCTGAATAATTGGCTTATTCGGTTGTTCACCTTACCGTTGGTTTTCACAACCTGCAAGTCCAACGACAGGGTTTTATCTTGCGTCAAGTTGTTGAATACAGTGCTGACATGCTCAAACGTCTCTTCGAATGCCTGGCAATACTGACAATTGTCCATATAGAAGTAGATCAACGAGTGGTCGGCTTTAGCTATGGTGCTTTCCAAGTCATCATCATTGATCTCTATTACATGGGATTCCATTCCTCTCGGCTTTTCTCGGTCAAACCAACCAAATATGGAACTGGTTACCAGATTAGTCACTGCAAGAAGGACAAGTACATGCTTAACAAGCATGCTAAGAAGAAAAGGACTGATCAGTTGGCAGGGTCGTTTTCCTGCAGAAAATCCTATGCCCATACAAATACCTGCACACAGAAAAACATCTGGTGATTCCCAATTAGGAAAGGCTAACCAGCTTATGCGAGACGCGCACTTTTGCAACCGTCCATACCCACGAAGAAAGCCTTGGAGCTGGTTCTGTTTCTAGAATAGAGTACAAATCTAATTCTGTGTTCATTGCAAATCTGAAATTCAGCTGGAAAAGATCCTCTTTGGTATATATGCACCAGCTAGTAGGCTGACAGTTGACTTTACATGACTCGGGAATACGTGGGCTTAAGCGTGGGACGTGAGCTATAAATGTTTGGTTTGCCCCAGGTATCAAAATCCCCATAGATTATAACGTTCCTTCTTTTCATTTGACCAAATACTTTCGCTACTATGAAACAAAACTTAATTCTTGCCACCAGTTTGTTGAGTGGTGCTGCTCATGCAGCAAGCTCATCCTTGTCCACCTCGACTGCAACAGTCATCTCCACTATCAGCGACTGCAATGCTTCAGGTAACTGTATCGCCCCAACTTTCAGTGGTTTCTACAACTCATCTATCCCAGTTTCCTCCACTTCAGCTGCAGGTGAAGCTACCGTTGCCCCAGGATCTGGCGCAGTCGCCACTTCAGCCAGTGCTCCGCTTTCTGGTTCCCTCGCTGCTGTCGCAGGTTCTGACTCTAGCTCCTCCAAGCACAGATCCACTATCTATGAAGTTGCTACTGCCACTGATAATAGCGATATTCAAGTTACCAGAACCGTGTGTGAAAATGGCTCCTGTCATCTCACAACTGATTTGTACAGTCAAACAACTTACACCACCACAATTGATGGAATTTTGACGGTGGTCACTACTGAAGTCCCAGTCACTTCGTCTACTCCAAATTCATACGTTACAGACAGTGCCCCTGGAGGAACTCAGACCACCTGGATTGGGCTTGAAGCTACCGAAACTGTCGGTTCGACTACTGTTATCACTATCACTTCTTGTTCTGACAACAAGTGCTCAAAGGTTGTTGAAACTACTGGTTTAACAACTGTCACTGAACTCGACACCACATACACAACTTACTGCCCATTGAGTGGAGAAACTACTTCCACCTCAGCTCAACCAGCAGAAAGTACCTCTACCCCAGCAGAAACTACCACCACTCCAGTGGAGACTACCTCATCCACCCCAACACCAACCACACCAACTACTACTCCAGAATCTACAACTACTACTCCAGAATCAACCACTACTACTCCAAAGACCCCTGAGTCAGATACTACCACCATAGTAACCCACGATGTCACTGATACTGTAACTACTGAATGCAGTACTTCCACGTCTACTCCAGTTGAGACTCCTTCTACTACTCCAGTTGAAACTACTCCATCCTCAACTTCGTCAAGTACTGAAACTGAATCGTCAGTTTCAACTACTGAGGCACCAACCACTTTAACAAGTACTGCAGTACAGACCATTAACGTCATTTCAAACAACATAATAACAGAAACCCCATCTGCTCCACAGCAACAACCAGAATCAACTTCTGCAGGCTCTGCGATTATTACCATCGCCAGTTACGAGGGTAGCGCCACGGGACCTGTCTCGGCCGGCTTATTTGCTATTCTTGTTTCCATGTTGTTCATGATAATATAATACTAGAAAAAGCAGCTGACAACTAGTCGTCCTTAGAAAAAGGGCCTGTTGATGACACCCATGCTCTCTTTCTCATATATTAATCTGTACACTAATCTTTTATTAATTTTACATAGAATCTACTTATATTACCATATCCACATACTTGTAGCCAGGATGCAGTACAACTTATGGGACACATTACTCCAATGATGTACACCTTGGAAGCGTTGACACACTGGTTTTCTTTCTGTCATTTTTCCTTCACTGATGCAACCGTTGCATTTTTTCGCAACCAGCGATTCATGACGAGGCACGAGGCTAGGCCTCAGAGAATAAACGCAGTATAAAACCTCCCCACTTTCCACAAGTTTCCCCTTTAATTTATCACATCTATTGCTAGAGGAGTTCATCAAGTGGTGGTGACGTAAAACTTGAGCTTTTGGCATACGTTTGACTAACTTTTATCCACATTGAGGTAAACTTTTTCTTCTGTTGAGATATGACAGAGTTTTTCAAACAGATAAGACCTTAATCCCCGGGTTGCTCACCTTATCCATTAGCTTTTCGGTGTACGCTTCTAACAAAGTATACTCATATGACGGGTAACTAGATGGATCATTCATTAGCTACCTTTAAACACATGAAAATCACACGTGGTCCCATAGCCAAAAGACAGGTTTACGTCAGTTCTGGTAGATTTTTTTTAAGCGAGTTTTGTCTTTAAAGAAGGGTGGGTCCTCCGAATATGGCCTAAATTAATGATGGCCAGCACCAGGGGGGTACCTGCCCTCTGAACTCCATAAATTCTAGATAAAAATTGTCAAAATGATAGTTTGACTGTATATTCAAGTCGGTAGATGGTCTATTTGTAGGGAAACGGGTTTTTCGTTGAACAGGCTCATAAGCTTCAAGGCTGGGATCTCTGTGTAAGGGCTATCACGCGAGCGTTGCTCTCCTGCGCATAACAGACATATTGTATATCTTCACCCTTATCGAATAGGATGTGATTGATGAACTATGGTTATTACATTAATCTCTATTTCCTACAACCGCCTAGCTAAAAACTCTATCGCCGCATTAAAAACTATAGTCTTCAACCTCGACAATAACAGAGAAATTGATCAAAACTTGACTTAGACGGATCCAAGGATGCAGAAATTGAAACTATCTTTCCCGTCCATGCTGTACACTTTGCAAACAGGAGTAATACCTCTTCTAGAGACACTAAATGCACGATTGAGGATTGCTTATGAGACAAGTTATTAAAAGATACCGTAATCGAAACCCCAGATCCTTCCTATGATATCTACATTAAAGACACAAAGCATTGCTTATGGAGTTCAAGTTGTAAACTTGCTCTCAACCAGCTTGTAGAGACTTGAAATACTCAAAACATTTGTACAAATCTGGCGAAAATCCTACAAAACTATGCTCTGTGATGTTCATTGTTTCAATGATTTGTGCATAAAAGAAAAAAGAAAACCGTTGCATTCACCCTCCATTGGTAACGTTTTGTAATTGGTGTATAGCCTACTTGTCTACTTGTGGTATAGCAGCAAATTTCGCAGCCGACAGTATACAAGGTGCACAATTTCCACTGGAAGTGCGTAATTTAACTTTTACTGTTCATTCCAAACCAAGAAATAAGTCAATTACTACATTTCAGCATTTATGAACGATTAACATTAGTATTGTAGTTTTTTCTCTAGCAGACGACCAACCTCCTCTGTATAATCGGTCTATTGTGCGCTGGTGAAGTTTTGATCGCATTTTCACGCACCAAAATCAAACACCACCACCAGCACTACGATGGACGCTTACCAAGAATTCATAGAGCCGTCAAGGGTAAGTCATGCCATCGGGGCTAACTTTATATCTCCTACAGAGAAAAATTTGATAGTTGCCAAGTCCTCATTATTACAAGTGTTTGAATTGACTTCGTCTCGTAAGCTACAGCTCGTTGAACAATATTCTCTTCAAGGACAAGTTACAGATTTAAATACAATTAGAACCGTGGAAAATCCAAATTTAGACTACGTGATTGTGGCAACAAAGTATGCCAAGTATTCAATAATTAAATGGGATCACTTTTACCATTCTATCACGACCGTTAGTTTACACTTCTATGAAACATTGTTACAAGATGCAACTTTTGAAAAACTCGGAAAGTCACGATTGATAGTGGAGCCAACCTACTACTCTACTACATGCTTGAGATTTAAGAATCTCTTGAATTTTTTGCCTTTTGAAGTGAATGATGAAGATGAAGAGGACGACGAAGAGATTGACGAAGAGATGGACTCCAGACCAAAGAAAGACGCAGCCAATCCAGGAGAAAGAATATTTTACGAAAGCATATTGATGGATGGTGCCAGCTTAGACCCATCAATAGGCGATATTATTGACATGCAATTTATGTACAAGTTCAAAGAGCCTACTCTTGCAATTCTCTCTCAACAGCTGAGGGCATGGGCTGGTAACTTAATTAAAGTCAAAGACACCGTGCAATTCGATGTTTTGACTTTAGACTTGGAAACAAAGTCCAGCGTCAGTGTTCTAAAGGTTGAGAATTTGCCATATGACATAGACCGGGTGATTCCATTGAGCAGTCCCTTGAATGGGTGCTTGTTGGTGGGATGCAATGAACTCATCCACATCGACAATGGGGGGATTTCGAGAAGAATAGCAGTAAATGCATACACCACCAACATCACTGCGTCTACCAAGAATTACGTGGACCAGTCCCATTTAGATTTGAGATTGGAGGACGCCACTATTAAGGCTTTACCAAACGACACCAGATTGTTGTTGGTCACGACTAATGGAAACTTCTATTACATCAACTTCACTGTGGATGGAAAATCGATTAAGAGCGTCATCATCGAGGAAATCAATCAAGATTTATACGAGAAAACCGCTGCTATAAACGATATTGCTATTTTAGACAATAATATGCTTTTCCTTGCTGCGGACAACGGGAACAGTGTTTTGCTTGAATCAGTATATGAGGATGTGTTGGTTTCCAAGCAAGTAGAAACAAAGTCAGGAGATTACGGGGATGACGAAGATCTTTATGACGATGAGGAAGAGGAAGAATCACACCAGGTAGTCAAGCATTCGTCTATCAAATTTGTAAAGCATGATGAGCTCATCAATCTTGGCCCCATATCCTCTTTCACCATGGGTCTCTACAACACAGAAAAATTCAAATCCAACCTACCAAACCCTAACTATGAAGAAGTGAGCATTGTTGCTGCAGGTGGGACATTTGAGCACTCAAAGCTCAACATTATTACACCGTCAATCCAACCTCAAGTCTCTTCGTCTCTTAGTTTCTCCAAAATTAATAGAATGTGGACCATAAATAAAAAATTCTTAATCACCTCAGATGATTCAGGCAAGTCTGAAATCTTCCAGATTGAAAACAAATTCTCCAGACTAAACTCCAAAGACTTCATTAACAATGAATCTACAATTTCCATTCACGAATTGTCGAATGGTATGGTAATTCAAGTTACACCCAAACAGATTATTGTGTACGATGACTCTTTTGTGAAGCAGATTTCACTTACCTCTGAGATTAACGAAAATGAGATTTTAACTGGTACTTTCCAAGACGAAGAGTTGATGATTTTTTTGAATAGTGGTGACGTTTTGATTTTTGAAATCGATGCCGCCAAGGGCACTTACTCCAAGATTAACATTCCTAAGATCTTAGCGGATACGATTATCACCACCGGGTGTGTCACAAATTCTAAATTGTTGACTGCTGTTCTGAGGGATATCAATTTGATTATAAACAGAGGTGTGAAGCGGAGACACGGGTTAATTGTAACCAACCCCAAGGAGAAGACAGAAGCAGAAAAAATCTTTGTTTTGGCCACTGGTGATAATAGAATCGTTGCCTTCAATAGACACCATAACGAGAAGTGCTTCCAATTGAATGACGTCGACAAGTTCTCGAATCACTTGCTGTTGGGATTCTTTGAACCGAAATCCATATACCCCGATCCTATAATCAAACAAGTGGTCTTTGAAAGTTTGGGGGATGAGCATCACAAAGAAGAGTACTTGTCCATTTTGACTATTGGAGGTGAAGTCATAATCTACAAGTTATATTTTGACGGTGAAAACTACAGGCTTCTCAAAGAGAAGAACATTCCAATCACTGGTGCACCTCACAATGCATATCCAATAGGTACCGCGATTGAAAGGCGGTTGGCCTACTTGCCTAACTTAAATGGGTACACTGGTGTATTTGTTACTGGGTTGACACCATTCTTAATCTTGAAGGCGGTCCACTCTCCGATCCGAGTGTTCAAATTTTCAAAGATCGAAGCAGTATCTGTAGCTTCTTATTTCGACTCGAAGGTGTTGAACGGACTCATTTTCTTAGACTCAAAGAAAAATGCCAGAATCTGCTCTTTGCCCCTTGACTTCAATTATGAAAACAACTGGCCAGTCAAGCAAATCCACATTGGTCATCTGATCAAAGACTTGGCGTACCATGAAACGTCCAACACTTTTGCTGTGTCAACCTTTGATGACATTCCGTATAATTGTCTCGATGAAGAGGAAAAACCCATTGTTGGGATCATTCCTGATAAGCCACAAGCCAGGTCCTACAAGGGCTCTATAAAACTCATATCTCCGATCAATTGGAGTGTGATTGACGAAGTCAACTTGGATGAAAATCAAGTTGCCATGAGTTTGAGATCCATGGTGTTGGATGTAGGGTCGTCAGTGAAAAAGTTCAAGACCAAAAAGGAGTTTATTGTCATTGGAACTGGTAAGTACCGTATTGAAGACTTGGGAGCAAACGGGTCCTTCATTATTCTTGAAATCATTGACATTATTCCTGAACCTGGCAGACCAGAAACAAATCACAAGTTTAAGGAAGTTTTCAAAGAAGATATCAGAGGTGCAGCCACAAAGGTGTGTGAAGTCAGTGGAAGGTTTTTGGTTGCTCAAGGTCAAAAGATTATAGTAAGAGATTTGCAGGATAACGGTGTGGTCCCAGTTGCGTTTTTAGATACTGCTGTTTACGTTTCTGAAGCCAAAAGTTTTGGGAACTTGGTGATGCTAGGCGACAGTTTAAAGAGTGTTTGGTTGGTAGGGCTTGATGCTGAGCCATTCAGAATGATCACTTTAGGAAAGGACCTTCAGCGTATGGACATTAATGCTGCTGACTTTGTTGTCAAAGACCGTGATTTGTTCTTGGTGGCTGCAGACAACAATGGTGTACTTCATGTGCTCCAATATGATCCCGAAGACCCATTTTCGTCCAATGGTCAAAAATTGGTTCCTAAAGCTGCCTTCCAGTTGAATTCTCCTGTCTCTTGCATGAACTCTATCCCCTTGACAGAAGAATCTTACGATTACGAAAAGCAAGAAAAGACTGTCAAGGTTCTTGGAGATTTCCAGACCATAGGGTCCACAGGAGACGGTTCTTTCTTCTCTGTCTTTCCTTTGAGTGAATCCACGTACAGAAGAATGTACATTTTGCAACAACAGCTTGTTGATAAAGAGTACCATTATTGTGGATTGAATCCAAGGTTAAACAGATTAGGTGGCTTGGAATTCAGTGGAGGTGAGATTAACGCCAAACCGATTTTGGATTACCAGGTGATTAAGATGTTCAGTAAGTTGAAAGACGACCGTAAAGCCCATTTTGCAACCAAGGTTGCAAAAGACCAGCAAGAGGTGTGGAGAGATCTTATAGAAATGGAGAATTCTTTGAGGAACCTATAGAGGTTTTGACTGAGATACTGGCTGCTAACTTGCTTAATGCTTAAATAGAGTAGCTCCCAACGTTTCAAGAATGTACATATAATAGAGTAATGGGGAATAATGTTCGGTAGAGTAGGCAGTAACTGTGTGCTTCGTAGACTGATCTCGTGCCGGCTTACTTAGAGTTTACTCAACTATGATAGTAGCTGTTTCATACACAACATAAAATGATTAGGTAGGATACGTATTGGCCCAGGCTTGGCTGTGGTTGTCCCATGAACTTGTATGTGCAGAAACGCGCATCAACCAAAAATATCAGTCAACATATCAGTCAACATGGCCAAAGTCAAGCCCACGAGGAAAACAGTCTCGTTCGAGAAAGAGCAGGGGACCTTTAAAGAAGGTACGGACTCTCCATCTCCAGAGAAAGCTACAGACGAGACTACGACCGTGACTGGTGAAGATTTCCAATTGGACTTCCCAACTCTCAAATCACCTTTCTTGACGATCCCAATCCATTACGTGTTGGTGTTGGTCGGGATGTTCAAGTATGGACTCACGGAAGATGTCGAAGGAGTGTTGTTAAAGGGTCTTTTGACTTTAGCTCCGTTGCAGATTGTCTACAATTCGTGGTTACTCGGCAACATTAAGAGGAAAAAGGGTAAGAAAGAAGAGACTAGCGTAGCGTTGTTAGTTATCAGCTCCATCGTGGGATCATTTGTTCTTACACTTCCAGTATTGATGGGGTTGATTATGTTTGGAGCTCCAGTAGTTGTTTATTTCAAGAGAACGTTATTGTTGGCTGCTCATTTATCACTTATTGCAATCAACCCGGTTTTGGTTGTCACTAAGTTTGATTTTGATATCATACTGAGCATTTTCAAACTCGAAAAGATATACGCCTTTGTGTTTAGAAACCAAGTTTTGGCTGCATTTTTTGGAGCAATCATTGGGACTTGGGTGGGTGTACTTCCAATTCCGTTAGACTGGGACAGACCTTGGCAACAATGGCCAATCACTTTGATTGTGGGTGGATATTCGGGCTCGGTATTATTTAGCGTAATTGCCGGCATATTGCTGTGAGTGCGGTATCGTTTTACGGTAATGCTCCGCGCCGAGATATTGAAAGACTGGGTACCTCGAGTCCAGCAACAAGCGATGCACGTACTGTATAGATCGAATATGGACAATTCAACATGATAGTGTATGATACAGAAGTCACATATGTACTGTATAATGTTCTTGTAAATCTGAACTCTTCCCAGTAGTAGTCGGCCTGGAAGCCATCTACTATGGACTGTACGGCTGTAGCTGTATTCGAAGTATACCCGCTAACCAATACACCTATAAATTCTAATACAAACACTTCTACTGTTTGTCTATCAGCCTGTTCTATCAGTCTGCAAGCTTCCGCTTGTAATTGCAGTGAAACCAGGATGAATTCTGTCCCTGGCAGCGATAAAACCATGTCGCAGATAAATTCACTTGTGATCGCGCGCTTGCAACCAAAACAAACCAAACATGTCTGGCTTCCCAAGGGTACCGTTTATCAATGGAGACACTGACGACGAGGCTTCGATCCATCTCAACACTCGAGTCGGGCCGTCCAAACCCTTGAGAGGACCTACCAAAGAAGTCCCCAAATCCATTGATCATGAAATACTAAATTTACTTCACACTGAAGTCTCTGATGAAGAGATGCAGTCAGAGCATCTTGAAAAGTATTACGAGATGTTCAAAGAGGGAAGGCTATCGGAATTCATGATCGATCAAAATGGACAAGCTGATCCAAGCGAATACAGTTTGGAAAACTCAGATGAAGATTTCGAGATAATTGATCGAAAGGAAGAGGTAGATGGTGCCCCACAACTTAGTGGGTTCCACGAGCCTAGCACACGAATAGATAAACGCAAAACAGAAAAGTATAATTACGAAGAGGATTCACATATCCCAGAGAACAGCTCATACATAAATAAAAAGCCTCTAGATACCCCGGAGGCAACGCAAACCGACTCCAAACTAGAGGAAGAAAAATCAAGCCCGTACAAAGCCCCAATCAACAAAAACTATGTGATGTATATCGTTTTCTGGTTGATATCTTTTGGATGTACGCTACTTGTGCTATCCAGAAACAGTGGATCTAGCGTCATACCCTCGATACCGTTGGGATCTGAGTCGTCACAGGTTAACTCCAAACTCAAATCGATTCAAAAGGAGTACACCAAACTAAGCGAGTTGACTGAGGGACTCTCTGAAAGGCAGAACAACCTTGAACATCTCGTTGGGGCACTATCTAGTCAGACCTCAAAACTGTTTGAGGCTACTTCTGCGCTACTCAAGTCTCTAGAGTCAAGAGCAGCGTCATCAAGCAAACAATATCAAAAACTAGTTGAGGAATTTGAAGTATTGAAGTCCAGCAGCAACATTGATGGAGGTCTCCTCGAACAGATAAATACCAAATTCGTGGAATTCGAAGAATACTACAAACGATTCGAGACTTCCAAAGATAATCTTTTGGAGGAATTTATTAATAGATTACCAAGTCAAGTACCAGTGTACATTAAGGATCAAAAAATCCATGTGATCCCTGAATTCAGCAAATTCTTGTACACCTTTGTTGAAGGCTACGTACAGGGCAACACCACACGCTCGTGGGAGTCATTTATCAAGGAGAATAACAGCAATTTTGAGCAATTGATAGATAAAACAGTGACAGAGAAAATTGAATTGGTGAGCAAACAACAGATCGAAAGACTTGTGAAGCAGAATATCAATTCAAACAATAAGGTTATCATCGAAAAGTTTAATAATTTGATAGATAACATATCAATTGTGAATTCTACAGAAGGATCGAGATTAGTTTTAGATAAGGGAATCAACCAAATCTTGCTTGGCAATCTACTTGAAATATTTTCCAAAGGATCTGTCCAGGTCAATTACGCAGATTACAATGTTGGAGGAAGGATTCTTGGGTTTTTAACTCGATTAAACTTGAATAGCAAGGCCACTTCTGGCCATGAACGTACTTTTCTCGGGAAGGTATTATTTGGATGGTTTGACTATCTAACTATTCGATCACCCCAGACCTGGAAGTATAATGCCAATAACATATTATTGGACAACGGTAGCACATGGCAATGCACTTCTAGTCATTGTTCAGTTGGTATTCGACTTTTTAACTCCGTGATCCTAACTGATTTGATACTAAAATTAAATCCATCCCAACAAGTACAGGTCTCAATCTATGTTAAACCAACTAGTTATGAGCAACTGAACCAATTACTCCAGTATTTGAACTCCTTTAAAATCTCACAACCTTCACAACTCTCTACCAAATATCTCAAAAAATTTGTAAAGGTCAAAGAATTTAAGGTTCAAAAGAAATCTGGGCCATTGAGCCATATTAAATTCCCTGTTTCGTTGGTAAACTTACGGATTCCTGTGAAGGACATTTATTTAGAGTTTGAAGGAGTCGATGAACCCATTTCTATAGACTTGGTTAAGGTTTATGGGATTTCGGAATTGAACGCGTACAAGTACAAAGAGGATTTTGATCTTGTTTTGGATAAATTGAGCTCCCAAGGGGAACTGTCGAAGGAAGAAGGCTTGGGTATTGACGACAGCGGCGATTTGAGCGATGCTTTCGATGTATTGTTAGGAGAGGATTATCTATACTAGAAAATTTGCTTTGGCAGAGTTGGCACCCGATTCCCTTTAATTTTGCATCCCTAAGAAATAGCCTTTCCCCATGTTTTGCGCCGTCCGAGACACTTTCCCTTTGATTTTGCGTCCATGTCAACGATTTTTTATCCATCTGTGCGAGTGACGTGAGCCAAGACAAGATAACGGCAGAGTCAGTCATGCCTGAAACTACCAGCCGCTAAAAGTCATTTTGGCTCAGGTATGCTCTTCTAGGTAAGCTTGCAGGAATCCATTTTTGATGGATGCGAGTGATTTGGGCCCTTTGCTCTCTTTTTTTTAGCCTCACTCTTTTTCCGCTGCTGGCTCACGGTGTCCAAAAGAGAGAATGGAACCTCGCAATTTATCCCTGTAAGGAGTTAAGGAGTTACACAAATTCAGCACGTTGCTTGTTAGTAGCGATGGTATCCTCGCTACGCTTTCGCGATGCAACCCAGCGAAATATAGTACTTAGCCTGATAGTTAGGCTTCTAATTAAACTTCTGTAGCTTATTAAACTGCACCATACTTGGAGAATTATGTAGAACCCAATCAAATGTGTGGGTGACAACGAAGTAGAAAAGGCAACACAGAAAATAAAGAAAAGGCCAGAGTATGAACCTAAAGTATTATTGGCCAAACTCGGTAGCGTTAGCGTGACTTTAAGCTTGGGAAATGGCGCAAGCAATCGAGAACACCCTAGAGCTTTGCAATTTCGATGATCCGAGCTCGCCGCCGGCACTTCCCTAGGGCCCGTTTTTTCTATCGAGGCTTAGGGCCATGACAGCAAAAGAAAATAAGGTGGGGCTTTTATGTAATGCTTTGGATATTCTCATCGTAAAACAAAATCAAAACTACTCTACAAACAGATCAAGTAAAATCTTTATTATGCAACGAAAACCAGAGGTTTTCTTTATGACGAAAGCGAAACGCAAATGAAGAATATATAAAATAACATTTTTATGTTTAGTATAAGAAAGCAACAACACCCATCAAACCGGCAGCAACAGCTGGAGCAAGAGCGTTAGCACCGTTGTTGACAGTGACTTGTGGCACAGAAGTAGAGAGAGAGGTGGATTCAGCAGCAACAGTTGGAGCAGAAGGCTTGGCAGTAGTAGCGGATGGAGCTGGAGCTGGAGCTGGGGTGCCCTTAGATGGAGCTGGAGCTGGTGGAGCTGGAGCTGGTGGAGCTGGAGCTGGAGCTGGGGTGGTTGGGATTGGGCAGTAGGTGGTGTAGGTGGTCTTGTCTTCAGTGACAGTGGTGACACCGGTAGTCTTTGGAACAGCAGAGCACTTGTTGTCAGAGCAAGAAGTGATGGTGACAACGGTGGTTGCAATGTGAGAAACGGTTTCGGTACCGGTGGCTGGGGTGGTTGGGGTCAATGGACAGTAGGTGGTGTAAGTAGTGTCAACTGCGGTGACAGTAGTTAAACCGGTGGTCTTTGGAACGACAGAACACTTGTTGTCGGAACAAGAGGTGATGGTGATGACGGTGGTTTCAATGTGAGAAACGGTTTCAGTACCATTGGTTGGGACAACTGGGGTAGTGACTGGGGTAGTGGTTGGGGTGGTAGTTGGGGTCAATGGACAGTAGGTGGTGTACGTGGTGTCAACTTCAGTGACAGTGGTCAAACCAGTAGTTTCAACAACTGGAGTACACTTGTGGTCAGAACAAGAAGTGATGGTGATGACAGTGGTTTCAATGTGGGTATCAGTGCTGGTTGCAACAGTAGAAGTGTTGGAGTAACCAGAGGAGATAGCCAAAGCAGAACCAGCAATAGCGGACAAAACAGCGGTAGATGCAAACTTCATTGTATATTAGAGCGAGTGATGAAGAACTTGTTGTATTCTAATGTTGTAAAACTGACGTTCCTTTCTACTACTTATATACTTTTTGGTTGTCCTCTATAAATAGGCAAATTAAAATTTTTGCAACTCAAGAAATATTTTTTAAAAGGATGTTGCAATCCTGCAGTTTGTGTGCTCTTTCTAAAATAGAAGCAGCGACACAGAAGCTTGACTGAAGATTATCAGCACGGGGAAAAACATGGAATGCCGTGACTACAGAACTGGGGACGAAGGTTGGAAGCAAAAGCATACAGCTGAAGACACCTAGATCTATGTTTTCCGAGTCCCAATACCGGCCTCGCTGTCCTCCCATGTGACGCTAGAGAGGCTACGCGAAAGATCCAACCCCTTCGAGTCGGTCTGAATCACTTTGGGTTAAAATGGTTAGGGGCCCCTCAAACTCCAACAACTCTACTTTGCGACCTCACTTGCCAGTCTGATTCGAAAATATTCTAATAATAACGACAGGGGGTTCTCTAACTTTAGTTACTAAATATAAAGCGCGATAGGAGAGAGAGAATTGGTGACCAAGCTAGGCTCATAGGGTATGAGATTAAGAGATAACAAAAACTTGGGGGTTGTGAGTGTGAATGTAAAAATTTAGTTGCGAAGGTAGCTTTTCCAGCACCGCTGTTTCATGCCTCGCTCTACGGTGCTGGATCAGATTTTTTTTAAGCTTGGGTGAGAGATAACATTCCCTGTGAGAAATAAAGGAGGACCAGACCGTCCCTTCGCTTTTTTTACGACGAATAAAATTCACAATAGTTTACACTGCAATTTTTAATATACCTCCTTACAGTAACGGGTAAACGAACAACAAGTACACAGACCCATAGTGGTTAACCGCATTATTGTGATTTATTAACAATTCTTTTTATCGGTTTTGAGTATTGGTGGTGCAACAGAAAAAAATTTTGCAAGCAACTTTGGATCCCTCCTGCGTATTCTTGCGGCGGGGCGCACCGAAAGTCTCGCTAAATTTTTGTTGTCAACGTGAGATTTGGATTGATCCACTACATATAGGTAATAGCCAGCAGTCACTAGTAGGACTATCTTTGATACAGCAGATGAGCGTGGGCCTGGGGCGGCGTGGGCCAAGGATACCAAACAGTCTACAGTTCAACGCCATTTTGCCTACCAGATAGATCACTTTCCTCGGTCCAGACCTCGCATATCAGGCTGGTTCTTTTCCCTTTTGCAATGATGGAATCTCTCTGCTAGAGATTGTCACCCCAATGGCCATGCATTCTGGAGCAAAGATAAGGGGTTGATGAGTGACAAATGCCTGCACCAGTTTTGTCCTCTTGCCAATGTTTATGGGCTGATCTGGGCCATGCGTAATACCTTTCTCTTACAGAGTGATAGCGTCGCCTGATTTCAACGTTTCGGAACATAACCAGATACTATCACAATTCTTGTCTTGCCTACATTTCCTTCAAGCAAATGCTGTAACATTCTATTCTTCATTCGCTACTTATTGGTTTTCTACGGATTTTCTAGTTTTACGTGTTTTGTAAAGGATCATCTTGAAAGAAGTCTTGGGAGGATCATCGGATATGTGCTGCGAGCATTCGCAAATATTTATTGACTCACTCACCAGTACGGTGACAAGGCTACTTCAAGTAAACCTTGAAAGTACCAATCTCAAAAGCACCAAGCCCAATTTCGAGCTCGTCACCCTTCAATGTCAACTCCTTGCCGAATTCAGGATCCCTCTCATCTTCCAAAGCATTGGTTCTAAAGACCTTGTCAATGTGAAGATTTGGATTAAACTTCAAAGTACCTCTGGAAGCTCCACCAAGTGATTCGTACACTCTCAAGACAATACTCTTTTCCTTAGTCTTGGTCTTAAAGGATTTCAATTCGTTGACATCATAATCGTTTTCTCCCCTCTTGATGTGAGAAAGAATTAAACTACCTGCATCCTTCAAACTGACCAAACCTAAAACCTTGGCAGAGAAATCTCCCTTGTCAAAAACATGCTTATCCAACTTGTAGTTAAAGTTGTAAGCCAACTTAACAGTGGAAATACCTAATGGGCCGCCGTGTGGATACAAGGCGTACTCAAAGTCGTGCTCACCCATGTCGGCGCGGTCATCAGGGGCCTTAGCACTTCTTAACAACGAAAGCCTAATCAAGTTGCCGTGAATAGACCCACCGTACTTGCTGTCATTCAAAACAGAAACACCATAATTAAATTCACTCAAATCCATAAATTTGTGGTGAGCAACTTCAAATTTAGCAACTTCCCACGAGGTGTTGTAGTGAGTTGGTCTTTGAGTAATACCAAATTGGGTCTCATAACTAGCCTGTGGGGCGGAGTGAATGGTGGTTGGGAATTGCACCTTCAAAAATTTGTAGGTTTCATGCCAGTTAACATGTGACTTGAACTTGACAAAGTTGTTCTGCACAATGTCATCACTACTGGTCAAACCTTGAATCGAAATTTCTGTTTCAATCAGAGACTTCTCAGAGATTTCATTCGTCACAAGAAGAGAAGCTTCAAATCTGTTGTTCTTCTTCACGCTAACCTTACCGTTGGTTAAGAACTTAAACTTGTTCAAGGAGTACAACTCGGTATCCCATGCTGGGAAATTCAATGGTTCATCGTCAAACACAACAAATTGGTTACCTCCAACAACTTGGTCCTTGGAAGCGCTGGTTTGTTTAGTAGCTTCAGGAGAGATGACTTCACGCTTGTTGACAATATCATACAAGGAGGTGATAATACCATTTTTGGAAATCTTGGCCTTAAGCAAGCCGTTGGACAAGACGAAAGCATCAACTTCCTCAACCACGGATGCTGGATGAACAATGTCATCAACATCATGAATAGTGGTTTGACCATTCTTGGAACTGACTGAAATACTGATCGAGTCATCCTTGTTCTTAATTCCAAATTGATTATTCTTCTGCAAGAGCTTATAGATTGAAGATTGGCCATCAATGTGCACAACTTCATTTCTGTCCCAAGGCAAGGTGTTCAAGAAGGAGGCATCTCTTAAGCTGGCAACTTCCTTAGAGGTGTAATCGCCAATGACTTCTTGAATCAACTCATTGGTACGCTTCAAGTTCTTGGTCAATAATGGGAAGGCTTCTTCATAGTAGACCATACCAATACAAGACCCTGGAAGAACATCATGGAACTGACACAAAGCCAAGTCTTCCCACAATTGGTGAATCTCAGTGGTTGGGTAAGTGTACTTCTTGGAGAATAAGGAGTGCAAACCGGCCACCAATTCCAAATCATGCAATTTGATTTCGTTAAAACGAACCAACTTCTTGATGAGGGCTTGTGTGGTGTAAGTACCTCTGTGAAATTCTAAATAGATTTCACCAGCCCAGGTTGGCAAGTCTGCACCTTGGTTAGAGTTGTCCAAAATGTGTTCATAAAAGTCATCAACTGTGTTTCCAATGTGAACGGTTGGGATGGCTCCAGTAGTGTTAGCCAAACCTCTGCATCTCCTAACCTTTTCGATCATTTCTTCAGTTGGACCACCACCACCGTCACCGTGTCCATACAACAAAAGTCCAGCGTGGACATCTCCAGCATTCTTGTGTTGAGTCAGGGATCTAACAACATCGCCATAGTGCGCAGCAGCCGTATAAGTGTTTGCCGGTGGCATATGGACCAAGACCTGCGACCCATCAAGACCACGCCAGTTGAAGGTGGTCAATGGGAACAGGTTAATGTTGTTCCAAGACAACTTCTGAGTTAAGAAACGAGAAATACCCACAGATTGACAGATTTGTGGAATCTGAGAGGAGTATCCAAAAGTGTCTGGCAACCAGAAGATGTTGGAATAGAATCCAAACTCATCAAATTGGAATCTCTGACCCAAGAGGAATTGTCTAATCAAGGATTCACCATTTGGCAAGTTCGTATCGTTTTCTACCCAAGATCCACCAACGGGTAAGAATTGGTTGGTTGTAAATTTTTCTTTAACTTTTTCATATATTTCTGGATGATACTTTTTTAACCATTTAAACTGCTGCATTTGCAGCGCAACGAAGACGTACTCTGGATATTGGTCCGCAATCTTAATCTGGGTTGTCCAAGATCTGACAATCTTACGTTTAGTTTCTGCAAATGGCCACAACCAGGCGGTATCAATGTGACAGTTTCCAAGGGAATAAACATCGATACGTTTAGTTTTGGAGTTGGGGAAAGTTTCGAAGACTCTTTCGGAATCCACATCAGGGCCCAATAATTCTTTGGCCAATTCACGGCACTTTTTGATGGACAGAGGATCGTTTGGATCAAAGGCGTCCATAATTTTGTTACCCAAGGTCAAAGCTTGATGCTTTTGCCATTGGTTAGCAGGCAATTCACGAGCAGCATCACCCAAAATCCAGAAGTCCCAGTACAATTTACGGGCATCCAAATTAGGCAATACCAAGTGAGCTCTATTCAATCTAAAGTAACGGTTAGGGTCAGGAGTTCCTCCGTCACCATTGCCAAACATCCCATTGCATGCAACTTCAATATAGAACTTCTGAGGACCAGTTTTCAAGTACTCCTTAGGAATTCTGAAAATTGTACGCTCACCGCCTCCAGTAAATGCTTGCAAGGGGAATCCCTTAGAATTGTAAATGAAGGCCTCTGAACTAGAGTCCCAGTCAATTTCTATGGCCTCTTCTTTCAACCACAGCTCTGGAATATCTATCTTGAAGGAGACCCACCAAGTTTTCCATGAAGGACCAAAGTTGAAACCCAACCCAATCTTCTTCCACTCAACGGAATCAAAATCAATATCCTTGAATAAAGGTCTATCGGTTTTTCCATGCTTATCGGGAACACGCCATGCCTTCAAATGTTGAAGTTCATGACGTTCTCTGTCATAAAATTTAGGTAAATTCAAGTCATGGTACTGACCACCAGTGTCAGTAAATTGTCTCAATCTTCCTTCATATAAATGTTGGACAGGTTTAAAGTTTGGTTGACGATTGTATCGATCATAAGGCATGATAATTGGATAGAGAAGAAAAATACAGTTAGTGCTTGTGGCAAGTCTATTGCTATTTAAGGGGGTAAGAGTGCGGGAGGAATGGGCTGGGGTAAAGCGCCTTGCCATTGTGCAGGACGGTCATGATTTCTAACCCTTCGATACACTCCACTCTATACAAAAAAAAGATCAACCATACATGAGGTCACTTTTCTTTATATAATTAATGTTGGATCTTAACTTCCTTGTCTTCTTCAATACTGGCAACAGCACTAGAACTACCAATGGAGGAAGAGTGGATTGCAGGTAAGTGGACAACAAAACCCTTAATCAAAGAATACTCGGTGGTGATTTTGCCACCCAATTCTCCGATTTTAGATTTGAGCGAACTAATGTCAATTTCGTTGGCAGTTTCTTTTAAAGTAACGATGTAACTCTTAAAGTCGGTCATTTCAATGTTGGATGAGGATGGGGAGTTGGAAACCAAGTAGTAGCTAGTAGTAAGGCCGGTGAAAAGTAAGAAAACTAAAACAAACGTCGAAAGGAGCTTATTCGAATAGTTATTCATTCTTTATCAGGGACGAGCAGATGCCTTACGTTTTATATGTTTGCCACCTGTAATGGAGACTCCTTAAAAAAAGAGTCCAAATCAGGAAAAAATACTGCGTTCGGAATTCCGATAAGGCTCGAATCAAACGTCTTTTGAAATTCAGGTTTTTAAGGGCAAAATCAAATCAAGGGTTTCCGATGTTTGACTGGGTTTTCAGGTTATCAGAGAAAGTGAAGCGGAACGGCATATTAATTTATACCTTCATAGTGATTGGATCGCTGGCCTATGTCTTTTATGCACTTTCTACGTTTCCACAGTTACCTCCTCCTCCTCCTTCTCCACCCAAAGGAAGCAAGAACAAGAGCAAGAAGAAGGATGAACAAAATAAACCTAAGCAGCATGATAGCACGCCTTCGGGTATAGTGTATTCGTGGTCTAAGAGAGAGTTGTTTGGCTATTTGGTTAGCAAAGGAATCTTTATAGATATTGATGCGGACATTGAAGAGGTCAGGTCCCAGGCTTTGGCGGTATTTGAGAAAGAAGGTTCAATATCGGCGTAAAACAGATTTAAGTAAGATGTCAGCAAAATGAAAGAGACTATTAATGTCAGTAGACGTACTACAGTTGATACTGATGCAGTCACTGTTCCTGTGGTCTGTATGAGGTTGGCATCAACCTCAGTTCCATGGAGCAACAATGCGTCTCCCCAGCAGGAAGCCACATTTTCACAACACCGCTATCCATCTCCTACAATACACAGTATGGAGACCCGAGACTAGGGTGGGAATGTAGTAACTATAGACCACTTGCTATTCCACGCTTCCCCATTTCCTGTATTGTTTTCTGTGGCACCGCTGTGGTAACCTACAAGGTCCGCTTTCGGTCTATATATAAAAACCAGAATATCTCAAGAAAATAGAGAGAAGCACTTTGAATGAATCTCAGGTGGCACGAGTAGTTCAGATCCCTCAAACACAGACAATGCCAAATGGTGGTGTCGGTTGCTTGATTTACTAGTGATTATACTGTATTATGACATAATCGCTCCAGACCGGCGCCGTACAGGATTCTCCCCCAATAGAAATCTAGAATTTTTTTGGGTCGTCCACATGACAAATCCATAATTTTCAGGGGACTATAAAAAGAAGAACGAGTGTTTTTCCAAACTTGTATTCTATAATAACAAAAGTATAAACGAACATTCAATATGGTTAAGGCTGGTAAGTATAGATCGGATAAAGGAAGGAAGAATTGAGCATATTCCCATGGTACAATTGACACAATTGTGCGTCAACTGACAGGTTGCACGGAAATTGCAATTGGAGATTTTTGTATGGGGAAATTTTAATTGCTCAAGAGTTAAGTCGACCAAGGCTGATACTAACAAAAGGAATGCAGTTGCTGTTTTGAGAGGAGACTCCAAGGTTTCCGGTATTGTCAAGTTTGAACAAAGTTCTGAATCCGAACCAACCACTATTTCCTACGAAATTGCCGGTTTTGATGCCAACGCTTTGAGAGGTTTCCACATCCACACATTTGGTGACAACACCAACGGTTGTACCTCTGCTGGTCCTCACTTCAACCCATTCAAGAAGGAACACGGTGCTCCAGAAGACGAAAACAGACATGTTGGTGACTTGGGTAACATTACCACTGACGCTCACGGTGTTGCTAAGGGTGTCAAGCAAGACAACTTGGTCAAGTTGTTGGGCCCACACTCTATCGTTGGTAGAACTGTTGTTGTCCACGAAGGTACCGATGACCTTGGTAAGGGTGGTTTCGAAGACTCCAAGATTACTGGTCACGCTGGTGCCAGACCTGCCTGTGGTGTCATTGGTTTGACTGAATAGGTTATGTGTAATGAATGGAAATCCGGATGTTGAATCGCTGCTGTGCAAAGTAGCTGTAGATGTAGTCAATTACCAGAGAGAAGCGGGAATATTGGCTCATTGTGTGTGATTGAGGTTATTGCCTATGCCATTGACCGTAGTGCTGCGAAGTGGACCTGATGCGGCAGCGGCATAGTGACGGACCTGCGATTGAACAAAGTAGCAGACCAGTGACTAGGCATAGTGGCGGACCAGTGATTTTCACCTGCAAATTACAGCTATGCTTCACCCCACATGAATTCTGATGGACTGAGTGCAGATAAAGGTGCCTCGCACCCAACGTGATAATCCGTACCCTGTTGGCGTTAAGAGTTCCGAAAGGGAGATCAACCACATGTGCAACTTGTCAAGTCTACTATTACTAGCGATCGGCCCTTTCCTAAATAGAAGTGCCCGTTGCCCTCATGGTAGCAGAAAGTCTATTCTGATACAATTGTTCTGTGAAGACCCGTACCGTTCGCATCCGGCACAACAGCAGAAGAACGTTAAGCGTCTCATAACCGTTGCCAATTGCATTCAATTTCGTATATACTCCCCTGAAATTAAGCTTATAAGCTTAGGTTACTACGGGTTATGTTAGTTCCACGTTTATTTAGCGATCCTTAATCCGTTCCATCGTGTTCCAAACATGGAAGAATGGTTCCTCTTTCACTATCTTCTTTCTTGGCTAACTTTATTATGCAAGATCGTCTCCCACGTTTCCTTGAAATACATTAATTACATGGTTACCGAAAATTAGCAGAAGAGAGTCGGATTCGGATGGCACTCAGCGGTGATGTGCTGACAGCATACAATTATTTCGCTTCCTTCGCAGCCTCGTTCGCTTACGGGAAACAAGCAAAAACAACCACTGGGTTGGTCATAGGGCCCAATAAGCAATCTAGATGGATATCACTTTGTAGTTGCCGCCCGGAGACAGGCCCAGGTTTCATTCTCCCGTAACGAATGCCGCTCTTCACGGGCAACTTCCTAATGGAATTGCCGGATTGGGCGATCGATTATCAAAATACGTCAACGGGCCTCACTGTTTTGTGTACTGACAGGAGGTTCCTCGTGGGGCGATTAGGAGACTTGGGCAGTTTGGAAACTCTAAACTAGTGATAATGGTTGCATAGCACGGCACTTCGACTGGAAGTATAAAGAGACGGACTGCTGTCTTGCTTAATAAAACTGTAGACAAGATGATTTTCAAGTCCATCAGTACCTTTGTCGCATTGGCCGAATTGTGTTTTGGTGCAGCTGTCAGTTCCTCTGCAACCCCGACCGAGGCTGATTGTACCACATATATTTCCACCTCGGTTTCCACTTCCGTATCCACCTTTTATGTGCTTAATGACATCCCAGCATCGCAGGCCGCTGCTGCTGGAATTTACCCAGTCAAAGACTGTAACCCATTCTTCGACAGTCCATACAACGCCTGGTCATGTCACAACACCACCCAAGTTCCTCAAGAGTACCAATGTTGCTTTGAAAACTACGGTGTTTTGTTGGCTACCCAATTCTGGGACTACGATACTGATTTGTTAGCGCTTGCCAAATCGGGCGGAAATTCGACCGAGATGATTTCGCAAGCCGAGTCCATTGTTGCCCAAGCTGCTGCACAAGATCCAGTTTTGCAGCAATTCACCATCCACGGTTTATGGAGTGACTTGTGCAATGGTTCATACTACCAGTACTGTGACCCATCTTTGGAATTAGCAGACTCTGATAATCTTACCCAAATCATTGTTGATGAGTTCAAGGAACCAGAATTGTACGACTACATGATCAACCACTGGGTTAACAACGCCAAGTCCAACGTTCCAAACGGTGGTTCCATCTCCTTGTGGGAACACGAGTTCAACAAGCATGCTACCTGTATGAACACTTTGTCTCCAAACTGTTTCACTGGTGAATACACCCGTTTCGAAAACGTCGTCAACTTCTACAAGAAGGTTGTAGAGTTGCAAAAGAACTTGCCAACTTACCAATTCCTTGCAGATGAAGGCATTGTTCCGTCTTTGACTCAAAAGTACAGTCTCCTGGAAGTAGAGGCTGCTTTGGCCAAGCACCACGCAAACACCCAAGTCTATGTTGGTTGCCTTGATGGCGCAATCGACGAGATCTGGTACTACCACTACTTGCACGGCAGCGTCTTGACCGGTGACTACAAGCCAATCGATACCTTGACCAACAGTACCTGTCCTAGTGAAGTCTGGTACATCCCAAAATTACAAAAGTAAGTGTTGCAACTCAGACAACGCAACCCTTACGCTTTCTATAGTGTACGTGTTAGATTGAATTTTCGTAATGTATTTCGCAGCCTATTTCCCAACCTCATACCTACGTATGAACCCTCCTCATTTGGTTAATTTCTTATCTTTTGTGCGTATGGTAGGATGGTCGAGCATCTAAACCAGGACTTCGCTCCTAGTATTCTTTAATATAACTCTTACTGTGGAAGAGTTCAGCCCTCTTGACAGGGGTGCCCGCTACACATGGCGCCGCACTTAAAGGCTGTTTTCGTCCAATCTTAAGCACGACAAAAATACAGTAATTTGCTCCCCCTTCTTTATTGTAAGCTTTCAGATAATTGAGTTTAACCTCCGAGATACGTTAAATCTAAGCAAATCTTTTCTTTTTCCCCACTAATTGCCGTTGGTTTCTGCGTCGCCCAAAGATATACCACAAAGTAAAAAAAAAGTAACCAGCCCAGATTTACGATTCTTTAATTTTTTTTTCTTCTCTTAACCTTAAAATGACGTCCCACGAAGGGCCAGCAGAAGGAACGTCTAGTATTGGCGGTGGTCCCGACGAGCGGGTAGCCGAAGGCACTAACGATCACAATGCATCGAGTTCTGCCGACTACGACCAACTTTCTACGCCACAAACTCGAAGAAAGAGAGGTCTATCTTTACGATCGCAGTTGTTCAACAAAGCGCTATTTGATCAAATAACGAAAGGACCAGACACACTGGAGTCCAGGAACCCATTTTTATCGGCATTTGGAAGAGAGAGGTCGTCGAGTCGGGTGAGTGTTGCGCCAGCGCTAGACTCTACTATTGAGTTGAACGATTTGCAAAATGCTAGCGTGGATCAAACACACGCTACTCCGCCCCAATTCACAGTGGACCCTCCACCAGACGATCTGAGTGATCCAGACCAGCAAGGTACCAAAGCCACAAGTTCCTACAGTGTCTTACAATCAAACCTATCAAGATCAACCACTCATCTTACCGTGACGTCGTCGGCTATGGACGACAATGCATCCTTCTTATCCAAGCGCGATCGGGCGGAATACAAAAGGTACAAAACTCATAATCAGTTCCTCAAGTACTTGATTATCGCAAAAAATAGATTGCTAGGCATAAAAGAACTACCACCGACAGAGGCCGGTAGAATCATTCCCTTGTTGGTCAACCACCAAGAAGCCAACAACATTTTCCGGGACGCATACTACAGTCATACGAGCAAAGCGCTCATTGATGAAAGAACGAACCAACCGTACATTTCAAATCTTATTACCTCTTCAAAGTATACAATTTACGATTTTTTGCCCAAGCAGATTAAGGCACAGTTCTCCAAGGTTGCAAACTGTTACTTCATGGTGGTTGCCATCATGCAAATGATCCCTGGCTGGTCCACAACGGGTCACTATACCACCATCATTCCTCTATGCATATTTATGTCCATTTCTATTGGACGTGAGGGATTTGATGATTGGAAGAGACATGGACATGACAAGGAGGAGAATAACAAGAGAACTCATATCATCAAGGAGAATGAAGATTTATCCAATTTTGATACACAATCTATTTCAACCATTATGACAGAAACTATAGGAGGATCCAGTTTAAATAACAGCATTGAAGAAGACGAGTCCTTTATGAACCCAAACATGATGAAGAAATACAACTTGAAAGAGTACAACACAACCTGGAAGAACGTTAAAGTTGGCCAGATTGTTAGGATAAACGAAAACGAATGGTTTCCTGCGGATGTCGTATTGTTGGCAACCAGCAGTGATACTCAGGAAGCATTTGTTGAAACCATGGCCCTAGATGGTGAAACCAACTTAAAGCCTAAGTTGCCACACACCGAGCTTTCCTCCAAATTTAAAACCGTTGCAGGATTGAGAAGCACAAACACCTTGGTCACCGCAGAAGATCCAAACATCGATTTGTACAATTTCGAAGGGTCGTTCCAAATGAATGGCCAAACATATGCATTGGGACCGGACAACGTTGTGTACAGAGGCTGTGTGTTGAGAAACACCAAGTCTGTTTTGGGAATGGTTATATTCACTGGTGAAGAAACTAAAATTAGAATGAACAACTTGAAGAATCCAAGAACAAAGGCTCCAAAGCTTCAAAGAAATATCAATTACATTGTTATTTTCATGGTTATAGTTGTTATATTTTTGTCTGCATTTTCGACTATGGCCGAACGGCTCGACTTTAGTAACGCAAAAGGTAAAGCATGGTACTTATATGGACAAGACGCGGGTGTTGCAGCAACCTTAATGGGGTTTATTATCATGTACAACACCTTGATTCCGTTGTCTTTGTATGTTACCATGGAAATTATTAAGGTTATGCAGTTGTTGTTCTTGCAGTTTGACATTGACATGTATCACGTTGAGTCGAATACTCCAGCGGATGCAAAGACTGCAACAATTTTGGAGGAACTTGGTCAAGTTAGTTACATTTTCAGTGACAAGACTGGGACCTTAACAGATAATATGATGTTGTTTAGAAAGTTTAGTGTTTGTGGTGTTAGCTGGTTGCACGATTTAGATGTTCAGTTGAAGGAACAGCACGAATTCCCAGTTATCACTCCGCGCATTAGTATGCATGAACCCTCCCCGAGGAACAGCATCGATACTGCATCGATTGCGAGAAATAGCACTGACTTGACTTCAATCAAGTCTCACACTACCTGGGTATCAAGTGCACAACCAAAGAAAGTCCAAGACTTAAACAATTCTTTGCAGCTCTTAAAACATGTCCAAGAACACCCTCAGACCCTCTTTGCCAAGAAGGTGAAATTCTTCTTATTGAGCATTGCTTTGTGCAATACCTGTCAACCAAGAAAGAGAGACGACGACGATGACCAATCCTCAAATGATTCCATTCACGGAGAAGATTCGGTTATTGAGTACCAGGCTTCTTCGCCAGATGAGTTGGCTTTGGTTCAGGCTGCTCGTGATTTGGGATTTGTTATCCATGACAGACAAAGTTCAACTATTCACATTAAGACATATCCAAACGGGTTCGAAGACGAGCCTAAATACGAATCGTATGAAGTTTTAGATGTGGTAGAATTCTCATCCAACAGAAAGAGAATGTCTGTTATTGTTAGATTCCCAGATTCCCGTATTTGCTTAATCTGTAAAGGTGCAGATAACGTGATTATGGAAAGATTAAAGCATGCGGACTTAGCTAAAAAGAAGGCTCGTGAGATCTCGCTTGCTACCAATGACCGTAAGACCATGGAAGCAGAGATCATATTGCAGTCCAAGTTTTCAGTTGATGAAAGCAGACCTTCAATTTCTTCTTTGAGAAAGAGTCTTGCTCATGGACCGACAGAAAGATTAAATTCGATTGACAACACCCTTCAAAATAATCCAGATGACGAAGTGGCAAGCATTGCAGATAGAGCTAAAAAATCTTTGCATGTTCAACAAATGAAAAAGTACAGTTTAGAGCAGATGGTTCCCGGGGATATAACAGACCTGGAACATTTCATTCCAAATGATAAAGTATTAGTTAACGAAGAGTTCTTGCTTGAAAAGACTTTAGAGCACATTGAAGAGTTTTCCACTGAAGGTCTTAGAACATTAATGTACTCCTTCAGATGGCTTGAGAAGTCTGAGTACGAAAAGTGGTCTGCTGAGTATGCTGAGGCCAAGACCTCGTTAGTCCAGAGAGCCAGTAAAATAGAAACGGTGGGTGCAAAATTAGAACAAAACTTTGAATTGGTGGGTGCCACTGCGATTGAAGACAAATTACAAGAAGGTGTGAGCGAAGCCATCGAGAAGCTAAGGAAAGCAGGAATTAAGATGTGGATGCTTACTGGTGATAAGAGAGAGACTGCCATTAATATTGGTCACTCATGCACTCTTATTAAAGATTACTCCACAGTCATTATTCTTGACAATGTTGATGGAACAGATCATTTAATGGATACTATGACCTCAGCAACACAACAATTAGAATCTCGAAGCGTAGCGCACGCTGTTCTAGTAATTGATGGTGCAACTTTAACAGACATTGAAAAAGACCCAACATTGATGACCTTATTTTTGGATTTGTGTGTTAGGGTCGATTCAACCATCTGTTGTCGTGCTTCTCCTTCCCAAAAGGCCAATATGGTCACCTCCGTGAGAAAGTTGAACAAGAGAGCCGTCACTTTAGCTATTGGAGATGGTGCGAATGATATTGCAATGATTCAAAGTGCCGATATTGGAGTTGGTATCACTGGTAAAGAGGGCTTACAAGCAGCTAGATCTTCTGATTACTCTATTGCTCAGTTCCGCTTCCTTTTGAAGTTGTTGCTTGTCAATGGAAGATACAACTATGTGAGAACCTCAAAGTTTGTTTTATGCACATTTTACAAGGAACTTCTTTTCTACTTGACCCAATGTGTTTACCAGAGAAACACGTTGTTCTCGGGGTCTTCAATGTATGAAAGTTGGTCATTGTCCATGTTCAATACCTTGTTTACTTCGTTGCCAGTGATTTGTATTGGTATGTTTGATCAAGACTTAAAACCTGCAACCTTATTAGCAGTACCTGAACTCTACAACAAGGGCAGGTTGTACCAAGCATTTAACTTGAAGGTGTTTGTTTCATGGATGGTGTTTGCAACATTCCAAAGTGTTGGGATCTCATTCCTTGCGTACTATGCATGGGGCTTCAATGCTTTGAGAGACAACACGACCTTCCCACTTGGTACATTGGTTTTTGCTGCGCTAACGGTTATTATCAATGCCAAGTGTGAGCTAGTTGAGATGCAAAATAGGCAATGGCTTTCCTTTGCTGCATTTATCATATCTGTGGGTGGGTACTGTCTCTGGAACGTATTGATCATGATGCTTTATAGGCTGAAGGAATCACCCATTTACTTTGTCTCTTACGGGTTGTTAGAATGGGGCCAAGACCAAAGTTGGTGGGCTGCTTTATTGATGCTTATCACAGTTCCGCTTTTATTTGACATACTTTTTAAAGTTTTCAAGTTCATGTTCTTCCCCAATGACGATGACATCTACAGACTTTTTGAAAAGGACTATTCCATGAGAAGCCTCTTTGAGCATATGGCATCTAAGGAGTTGCAACAAGGCTGGACTTTTGCAAGAGAACCATCTACCGTGAGAGCACACATCTCCAAGTTCTTTGGGCTTGGAGTTCCTACCTCCAACCAAGACATTGTAGAAGCGGCTAAGCTTCATTCTCAAGGCGCATACCAAAGAAAGAGAGCAGGCACAAACCCACTTGACTCTGAGTTGGCTCCTAGTGGTGACGGAGAAGCGGTGGTGACAGGAGGGTTTGAAAGGGCTATTGAAGGTGACTTTGAAATCTTGCCAAGTGGTAAGAGGGTCAAGGTGAAAAAGTCAAAGGGTTGGGTCAACTTGATCAGGAGAAAAGAGTCGTCAGACCAAGAAATCGAAGAAATTATTAACAATAGGTTAAACAACTTGGGGGAACAAGGCGATATAAAGTTGACCTAAAAGGAAACTCAGTATCAACACTATGGCGTGCTAAAAACAAGCCTATTCATTAAATAAAAATCCTGTATTAATTATTATTGTACTATTTAATGTGTCTTTTGTTTGCCAAAGTCAAATTCCTCTCCAAGTCCAGTATGGTACCTTTAAGGCCCTTGGATTTGCTGTTGCTTCTCAACCAAAGTTCCAACTCTAGTCTTTGCTGAGCAAGTTGTGGAATTATTGTTTGCTGAAGCTCTTGAAGATCTGGATTTAACAATAAGTCAAACAATGGGGACCATAGCTCGTTTTGCCAATAGCTCTTGAAAGACGACTCCAACATCAATTTACTCCCCGAGTAAGTAGTCTTCATATGGCTACCAAAGAGCATTAGGTGAATTATACAAGCTACTCTATAGTAGTCTGCTTCATAGGTCCAAGGTCTGCCGTCTCTTCTTTGTGGGCAGTCTTGCATATCACTATCAAGTTCACTGACAAATTGTACGTCAGTCGGAAATAATGTAGAATCGATTGCTTTTCCAAAGTCCACCAAAGTGATTGACTTCTTCATCCACCTGTTGTCATAGATCTCAGATAATTCCATTTCTTCGAATCTGAGCATGCAGTTGTCTATTTTAAGGTCGCCGTGAATGACGCCAATTCCATGCAAAAGCTCAACAGCTTTAAGAAGCTCAACCGATAAAAGAATCACAAGCAGCTCATCCACGCAGCCTTGATAAAAATCAACTACATCCAATAAGGTTCCCTGAGAGCAAAAGTCCATAAGTAAGTAGCTCTCGTCTTTGAAAATGGAGAAGGACTCGTGTTTTACAATCAATTTGGTGAGAGCCCTATCCATGCCAATCAATCTTCTTTGGATTTGGTTCAAAATGTAGAATTCCCACTCGGATGCTGGACTCTCGATCTTTAAGGCCCTCATCTCCCCGCTGGACCCTGCCTCAACTAGGTATATAACTCCATTCTCAGTCTCTCCCAACTCATGTCTCAAGCAGTACATCTCACTCCCGCAAAAATCTATTATTGCTGCCTGTGATCCTCTTGTTATGGACTTGCTGTGCTTGTTGGTGATTTCTTTGAATTTCTGCTTTCTAGAAACAATAGTGGATGAGCGGTCGTTATACCCAGCGTATGCTGATATTGGAATTGGCAAGTTTGCCAATAATTTCCTTTGTAATGCCGTGTCCCAAGGATTCACAAACTTGCTGGAGGGCTGCTCCACAAAGGGAGAGCTGTGGTGATCCTCTTTATCGGTAGGAGGTGTCGATACGCGGTCTACCGGTTCAGGAAGTTGCTGTGCATGTATGGTTTCCGTGACAAAGCCGTCGTAATTTGTAATGTCGTTTGCAACTTCTGGAAGCTCTCTTTCGTCTTCAGAGTTTAGCTCTTGTGCAGCATCGTTAAACATGTTAAACACCTCACGATTAGCCATACGAGAAAACATGGTGAGAGTTGGAGATGGAGGTCTCTTTTCTATCGGCAAAGGTATTGAGAATGTGGAGTCTTCAATAGGTCTCTGCTTGGGTGTGCTGCTGTGCTCGTATAATTCGTTAAAGTCGTCATTTTCGGTAGGCTTGGTCCAACCAGTGGTGTCCAATTTATCCATTCTCCGCTCCATCTGTGCATTAGGGATATCTTCGTGTCCTTGTATGTTTTCAAGGTTATCGTGATCGTCCTGTGTGGGTATCTCAGGCACACCAGATAATTCTGCTTCTTCTACATCTTGAAGTTTTGGGTTTCTGCTGAAAATCAAAAGCTCTAAGGGGCACATTTCCTCTGCGTTTTCAGGATACAACAAATCCACATTAAAGTGTAATCTTTCTGGTCTTTTGCCTGGGTTCTGAATTAAGGTGAAGGATTGACCACGGATATCAGTGACAACTTCTCTGGAAGGTTTTTGGTTCTCATCGTCTTTGAAAACTTTAAATTTAGGAACAGAAGACTGCCTGTCTAGGAGAGGAACCTTTTGTTTTAGCACTTCTCCGGACCACGGTCTAGCAGTGAAGACATTCTCCTTTGTTCTAGTCTTAATTGAGCCTAGAGATGCTGGTGCATCCGACTTATAGTCAGGATATTGAGCGGGTTCTTCATCCTTGAACACTTGTAGCTTCTGCTTCTTTCTCGCTTGTGCTGTTGCCTCGACAGGTGCCACAGCGTCTCCGGTCTTTAACGATAGACCACTTCTAGATCTCTCAGGTATATCTCGCAGTTGAATTCTATCTTCAAAAGATTGGAAGGAGCGCTCAAGTCTGCTCAAGGGTCGAGCAGATGCTTCAAGACCCAAGGTATAAATGTGGTGAGCCTCATCATACTTTCCACTCAGCTCCAAATACCTTGCAAACTCTTCATAGTATAATGCTAATTGGTTTCCAATTTCTTTCTTGGCCAAATACACAAAGATATCTTTAGGAGAGTCGGAGAAGTTAGCGTACTCCAACCAGATCTTTAGGTATCTGGCGTCGTTTTTGTACTGGTGTACATCACGGAATTGGGAAGTGCACTTCTCTAACAAGGTGATTAGGCCGTTTTCCGTAGATGCACCAATCGGGTAATTGTTGTGAATCCAGGTAATGTAGTCAATGAATGGTTGGATTGGGTCGTCTAGCTCCTCAGCTGTTTGCAAAGAGGATTCATACTCTTGTCTTTGGCCCTTGAGGGCCTCTTTGTGGTGCATGACAGATTTGGTAGATTGCTTCAAGGCTAAAGATAATTTATAAGCCGAACGACCCTCAATCAACGGCTGGATATTCTCCTTATGCTGCTCTATGATCGCAGCATCAGAACCCCCACTATATGACATCTCAAACGGGTTCGAAGATTGGTCTCTGTTTGTTTACGTGAGCAGCGCGTTCCAAATATTACAAAGCGTGTTGCGTGTCGCTCAGTTGCGCGATGTCGCGATTTTCAGTGGGCTTTAGCGCCCGCTAACGACATCACTGAATCACATAGAAGAACACATCATGAACTTCTTGGTCCTATTGCCGTTGCTAGTATCGTGTGTATCAGCACATAGATATTACAACGAAACACTTGATCTCACTCCTCTTCCAAGGAATACACTTTTAGCATCATTTCAATTTGAAATCGAGTCGTTGCCGTTCACCGTGATGTACCACGAAGGCAAAGACGTCTCATTGAACCATTACGAATACTTTCCTATGGCCTTAGGACCGCTTTTAGAGACCACAAATACAAGAAGTTTGAACTTGAGGTTTTCCCAGGGTTGGTGGGATGCTGAAACTTGGGGAAGCTTACCGTTCAATGGTCTGAAAAGTGGAGGGACCGGTGTCGAGGTATCTGCCGTTTTCGAGGCACCTGATTTGGAGACGGCTAGAGCCAATTGGTTCAAGTTAACCAAGACTTTAAGTGGGTTTTTCTGTGCATCTTTCAACTTTATTGACGATTCCATCACCACATTCCCCAAATCTCACATCGAGGGCACTATTCTGAGCCCAAAGAACAAGTTGTTCCACTTGAGAGCGGCATTGCCAAGTGAACCTATCTGTACCGAGAACTTGACACCATTTTTGAAAATGATTCCAACCAGAGGTAAGGCAGGGATCTCATCGCTCTTGGATGGCCACAAGGTGTTTGATTCTTTATGGCACAGTATGTCTGTTGACATAAGCACCAAGTGTAGTCCTACTTCCCAATGTCACTTAAGGTTGGAACAATCTGTGAACCATGTCATCGATATCATCAAGTCCCAACGTAAGAGAAGTGGTGCTGGTATTCCTAAACCAACTCCCGGTAGTGAATTGAGATGTGATGACTCCAAGACCTTCAACATCTGGCAATGTTATCCTGCCGACGACCCTGTTGACCTTGAATGGAGCTTGGACACTATTTACGGCAGAAAAATCAATGGTCCAGCGTTTGAAGATGACGCAACCACCTCCCGGGTCAAGGTCCACGTAGACTCTTCTAACTGGGGAGTTCAAGTTGCGTACGATGAAGGCGATGGGGTTGTTTTCTGGGATATTACTAATGGTCAGCACAATCACTCCGAGGAGTGGCTTGCTAAACCAAACCACTACGACGTTAGATTCACAACTCAGAACAGTACTATCACATTGACCCCACCCGTCCAACCGTTGAAGGTGTCTCGTTCTTTAACTGGGTACTCCCAAGACAAGGGAGGGTTCCGTATTTCCTTCACCAACCCTTCGGCCACACAAACTGTGAGATTCCAGTATTTTGAGAGTTTGCCGTGGTTCATGAGATTGTATTTAAACACCCTCACGGTGAGCATCGAGACTCCCCAAGGTACTAGCTCGGTCTCCGACGAGTCTGTATACATCAAAGACAGATACTTTAGACCAGCAGTGGACAGAAAGAGACCATCTCATTTGGAATTCTTTATCGAATTGCCTCCTCTTCTGACCTTGACATTGAACACCAAGTACGACAAATCCTTATTGCTTTATCATGAATACCCTCCAGATGCCAACCATGGGTTTGCTATTGAACCAGCAGTGATCACTGTCTTGGGCGACCACCCATATGAGTTGCGTACCACTAGTTTGTTGCTCACTCTTCCAACTCCCGATTTCTCCATGCCCTACAACGTCATCATCTTGACATGTACTGTGTTCTCCTTGGCTTTTGGCTCTATTTACAACTTGTTGACCAAGATGGTCATCACCGAAGAAGAGTTAGAAAAGGAAGCTGAGAATGGAAAGTTGAAAAAGGCAATCCGCCGGATAAAGGATAGGGTTGCAGCATTGAAGGCATTGATAAAAGGCAAATAAGAATAATGCTGCACTACAATTGAGCATCACGAAAATAAGCGAAAACTACCACTAGAGTTGACCTCGTTCGGCTCTTATAGAATGTATACTAATACTTTGAAATATCTATGAATTTTCTCTAATACCTGGCAGTACACGTAGCTATGCACCTGCGTTATGCTGACTATACATGGTGGGAGGTTGGGACCGATCAAAATGGATCCTCATATGGATCTTCCTCGTCGTAATCATCATCTTTTTCAAACTCGTAAACAATAGCTCCACCGGTGGAGCCCAAGGACTGCTGTGCATCCATGTATGGTAACTCCACTTGCTCCCTAGCCAATTTTTGTTTGCTGCTGGTGGTTAAGTTAAATGTGGTGAGGTCCTTCAACAAACTTTCGTCTTCCTCGACCGGAGCTTCTGTATCTTTTATTATTTCAAATGAGTGTGTGGTATTGTCAGCCTTGAACTTGTAGATTAGAGATCTGCCTGATTTTCTTCTATTGGTGAGGATCAATTTGTACTTGGGGCTATTGAAGGATGGGTTTGCTGGAATATTGAGGGCTGCGAATTGAGACTCATTAACCTCATCGTTTGCCAATGGTTCCACTTCAAAGATGGCACTAGCAATGAAACTCAAGAGCGTCACTGGACTAGGGTAATTGGAAGTGGAAATAAATGGTGTGTTGGTGTGGTAGGTTGCTAGTATGGTTACGTTTGGATGGCCCAAGGAAGCAATATATTGTGTCAACTCTTGGTGCTCAACGTAGTTCAAGCTATCTATAAGAAGCAATGTTTTCCCAGATACTTTGGTGTTTGCAGTGCTTAGCTCCTTCGATACTTGGGCAATAACTTGACTGGGGGTCAAACATGTGCAATCGATGAAGGACGTAGCGTATGATGGATGGTTCACCGTTTCGTACGACAAGTAGATAATGGTTGAATTCTTCTGAGTAAACTCTTGTATCAAGTAATGGGATGACTGGGCCAATGAATCCAAAATCAACAAGAAGGGACTCGACTCTTTAAGTGATATGAGTCTGGACAACAAGACCATGGAGTTCTGTGATGCCATGGCGGGTTACTTTTTTCTGATGAGATATCAAAAAAAGTTATACAAGAGCACCAGTATACACAGAAAAGAAATTGGTTGCACAACCATTGAAAAGAGTCTACGATCATCACAGCAGCTGATTATATAGACCATGAGCTCGAGCTTTTCCATTCCATCTGCACTTGCAGAAGAATTGAGGGCGGAAATGGATGGCACCTTGCATGTGGCAGATACATTGAAGAATGACTACAACAAGCAAAGGTACAACCGCCCCATAAACTTTACACAAGAAAACAAATCTTATAAGGAGATCATGGAGGAGCGTGAAATACAGCGTGAGGAGGTTCAAATACAGAAGACTATCGAGAATAAACCGAGATCAAGAAAGAGAAGGTGGGACGTAACTCCGGAAGAGTATGAATCCAACAAAAAGCTTATTCACTTCAAAAGCTTACCAATTATCCGTGGGTTACCCTTAACTGACGAAATACTCGATAAGCTAGTACCTGGATATGTCAAAGTCGAGATACCTAATCAGGTTTTGCAAAAAGTGGCACCTGACGTTACTGATCCACAGGGAGACTTTTTCGTTGCCGAAGACAAGACGGTGGTGGAAATACAGATCGGACCAAACGATATCCCTGGAGTAGCTGGTCTAGCATACTTTAAGGCAGAAGACGTAAAGTATTTTGGCAAGCTCGTGCATGTGGATCAAGCAGAAACCGACCATGAAGTGCAGTCTTTGAGGTTGTTACTCAAGATTAAGAATGGTAACCCAAAATCTAGAAAACGATCTATGAGACAGCTTACAGAAAGCGCCAAAAAAGTGGGTCCAAGCATTCTCAATACTATTCTCCAGATCTTGGTAGAGCCCGCCACTGACGAGCAGGAACGCCACATCTTGGTCAAGCTAATTGGAAGGCTATTGTACCCATTGGGCGATGAAATCAAAGAGTATACGCATAAGATATTGGTGGTGATATCTCCGTTGTTGATCGACGAAGACTTTACATTGAGGCTCGAGTGCCGAGAATTGATTGCCAACATCACAAACACAGTTGGTCTTGCCAACATGATATCCACCTTGAGGCCCGACATTGACCACGCTGAAGAATTCATCAGAAACGTGACTTCCAGGGTTCTTGCTATAGTTGCCCACACTTTGGGACTAACAATCTTCATGCCCTTCCTCAGAGCGGTGATAAAGTCAAAGAAAAACTGGATGGCCAGACACACAGGGATAAAGATAGTACAGCAGTATTGTGTATTGGTCAGTAGCGGGCGGACGCTTTTGCCGCACTTGTCGGAATTAGTGAGCATTGTGTCGCTCTGCTTGCATGACGAAACTTTGGCTGTGCGAACCATGGCTGCAAATGCATTGTCGCAGTTGGCAGACGCCGTTTCTCCGTACGGTATGGAGTCCTTTGAGCCTGTGTTAGAACCTGTGTGGTACGGCATCAAAAAGTTACGAGGAAAGGGTTTGGCGAGCTTCTTGAAGTGTATTTGTTCGATTATCCCGCTAATGAACTACGATGCAAACTACGAGGAGTACTCCAACTACTACAGCAAAGAGTTGGTGAATGTTATTGGACGAGAGTTTGGGTCTCCAGACGAAGAAATGAGGAAAACTGTTTTGAAGATCGTGTGTGAGTTGCCCACCTCCAAACACGTTTCCATCAACCAGTTGTTCCAACCATTTCTCAAGAACTTTTGGAACAGAAAAAGCGCTTCTGATTCGAGGCAGATTCTCAGAAGAATTGTTGATGCCACAGTCAAGTTTTCTTCTACCCACAACTTTCAAGAGGTGCTATCGGCAGTAGCGTTCTTTGCAAAGGACAGAAATGAGGCTCTCAGGAAGTTGGCAGTTGAAGCGATCCACAGAATGGTATCCACATATCCTATGGAGCTAATCGGCACTGATTCTGAACTCGAAGTTAAACTCGTTGACAGCATAGTGTACGCATACCAGGAACAGGTAGTTCAGGAAAAGATATACTCGCAGGTATTTGGGTCGATGTCAAAGGCATTGGGCAAGCGCTTGAAGCCCCATCTTGATTCCATAATTAGTACTATTTTGTACCGGTTGAAAAACAAGACTCCCGAGGTGAGGCAGCAGGCAGCGGATTTGATCTCAATTATGGCTGAGTCTATCAAATTGTGCGATACCAACGACGAGTTGCTAGGAAAGTTGGTGTTGATCCTATACGAATCGTTGGGTGAAGTGTATCCCGAAGTGTTGGGGTCCATCATTGGGGCCTTGCATGCGTGCATTGACCAGATCGATGGGTCGTTTGAGTTGACCAACCCGTCGGTCAACCAGATCTTGCCAACCTTGACTCCAATCTTGAAAAATAGACAAGAAAAGGTGCAGGAGTCGTGTATCAAGTTGATTGGGTTGATTGCAGACAAGCACGGACCCAGCATAAATGCCAAAGAATGGATGAGAATTTGCTTTGAGTTGTTGGAGATGCTCAAGTCCACCAAGAAGCGCATTCGTGTGGTTTCCAACGCCACTTTTGGGTCCATTGCCAAGACCATCGGTCCTCAAGACATTATTGTTATGTTGTTGAACAACCTTCGTGTGCAAGAAAGACAGTTGAGAGTGTGCACAGCAGTCGCAATTGGGATTGTTGCAGAAACTTGTCTTCCGTTTACAGTGCTTCCATCAATAATGAATGAATACCGAACTCCAGACAAAAATGTCCAGAATGGTGTTTTAAAATCTTTGAGTTTCATGTTTGAGTATATCGACGGAATAATGGCTAAGGATTACCTTTACGCAATCACTCCACTAATTGAAGACGCATTGACCGATAGAGACTTGGTTCATAGACAAACAGCAGCCACGGTGATTAAGCATCTAAGTTTGAACTGTTTGGGAAATACAAACAGTGAAACTGTCCAGGTTTTTGTTCACTTTTTGAATTTGCTCTTGCCTAACGTTTATGAAACGTCACCCCACGTCATAGAGAGAATTCTCGAAAGTGTTGATTCATTGAGGATGATAGTTGGTGTGGGACCGTTTTCAAACTACTTGTGGGCAGGGTTGTTCCATCCTGCTAGAAAGGTCAGGACACCATTCTGGAAAATTTACAATAGTTTGTACATACAGGCAACGGACCAGTTGGTGCCTCACTACCCCAGATTCGAGCAGTTGGGAGATAAGGAAGAAGAAGAGAGCTACACCATAGACGCTATGGACATAATTTTGTGATTCCCTTTGTTTGGTACCACTTATTTCGTCTACTGTTCTCCAAGAAGAAAGACGTATGGACATAGTATTGTGATCTCCTTTGTGGCTCATTTTGTCTACTGTTGCTCCAAGAAAAAAGACGCTATGGACATAATATTGTGAGGGACTACATAATTTGATACCTCTCATATTCTGCACCTTCGTCATGTGTGTTTAAGTACATGGTAGGACGGACGTCTGGGGCAATTCTAAATATTTCTTCGGTGTCGCCAAAAGGGTCGCCAATGTAATTGTGAATTTCCGGAAAAGACATGGCTTCCCGTTCGTGGTGATAGCATCTCGTTATGTATCTGCTGATCTTTCTTGCTTGGAACTCGATAATGTCGTCAGCCTCCACTAGGTTTGTTTCTATGTTGACTTCAGAGTCAGCCATTGAACCGCAATTGCTTTCCACAACCCCAGGAAAACAGTCAACACCCAATTCGTCATTCTCGTTTAGAAAGAAGGGAATCTTTGCCATCCACTGAGTGACTTTTTCCTTGGCAGCCATGTTTGGTGCCTTCCTGGGATCAAAGTTGGTAGGAAATACAGAGCTCACCTTTCTATGTTCTACACCCTTTGGGAATTCTGTACCGTAATATGCTGGTGGATCATAGTTGCACACAAGCTGAACCTGGTCTAGTAACGATTCCTGGGGGTATATGTTCATATCTCTTGGAATTTGTGGAGTTGAAGATATTTGGCGGCAAATTGATTTGTGAACTGTGAGTGGGTCTGAGCGGCAGTTCACATATCCGACACGCTGAAGTTAGGTGGTGTTTGTGTCTCAACAACAAAATAGAGCACAGACGTGCCTCAAGTGCCCAACCCAAAGCGATCTGGTAAGGTTGTTGGCACCACCTTGATATACTTTGTAGTCAAGGCGCATACCAATGGAGTGTAGGCAGCTCTAGGAAAGTTTATACATGTCAAAGTTCTAAGTCTACGAATTTTAAGGAACCAATTCATTTTGGTGGAATTGCAGCTCTAGGAGTTTATAGATATGTACGTCAAAGTTAAAAGTATACGAATTGTAAGGACCGACTCATTTTGGTGGAATTATACATAAGGGTTGCCCTGCAGTCATCCATCGCAATTATAGTGGCAACGCCAGCAATTTTTTGCAGCCTTTTGTCGCTGTGGCTGCTGAAAAGTTTGATAGTGTCTAGTGACATTTCTGGAGCGCACGCTTTCAAGCGCGTCCCAAAACACAATCATGCCTAAGCGTGCACGGGAAGCCGAATCAGACGCCAATACGCCGACAGACACAGGCTCTCCAGGGACATCAAATGGATCTGACCATGAAGAGAGTTCTTCTGACATGGATTTCCAGAACTTGGTCAACCAGACAGTACGTCTAGTGCTTACCAAACAACACAGGAACCAAGTCATACGAAGAGACCACTTAGTGCAGGCATTTGGCAGTTTACGAAGACATAACTACGAAACAATAATCGGAAGCACTAAAAGAGAGCTTGAGACAGTGTATGGACTCACGTTGGTAGAATCACCGAATCTGAGTGGCAAGACCAGAGCCCCGCTCATGGTGATCTCAACACTAGCAGATCAGTCTAAACGAATCCTAGGAGAGCTCCTTCTCGAGGAGGACAACAAACCACAAGAGCAAATCAAATTCATGGGCATATTGACACTAATCCTTAGTATTGTTGTAGTGAACGAAAACAACATCACTGAACATGAACTCCAGCTAACATTGAAAAAGTTTGGGATCAGCCCAAGTGAAACAGAAAAGATTCCGCAATTTAACTTCACGGTGCCAGAGCTCCTATCCGATCTAGTTAAGAAAGACTATTTGAGTGTGGTCAACGCAAACGAAGGATCTGACAACTCCACACAATTGATATACTATCGCCTTGGGAAGCGAAGTCTTGTGGAGTATAACCAGCTATCGATCGTCAAAGTGATCCAGGCAATTTATGGTGCAGGATTTACAGAGCTGCTAGTCGACCAGGTTGAGAAGGTTCTCGAACAGGCATATGAATTACCGCTTGAGAAGAACCCAAAGTATCAAGAATTCCGCAGGAGACACTTTCCGCACCACGTAGATCCTCCAACAAATGATGTTACGCAGGCACATGATGAGCAACACCGCACCCTGTAAGAATATCATATGATATGCTGATCCGGCTATATCATATGCATTTGTCGTACCCATGCTCCCCACTTCGGCAATGGCAACTCCATTCGGGATCAAAAGCCAACCAACCGACACACTACATAATTAGACTATACAGTTAACGGCAATTGCTTGTGTAGCCTTTGTTAGAGGCCACCTTTTTACCCCCCTCTTTCCATTGCTATCTGCTAGTAGGTTCGCAACCCTTTTGTGGTATACGAGGAGGTTTCCTAATTAGATCATGGTTTTTTTTCACGCGCAGTTCGTTGATTTCCCTGATATATATACGCTTTGGGGAACACTCTTTTTTTTGACAGCAAAATTATAAAAGTTATAATGGCATTGGATACATTGGACTTGACGGTATTGGTGGCATTGGCCGTTGCCGTTGTTGCGTACTTTTCGAAAGATTACATTTTCCCATCTAAGGGGAACGAAGGGGGCTTTCTCACCGAAACCGCTGGCAGCTCCAGAGATTTGGCTCAAGTGGTCAAAAAGAACAATAAGAACGCCGTCATTTTCTACGGCTCCCAAACAGGTACTGCCGAAGACTACTCCAACAAGTTGGCTAAGGAATTAAGTTCGAGATTTGGCTTGAAGACTATCAGCGTTGACTTTGCGGATTACGACTTGGACAACTTGGATCAGCTCGACCCTGAAACTTTGACCTTTTTCATTGTCGCCACTTATGGTGAAGGTGAACCTACTGATAATGCCATCGATTTCTGGAACTGGATCCAAAACGAAGCTGACACTTTGTCCACCTTGAAGTATACTGTCTTTGGTTTGGGTAACTCCACCTACGAATTCTACAACGCCGTTGGAATACAATTGGACGAGAAGTTGGAGAAATTGGGCTCGGAAAGATTCGCGCCTTTTGGTATGGGTGACGATGGTAAGGGTACTTTGGATGAGGACTTCTTGGCATGGAAGGATGAATTGTTTGACACCTTGAAGAACGAATTGAACTTTGAAGAGCACGAAATGGTCTACGAACCTGTCTTTGAACTCCAAGACGTCGATGAATTGTCTGTCTCCACTGGAATTTCGTACGGTGAGCCTTCCAGCAAGTACCTCAACTCTGGTGAGGATTTGACTAAGGGTCCATTCAACCACACTCACCCATACTTGGCCACTGTCACCGAGTCCAAGGAATTATTCACCTCTAAAGATAGATCCTGTGTCCACATTGATTTCGACATTTCTAACTCCAACTTGAGATACTCTACAGGTGACCACTTGGCTGTTTGGCCATCCAACTCTAATGAGAATATCGAACAATTCACTAAGGCTTTCGGATTGACCAAGGGCAAGTTAGACACCATTTTTGAATTGAAGGCTTTGGATTCCACCGTCCATGTTCCTTTCTACTCTCCAACAACCTATGGCGCCGTTGTCAGACACAAGTTGGAAATCTCCGGTGCCATTTCCAGACAGCTATTGTTGGCAATTGCCCTGTTTGGTCCAACTCCAGAAGCCAAGGCTCTCTCAACCAAGATTGGTGGTGACAAGGCTTTGTTTGCCGAAAAGATCACTTCCAAGAAGTTTAATGTCGCAGATGCATTATTGTACATCTCTGAAGGAAAGCCATGGACCGATGTTCCCTTCACTTTTATCATAGAAAACATTCCTGCTTTGCAACCTCGTTATTATTCTATCTCTTCCAGTTCCCTCACTGAGAAGACGAACATCAACATTACTGCTGTTGTTGAAGCCGAAACCGTGGATGCAGGACGCCCAGTGACCGGTGTCGTCACTAACTTGTTAAAGAACATTGAACTCCAACAAAACAAGAGCAAGGAAAAGCCAATAGTCACCTATGATTTAAAGGGTCCTCATGGCAAATTCTCCAACTTCAAGTTGCCAGTCCACGTCAGAAGATCTACATTTAAATTACCTTCCAGCTCCACAGTCCCAGTCATCATGATTGGTCCAGGTACTGGTGTTGCCCCATTCAGAGGTTTTATTAGAGAAAGAGTTACTCAAGTTCAAAAGAATGAGCAAAAGGTTGGTGAATCTTTGTTGTTCTACGGATGCCGAAACGAAAATGAAGACTTTTTATACAAGAATGAATGGTCTGATTATGCCAAGGTCTTGGGCTCCAGCTTTGAACTCTTCACTGCCTTTTCAAGACAAACTCCAGGAAAGAAGGTGTACGTGCAAGACAGATTGTTAGAACAAAGTTCTAGAATCAACAAGTTACTCCAAGATGGTGCTTTCATCTACGTCTGTGGTGACGCTTCAAGAATGGCCAGAGAAGTTCAAAGCACCTTGGCCAAGATTATCGCTAAGGAAAGAGATATTTCCAACGAAAAGGCCTCTGATTTGATTAGATCATTCAAGGTCCAAAACAGATACCAAGAAGATGTCTGGTAATTAAATAACTTAAATAAACAAAAGGTAGATCCATTTAAGCAATGAACAAGATGGTGCTTGTAGTGAAAGTCTCAGTCTGGGTATAGAGCTATCCCAATTTGTGCTCCGCTAAAAAAAGCACATCGTTTTGTGGTCTCCGTACAAAAAAGTATGTACGAGGGGAAGCGTGTGATCGATAACTGAACCCTCTGACATTTGAACAATGGCTGTGGTTCCACATTGGGATACCTCGCCGTCGCTCTCAAGAAATTTGGTAGAAACTTGGCTAACATTTACATTGGCTCATGTGCGGTTCTAATTTCAAGATAACCGTCACCGCTGTGGCACTGACCAACAAAAGTGCATGTGCGTTGGCTGCACCCTGTGGGTGCAAAAATATCTACTAGTCGTCTGAATAGAGGAAGTCAGGTAAGGGTGCTATCTCGGTACCTCGGAACGCCGTGTCTACCCGTTTATCAATTTCTGATGCGCATGAGAAAGGGACAAGATATAAGTGTACCTCAATGAAGAACTCCGTCAGGGAATCTTTGCAGGCTTTTGCATATTTGCAGCCTCGATTACTCTTGTATGATCCATAGATGAAAGTATTACTGTTTTCCCATGCCGGGTGTGCTCCAGAAGTCATTTGTGTCAAGACACCTGTCATCTGCAGCAATGACAGCATGCATATGTCACCAATGTATACATCTACCTTATAATTTCAACGTAACTACATTAAACGTACTTTGCTAGGTCGAAACAGCTACCGTCGAGGTGCACAATTCGGGGGCAACTCGTAGAATTGATCTACGTCTAGTAAGAAAAAGTGTGTTAATAAATAATCGGAGAGACCTCCATCATGTAATCCTATGCTCCAAATCCTCTAATAGTTACCCTATTCCAGCCGCAAGCAACAAGCAAACGAACAAATGAGAAATGTAGTCCCATCAAGGGACTACCCCATAAAGAATGACCAAGCGTCAACTTGAAGTCCACCCACACCAGTAATAATACCCAAAGACAACTCTCATGCATCAAAATTAAAATAATTAAAAGGAATGTAAAAGGCATCTCCAAAATAACAATCCAGCTCTATGATCTCAGCATGCAGCTGGATATGACAAAAGATAAAGAATCTTCTCTAGCGCAAGCGATAGGAATGAGCATATAGATCAGTCGTGGTCGAACAGTATATCTTCCAGGCTCCCACTTTGTTCGGATTCGTAATATTCAATATTAATAGCAAGCTCAAAGGCTAGCAGCACAACTCAAAGATCAAGCAAAGGTCCCCAAAGAAATCTACAACAATCGAAGATGTCCATATTGGGAGGTGTGCCCTTTTGTGTGACAGATTCAAATCACAAACTTTAATCCACTGAATATTAGCTAAATGTTCAAACTTACACAAGAACATCGAGCAAGCATTGACGGTGGCTTTTTTAAAAAACACAGACTGTATCGGCAGGCGACACACGGAACACAGTGGCAGATTTCCATTACACCTTAGATTGTTTTGGTGACACAAAACCGGCGTGTATAAGCAGCACTCTCGCGGAAAGTAATAAGAACGACATTGAAGGCGAGGCAACTTAAGAATCCATGCAAGACAACGGAGAAGAGCAACAATAATCGTTTATATCTATAGGTTGTAGCTGTATTTTTATTGACTTTGAGAACAGCCGAAGCAATGTGTCCCTCCGCTAGCACAAAAGGGAGGGGCAAACACAAAGTGTTGTTCAATTGGAAGTTGTACGTTGATCATGTTAATGGATCCAAATTATCACCCTCACCTTTCACCCTTACGCAATACTCCCACTCGCTATTGCTTGAATTGTTGATGCTTTGTAACTTCTGCTCTATCTCCAACCAATAGTTGTACCTCAGGTTTGATTTCAAATCCAAATCATAAATATTACAGGTTATTAAGAATCTTCCGTACCCTTCAACATCTATCAAATTATTCTTATTGTTGTGGGAATTATGCAGATTATTAAATTTATCATACTTTTCAAACTTCAAGAATAATCCAACATCTCTCAAGGTCATAATCAACAGGAGGTTGGGCAGCACATCATGCTTTGACGTCAAGTTTTTGATCAAGTCGTTCCTATTATTAATTCTTTGATACTGCTTCAATTTTTGAAAAACATTGCCTGTACTATTCAAGAAAATTTTCATCAAAGTTTTTAAAGGGATTTTGGACTTATCTATTAAATCCAAAAGATCACTTGGGACCGGTCTAAATAGATCATCTAGGCCTTTGTCTATAGTTTCCTGATATATTAAATCCAACGGACAAAAGTGTCTCTTGAATCCCTTTAATTGGTTTAACAGGCATGTTCGACAATAGTTTGAAGATTTATTGTCGTACAACCATTTCGGTTTGATTTCAAAAATAACCGATTCAATCTCATCGCCTCTCAAGTCGTAGTACAATTGGCAATTCTTCAGGAGATCGCACTTCTTGTAGTCACGATCTAGTATGTTTGGAATCAAAAGTCCATATCGTTCGTGAGTCATTAGTTGATTTCCTTTTGAGTCTAGCTTATTTATGAAATCTGTGGTGAGAACAGTCAATTGAATCTCAACAATCTCTTCTGGGAATAGGTGCTTACAGCTCAATTCAATAAAGTCATAAAGCTCACACGTTGAAATGTATTGGTCATCATCTTTAAGCAATCGAACACGTAACAATCGGTGTCGCAAATAATCGTTACTGCCTGTGTATTTGAATAGGATGTTGGCATTACCTTTTGCAAAGTATGCCCAGTCTGAAGGTGTGGTGAGTTTTGAGATTTCCATGTTCTAACCATCCACTCTGCTAAAAAGGAGAGTTTTCTATAGATGATGGAGATTACGGCTTGTGAAACAGGAACTCAACCAAAGAAAGTATCTATTTTTTTAAAAAAAAAGCTCTTCAAAAAATCCTTAATCAAGTATTGTTGCTTTTTTTTTTGCTTAACAATGTTAAGCGGTTAATTACAAGTTAGTTGAGGATGGCAAGGGGAGAGTAACTAGCAGAAGAATAACAACCAGATTTTGTGAATCATAACGGGAAGAGAAAGCGATATCAATAATTTCGTGATTGTAGAATCGGGAAATAGGCGGTCTCCTTTTCCGCAGAATGCTTAGCTCACTCTAGTACCCTTACATCCCCCAAATAAATCAGATCAGAATTGTCCATTGTCTGGAGTTACCGGTAAATTAGACAACAGAAAGGCGGGAAGACAAAAAAACAATAGATATTTCGTTTGCGTTTGATATGTGGGAAAGTGAGAGAGACTAAAAAAGGTCTGGCCGGGTCCAAAACACGAGCCCAGAGTCCATGTTTTGAGAGTTCTAAATATGGAAACTCACGAGGTAGCGAGCAGACGAGTAACCAAGACCTAGCATGGCGACATGGCCAGACGGGCCTATGATTTGCAATCTACGCTAATTAAGGTTCATGTACTTGGGTGGTTACGTGGTCTGTCTAGTGAGGACTGAGCCACCACTAGTGAGATTCGGTACAGCTTCTTTTGCTGCGGGAAGGGTTCATGGTACGTGTTTGTCGTTGCGACTCTGTTCGCAAATGGGCAAGTGGTCTCTTCCCCCCACCCACTTTACTCTTTTCGTTCAATCGTACATTTGTTCCTTATCACTTATCTATTTAAAATACTATTAATTTCTCTTGTTGTGAAGGTTCCATGCAGTGACAGGCCTTGATTGTTAGTAAAAAGAATCTTCCCTGGTCCTGCCAATTTAAAGTCGATGGCTTTGAACGTGAAGTACTGATATTTGACAAGCTTGTCAAAGTTAATATACGATGCAAGCTTGGAAAGAATCGGCGATCTTTTGGTATGCTTCCCTGAGATTTCCGTCCTGATGTCTGAAATGGAGGTTGCCACCAAAGATCTCGGATTAATCGATATTTCTTCTCCCTTACTCAATTCAAGCTCAAACAATTGCGACTGTCCGTCGAGCACAATCTGGCCCTTGCCCTTGGTTTCGAGTGACACTTTCCTATCGAGCACCGTGGTAGGCGTGAGTTCGAGATTAAATCCCGACCACGAGATCAAATTCAGTGCGTCTAAAATAGTCCATTTCTCCTTTACGTCGAGTACCCAGTAATTTTCACTGTCTCCACTTAGAATCACAGATGACGACGATGTCGACCTTAACTGTTTGTAGGGAATGTTTGGCCCAAGTGTTTGGCTGGTAGTCGATAAACCGGAAAAATCCCCGTCAATCGCTACCAATTGGCCGCTCCGTATGTTTAATGTTGATGATGAAGGTAACGTGATATTGAGTAGCTTTCCGATGCTCTTGAATTTGGGAAGCTCCACAAACGGTCCACCTCCTGTGTTAATAGGCTTGGGTGTTAATTGGAATGCCTGTGATACCGCTTGATTGGCCTTGATGCTCCTGAATACTTGCAATGTGTGTGTTGATCGCATGCTAGTACTGAATTTTTTGAACTTTTATCTGGTGCGTCTTGAGGTATGCGCTCATGAGGCAGCCGCACAGAATCACAATTATGCTTTCTTGAATCGATTTCCGCTAACTCTACTGCCGTACAGAAACTACGATTGGTCCAGTAGACACAACTGGTTCGATTATGTTACAAGTTGTTTCAGGTAAGCTATTACTAGATAATTGTTACAGAAGTAAATCACTTTTTGAAAGTTCAGCACCTTAAGCTATGCTTTATAAGCTACCATTTTGCAATTTTACCACCCCAACCTTCTATCATACGGTACTTTTACGAGCTGCAATGATTTCTTCCTTCTCCTCATCCGTGTTAGGACAGTACAAATCAACCCTATAGTTGATACTTGATACTTGATCACTTTCCTACCTAAAAACTTAGACAAGGTCATCCAACCATTTGTCTGCATCCAAGATTGAAGTCAAGTAGGATTCCGCTAAGACGTTATCATCCACCTCGTTGGCGATCTTCGCCAACTTGACAAACTTCTTCCAGAAGGCAACCCCGCTGTCAAAGTCGTCCATTAATTGGCTGGAAGTGATTGAATTCAATCCGTGCACATTAATATTAAAAGTTAAGCTCTTCACTTGGTACACATTATTCAACAAATGGTCCTTTGACTTCTGTTTAGCTTCTTCAGAAGTTAATCCGGTCTTCTTGTACTTAGCTATCACCTCAAAGTAAATCTCCGCGACAACACCCAAGAGAGTATTTGGAATATCTTTGTAAAATGGCAATTTGTCTATCAACTTGTACCAGTCCTTTTTAGCATTGTAGGTAGACTTGATATTATTGTTTTCTTGGTGGACAATAAAGTCAACAAGAAGACATTGGAAAGTATTCGTGAATGAGTTGGCAACAAACAGAACATGGGATCTGAAGTTGAGCAAGTTTCTTGAAATTGGACCTTGGTAGTTGATAGGGGCTACATTGAACTTGTGAAGGGAAAAGATTCTGGAAATCATTGCAACAAATCCAAGCTCAGTCGAAGACAAATCAACTGTTTCGTTTATGTTTTTGGAAAGAGCAGGTACACTGGAGAATTCAGGCTTCAATTCATTCAACTTGTAGGTCTTGGAATTGATCAAGATCAATACAAGGATCAACTCTGTTAACTCGTCTTGGGAAAGTTCAACTTCACTCGCAAACCTTTTGATTATTTTACCGAGCAGCTTCAATTCCAAAGTTTTCTCGTCAAAGATCTCAAATAAGTAAAGAGTTCTCAAGAGGATGGTAGATATTATATCGTTCTCACTTGAAATCAACTTATCTCCAGAGTTTGATTTTGTTCCCAAGTTCTTGAAAAAGCTTGCGAGCTCAAACTCACTGGAGGAATCATCATTAACGTACAACTTCTCAACTTTTTTGTATACTGGAGGAATCGTTCTATTGTTGATTTCAATATTATCATCTTTAAACCAATATTTGACCTTGATTTTCTTAACTTGGTAATATCTGGCTAATAACTGAGTCAACAAGTTACTCTGTTGGTCCAATAAGTTGGTGTAAAACTTGGAAGTGATTAATCTTCTGTAGCTCTCACTGATTCCTGTTTCTAATGGCGGCCTCACATCTAAATGGCCTCTAGTAATTGCTTCTAATAGTCCAATCGGCAACAACCCCAAGGACTGGTAAAAGTACAACTCAGGTGGTAACCTTTGAGAGATTATTTCGTGTATATCGTTTGGTACTTTAACAACTTTGTCACTTTTTTTGTCTGTAGTTCCTTCCTCCTCGTCAGAGTCGTCCAAGAAATCAACGTTGTTGGTAATTCCCACCTTGCCCATCTCTGTGTTGTACAAATCAACATATCCTTCCTTGTTTAAAACAGGCATAAACTTGATGGCAGAGTGCCCCTTGAAGTATAACTCCAACAACTTTGGATCGTTTAATGAAGCAATATACCCGTATAAGTCCGTATCCTTACCGTTGAAAGAATTGAGCTGGTAAACAATGTCCAAACCCAACTTAAAGTAACTTAATTGAGGATATGGTTGTACAGGGTTTGGCTTTGGTAAAGGTGGGAAGTTTGGGAAGGTGGTGGGCTGAACAGCACATCCCACCATCAAACTCAAATCCAAAAATTGTCTCTCTGTCAAGCTCAACTCGCTCAAGACCTTGTGTTTGTCAATGAATCTAAAATCTTTTGATTGGAACTCCATACCCAATATAAATTTATCGATTCTAGTTAATAACAAGTCTGTCGACCCGTAAATAGTATCAATGAGCCCATTTTGATATAAATAAGATAATTGGAAAGAGGCGTCATATGGAGAAATTATATAATCAATCCCAATATCAATAAAGTATTTAATAAGATCATGAATCATAGGTCTTAAAGGCAATGGATCCGTGAATAGTCTAAATGATTCAATCGTGTTATTGTAAGTGTAAGGTTGCTTGTTGCCTAAATTAGTCCAACTAGTTTCATGGTGCAGCTCTTGCGGAGTCAATTCTCCAGTTTTATAATCGTTCGCCTGCAATTGAATGTTCAATCCCGGGATCACAAATATAGGCTTGATGTTGAATTCTTGAAACACTTGCAAGTCAGATTGAATGTATTCTCTTAACGAAGAAGGTACTCCTCCAATTCCTGGAAGGAACTGCTCTTTCTTGAATGTATAGATTCTGCTGAGATAGTGTTCAGCATCAATCCCAATGGTTGCATTTTGAAGAATTTCAATAGAACTGGTATTGGCCAATTTCCTTTCAAATAGATACGATTCGAGTGATTTGATTGGCATTCTGTTGTGTTTTTTGTTTGGAGATTAAGGTGTGAAATTTGAGTTGGATCGCGCTGTCCGTACAAGGCAAAAAAAAATGTGCCACAAGCCCCCAGAAAGGTCTCAGCAGAGTGTATGAACAGTACTCACAGTTAGCAAGCAAAGTTTAGATGGCAGAGTTGGAAGTGGTCGTTACCTCGTGTGCACTTTGTCCCTCTCTGACGAATAGTCACTAGAAGTTTGAAAAGCAACGATTCTCGTGAATTCTACTGAATGGGGAAATTGATCCCCGCCTAGAACTGAAGATAAAAGATTTTTGTTTCATTTATACATTACACTAAAAGTACATTTTAATAGTAGATTGATGAGCAACATCCAAATCAGTGGAAATTGATCTGGTGATGTCGTGGTAGGGTATCATGTTGGCCACAGCGGCATTGGAAAGTTGTAGAATAACATAGTAGTCAGAAGTTGCTTCGTGCTGGTTGTCAGATTTAGCGATTTCAAAATCTAACCACTTGAAAAGTACACACACAGACCTAGTCACCCGGACTTTCAGACTGTAGAACTTTATTTCAGCACGCAATTTGACTTGTATCACTACTCATCTCCAAACAAATTATCCAATGGTGCGTTTTCTGTAAACGGGTCGTTCATTACGTCAACACCAGTTGACTTCTTTTTTCTAGCAGCAGCGGCTGCTGCTTCTAATTGCTTTTTACGTTTGCTCATATCGTCGTAATCAGTAGTGTTTCCATTCTCTTTTGAAATCCTCACCAATTCTAATAAGGCAGACCTCTGATGCTTTAAGCATTTGGAATTCACTAACAATCTCTCAAAATTACTCACATGGTGAGTATTGATATTGGGTAAGTATTGAACAATCATCCTTGCAGGATAGTCACTCTTGGATCTCAAAGCACAGTAGATTGTTGTCAAGGCTACAGCGGCCTCTCCGTGTGTTTCAATAAAGTAGTCATCCAAGAGAACTTGAAGTAATGATTTCATCAAATTGTCACAGAGATACTTGTCAACTTCGTCATCCTTCAACAAGATGTCCTCTAAAACATTTCTAACTACCAATATTGTGTTGAATGAACACTTGGTATCCTTGAATCTAATAAGGTTGCAGCACAACTGTAAGAAGGGAGCCATTACTTCCTTATTTCTAGTAATTAAGAGATGGTTTGCAAATTGGGTGTCTGTCATGCTCTTAGAGTTGATTTGGCTACAAATGTCCATGAGCAATCTAACCACAGTCGCAGTTAGCTGCCTCAACATATGTTCTTCCATCATCTCTTCAGACAATGCGTCATCATCTTCATTTCCTTGTAATTGCAAACCTGTTGAGTAGACCTTTTCCCATTTGTTAACCAATAACTTATCAAGGTCAACAAATGCCTTTGGTAACAACTCCAACATGAAAACATCAACAAATTTCAGAGGGCAAAATTTAACAACGGTTCTCAAACAGCTGTTGATCATGTGCTTCCAACTGTGAAGTGTGACACCAACAGTGTCACCAGCTACTGCTTTCCAAAGCAATGATGCTATGTTAGGAATCTCATAGAAGGTGTCTTCAAGTTGTGACAATGATCCAATCGTCAAAAATGCATACTCACGAGTGTATCTAACTAAATGGCCGACAGAGTCAGCAAAGTCTCGCAAAGTAAGAGCTGCTTTGACGTTTTCTTCAATAAAAGTTTCCTTTGATTGGATCGAAACTCCTTGTTGCCAGAATCTTTCCGTGCAACTGTATCTGACAAACGATTGGACTGCGGGTGGAAGATCCTTCCAGTTGGCCGGATCATGATATGCCTGTATTTGAGTCAATAATTGTAAGATATGCGGAATAATAGGTTGGACTCTAGGTTGCCATAACTTTAACAAATGCAAATATTCAGCCGAGTTATGGCTCAACTTCTCAATACTGTACTGTAAGAAGATTCTTGTTGCTCTAATGGGGAAAATTGAAGACCAGTGATCTTTAAGTTTTGTCTTCAATTCCTTCCCTTCGTCATCCATGCTGGTATCCAACAAGTTGGAAGACGCAGAAATCCCACGCTTTTGAAAGTATTCGGCAATTTGAACGATACCTATTCTTTCCATAAACCAATGCAAGTCCAGTAAGCCCTTTTCTGTTTCAGGTGATGACCACGCTGAGAGTTCGGGGTCCACAATCTTTGCGAAAAGTTCATCTTTATCACTAATGGATGATCTCAGCGCTATCACCAACAAAAATGATTTAAATGCAACGATTTCATGATCGCTGACTTGCTTGGATGAAAGAATATTTGCAATGACATTTTCCAAATCAGTGAATATCTTCTTCAACGATTCTGGCATGATATATGCTAGTCTGTTTAATTCTGTTCCGCAGCTAGTTCTCAAGTCTCTAATTAATTCCCTCTCGTCATCACTGATATCAGGTGGATATTCAAAAGTAGCAGTTGTCAATATTTTCTCCAACACTTTAAACATCAAGGGACTCACGTCCTTCAAAAGTGGAGCAAATTGCACCATCGTTTGCACCTGCTTACGTATTAATAGCGGACTTGCCAAGTTCATAGCCAATAAGCGTTCACCCAAGTTTTCCACCAAGCTATTTAAACTTCCGTTAATTGAGTCAAAATCTTCGCCAGAGTACCAAATTCTCCATCTTGAAATACCTCTAATACAATTTTCAATGATGTTGAATTGCGAGGTCCCATAGTTATATTCCTCAGACTTCTCGTCGATTCTAGCTTGGTTAATGCACTTAGCTCCCAATTCAGAACTAAAAAATCTTTGAAGTCTGTCCTCCAACCACATCATTCCTTCCTCAGGCTTCTTACATATGGTGATACGAACAATGTCTTCGTTGAAGCGCTTGTAATTTTGCAAAAAAGAATTTGCATCTGAAGAAGAATCGAAATCCACCGCCAAATATTTTCCAGGAACGGTATCTTCATCAAGGGTATAGCTTATAGTCCTGTTAGCAGCAACCTCTAGCAAATCGAGTAATAGTTTTATGATTGGTGGTTTTGAACTCAATTCGTCAAAACGCAAAATAGTTACCCACATTTGCAAAGAAAGACCGCTGATAATTAAGCTCTGATGGTTGGTGGTCGTCAAAACCAATGATAAATACAGATCAACATCAGACTTTTCCCACGATATTTTATTTTTCAGTGAAATGTTGAGATATTCACTTAACGAAACAATCATTTCGACTGTCTTCTTTAATAATGCATATACCTGTTCATCAATATCATCTGGATCTAACTCTAATGAATGATAAAACTGGGTTAATTTTGAGATTCCTTCTGTTGTGAAGATTGACCCAATGAAGAACTCGAAATCTTCCTCGTTAGGATAACTTCTGGTGAATAGTATGTGTAGACAGTCAACAGCCAATGTCTTTAATTTTATGTCAGGAATCTCTAGGATGTTGATTAAAGTAGTCATAATGTTTTCGCTTCTCAAGACAGAAGGTTGTACCCAATGCAAGCAAGTCTTAAAAGTAGATAAGATCTTGGGTACAAAGGTTTGGCATGTTTCGCTTTCAAAGTCATTATTTGACAACACTTCAATCAAGTACTGGCTCCAAGTAGGGAACCACCCAATAGATGAGCATTTGCATATGGAGACGTTGGAGTTGTGTTCATATAGGGAATTCAATACATTATCTGGAGTGACAATCAAAACACTCAATTGGTTTAAAATCGCGCTCCTTTTCGAGGCAATTGGATCTTCCAACAAGTACATATCTTCAAATAATGTTCTGATAATAATCAAAGAAAGCTCTCGTGACTTGACGTTCAAATTCCACAAGTTCCACAAGTCTTTGTCCATAGTGGTCCAACCTTCGATATTATTATCATTGTCATTGCCATCATCCAGCTTCTTTGAGTCACCATTCTTTTCGATATCCTTGGAAGCAGACTTTATTAAATAGTTACCCCATATTCTCTTCGAAATCCCAACCCATAAGAAAGCGAGTTTCTCTTTTATGTAATGAGGATCTTCCGGTTGGATTTTATTTGCTAAATCAATTATCCAGTTTCTGATCGCTAAGGACTTTGTTTGGTCAAATAGGTGAAACCTATTGTTGATTGAATGTTGCAATAGTGACAAACCAAAATGTCTGATGATGTAGTTCTTTCCGTTGTTCTCGGGTAATGCTAATTGGTAACCCCAAAATGGTGATTCGTCATTTGCCTTGACAGTTTCCAAGAATTGTTGAGCCTCCTGTCTTTGTAAGTTGGTGGATTTGGAGTCATGTACTACTCCCAACGCAGTAGTAATTTGGTTCACCCCTCCACTATCCATGGTCATTTACCAGTTTGTATTCTTTCTAGTGTATATAACAAACAAAACAAGAAAAACGTCAGAAGGTTGTTTTGATTTGGTCTAGTTTGATTTTAGGTTTCCCCCAATTAAATTAATTCGTAAGAGAACGTATAACTGCTTGGTTGATTGACTCTCAGATGGTATAATTCAATACAGAGAAAGGCTTGATAATTGATATGAATCACGCTTGGACTCTAGCGGTTTGTAAGGGAGAGAGAAAAAAATGTGAACAAAATTCGGAGGGATGTTCATTTTTCGGGGGACAAAATTCGCGCGCTCTGGCGACATGACCTGCTAGCAGGTGGTGAGAGTAGAGAGTAGAACAAAGTGCTACTCGGGTAACGAACAATGGGACGGAGTTTATGGAGACTTTTGTATGTCGATGTAATAAAGGTAGAAGATGTATTTCAGTGCTATCTGAGCCGCTTTGTGGCCATTTGCGCCTCCTATCTCAACGTACTGGTTGCGAAAATCGCTAGTGCACATAACCACTCACAGTTACGCCTGAGTGATTTCTATGTCAATGTCCTTTTTGGTGGGGTAGCTAGTGCCAAATCAATAAGCAATACGAAGAGCTTAATTGGCAAGTACATAACATGATGACTAGCTTTCCAAATTAGTTTAGGCAACGATCTCAACGAACTTTTCAGAGCACAGTCGAAATACTGCAACGAAGCCAACGTGCAAAGCTCTGCGAAGTCCCAGAGCCTGCGACGTGCAGATAAGAGATGCGTAACGCGTTTGATCAGCATGATGTTTGCTGTGCACACCATCGAAATAAACTGCCACCTCATTTACAACAATTACTCTGTGATGGTCCATCAGATTCTCGTTTCAAGGAATGAACTCGCTACTCTATTAACATTCACACTATTAACCTACAAATAAAACTTCCTCTTATCCTTGTCCATCTCGGACTTATGCTCCCAAACGGTTTCCCCTCTGATTCCTTTTTGCATTCTTCTCAATTTTAAAGTAAACTGAGGACCCAACTCCTGCAAGCCAACCTTTTCTTCGTTTCTGAAAACGTATCTATGTCTTCTGAAAAATATGTAATCTCTTTGGTTGTGCAAAGTAACAACTTGTCTACCTTTAATTTCTGGTTTATGTGGAAAAATGGACTGGAACAATCTTCCAACTGTCTTACCCAATCTCGTGTTAAAATTGTTTAACACTAACTCTGGAATATGACTAGTAGCTTTACCATGGCCCTTGATACGCTTGCCATCTATAATGGAGGTGAGGGAAAAGTAAAACGTAGGGCCCTCAGGTAAGTTCATGAATGTTATGCCACTGACTTTCTTCTTGTCTTCGTTGATAACAATCAAACTAGTATAGTCTCTATTCGAGCAGTACTCGGCCATCTCGACCATGCTGTATTCCTTCTTTCTCTTGATAAATGTAACGTTTGGTAAGAAATCCATTAACATATCAGCAAACTCGTATGCAACCTTGTTGGCCAAGGGACTGGTAGTTAATAATATCTTTGGATCTTTGCCCAAATTTTCAAAGTACAGTTGAAACTCATCATCCCCCTCAACGTCAGTAGTAATAGTCTCATCATAAACTCTCTTACTCTCGATGGTTTCTGGGACATTCTCCAATAAACGAGCCTCCCTAAGTTCTGGATTGGCTCTCTCTTCTTTGGCCCTCTCGGTTCTTAACTTAAGACGTTGCTTAATCTTTTCATGTTGGATTTCTCCATATATCTTCTGTCTGTGTTGTTTATTCTTAATGTTCTTAAGAGCTTCTGCTGTGTTCCCACTCATGATGCGATGAGGAAAATTGATGCTCTTTTTTTTTTTTTTTGGAACAGTGCACTGTACAGACATAAATATGAACTCGCTATCAATATGGGCGGCAAAAATCAAGAATAGAAAATGGATCATTGACGAAAGATTTTCTCCCGGTCAAACAAAGAGAATATTGGAGTTGTTCCGTGGCGTTCTCGGATTACGCTCCGATTTCACATTGGACAGTTCCCTTCGCTGGGGTACACACTACTTGTACATTTTACAGCCTAATATTGAGTTAGGTCCGGACGGATATGATAACGAGCAGGCGCCAAAGATAGACGGCGTTCCTTTATATAATCGGAGAATGTGGGTAAGAGGAGAATTGACTTACCATCAATTGGTACCTACACCTGAAAAGGAGTTCCGCTGCTTAGAAGTGGTACAATCTGTACGACCTATAGCTGATTCCGCGTTGGTGACAATCCGGAAGGAGATATCTCAGGATGGACCCATCTTGACCGAATTGAGGAGTTTAATGTATACCAATATCCCATTTCAAGACAAGGGTAGAAAAAGTACCTCAAAACAGGCAGATCATGTACAAAAGGTGGATCTTAATAGAGTTGATTTGTTGAAATTTAGCATGTTGACTAACAACTTACATCGAATTCATTTTGACTCGGAGTACGCAAAGCAAATCGAGAATTTGCCAGAAATTATAGTACAGGGCCCTTTTATGGTCAGCATAATGATGTACTGGATCGGTCAAGTACTTCAAATGAACATTCGGAAGTTTGAGTATAAAAATACCGAACCTTGCGTGTTGGGAGAAGAAATAGAATTGAGATGCTCCAAGGAAAGCACAGGAGAGTACAAGGTTTGGATTGAGAATGGGTCATTAAACAAGCGCTATCTAGAGGGAAATGTATATACAGAGTAGTGTTTTCGCTAACAGAGAGGTTGTGAAACAATACTTGGAAATCTACTCAAATTTGATTAAACCGCAGCATAAGTTCTCAAGTTGAATTTAAATCAATGCATTAGTATCTATAAATTCCAGACCGCTATTACAAGTCCATAGTGGCCCTAATTTTCCCCAAACAATAGTCCTTGTATTCCTTGACATAGTCCATATTGTTCAATTCCACAACACCACACAACTCACTAACTATTTCGTCATTTCCACCAACCAACACCATCCCTCTAGGCATCTTGGTCAAATCGGGGAATGGTTCTACCAATTTATTCTCAAAGATGAATGAGGTGATGTTGTTTGCGACTTGTCTTCCCATATACATGGCCCAACCCGCAGACTTAATGATTGGAAAATCTACAAGGTCGCCTAGCACGAAGAAGTTTGGGATGGACCTATCGGTGTTTGTCAACTGAAGGTAGTCGTTCACGACAACATTGTTTTGTGGAGTTACAAACTGCCTTTGGAGGTGAGGTGCAAGAAGGGAAGTGTTGTTCTTATGAGAAGTGCACCAATGGTTTAATTCACTAGTAATGACGGTGTTGGAGGTGGTCAACAAATCTCCGTCGTCTAGTTCGTTTTCGATTCTAGTGTTGGTGTGAACATCAACACCTGACTTGGACAACGATTTGTGAACTTCGTCCTTGAATCCGTCACTGAGAGGTTCAGGAGGAAATCTGGCATGTGGGTGTATTAAAGAGACTACTTTGCTAGGGAATTGAGTCTTGATATCTGCGGCTATTTCTATGCCCACTGCCCCTGCACCAATGACGGAGATTTTGGATGCATGTACAATTTCATCTTTGGCCTTTTGCATCTCCTCAACGTATGAGCTAAAGGTGTAAGCATCAGGACTGATTGGCCAAGATCTTTCTCTGCCAGATGCAAGGATGACGTAGTCAAAGGAGATGGTTGATTTGGACTGTTCATCCACGAGCTCACATTCGGCTTGATTTTCGGTCAAGTGGGACACTCTACCTTGCACAAAGGTCAAGTCGAGCCCTATTTTCTCGTTGCATGGTGCCTGCGCTACATGAGCTTCATGTAGTTCTTGATTGACTGATGAATGAGGTGAAATAACATGGTCAAACGATAAATTCTTGAGGAGGTGGAATGGTACGTACTGGGTTTTTGCAAATTCTGGATTCACAATGGCCTTGGGGATTCCTAGGATATTGAGAAATCCTGCTTTGGGTTCTACAAGCGTGACGGAAACGGTAAGTGATGGCTTGGTGTCTTGGAACTTTGTAGCGAATTGGTTTTTTATAGCCTTAATGGCGGAAAGCCCAGCGTACGAACCACCAATAATTAGAATGTTCAGATGGAAGTCCTCCAATTTAGTGGAAATTGAAGGCAAGCTCATCGCTTGGTTAGTCGCTGACGTTTTTTATGGATATCTGAAATCTTAAATATGTTTGATGTGTGTTGCCGAGAAACTTTTAGCAAGGCTTCAGTAATGATCCGAACTCGGATATTGTCTAGAAAAGGTGGTTACAAAAATAGATGCTTCTCGGAATGCAGTAGACATGCAAGAATCCAAGCGAGAATTGAAGCAGTGATTGTAGACCAAGTTTAGACGTGTGTATAACTCCCAACAATAGAAACTTGACAAAAAAGAATCTGCTTTAGAGACCTTTTCGTCCGAGATCTTTTTCTTAGTCTCTCGGCATACTCTACAGAACTGCAAACTTATGTACAAGCAAGAGAAGATTTGTTGTTACTTCAGTAAATGCATGGTTGACCTTGGTATAAGAATTAATGCATATTAGGGTGAAATAGGACTATTTAGGTCCTATACGAGTTCACCAAATGGCTGTGAGCTATACGTGTCTAACAAGCTTGAGTTTTCAATTGCGAAACACGGAAATAGTCGAACGATCGTAATGAATTCCCACCAGATACATGCAACAGTACAGCAACACTTAAAGTTGAAGTGCTGGTTCTCCTACATGAGCAGCGTGGTGGGGACGTGCAATACGCTGGCTTAACGACGTGAAAACCCGCAACATAGCACAAACTTGTTTTGCAATCATCCCGCGCTGATGGTTTAGATAGCGAAGGTCTTAAATTAGAATTAAAGCTAGCAGCATGCTGCATGAGGGGGTGTGATTACCAAATGAGGAAGGTAGTCCAAAGATTGCTTTGGTAACTCGAACGTTCCCATTGGCAGTTTAGTCTAAAATTTGGGAAGGTCACGACTGCATTTAGGTGAAGCGCCTGATCTTGTTTTGGTGACATAAGGGTCTTTTTCCTCAGTGTGCGCTTCGGGATAGTTTCTCCGGATTTAGCGAAAGCGGAATTCTCACTAGCATGAACTGTACGCATATCCGATGCAAAATGCAAGAGTAGTAACTGCACGGTGAGCGATAAAGTGATCAACTGTATATACAACTAGGAAGCCCCAGTGTGCATTGGTTTGAACTGGTATGAACCTTACGGAAAGCGGTGATTCTAGCAGTTCATAGCGGCCACAGGGGAAAGAGAATTCCGTTCTTATCGCGCTGAGTGCCGCTAACCCAGTCGGCAGTACAGGAGAGAAACAGGGTGGGTATATAAAAACAAAGAAATTATACATCTTCCGCAAAGTATGACTCAAATTACTATTGTTGGAGCAGGGGTGCTTGGACTCACGAACGCAATTGTTCTCCTTGAGAAGGGAGGAAAGAAATTTGAGATTGAGATTGTTGCAGAATACGGACCCCACACTACGACCGACTCCCAGGAGTACACGTCCCATTGGGCCGGTGCACACCACCGTCCACTGCCAGTTGAAGACACTTACACCAAGGAGCATGTTGGGTTCACCAGACAAACCGTGAAGAGGATGCAGGAGCTTTCTCGCGACCCAGAGTCCACGGTCCGCATGCTTCCTGGGGTCGATTACTTCGATGACAGCGTTCACTTTGCCAATGAGGATGGTACTTGGAAAGAAGGCTTTGCTGAGGAGACATTGGATTTCAAGGAACTCAAAGAAGGACTTCCCGAAGGTATCAAGTACGGCTTTGCGTACACTACGTGGGCTTTGAATCCGCCGGCCTACGTGCGTTACTTGCACAAGAAGCTACTTGAACAGGGAGTCAAGTTCACCAGCCGCAGATTGAAGTCATTGCTGGACATTGAATCACCAATCATCATCAATTGCTCTGGAAAAGGGTTGCTTTTCGATGGCTATGACCCTCTGATGACTCCCATCAGAGGACAGACCTTGATTCTAGACACGGGGTCCGTCACATGCAATGAGACGTACACTACCCGTACCAATGTTGACGGGAAGGATTGGACTTTCTTGATTCCCAGGCCCCTAGGCGATAAAATCGATGGAGGAGGACTTATTCTTGGTGGTACAAAGCAACGTGGTGATACCTACAATCAAATTCGAGACTCCGATACCGAAGCACTCTTGTCGCGTGCCAAAGTCATCTACCCGTTCTTATTCAAGGACAAGGTCACCATCAAGGGAATCAATCTTGGATTCAGACCAAGTAGAGCAGAAGGGCTTCGCTTGGAAGGAGAAAAGGCGGGCGAAAAGTACATTATTCACAACTATGGTGCTGGCGGTCTGGGGTTTGAAGTGTCCTATGGGAGTGCGTACAAAGTGTACAAAATTCTTGAGGAGCATCTAGACGAGAAAGGAGGTGCAGCATGAGTTGTCATCTGATGATGATGATGATGGTGATGATGGGGGGTAAAGGGCATCATTGCTTGCGAAGCATGTTGGACTAACTGGTGTGTAAATCTTGAATATATTGTGTCATTATTGATTATTAGGAACGTCAATGACACAAACTTCATCAATATACTTTAAAGCCCTCTGTGTGCGAAGTTTTTGAACATCCAAAATTATTCCGAGAGTAAATATAGCACACCAACCCATCTCTTAACCCCTGCCAATGTAGATATCAGAAAATGAGAAGCTATAGCCCGTTGGTTGAGGAGGCTCAAGCGTGAGGTAATTGCCGGAGTCGATGAGGTCTAACCGGCTGAAAATTCCCACTGGTCTTCTTCTCACACGCTCCATGCACTCACTTCCCGTTTTGGGACCCACACGTGGTATAATTTTTGGAGCAAGCTATATACACTCCCTTATCACCATGGCCCATATAAATAAAAACGAGGAGCTGAAATAAAAAATAGTAAGCCTAATCGTATAAGATGAAGTTTGGAGAACATCTTAGAAAGGCTCTTATCAAAGACTACAGCTTCTACTACATTGCGTATGATGACTTGAAGCATCAATTGAAGAAGAGCTTGAAGGACAATGACTATGTCTGGACCAACCAATTGGAGGAAGAGTTCTTGAATGAAATGGAACAGGAATTAGACAAGGTCTACTCTTTCACCAAGGTCAAGAATACTGAGGTCAACAGACGTATCAAGCACCTGGAAAAGTATGTGTACGAAGTTGTTGAAGCCCTTCAGAAGTACCAAAACAACCCAAACGACGTTCCGCAACCACCAAAGGAAGAGGACTTTGAAGAGTTGGAACAGGAATTGTCCGACATCATTGCCGATGTCCATGACTTGGCCAAGTTTACCAGATTGAACTACACCGGGTTCCAGAAGATTGTGAAGAAGCACGACAAGACCACCAAGTTCAACTTGAAGCCAATTTTCCAGGTCAGATTGAACGCAAAGCCATTCTACAAGGACAACTACGACAACTTGATTGTCAAGTTGTCTAAGTTGTACGACTTGGTCAGAACCCGTGGTAACCCAGTCAAGGGTGACTCTGCTGCCGGTGGGTCTCAACAGAACTTTGTTAGACAAACCACAAAGTACTGGGTGCACCCAGACAACATCACCGAGTTGAAGTTGATCATTTTGAAGCACTTGCCAGTTTTGGTTTTCAACCAGGATAAGGAGTTTGAGGCCGAAGATGCTGCCATCACCTCCATCTACTTTGACAACAAGGAGATGGACTTGTACTACGGTAGATTGCGCAAGGATGAAGGTGCCGAAGCCATCAGATTGAGATGGTATGGTGGTATGAAGTCGGACCAAATCTTCGTTGAACGTAAGACCCACAGAGAAGATTGGACCGGTGAAAAGTCTGTCAAAGCCAGATTCGCCTTGAAGGAAAAAAATGTGAATAGTTATCTTCGTGGTGATCTCACTGCTAAGCAGGCCTTTGAAAAGGCAAGAAGAGACGGTAAGAAGTCTCCTCAAGAAATTGACAACTTGGAAAGATTGGCCAATGAAGTTCAGTACCGTGTCTTGAAGCACAAGTACAGACCTGTCATGAGATCTTTCTACAACAGAACTGCGTTCCAATTGCCTGGTGATGCCAGAGTCCGTATTTCTTTGGATACTGAGTTGACCATGGTTAGAGAAGATAACTTTGACGGTTATGACAGAACTCATGCCAACTGGAGAAGAATGGACATTGGTGTCGACTACCCATTCAACCAATTACCAGAAAAGGACGTCTGCCGTTTCCCATACGCCGTTTTGGAAGTCAAGTTGCAAACTCAGTTGGGCCAAGAACCACCTATTTGGGTCAGAGAATTGATCAGCCTGCACTTGGTTGAAGCCGTTCCAAAGTTCTCCAAGTTCATCCACGGTGGTGCTGCCTTGTTGCCTGAGTTTGTCGACTTGTTGCCATTCTGGTTGCCGCAGATGGATGTTGACATTAGAAAGCCAAAGCTTCTTCAAGAGTACGGTATTAATAGAAACCAACAAAGAAAGTTGAACTCTTCGTCCTCTGGTGGTGAATTGGACGAGGAAGAGTTGGCTGGTGAAGACGAGTACTCTTCTGGCGTCACTGGCGTTCACTTCTCCAACGATATCAATCCTTTGGAAGAAGACTTGGACGAAAACACTCCTTTGTTGTTGCCAAACAGATACGGAAGCAGACGCACAAACTCCCCACTCAAGAATTTCTTGTACCATGCATACGGCAAGTTCTTGTACTACTTTAACGACGACCGTACTTTTACTGTTAAGGAAGGTACTAACTTTGATTTGAACAAGACTTTTGCCTCCAAGATTCCAAAGGGTTACAAGATTGCTGTTCCTATCCGTATTGAACCAAAGGTCTACTTTGCTACCGAAAGAACCTTCTTGAGTTGGTTGTCGATTGGTGTCATGTTGGGCTTTACTGCAAGTGTTTTGCTCAACTACGGTACTCGTTCCGCATTGACTGCATCCATCGGTTTCTTTTTCTCGGCTTTGTTTACGGTAGGCTACTCAACCTACATGTACCTCTGGAGGCTGATCAAGATTAGGGAGAAGAAGCCTGTTGAGTACGGTGACAAGTTTGGTCCAAACGCCATTTGTACCTTTATTGTCTTGTCAACCTTTGTTACTTTTGTATTTAAGTATTTGGAGAATTAGTTTAATAAATGAAATGAAATGATTTGATAGGCGTACAAGTGGACTCTTTGCAAAGGTGTGTCAACGTATGGTCTTGCCTCACCCCAACCACCCATCTAGGGCATTGGCTTAGCGACTATACTTTTTTTTTATTGGCCGTACCGCAGCCACGCTTTCGCAGCCAAAACGCACACCAACTTATAGGGCACACCGTTTTGAGTGCAGGGACTTCACGTCAACGTTGTAACGGCACTTGGAGATTTGGTCGTTCTGTGAAGTTTGAAGTGAACCTTGAGGTTCTGGTGTTGTTTTTGTGAAGTTTTCTAAGAAGAGCTTCTGGGTAATTCGAACCAGAAGATAAGGCTCCGCGATTTCGAAGCCTATCTTAACGACATAGCAATTAAATAAAAACTCAAAACAAAGAAAAACAGTGAATAATTTAAGGTACATAGTAGCACCCACTAATATAAAATACGAATTTTTATCCGTCACGATCCATCTATGCTATTCCACGATAACAATTTCAAGATTGCGTGCAAAGTTTAGCGAAAAACTTGCAATTTGCGAGCGGTGTTGGTGCTGAGTACAGGCTGGGTGCAAACACAAACTGGAGGTAGTGGGAGGTCCCCAACTCTAAAGATCTAGTCGATAACAACGTTCTTAGTAAATTCATCTCCCACCCTGCTACCTTTAGTTCAAATTTCCTAGTAAAAGCTATGATATATCCACCTGAGAAACCCTAAGGCATTTAGTGCACCGTGTACCGGGAATTCGCTGGCTGTAGATTACATCGCCGTGCGAATCGCCAAGTTTCTGATTTCTAAAATTTAATTATCAAAAAATCAACCACCATGGCTTATAAAGATCTTGTTCCAGTTGGAAGTGGATTGATCATTGGTGCCACCGGGTTTGGTCTCGGTGTTGTCTACGGTCAACTCCCATACGACTTCTACACCTTGTGGAGCCGTGACGCTGCCGCATTCTTAGTGTCTGAGCAACACTACGCCAGATGGGCCAATCTCCCTATGCAAAACCACTACATTCTCCACTTTGTTGCGGTTCTCGGGCTTATTGGTGCATTCATCAAGTTGTACAAGCCAGTTGGTGAAGCCAAGTACTTTGAGTATGGTTCGTTGGGTTTGTACATGGTGGGGATCATCATCTACTTGACCAACATCAGAATCGGTGTCAACTCTTGTGTCAGCGGCGAATGGGGTGACGTTGACAGAGACACCGGTATCAATGTGATCGCTGCTTCTTCTATCATGGCTGTTTTGGCTCTTGTTGGTGTCTTGGTCTTGCAAGGTGGTTTGCACTACGCTGAGTGGGTTGACAGAAACCTCAAGGAAGACTTCCTCAAGAAGCACGCCGAATTGAACAACCCTGAACCTGTAGAAGAAGAAAATGTTGAAGCAGAAACCACCGGCTCCTCCAAGAAGTCCAAGGACTCCAAGAAAGATGTCAAGAACAGAAAGAAGTAGTTGCTTAATGGTTACTAGTGTCGATTTATCTATATATTGAAAATGCCATGTGGGCTTTCGTGAAAAGATGTAGCTGTAAAATCAACCTACGAGCAGGTAGTATATTTTAAATAAGAAAAAGTATCAACTTCCTATCGTCACTATACACATACCACCCAGTGCGACGGTCAGATCTTCTCAATGTCTTGTTCTTTTCATTCCCTCTGTGCTCAGTCCCTTCCTTGCGTTAGCGGATCGATCGTTATATGCAAACCAACGCTATCCAATGAAAGCAATTTTTTTGTCAAAAAAAAAAGGTAACCAAACATGAGTGAAAAGGTCTGGGGAGAATACCCTATCTACTACAAGCAACCAATTAGAGTATGTTGATATTAAGTAATCGAGAGCAAGAGAAGCAACCTGAGAAAGTGTTACTAACTGATTTTTAGTGGGCTCGTTACCACGCTCATACTAAACCACACTTTTTCTTCTCTGTTGTGTTGGGATTATCTGCACCAGTCTTGTTGTTGGCTACCCCATTGAGAAGAAAGTTTTTATATGCTGATCATGAACCAATTCCAAATGTTTACCCATTACCAAGCAGACCAAGAGAAACTGGGTTGACTGGTTTTGATGACGAGTAAGCGCCAACAGCAGGCATCCTGATCAGTTGACGTTCATAAAGGGCATTCAGCACTCCAGTGCTGACAGGTACGCCATCAACTACATGAAAAATGTTAACGAGTTTGGTGGTGGTCCGTTCGAGGTGTTCAGTGGCGTTAGAGCATTTACATATTGTAATATACATTTGAAATGGTAGGTGTAGAAGTTTAACAAGTTGATTTGAAGGTTTTGCCAAGCAGATGAGAACGTTTTACCAAGTGATGAGTTGTTGCAAGTGCACGATTCGTATTTACCTTGATAAGTACGATATGTGTTTCTATGGATATATGTCAAAGGACTGTGCTAAGACGTAGTCCACTTTAGATGAGGTTCAGTTTGTGCGCATGAATGGCTGTGTTCGAGTTCAGGTATCGAATCGTAGCACTACTCCACACTGCCAGCTCATGGTAAATTCCTGGAATGGATTGTAAGCAGGTTGTTTCGTTGTCACATTGATCCACTTAGGTAGATGACGCAAAACTTTATGCTATAGGCAAACCCTTCATCACTGACGAGAACGTACCATTAGAAATACCATTAGTGTAGTGTTACTGGGATGAGTCTAACTGGGAAAATCTGTTCTATCTGTCAGAGCTGCCTTACTATGTGTAGTGCAGCAGTTCAACTACCCAGTGCGTTGAAATTTGCAGCAACCCGTAGGCTGCAAAACTCAATCCTTGCACAAGACTAATATTCTCTCATATTATCCAAATTTGGGAGTTGACTGGTAATGTTTACTCTACTGTTAACTTACCATGATGCTGCTGTCTCTAAGTCATTAATAGATTACTCAAATAAGCACCCTTGCTGTTATCAAAAATGATGCAGCACGAACAGAATAGACTGTAACTCATTTTAACTTAGGCATATTCTAGAACAAAGCTCTAACATGGTGTCTGAGCTAAGTTTAAGAATACATTTTGGATACTACTCTACATTCTCGACTCTGCACTTCTGCTGTTAAGAGTAAGAACACTCATTTACAGGTAGTCCTAGAGCAAAACCACATAAAATAATCAATAAGCAAATTCAGTGGTGTGGTTGGTGCACAAGTAAGAGTACTTACATGCACTTGCTTGAACACTTTCATGTAAGTGGAGAGCCAAGATGGTGGGTGATTCGCATCCAGTTGCGGATTGTATTTGTTCGCGCTTGTTGAACTTGTTTTCTCAAATCAAAATTTTCACTACCAATGAAGTCGATAGCATCCCTCTGGAGAAACGTCTCCAGGGTCCGCCAACCTTTTACACAACCGATCATTACATCGACTTCACACTTCCACACGTATTCGCCAGCTAGAAATTCTATTTTCGGGGACCTTACTAGCAGAAAGGAAGCAGCCCCCGAAGCAGAGGCCGAAAATATCGACCCAGAAACTCTTGAAGCAAAGGACGACAAGGCCTTGCAAGAATACCACCTCAAGAACGCCCAGGCCAAGCAGTACACCACAGAGAAATTCATTACACCTTTAAAGAGAAAGCTTTTCGAAGCTAATGTTGCAGCCAACGGGTTTTTCAAAAACAACCAAATAGTATCGCTCGACGGGAAAAACTATAGAGTGGCCTTGACCAATGAAGAGATTGACATCTTAGAACCCTCCATCTACCTTAGGTCATACCGTATCAAGTCATCCATGAAGAAGGCGACTCAAGTCAACAGGTTTGTTCGTGGATTTAACGTCAAGACAGCCATTAATCAATTACACTTCAACCCCAAGAAAATGTCTACCGAATTGGAAAAGTTGTTAAAGAAGGGCTTGGAGCAGGCACGTGAGTTGAACCTAAACGAGGACGAATTATATATTCAAAGCTTGTGGGTTGGAAGCGATGGAGATTGGGTCAAGAGAGTAGATTTTAAGGGAAGAGGGAGAACTGGGGTACTTGAGCATCCTTACATCCATTTAAGAGCTATCTTAAGAACCAACCAAACCAAGTTGAGAAGGGAATGGGAAGCTCAACAAAACCAGGCACCTCCTAGAATGTTTTTGAACAATGAGCCCTTGAATTTCAAAGTCAGGCCTTTATATAAGTGGTAGAATAGAACCTTGTAAATAAATATTATCCACATTGAAGGCCCAGAATGTTCGCTTGCCATCCCTTGTTTGTACATGTGTGTAATACTTTTTTTTTTTATTGTGGGTTAAACATTAGATAAGCAGTCATTCACAGTAGGAAGGGGAAAAGACCATACAGGATAGAATGATTGGGAGATATAAATACTCTTGGGATCCTTAAAATATATACATATATACACACATATATAAAAAGACCATTATACAACGTAACGATGGGATTAAAGTATACGAATTTCTTTGACAATGAAGAGTATGAGTCTTCGGATATCAAGATCATTACATGTAAATGTTGTTCCTCACATCTTTGCTTATCAAGCTTAGTGTTGTCAGACAATTTTAATGGGTCGAGCGGCCCAGCATATTTGGTGGACAAGGTGATCAATGTGGAGCTCGACCCGACGTTGCAGGAGACGAAAATGAAGACGGGGTTCTACCTAATTAATAAAGTTCGTTGCCATCAGTGCCACACAGAGTTGGGATGGTACTACGAGAAGGCATATTCCTTTTCTGAGAGCTACAAGGAGAACAAGTTTGTAATTGAGCACGAGTTCATCCACTTTATTGCAAACAACTCTGCCAGCTCCAGGTTAATGGAACAGGCTCTCAAGAACAAGCTCAAGAGGAAGTTCAGTAACACCAGCGAGGACAGAATAGAGGTTGAGTCACTGGGCGGGGAGTCGAGAAAGTCGATTAGCTCCACCAGCTCTGATGAGTCCAGTCCCAAGTCAAAGTACTACCACTTGTACCACCACCACAATTACTTGGCCAGTCATTCTCCCTACACGCTGTTGGACTATAGAGACGTGACCAATGGGGTATTTTTGAATAGGATTAGGTTACCGGGCGATAAGGACATGAGCAGCGAGGCGCTCAGTGGTGAAGTACTCACAAATACCGGCCACTCGCATTAGACGTCCCTGCCCAGTGTGCTTGCCACCAGGTTTTTACATGGAAACGGCGTACCCTCAAGACGGACCGAAAGAGTGTCTCATTCTTAGATTTTTTTGGGACAATGGTCGCAACTGTTTTAGGGATCGCGTTACACACTACTCTGGCATTCTCCACTATCACCTGTTGGCTCAACTATACATGAATGAGTGGGCTTTTTTTTGCGTGGTTTTGACCTAGGCCCCCATATTTACACTCTGCTGAGTCTCATATAATGTATTGAGAGACTCGGCAATCGAGGTTCTTAACTATGCAGTGTCTGCTCAGTTCTCCTACACATAACATTTTACATATTAGAGATTACCGTCATTATTCGCTCAATTTGCTTGAGGGAATTGTTTGGCTTTTGACGAATTGCTAGGAAACTTGTCTCTTTGTTTTTTGACGGTTGCCTTTGGCTGGGGGGGGGGTCCCATTTTTAACTGGGGCTCCTATTTGGTTTTTTTTTTCTCTTACTTCTTTAATTTGGAACTCCAACTTAGGGTTTCCATTTTGGGGGTATTTGCTATAGTTGCTGAATTTCAGTTCCTTTAAATTGGGTTTTTTATACTGTGATGGTTTGGTTTTTGGTTTTGTTAGTTTAATATATACTTGATTGAAGCGTATTGTAGTTGCTTGCATGGGAATAGGATTGGTTGGAGATTGTGGTTGTGCGATTAAGTTTCCTAATTGGGAGAGTGATGAGTGCATTGGGTGTGATCTGTAGGTGAGATGGGATAAGGTCGGGTGCACCGAAGCAGAAGAAAATGCAAACAAGCTTGCTGCGCTGCCTTGCTTGCCTTGTTATTGGGACACCTCGGATGCCCTAGCGCCACCTGTTGCTCCCTTGCATTACCCCCTTCGTTTCACATCCCCCTGCTCGTATCTACAATCTGTGTCCTCTACGTGCCACGTGACATGTCCTCTATTTTATAATACACCGTTTCATCTCCCCCGTTTCACCTGCTAATTACCCCTTCTCTTCTTTCTTATGCCGTCGTCTTGGCTGGCTTCTCTCTTGGTGCCCTTCTTTGGTGTCAACTTGCTGTACACCAACACATATGCAGATGGGTCATTCAAGACCTCTCTTTCAGAAAGCTTATTTATGTACTCGTCATCGTACGTGCTCCAGGTGCCATCTGGCTGTAAACAATGCGCAATGTAATGACCTGACGATAAAGATCTGCCTGCATGCACAATCACCGATATTAATTGGTATTTGGTGAGGCTCTTATCGTCCATGTACTCTGTCAAATCGAGAAACTTGGAGTACCCAATCTGCTGCTTCATCTTGGACGACGAGTTGCCATCGAACTTGAATCTCTTGAAGTGGATGATGAGTGTTTCGGGGGCCCTGTTGATGAAGCTGATTTTGTTTGCGCATGTTCTTTCCTTGCATTTCTCGCAGTAGTACCCGGCACTCTGATCGGTCTTATCCGTCTTCAAGTACTCGTTGGAGAAGAAATCTCGGATCGACTTTTCAACCGAGTATCTCGATGTTTGTTCGGGCACTGGCTCGTTCTGCGAAGGTTGCGGCAGTGCCAACGCCTTGGTTGCTTGTTGCAGCTGCTGTGCGTCCTCCTGAGATTGTGGTTGCAGCAGCAGCGGCTGTTGCGGCTGTTGCTGATGCTTCTTCTTCTTGTTGAGCCCGAGCGACAAGTCGTAGAACTCCTGCTTGGTCTCGCTCACGTTCTTACACTTGGTGCACGTGATGCGCTGATCCAACAACCCGCCAAAGATATCGTAGATGATGGACTCGTTTAATTTGGAGCCCTTGGGCGTCGAGTCCTCCTGTAACCTGGACATCAACGACATCAAGTACTCGTGGGAGTCCTCCTGCTGCCACTCCGACATCATGCAGTTGATATCGTCCAACCTTTGGACCATTTTCTTGGGGTTGATGTACTTTGGCTGTCTACCCGAGCTCGAGTTGGGCTCCCACATTCTCTTGGACAACAACGCCAACTCGTGCGATACAGACCTGGCCTTCAAACCCTCGTTATACTTTCCAGCGTTGATGTCGTTTAAATAGTGTTGCATGGCAGGTATATGCAAAAATGCTTGAATAGCAGAATTCATGTAACACGTGACACCCATGTTCAACAACCCCACAGGCTTAGACTTGGTCAAATCCCTCCAGTTCTTGAAGATCCTGCTAGAGTTGTTGGACCCACGATCCTTCATATCCTCATTGATGTGGTAAAAGTCTTCAAGGTCGACCGTTGGCGCTGCTTCTACCTTACTGGGCTCATCTTCTGGGCTCGTTGGAGGCGTGGCCTTGTTGGCTTCGGTGTCTTCTATCAAGTCCTGCTTCAACTTTTCAAGATCCTCTTCGGACTCGTCGCCAGCGCCGTCAGACCCGGCCGAGTCTTCGTCCTCTGAGTCCTCCGATTTGACGTCGGAGTCATCGTCTGAGTCTTCTTCAGTTTGTTTATCTGGGGTCGCACTTTTACTGAATCCAGTAAACGGAGACTCGCTATCAAAATTTTCAGATGCAGATTCGTAATTCGACTCGGACGAGGAAGTCGTTGCCTCTCTGCTACCGCCTTCCTCACCTTCTTCGTCCAAATCGTCTCCTAGGTCCTCTCCCAAGTCCTCTTCTTGTGCCGCTGCTGCTTCTGCCTCTGCTGTAGCCAAGGCTATCTCCTTTGCTTGTTTCTTCAATAACTTTTTCTCGCGCTTACTCAAAAACTTCTTCCCTGTATAGGCAGCCACGGCTTCGGCCATGGATTTAGGCTTTGCTTTTTGGGGTGACTCGCTCACTGCCTTTGCAGCGTCGCTGGCCACGGCAACCCTGTTCTTTCCGTCTCTTCTCTTGGATAACACAATGTATTTGGAAGGCTGCTCGGATTCAGATGAGCTCGAAATTAATTGTTTCCCTGGCTTGAACTGCAAAGGGTTGGAAAGGTACCTCTCAACAACAGGATTAACCCCTGCGGAGGTACCCGATGTGACTTTAGGATTACCAGTCATCTTGGTTGGATTATACTGATGGGGGAGAGCTGGCTGAGCGATTCCAAAGATGACCGATGGGATGGATTAGAAATAATTTTAGAAGGAAAAAATCAAAATACGCGAGTGAGTCGCTTTCGGTCTGAACGCATCCATGCGCTGTCCCCACAGCTCCACGTCATTGAGCCCACTGAGAGTTTGCTATACCTACTAATGGCGCTTATTCTATCGTATTAACGTTACTGGTTTACCACTAGGACCATTCTATTTGTATTTGCATATGTACATGCGTCTGTTGAGATGGACGTGGTGCTGGTTTAGTGTCCTATGTGCACGCCGCATTGGGACTTCCACAGAAACGTCCGCACAGAGGGGCCCTCTTGGTCCGCAAAAACTAGGTACAATGCTAAAGTTGATATACACAGTAGATCCATACACGTGTTACTGCATTATTACTTTTCATAGATAGATATGTAAGCTTCTAATACAGCTGGCGCAATTACGTAAAGATCTTTTCTTGTACCTCCAAAGATATCAAATCCTCGTAATCTAGTTCCCCTACGCTGTTGCTCAACTTCATGAGCCTCTCAACGTCATGGGTGGACACAATAGTAGACTTTTCCATCCTACCTATCGAACGCTGCAATCCAGACATTTCACCTCTGGTTGGCTTGAGCCCAAACTTTCTGTTGCCTGGAACGTGAGCGTGGGCATTGTGCATCAAACTTTTGTATGTGCTCGAGCCATCGCTATCCGCAATCGCTGCTGCAACCTCCCTTGAGAGCTTTTCTTTCCTCGATAATGACCTCATAAAGAGACCCTGGCTGGATCTGGAGAGCCTTCTGTGGGGTTTGTTTGAAATTGACAAGGGGTGTAATTCATCTCTTTCCTCTTCCTCCTCACTTTCCTCGTCGTCTTCTTCCATCTCAAGGTCTTCCTCAGACTCGTTGGCTCTATAAGCGTTGTTGCTTTCCATTGATAGGGCATCATCCACATCTGTAATGTTCAATCTGCGCGACTTCTGGACCCTGTCCTCGAGACCATCTGCTTCGTCCTCCTCGTCTAGGTCATCATCAAGACCGTCCTCATTATCCTGCTTCATATCTAATCCTATGTCTCTGGCCGTAACAACAGACTCGACATCTACCTTATTGGATTCCAGGCCCGTGGATACAATGTCTTCTTCGTCAGAGCTATCTAAAGTGGACTTCTGATTCCTCGATTTGGTGTTGCCCAATAGCAATTTCTTGTATAGCACTTCTTCGAAAACATGATCTAATTGCTTCAATTTGAGCAAAGGGCTCTTCCAAGACTGCATTAATTTGATCATGGTAATAACTCTCTCCAAGTTTTCATTCTGGATGTCGTAGTTGTCCAACAAACTTGAGTTGTGCGACTTGTTGGAAGGTACGTGTGGTCCAGCAACACCTCCTACTTCCGACTCCAATCTAGTTAACAAGCTTCTGAGCCATGCCACAGAGTTCGATTCTTCCGACTCGTTCATCAATGTGATGATTCTGTCGTCAATTCCGTTGTTGAAGATCTCAATGTCTAGCGAATAGTAGTGGTCCGAGTGGATCCCAAAATCCTGCTGCTTGGATTTTGGTAACCGCCTGTTAACACTTATTGTCTTGTCGCTTTTCTTATTCAAATGCTCCTGAGGATACGTTCTGAATGCACCAATTTCAACCTTATTTTGTTTGACAGTCTTGATCGGGTCAATAACAACGGCGAGGTACGGGTCTTGGAAGTTCTGGTTTAAAGATTGGGTGCCCACATCAATTCCAGAGAGCCAGCATCCATACCCCGGATGTGAATGGTACCATCCCACAATATTCTCTTGCCTTCCAATGTTCTTGTTTGCTTCTAGATATCTTACCATGAATTCATACCCCTCAGCCTGTGCGTTCACTCTGGTTTCTGTTCCTTCAACTGGTAAAGGGTATACGTCCATCACAATTATGGCTCTCTCTATAATTTTCCCTGTCATCATTCCCATAATTTCAATTGACCCCCCGCTCTTTGCATGCAAACTCATTTTGGTCAATGCTAGTGCAGAGATATACGTCTTTGTAAAGTAGTTAATGTCTTTCTTCCATGGTCTACTGGCGGCAAGTGATGGATCTATGGCAGGTAATCTTGAAAACGTGTCCGTGATTTTACTTGCAGGTAGCTTTGCCTGAATTGGTTTGGACGTATAGAGCAGCGTAAGTGGTGCTAAATCACTATATGAGGAGCTCGACATGCCGATAACAGTTGTTCTCTAACGAATCTTTTGATTTTTGAATCCTTGATCCTCACGCGAACATACACAAAATCTTAGCGGGGCACACAACCGAAGATATGAGAAGCACAGAGATGGACTTATCCTTTTACAAATGTACACGGACAACAAATTAAACTATATCATAATAACAGATGTTAGCTATGGTCTTGAAAGATCTGGGAATAGCAAAAAAATACCGTTGGAGCAACTTGATCTAAGCATGTTCTTCAAGTTCACGATCTTGATGGTAGAATACAGGATACGGAGCTAATTGAATAGGACTGGTAGGAGGTACTTGATAGTCGTGGACATCATATGGGAAATAATATGGTTGGTAGTAGTAGTTTTGATTTGCAACCATTTTGTTCGATCCACTGGTGCTGGGGGGGTATGCCCCAGTCCCTTCTGATGCAGATCCTGGAACATAATAAAAGTAGTGGACTTGGCCACTGCTGCCGGTCCCACGAGGTCTGTAGTATGAGCTGTCGTTTCTACTCTTTCTTTTGTCAAAGTTTGAGTTAGGAAAGCTTCTCTCGCTGTTTGAGTCGCTTGCTGGTGAAGGGCTGCTCTTAGCTAATGCGTGGGAGTCGTCACTACTTCTGCTCTGTGGAGGAGTAATTGAAATCTCGCTGTACGTTTCACTAACTCCCTCATTGTTGTTGTGCTCGGTAAGCCGTTGGAACCCTAGGCCGAGCCTGGAACTTTTGGTTGTAGAGTTGGAGTATCTGGACCCGTTGGTGGACCTATACGAAGAGCTGGTTTTGGGATTTGATGCACCTGACTTGACGCTTTCATTGCTCGATTTCCTGAGAGTGAAGGACTTTGGTCCGTGGTTCTTTCTCTCACCTTGTTTCTTGAAGTTATTTCCACTAACCAGACGTTTGTGGAGATTAATTGGAGGAGGTGCCAAAGCTATTCCCTTAAGTTTGTCCAACGACCCTTTTGTGGAGTAGTTGTATACTTCTCGATATTGAACATGCATTGTCTTGCCACAAAGCATTGAGTGGTTTTCTCGTTCAACAGCGCTTGCAGCACTTGACTCGTCAACAAACTTGATAAACGCAAAAGTACTCGAGCTCTTTCTAATCAAATCCAACTTGTCGATTTTCCCATGAATAGTAAATCTTTTGGTGAGATCCCCTTCGCTTATTGTAGGATGTAATTGGCCAACAAAGACGGAGTACTTGTCAAATCTTAATGATTCCTCGGTATCGATTGCGTCCTGTTTGTCGCTGGGGTCAATGTTTTGGGCCCAAGCAACACCGTAACTCCCTTCTTCAGTTAGATTTGCAAATGCCCGAATAGCATCATCACGATAAACAAACTTAGAGTACCAAAACCTGCTTGCTTTTTTAATTGGTGAAAGGAGCCTTCCGTTCAAATCGCTTGGCGCCAAAAGCTCAACTTCACCGAATTTGTCTAAAACTTCCAACAAATCCGCTTCATTCAAGGCAATCGAGGAAGTCACAAACAAAGTTCTGTTGACTTTTGCCTTTTCGCATCTGATGTTTCTGCCATGTAAGACTGTATTGTGCCCCAAGCTGATGGCACGATTGCAATCTTCATCGGTGGTGTACTGAACAAATGCGTATGGTCGATTGGATGTATCTCTCAATACCTTAACCGTGGAAAGCTTTCCCCATTTTTTAAAATGGTCCGTAACAGCAATACACAATTCGTCATCCATCTTGTTGGAGCAAAGACTTGCAACAAAGACGCACGCAGAAGGCTTTCCACGTACATACGAGTCGTTTGGTTGAGCTGGAGCTTCGTTTTTAACGGAAAAGTTCTCCTTGTCCTCAGAAAACTTTGTCTGCCCAAGGTCTCCGTCTTGCGCCTTGCTGATTTCCTGGTTCTTTGGCTTGACTTTAGTTACATTGGTTGAAGTATTGACACCTAAGACCTTCTTAGGCTTTTCTGATATCGAGATGGGGGAAATGGATCTTTGGTTAATCATGTTGTAATATCAGTGACAGCTCTAACAACTATAGATGCTTTTTTATGTGGCAAAAATTCGCTGCAAAACCTATTATCGATAGGCGCCAGCGAAATTCTGAGGTGTACGTAATGGATATGTTACCAATTGGCTGCAAAAAGATTATATGCAGGATTATTGGTCCTGCATTTTCCTGGCACCTCCGAAACGTCGGTCAGGCTATGGTATCTGAGCTGTTGTTGAAACCGTCTAGCTGAGGGAATGTTGTTGGATTTATAAGGATACCACATGCTTGTTTGGTCTTTCACGTTGTGTGTGGTTTTTTTTTTCAACAGTAAATTAAAGTAGCCCTGTCTATTGCTCCTACAGTAGAAATGCTTCTAGTGAGAAGTGCTTATACAGTAATCCTCTATACAGTAAAGAAACCGCTCTATAATGTGAAGAAATGAAAATGCTCTATAGTGACCGGAGGGCATCTTCTACAGTATCCAGAAATTGATTCTAGACCAACGGAGAAATAAATGCAAATCTGAGTTTTCGTAGATCCCGCTCGTTTTAGTTTTAAAAATCCCAGACCTTTAAACAGCAGACCACAAAAACTGGTCCCACATTCGTAATATCTAGTCTAATAGCCTCCACGATACACGTACTTATCCGGATGCTTAGCCACCTACGCTAACCTTATTTGAGTCGTCACACAGTAGTCAACGCGACATGCACGATGTATGTAAGCACCCGAGGCAATCAGCATCTGACCGCTTCCGAATGCATCATCAACCGCCTGTGTTCGAGCCGCCTGTGTTCCCCTTTTTAGTTCGATCATGCAACGCACAGAAAGACGCATGCGCACGAAAGCAAATGGTAAACATTCGCCTTTATTGAACGCGTATATTTTCATCCAAACGAGGCATGGAACTGCATGATGTGTACACAATCAAAATAAACATTGTTTCAGATTATCTCGTAACTACAGGGACAATAAAACCGTGCTTAGATTAGTGAGCGAACTCAGAACGCTTCCAATTAAACCAAACTATAAC